>CM066036.1:811334163-811939500 GCA_033557465.1 Ichthyophis bannanicus
GGGCGGCAGGGCAGAGGGGGATTTGAGCCATGAGAGCCATGGGCGCCTGCGGAGAGAACGTCCCCGCAGACATGCAGGGGCATGCTGTGCTGTCCTCAGGCCCAATTCTGTGTGCTGTGGGAACATTTTTTCTCCAGGAACAAGCAGGAAGTCCGTCCTCACATATGGGTGACATTGGTGCCGACGGATCCCGCGCGAAGCATTTCCCCAACTTTCAAAGAAAGCCTTTGGGATTTGCTACCATGCATGTGTGGTCCCCTTCCTGCCCATAGGTGCCATCTTGTTCAGACTCTTTTTTTCCACGGAGCCCAATGAACATCTGTCCCACTTCCCCAGGTACCACAATGCTTGTATTGGGGCAAGTAGTGGATTTCCTGGGTCCTCTTTAATAACGGTTTATGGACCTTTCCTCAAGTAACTTGTCGAAAGCTTTTTTAAACCCAGCTTTTACTACATCCTCCGGTAACGAATTCCAGAGTTTGATTACGTGTTGAGTGAAAAAATATTTTCTCGTATTGGCCTTAAACAGGTTATACTGTAGCTTCATTGCATGTCCCCTAGTTTTCTACCTTTTGATGGTGTAACAAATCGATCTACGTTTACGCGTTCTACTCCATTCATTAATTTATAGACCTCTATCATATCTCCCCTCAGCCATCTCTTTTCCAGGTTAAAGAACCCTAATCTTTTAAGTCCAAGAGTAATGATATGGCCATCAGTGAGGCGGAACCCTTTTGTAATATTTTCTATTATTGTTTATTTCTACTATGTTTCCGTTCATTCATGTGTATTCCTGAATGTAAAATGAATAATTGAGTAAATATAAAATTTAAAAAAAGAACCCTTTTAAGAGAGCAAGTTTCTTCACTTTTCTTAAAAAAAAAAAAGTAGAAAAGCAAAGTTGTTCTGAAAGACAAGAACATTTGTGCGTAGCTGAGACATTGGCAAGACACGCAGAGAAGGTGAGTGTCCGGATTCCCAGCGCTCAGGAATGCTTTAGGTAAGCATCTTTGCTTGTTTTACAGAGGGGTTTTTCTGGCTGTTTTGGGGGGAGGTAGTTGAAACTTTTTCCTTTTTCTTTTTAAGCACTATTTTTATTTGTTGCTCCTGTGAGTCTGCTTTGTCAATAGGATACTGGGGGCAGGGATATGGTGCCAGCTACTCATGTATGCTGATGTCATAAGGTTGGACATGCTCAGTCTCCAAACTGCTGGTGAGGCATGACTACCCACAGGTCAGGACTGGACTGGAGGTATTCAGAAAAGCCATTTAGCAGGTAAAGCCTGATTTCAACATAAACATAACTAATTTTTATATTTCAATAAATAGAGAGGGGTGACCTGCACAGATCGGCAAGTACAACCCTAAACAAAGGCATAGAGAGGCTGTCTTGCATGAAGCAGCTGTTACAATCACTCTAGCCACCTTACTGGGCAGACTAGATGGACCATACTGGTCTTTATATGCTGTCATATACTATGTTACTATGAAATAAGTTTTTATTATGAAGTTTTGCTTTCATGGCAAGCTTCTTTTAAAATTCTGTCCTTCTCTGCCTTAATTTGGAATCTTTCATCTCTGTCTGTTGACTTAGGAGCAACTTATCTACTTTTACTTTTGTTGCAACCTTTCAGTTGGGATGCCCTGTTTTGGTAGTGTCCTTCAAAGATACATTATCCTGAGCCATGTGCGCCTGGGTGTTGGTTGGCTTTTCCCCCAATATCTAGTTTAAAAGAGCTCTATCTCCTTTTTAAAGATTGGTGCCACAGTCTGATTCCATCCCGGTTAAGTTGGAGCCCTGCCAGTAGTTGGAGCCCTGCCACTACTAGCAGGGTCTCCCAAGAAGGTCAGGTCTCAGCTGAGGTGACAGACCAAGACAAACCACCCATCTGGGCAGCAGCAGAATGGGACAGTGTTGACGGCGGAGGATCACATTTTTGTGACAACGGCAACAACACCAAACTTAAACTGCGCGGAAGAAAGGCCCGGCAATCTACTTCTGTATCTTGCCATGAAAACCCAATGGATAGTTACAACAAAACAAATTGTGCTATGGTGCTGGAAGATGAGAACCCCAGGTCAGAAGGCACTCAACTAGCTACTGGGGAAGAGCTGAAGACTTTTCAGAGTAAAGCCAGCATTTATGATGTGGTTGGATCAATGCCCTCGGGAAGTCTGACTGCTGATGTAGCTGCGCATGAAATGAGAGTCAGAAGCTGTAAAGATGTCTTACACATTGGAACATGGAACATACGAAGCATGAACCAAGGGAAGTTGGAGGTGGTCAAGAATGAAATGGAACGTGTACAACTTGATCTGTTGGGTGTCAGCGAACTGAAATGGACTGGCATGGGGCACTTTGCATCAGATGATCACATGGTCTACTATGCTGGAAATGAAAGACAAAGAAGAAATGGTGTTGCATTTATAATAAAGAAGAAACTTGCAAGAACTGTAATGAAATACAATGCAGTCAGCGAACGCTTAATCTCTATTCGTCTACGAGGATTGCCTATCAACACAACTATAATTCAAGTATATGCCCCAACAACAGCTGCAGAAGAGAATGAAATTGAAGAGTTCTATGAACAAGTACAAGCTGAAATTGACAGAACATGCAAACAGGATATCCTGATAGTCATGGGTGACTGGAAAGCAAAAGTTGGCAACAAAGAAGAAGGCAAAGTAGTTGGAAAATATGGACTTGGCAACAGAAATGAAGCTGGAGAAAGACTGATAGAATTCTGCAAGACCAATGATCTATTCATCTCAAATACCTTCTTCCAGCAACACAAGCGGTGACTGTACACATGGACTTCACCGAATGGATTATATAAAAATCAAATTGACTACATATGTGGAAGTCAACGATGGAAAAGCTCTGTAACATCAACAAAGACAAAACCTGGAGCTGACTGTGGTACAGATCATCAACTACTAGTATGCAAACTCAAGCTAAAGTTGAAAAAGAGCAAACCACTCATGAATGCAGAAAAATATGACCTTGAGAATATACCACTGGAATTTAAAGACTGCCTGCAAAATCGATTTGCTGTTTTAGATACAAATGACAGAGCTCCGGAAGAGTTATGGAATGACATCAAGAAGGTTGTGTTGGAAGAAAGCGAGAAGTCTCTACAAAAGGTGAAAAAGAAAAAAACGGCCAAAATGGATGACGGAAGAAACTCTGAAAATTGCCCAGAAACGCAGAGAAGCTAAAGCCAGAGGAGAAAGAAAGACAATCACAGAACTCAACAGAGATTTCCAACGTGCAGCAAGACAGGACAAGGAAAAGTACTACAATGACACTTGCAAGGAAATAGAAGCAGAAACTATTACAGGAAGAACAAGATCGGCTTTCCTAAAGCTACGAGAGGTAAAGAAAAAGTTCCAGCCTCGAATTGGAATGTTACAAGATGCTCAAGGTTCTATGTTGAATGATGCTGAGAAGATCAAGAAAAGGTGGAAGGAATATACAGAGTTTTTATATGATAAAGATCAAGCGGACCAACAGCCGTTTCAACCTGTACCTTATGATCGGGAACCATTGGTGATGAAAGAAGAAGTTGAAGCAGCATTGAAAGCCTTATCAAAGAACAAAGCACCAGGCATTGATAGCATTCCCATAGAAGTATTGCAGCAATCTGATGCAGCTGTTACCGTACTCACAAGACTCTGCCAAGAAATATGGAAGACAACATCATGGCCAACTGACTGGAAAAGATCTGTGTTTATACCAATACTAAAGAAAGGTGATCCAACTGACTGTGGAAATTATCGCACAATCGCTCTGATCCCACATGCCAGCAAGATTCTACTGAAGATTATTCAAAAGAGATTACAACCATACCTGGAACAAGAACTACCTGAAGTGCAAGCAGGGTTCAGGAAAGGGCGAGGAACGAGAGACATCATTGCGGATGTGAGATGGATCCTTGAAAAGACTAAAGAATACCAAAAGGATATCTATTTGTGCTTTATCGACTATAGCAAGGCTTTTGACTGTGTAAACCATGAGAAACTCTGGGCCACATTAAGAAGCATGGGTATACCAGAACACCTGATCGTTCTCTTGCGCAATCTGTACATTGATCAAGAAGCAACAGTTCAAACGGAACAAGGAGAAACAGAATGGTTTAAAATAAGCAAAGGTGTAAGACAAGGCTGCATACTTTCCCCCTACCTGTTTAATTTGTATGCAGAACAAATCATCAGAGAAGCAGGATTGTATGAAGACAACAGAGGTGTGAAGATTGGTGGAAGAGTCATCGACAACCTTCGCTATGCTGATGATACCACATTACTGGCTGAAAGTGAAGATGATCTGAAACATTTGCTTCTCACAATCAAAGAACATAGTCTCAAAATGGGCCTGCACCTTAATGTAAAGAAGACAAAGATCATGACAACTGGCATAATCAACAGGTTCATCGTTGAAGGAGAAGAAATTGAAATTGTGAACAACTTTAACCTACTTGGATCAACTATCAATAAAGAAGCAACAAGCAGTCAAGAAATCAGACGATGCATTGCTCTTGGCAGAATGGCTGTGAAAGACCTAGATAAGATTCTCAAGAGCAGAGATGTCTCTTTCCATACAAAGATTTGACTTGTTCAAGCCATGGTATTATTTTCAATAACATCATATGGATGTGAAAGCTGGACAGTGAAAAAGACAGACAGGAAGAAAATTGATGCCTTTGAATTATTTTTATTTTATTTATTTATTTATTTATTTATTTATTTTCTTCTATACCGCCCCTTCCAGCGATCAAGGGCGGTTTACATGAAACTTAACAATTGTACACAGTTGTATACATTTACATTAAACAATCGGAGTCAACTATTTACATTGAACGGTTAGGTACAACTATTTACATTGAACAATAAACTTCAACTTTATGAGGTGTTGATAATACAAACAACTATTAATTATTTACATTGGAAATTTACAGTGGTTGAGTGTTGTGTGTAGGGCATGTGTAGGGCATGTGTAGGGCATGTGTTGTGTGTAGGGCATGTGTCGTTAGGTGTTGGAATTTATTTCCTTTTATGTCATAAGTCGGGGTGTTTGTGGGGGCAGGGAGGAGGGGAGGGAGAGTTATTTAGTTTTGAGTATGGGGGTTTTAGTGAGTGTAGGGGTATGGTTGTTATGGAGGTCTTTTAGGGGAATATGGGATTTCAAAGTGTTCAGTAAATAGGTAAGTTTTTAGTTCTTTCCTGAACTGGGAGAGGTCTTTTATGATGCGGAGGTCTATAGGGAGGTCGTTCCAGAGCGTAGGGGCAGTAAATGTGAATGCTCTGGAGCTAGTGGTTTTCTTTGTTTTTCTGAAAGCTTTTGATGTGGTAAGGGAGTGGGCCGCGTTTTGTCTATGTGATCTAGTTTCGGTTGGTGAATGCAGTAGTGTGGATAAGTGTGAGGGGGCTATGTCTCTTATGAGTTTGAAGGTTGTTAGGATAATTTTGTATTTTATTCGGCTGTTTATTGGGAGCCAGTGTAGATCTAGCAGTATTGGGGTTACATGGTCCGTTAGCCGAGCTTTAGCTATTACTTTAGCGCAGATGTTTTGAGCTCTTTGAAGGAGGTATGTGTTTTTTGAGGGAGGCCTATTAATAGACTATTGCAATAGTCGAAGTGGGGGGTGATTAGTGTATTTACTACAGATCTAAAATCTTGTGTTTCGAGGAGTGGCCTTAGGTGCTGAATAGTTTTAAGTTTATAGTAGATGGTTTTTACGGTTTGTTTTATGTGTGGCAGCATGGTAAGTGTGTGATCTATTATTACACCTAAATATTTTACCTCTTTTCTAACAGGTATGGATGTTTTGTTGATTGTGATTGCTTCTGGGAAGGTGTTCTCAGTGATTGATGACCTTGTTACAAACATTGCTTCTGTTTTTTTGAGGTTGATGCTGAGGTAGTTAGATTCTAACCAGGAGGAGGTCTCAGTCATGCATTGTGATAGTGTGTCGTATGAGGGGTTTTTAGTGGTTATGGGGATAGCGAGCATGATGTCGTCAGCATATATGAAGTGGTTGATCTTGTGTTTTTTAAATATGTTAGTTATGGGTTGTAGGTATAAGTTAAACAGGAGGGCGGAGAGGGCTGATCCTTGGGGTATTCCTTGGCCTTGGGGGAATGATTCTGACGTCTCTTGGTCAATTTGGACGCGTATTAGTCTGTTTGAGATGTAGGACTTGAACCATTCAAGGACCGTCCCACCTATTCCTAGGCTTTGAAGTCTGTTAATCAGTGTGGGGTGGTTAATGTTGTCGAAGGCGGCAGAAATATCTATGAAAAGAAGAAGGAAGCCTTGGTTGTTGTTATCTGTGCCTCTGATGAGGAAATCCATTAGGGTGATTAATAGAGTTTCTACTCCATGGAAGGGGCGGAATCCAAATTGGTGTGAATCTAGTTGTTTATGTTCATCAATGTGTTCTTGTAACTGTATTTGAATTGTTTTTTCTATTATTTTAGCTATGAAAGGGATGCTGGCTATGGGTCTGTATGAGTTTGGGTCTTTTGGGTCAAGCTTAGTGTTCTTTATTATTGGTCTGAGTGTTGTGAGTTTTAAGGCATCGGGCATTATGCCTTGTGAAAGGGATTGGTTCACTATGTGATGTAAATTTACCGCTAGTTCATCCTTTGTACATTTAATCCATGATACAGGGCATGGGTCGAGTGGGGAGGTTGTTGTGTTGATCATTGTTATGGTTCTAAGGAGTTGTTTTTGATCTATTATGTGGAAGTTCGTCCATTCATCTATAAGTTTAGTGCTTGAAAATCTTGGTGTCAGGGTGGTGGTTTTGCTTTTTAGTTTTGCTGCAAAGTGTGTTGCTAGTGTTTGTACACTTATTGCTGGTTGTTTAGGCTCAGTGTTATTGGCTTTAGTTAGTGTTTTTACTATCGCGAATAGTTCTCTTGGACGGTTGATGGCTGAGTTTAGCACTTTAGAGTGGTAGTCTCGTTTTGATTTGTTGATTGCATTTTTGTATTCAGTAAGTAGTAACATGTATTGGGCTTTGTTTTCATCTGATTTTGTTTTCCTCCATCTCTTTTCTTGTTTTCTCAGTTGCTTTTTTAGTTTTGTTAGCTCTTTCGTGAACCATTTTTCCGTCCTTTTTGTTTTTCTATGTGTTACCAGTGTGGGAGCAGCTGCATTTTGAATGGTTAAATTCCAATGTGTTATGGATGAGTTGATGTCAGGTGAGTTTGTGTTGAGTTTGGGTAATACTTTGTTGAGGAATGTATTTTTATTAAAGTGTGCGAATCGTGAGGTATGTGGAGATGTGTTTGTAATGTTTTTTGGAGCTTGTAATGGTAGGTAGGTTGTAATAAGGTGGTGGTCCGACCATGGTACTTCGGTCATAGTTGTAGTGGTGTTTGTCTGGTGACTGTATAGCATGGAGGGAAAGAAGATTAGATCAAGTATGTTACCCTTGTTATGTGTGGGGGTCTGTATTATCTGTGTGTAACCCATTTGCGTCATAGCTTCAATGAAGTTATTCGATTGTGAGTGGTTTAGTGATGGAAGGTTCAAGTCACCAAGGAGTACGAGTGGTTTGCTTTGAGATGCTGTGCATGCAAGTTCAAGGATAGGGGTGAGGTTTTTTTGATCGGTTGATGGTGGCCGGTATATGAGGGCGAGGGCAAGGGTTCTATTTTCTATATTGACAATGTCCATTCCGTCTATGTTGTTTAAATTTGTTAGGGTGAAATTTAAGTCTTTTTTGGTGAGTATTAAGGCGCCTCCACCTCTTTTTATATTCCGATGACAGTTGAATATGTCATATTGGTGTGTGGCTAACTGGTTTAGTAGTATGGTGTCTGTGGGTGAGAGCCATGTTTCAGTAATGCAGATGAGATCTGGGCTGGTGTCCTTTATTATATCATTAATTATTGGTATTTTGTTTCGTATGGAACGGATGTTTATTAGGATGAGTTTTAGGTTAGAGTATGTGTTATCAGTTTGTTCATTTATTGCACTATAGGGTTGGTGTTTTATTTGGATGAGACGGTGAAGGCGTTTGTCTGAGTTGTTGTGCGAATGGTGATTGTGGGGATTTGTGTAAGTAGTGCTGTGTGTTGGGTTCTGATACTGGTTATAGATGGTTGGGAAGTTATTATAAGGGTTCCGGTAGTGTTTGTGGATGATGGGGATGTTATTGTAAGGGCTTTGGTTGGCTTTGTATGTATATATGTGTTGGGCTAGGAGTGTTGTCAGCAGGAGGGTGAGAGAGAGGTTTGCAGGTTTAGTAGGATACATTGTGTTTGAATTTAAGTAGGGGGTTGAGTGAGGGGCAGCTCTGTGGAGATTAATGGTTTCTGGAGAATAGTGTGTGTATCTACAATCAACTATGTATATATTTATTGGCAGGAGAAAACTAGTTACTATCAACAGTATTTTCATCTATTGGCGACAGTATATTCAACAGTATATTCATCTACTGATGATAGTGGAGGAGTGCAGGAACTAGTTACTATCAACAGTATTTTCATCTACTGGCAACAGTATATTCAACAGTATATTCATCTACTGATGATAGTGATTTAGTTACTTTCAGTGGTATCTAATTACTGGCAACAGTAAAGTTATTTACTTTCGACAGTATTTTCATCTATAGGCAACAGTAAAATTAGTTACTTTCAATAGTGTTTTTATCTACTGACAACAGTATAATAGGTTACTTTCAGTAGTATCTTCAATTATTGACAACAGTATATAAGTTAAGTGGTCATTACATATAGTACTGGTGGCAGTAGTTGAGTAGTAATTAATTTGTATATATGATCAGTGTAAATTGTTGGTGACAGAGGTATACGGGGTTCAATGGTTACTGGTAACAGTGAAGATGGATGTCAGCAATCCTGTATGAGAGTTAATATTTACTGGCAATAGCATGTGTATCTACTAGTAACAGTATATGAGGGGTGAGTGGAGACAATAATGGTTACTAACGACAGTAAATATGGGAGTAAATATGGGAACAATATATATGTGAGCTTGTATACTGGCAAAATCATATACTGGTGTAGATATTAGTCCATAAGGAGTAGGTGGTAGTGTACTAATATTTAACATCCGTATGTGTAGGTCATGTGTGCAGGTTAAGAGTGAGTCTTGGTATACTTGCTGTGTGAGGTCCAGTTGCAGGCCGATCCGATGGAGAGAGTCTGTTTCTTCTAGTGCCCCGCCTAAGGGCCACGCCAAAGGGCCCTCTGGTGAGGCCCTCAGGCGCGGGCCCGACAGGCGCGGGCACGCCTGAGTGTGGCTGCTGTTTATGCCGGTCTCTGAGTGCCCGGATTGGGCCGCACGTGCTGGGGAGGCAGGTCGTTGCTCCGGGGCTCGATCCTCCGCCGAGGAGAGCAGATGGCTGACCGGAGGAGTGCAGGAAGTAGAGGGAGATGCACCCGATCGTCTGCGGCTTTATATGCTGTCTCCGAGATCCCAGAATGGGCCGCTAGTGAATGGGAGTCAGGTCGTTGCTCCGGGTCTCGATCCTCCGCCGAGGAGAGCAGATGGCTGACCGGAGGAGTGCAGGAAGTAGAGGGAGATGCACCCGATCGTCTGCGGCTTTATATGCTGTCTCCGAGTGCCCGGATTGGGCCGCACGTGCTGGGGAGGCAGGTCGTTGCTCCGGGGCTCGATCCTCCGCCGAGGAGAGCAGATGGCTGACCGGAGGAGTGCAGGAAGTAGAGGGAGATGCACCCGATCGTCTGCGGCTTTATATGCTGTCTCCGAGTGCCCGGATTGGGCCGCACGTGCTGGGGAGGCAGGTCGTTGCTCCGGGGCTCGATCCTCCGCCGAGGAGAGCAGATGGCTGACCGGAGGAGTGCAGGAAGTAGAGGGAGATGCACCCGATCGTCTGCGGCTTTATATGCTGTCTCCGAGTGCCCGGATTGGGCCGCACGTGCTGGGGAGGCAGGTCGTTGCTCCGGGGCTCGATCCTCCGCCGAGGAGAGCAGATGGCTGACCGGAGGAGTGCAGGAAGTAGAGAGGTGCTGGCGGCGAATACTGTGTATACCATGGACTGCCAGAAGAACAAACCAGTCGGTACTAGAGGAGATCAAACCTAAGCTTTCTTTAGAAGCTCAGATGACAAGACTTCGACTTTCATACTTTGGACACATCATGCGAAGAGAGAGATCATTAGAGAAAGACATTATGCTTGGCAAGATAGAAGGTCAACACAAAAGAGGAAGGCCAGCAATGAGATGGATCGATACAATAAAAGCAGCTACGGGTACCAGTCTGTCAACAATGAGCCGCCTGACTGGAGACCGAACACAATTTAGGATAGCTATCCAGAGGGTCGCCATGAGTCGACTCCGACTCGACGGCACTTAACAACAACAACAACAAGTTGGAGCCCATCTTTCCAGGAAAGGTTCCCCTTCTCAGAATTCTGCCTATTTGCTAACAAATCTGAAGCCTCTTTCTTAACCATTGTCTCCTCCACACATTGAGACTCTGGAGCTCTGCCTGCCTCTGGGGTCTGCACATAGAAGTTATTTCTAAGAATGCTACTTTGGAGGTCCTGGATTGCAACTTTCTACCTAAAAGTCTACATTTGGTTTCCAGAATCTCCTTCCCACACTTTCCTATGTCACTGGTGCCCATATATACTAAGACAGCCAGCCCTTCCCCATACTTTATAGAATCTTATCTAGATGAAGTTTGAGGTCCTCTATTTTCATATCAGGCAGGCAAGTGACCAAGTGATCCTCATGCCCACCAGCCACCCAACTATCTTCATGCCTAATGATTGAATCACCAACTAAAAAAGCCATCCTAACCCTTCCCTCCAGGGAAGAAGCCCCTTGTCTGTGTGATAAAAGATTGTATCCTCTGCAGAGCAGGTCCAAAAGTGATGCTCTCCTTCCAGATGACTTCTCTCTTCCAAGGCAGCACAGAAACCACCAGACGGAAAGTGGGACTTTTCTACTACTTCATTCTCCACTATATACTTCTCTGCCTGCCTCAGCACCTCCAAGTCCACTACTGTAAACTCTGCAGGTCAGACTCATTCTGAGCTTGTAATTTACACCCCAAAAGGGGAGGGGCTAAATTACCTAGTAGAGAGGGGCCTGATCTCTGTGGAAGGCTGGGTAAACTCTAAACTGGTTTCTTGCACTGATTGCTGTTGAAAATGGAATTCCTTGGGTTTTAAAGAACAGAAAAAAAGTGAAGGTACAAGAAACAGATATAAAGAGGGTTAAACAGGGTTTTTCTTTCTTTAATTTTGTAAACTTAGGAAGTAGGGAAACCTAGTGTAGCAATGAAAAAGAGAAGAGCGCCTCACCAGACAGAACCTAGAGGAATGAAGAGAGAAGAACCTTATAGACTAAGATAAATGTGCACACACATGGACAGATAGATGGACAACATGGCCAGAGGTTAATTATTAGTTTTGTGTAAAGGGACTTTTTGAGCCTGACCTAAGAAGGACTCGATTGAAGGGGTTTCTTTGAGATAATTCCATTTTTCCTGGGGGTAAAAGAAAAACACAGAACATAACTACTTTTATTTATCTGGGTACACCGAAAATGGAGCTCTGCTTCCTTCACTTCTCAAAAACAAAAACAGAAACACAATATCGACATTCTGAGAAAATGCATTGTAACTAAAAAGTATCTTAGAGAAATGATAGCACCCAAGAGATCAGGGTCCGATTCTCAATGGCACTGCTTGTGACCTTGGGCAAACAACTTTACTCTCCATTGCCTCGGAAGAAAAGGCCTGGCAATCTACTTCTGGTAGTACCTTGCCATGAAAAAGAAGGGGCTGCTGGGTCACCTGGAGTCAACATTGACTTGATGGCACTTAAAAAAAAAGGTGGAGAGGATGGAGTCAAGGTCGCGCTGGTTAGATCTTACTGAGGCAGACTGTCTTCTACATGGGGAAGAAACGAAAGGCAAAGGGGGGTTTGCAGCCCTCCAAAACCGCTTCTACCTCTTTGCCTTTTTCTTTTTTGGTCGTCGGACCCTTGGATAGCAACCAGCTATTTCAGGGGAGGAAAGCTCAGCTGTGGGTTCACTGGGGCTGGAGAGCTCAGCGACTGCTTCGGGTGTGTTGTGTCTCTCTTCCCCGATTTGCGTCAAATGTTCAAACCAGCATGTTTTCAGCATTCTACTGGTGATAGTCTGCAACAGAGTACCTCCCTACCTGGGAGTGGGTCTTCTCTGGTTCAAGAGCCAGACTCTGGAGCAAGTAAGTTGATGCTTTGCCTCTAGAACATCCTCAATGTGCTCACCCCTTGGCATCATTGGGAGGACGTGTGGCAGTATGTTTGACTGCCCCTTTGTGAGGTGGAATGGCGTCGAGCAACATCAAAGGAAAGTTTAGTCAACTTGGAAACTTGGCTTCCTTTGCTCTGGTATGTCCTGAGATTTTTACTCTTGAAACCATTTGGTCAACTATTGTTTCCTTGGTGGAAGCTCTGAATTTTCCTCTGGTTGCTACAGTGTCTGCGTGGGATATGTTTTAGGCATATCTGTCTGAGGTTCTGACTGTTCCGATTGAGTCTCATCCTCTGATTGTCAAAATGTATTATCTCCCCACTGGAAAAAAGACACCCTCATTAGAAATAGTTGGGACACAGCAAGCAGATGCCGTTAATATATCTTATTTTATTAATTTTATTTATTTTTATTTACATTCTTTTATATACCGCGCTATTCTGCATCAGTGCGGTTTACATTGAACAAACTGAAATTACATTGAACAGGGCATTATAACTTGGAGATAACTATTTTACAGGGAATATGGGCTATGGAGGGTTAAGTGGCTTGCCCAAGACCACAAGGAGCACCTGTGGGACTAGAAACCTCAGTCCTTCCGGCCCAAGGTTGCTGTCCTCTATCTGAACTGTTAGAAACTTCTCAAGAAGATACTGTATTGTTACACCATCTACTTTAATAGTAACTTTTGCCTTCTTACTGATAAACAATGGTTACTAAAAAAAATTTTTAGCAATAGGAATTTGTTATTCCATGGTTTCAGTCTGAATATTTCTGGATCTTGCTAAGAAAACACAGCGATGTCTTAGGGAGTTTCACCTTCAATGACCAGGGGTCCAGCAGCTGGAAAAACTATTTTTTCTTAAACACCCATGCAAATGCATGGTGAAATATTGTTCTATTTCTTATGTTTTTTATGAGCCCTCCCAGCTGCCGGGCTTTGTGAATGCTCGAAGCTTGGAAGCCTCTATTGATCCTCCCGATGTTCCATGATTATTGTTTGCTGGTTGTTTATCTAACCACTTTTCCTTGCATATGATGTATTTGAAAAAAAAATCTGTTTCTATGTTCTCGTTCCCTTCTGTTGTGGGCTGGGGTGAGTGGGCAGTTTGTTTTCACAGGATTGTGAATTTATTTATTTATAAAAAAAATGTCTTGGTAATAGTTCTGCTGTTCCACTCAATTTCTGTACAAGATGCTTTTTTTCGATTATTATAAATAAATTGCATAAAGATAAAAAAAAATGTCAGTAATACAATGTTTACCTGATACTGACTTTTGTTCAGGCTGTAGCAGGATATTCTGTGATAGCTCATTCCTAGAAAAGCAATTGTAGAGGTTTAAAGAAATAGTCTTTCCAATTTATCTTGAGGTTAAATTATATTGTTTGGAAAAAATATATTTAAACTATGTATTCAAGAATTTGCTGAAGTTGACAAACTAAGTCTGAGTGAAAAGCTATGTGGGGCATTTTCAAAATGATAGAGGAGATATGATAGAGATGTTTAAATACCTCTGTGGCATAAATACACACGAGGAGAACCGCTCTGCTACCAGAGGACATAGAATGAAGGTGAAAGATAATAAACTTGGGAGTAATATGCAGAAATATTTCTTTATGGAAAGTAGATGCATGGAATAGTCTCCCATTGGAGGTGGTAGAGACAAGGACAGTATCTGAATTCAAGAAAGCATGGGACAAACACAGCAGATCTCTAAAGGAATAAAGGGGACTGCTGTAGTTGATATAGAAGGGCAGACTAGATAGGCCCATTATGGTCTTTTTCTGCCATCACGTTTCTATGATTTAACCAGTTAGTAGACTTGCTAACCATTAAACTGCAGCCAATGGGATATTCAGCGGTACTAAACTATTTAGCACCGCTGAACATCACCTGAGACCCTGTTTGGACGCCCTGATGCTAAGTGCTAAATGTTTGGGTGCTAGGGGTAGCACGGGGGTTTAAAGTTAGGCCAGAAAAAGACTGGGCTAACGTTAGCTGTTTTAGCTGTCTGGGGAGCAGAAGAATATCACCATTGACCAGTTACAGTAGCTAATTGGCTAACCAGGCAACCTGGATATTGAATGCCGGTGGCTGGATATTCAATGATGGCTATAGCCAGTCACTTTAGGTGTGCTGGTCGCCATCATTGAATATCATCCCTTATCATTTTTAGAAGTGTTTCGCTAATGCAATAGCACCTATTAGCAACAGTCCAGCCCTGTGCCTGTTTTTGTTGCATAGATTTGTCTGCTCTTGCACAAAATATAGGTATGAAGATGTGCAAAAGGAAAAGAGCCATGGCTAATTCAAAGAATAGGTGGGAGTCCCCCACCTCTTGCTGGCAGAACAAAAAGAAGATCAGTGGCAGTAGGGCAAATAAAAGAGTTGGCGGGAGCTCCACTTCTAGCCAGCTAAGCAAAAACAAGAGTGCAATTGAGAGTTAATTAAAGAGCCAGTGGGAATCCCTCCCTCCCACGTTAAAGAGGGTGGAAGGTATTGTCCAAAAGGACAGGGTGTGTGGAGGAGGCAGACCACCATGGCATGTGAGGGAAGGGGTGGAGTAAGAGGAAGAAAAAAGATGAAGGGGGAAGAAGATGGAGCATGAGGAGGGGGGAGGGTGAAAGGCAAGAGTGGAAGTCCAGGGAGATGAGGGGAAATGGGAAAGAGCAAAGAGGGTCAGGAAGGATAAGGAGAAAGCAAAAAAGGGTGAGGGGAAGGGAAGGCAGTAACAGAGTGACAGGGGTAGGAGACAAACTGCAGTGCGGCAGGAGAACAGAGGAAGGGAGAGTGGCGAAGGATAGGGAGGGGGCGTAATGCAAGAAGATGAGAGAAGCAGGCAGTTTGTGTAGGAAGATGGGATCCAACATGCTCAGAGACATGCACACCCACACCCTTAATGCTACACACATACCCAACATGCTGTTACCTCACTGCAACACACACACACACAGCCTCATGACATACACACATCGCCCATCCTTTGATATCCACAGAAACATGACGGCTGAAAAAGACCACATAGCCTATCTCGTCTGCCCTTCCATATCAACCACTACAACAGTCCCCTTTAGAGATCCTCTGTGTTTGTCCCATGCTTTTTTGAATTCAGAGATTGTCATCATCTCTACCGCCTCCACTGGGAGACTATTCTATGGATCCACCGCTCTTTCCACCCTCACATGCCCACAGATAAACAGATAAACTCTGCTCATGGAGATAAATATATACATCATACTATTGCTTCACACTGGTGTGTGTGCGTGTCACGTTCCCCGCCTCCACAAATCCCCACCTCTCTCACACCCTGCTCCAACCCTCCCGCACAGGTAGCTTTCATCCCAATCCGGCATCTCCACACATCCACCCTCACACTTAAACTTGGTAATGACTGCAAACAGCCTGCGGCACTTACCTTAAGACTTTGTGCTGTGGGCTGTTTGCTTCCACCTCCTTAGACCACCTGATACTGATTTTCCTGTTTTCCACCAGGAAGTCGACATCAGGCTTTGGAGGGGGGAAACCAAGAGCCCTGCGGCATTGAAATGCTTTAAGGTAAATGCCACAGAGCTGTTTGCGGCCACTACTGCCACTGCAGGCTCCTGAGAGGCTGGCAAGAAGGGGGGGGGGAGCAAAAGGGATGGGGTTCACCTAGGGTGCTTCATCTCCTTTCGCTGGCCATGGTTGGATGGTTAAATTGGGCTATAAAGTCCTTTAACTATCTAACAACAAAAGAAGCAGGAGACCTTGATGGAAAATCTCAGGGGGCAGCCAGTCAGTCAATCAAAAGGAGGCAGATGTTGTTGACAGCTAGGAGGCACCTTACAACAGGCCAGGATGGTAGGCAATTACTGATTCAGAGGTAAGAGTTCCCCTAACATCACGTGGAGGCATGAGATCATTGTTGGCTTAGAAGGAAGAGTTTACTTAAAGGCTTGGCTAAACTTTGTTGGTCTAAGGAGATTTCATGGGATCTAGTAGTCACTTTCAAGATATATAATGCTTCTGTAAACATTGCTAGGTGTCCAGAATTTACCTGGCTAGCTTGAAATAGAAGACTCTGTTTGGTTGCATAATTTTGAACCGGCTAAGACTGTTTGGAGACAGGTACAGTATAATATTACAGTATCAGATTGTACCAGTCAGCCACAGTATGAAGAGTCTGAAAATGGCAGAAACAGCCAGGAAAAGGCACTGAGGTTAAAACTGCTAGATGTAGCCGAGCTGTATTAAGTGCTCCAGCATGTCACAGACACCACACCGGTGAATGCCTGCCAGAGGGACCTTCCAAGATACACACCTTTTGCCATAAAAATTCTCTGTACCTGGAGTTCATCTTAGGTAATGATGCATTATATAAATAGGCTAATCAACCTTATGCGATCAAGCTTAACTGGTATATGTCCAACCACTTTGCAAGTAGACATTAAGAGGCATTTGATTCCTTGTCTTTTGTCTTGCTAAGTGAAGTTGGATGTGTGGGAGGGCATTTTAGACATGACGTCCGAGTGCAATCTGGGACATCTAAGCCAGAATGTCTGGGGGGAAAAAAAGCAGACACGTCCAGGTTCAGACATGATTTCACAAACGTGGACATGCCTGTGATGGATATCTGTGGCGGCATCTACATAGAAATCTCCAGCATAGTCTTTCAGAACCTGGATGTCTATGAATTGCCTAATGATTAGAGCAGTGGGTTAGGACGAAGGAAGCCAGGGTTCAGATCCTACTGCTGCTGTTATTGTGATTGTGCTGAGTGCTGCGGATTATGGAGGGCTATTTTCTGTACACCCTCAGGATGTTTTTCAGCCAAAACAAGCCCTTTTCTGATGCTTATTCGTGCCTGGAACAGGCCTAAACTTAGGCCCAACTCTGGAAGTCCAGGATGTTTTTGATATCAGGCAGTGATATCCATGTTCCTGGGAATTCCTAAGTCACGCCTCCACCACGTCCCTGTTCAGACTTGGACGTCTTCAAACTGGGGACAATGGCTCTGGGGACGTCTCTGTGCTGGGGCTTTCTCTATGCCCATTTTCAGACATCCAAAGGATGAATAGTCCAAAATGACCCCATTAGTTTACACTTTAAATTTTTGCCTTCATTTATTGCATTTGATCATGGCGCTATCATTCAGAGAAACAGCAAGAGGCAAGAATTAAAATACAGAGAGAGGCAACAGATTGGCTAATGCACTATGCAAAGTACTGCCATATGACTGAACTGAGCAACACTCTTTAGGTGTTCTTGCTACAGACAAATGATTTTTCAATGTTAAAACTAGCACGTTGTATCCTTGGATATGCAGGTCAGACTATCTATGGGGCTATTTTGGATTTATCAGCACTGCTGGTAGGAGGGAAAATGGCCTCCCCCTGCTACTGAATATATATTTTACAGCATATTGGAATGTGATTGGGGTCTTGAGGTAGGAGTACAAGCCCAAACTTGACATGGGATGAATGGATGACTGAGGGGCTCAGAGGAGTGAATTTGACTTGACAATGAGTGTGTGCTCAGGTAGATGGGTAGGGGGAAGGGAGAAAGTAATGGATAAATGTGGAAATTTAAATTTAACCTTCAGCAGTGTAGGGGTTGAGACTACGGGCCAAGGGCCAGGAGGATCTGATTGACACCGGTACTCATAACATACTGTACCTCCTGAGGAGGGTTGTGTTAGTGCTTACAGGTATTAACACTAAATAGTACAAGTAAAAATGCATGCCCTCGAGTCAATGCTGACTCCTGGCAACCCAGTTCTTGGGTTTTCTGACTGGGTCTTCTTGGCAAGGTGTGACCGGAAGTAGATTGTTAGTCCTTCCTTCCTCACAGGAAGTCTACAGCACCTGGTGATCCAAGGTGGTTACTCATCTAAGTATGAGCCAGGCCTGACCCTGCTTAGTTTTTGAGATCAGATGGGATCAGGCACATTGAGGGCAGTGACACCATAGCCATAATTCCTCATGGCGACTTAATAAACATATATTGATTTATTAAGCTCTCATTTGCATTATACATTTCCACTACTATCAGGCATTTGTCAGCTTCTGAAAACTCCCCTGTGCAGCAATCTTTGCTGAAGGGGTTTCAGCATGAGAGACCCTTGGGGAGATCTGGAAAGTAGTGGTGAGTTTGGAGTAGTATCACTTCACTGGCTCACAGAGGGAAGAAAACAGTGGTTTTGGAGAAGGCTTTTAAAGAACAAAAGAAATCGCTGGAATCCTTGAAGGGACAAGTGGATAAACAAGACTTCAGAAAAGTTATATCTTGGGATAATGTGTACCTTATCTCTGAATTTAGAACATATGGTAAGGTGACATAACTTGCATCCAGTACATTTTTCAGCTGCAGAGTCATTTCATGGTATCTTGCAGAAATTCTTCAGGCTCCTACTCAGTATCTTCCCTCAGATTCTAGTGCATATTGTCTGCATTTTATTAAGAAAAAACTAGTGGAGATCCATAGGATGTGATTTCACCCATGTTGGATGACAATTTGGGGTGTACTAGTTTTCTGGAAACTTCAGATGAGAAGATGGCAATTCCTGCAGCTTTAATGCTGACTTTAGTGCTGTATCTTGATAGAGACCAAGTGTTGAAACCATTCTTTAGGCAGAGGGACTTATTCGGGTCACTTTTCTAAAGCCATGGGCTGCATTTTTTTTAAAATAATCGTGCGGCTTTTAAATATTTTACATATTCTGTATTCAGTGTTGCTGTTTGCAGAAGTAGTGGGGCTGAATATATGTGGAGACAGCGACTTCCATCACTTTCCAAATAATGGTGATATTCAGTCTGCTATCTGTATAACTAAGCAGTTTAATTTAGGACAAACATTTTATTATAGGGATGTTAAGTGTCAAGTCAATGCCGATTCTGAATAGGTGCCCGAAACTGTATTTATTCTTCAGTCAGATGGCTAATTATTGATTGAGTGGCATCCATAGCTGCTGCTCTTGTATCAATCCATCGCATTGCTGGTCTTCCCCTTTTGCATTGACCTTCAACCTTACAAAGCATGATGTCTTTCTCTACTGATCTTCTTCAGCACCACAATTCAAAGGCATTGATTTTCTTCCTGTCGTTCTTCTTCTCTTTCCAACTTTTGCATCCATATGACGTTATTGAAAATACCATGGCTTGGACAAGTCGAATCTTTGTATGCAGCGATATCTCTCTTTTCTTGAGAAATTTGTCTAGGTCCTTCATAGCTACAGTATTCCACCAAGAGCAGTGCATTGTCAGATTTCTTGACTGCTGTCATTTCTTTGTCGATCATTGGTCCAAGCAGGTTAAAGTTTTCTACTATTCCTATTTCTTCTCCATCAAGAATGAAATGATTGATTTTTGTGAGTTGTCAGGGTCTTTGTCTTCTTCATATTAAAGTGCGGGTCCATTTTAAGACTATGTTCTTTGATCTTGATAAACAGATGTTTCAGATTGTCTGTACTTCTAACCAGTAATGTGGTATTGTCAGCAGAGTGAAGGCTATTGATGAGTCGTCTATCAATCTTCACATCTTGGTTGTCTTCATGCAGTCCTGCTTCTCTGATGAATTTTTTTCTTCATATAAATCGAACAGCTATGGGGAATGTATGCAACCTTGTCATACATCTTTGCTGATTTCAAACCATTCTGTTTCTCTTTGTTTGAATTGTTGCTTCTTGATCAATGTAAAGGTTGTGCATGAAATCTATTAGGTGTTCTGGTATATGCAACCTTCTTAATGTTGCACAGAATAAAAGACCTTGTTGTAGTCAATATTTGATATTCTTTTAGCCATCTCACATCTGTGATGATGTCTCATATTCCTCGCCCTTTCCTGAACTCTGCTTGCACTTCAGGCAGTTCTCATTCTCAGAACAAACACAAAAATCTTCCAAACTCCTTTGACTTCTAACTTAAAATCTCCTTGCCACAGGACCTTACTTCAGTAAGTCTGGCAACTCCATCTGTGAGCTCCAGCCTTCATGTGGACAAGGAAGAAGGAAAATTAGACTAGATCTCTTCTACCTTGGTCCTTAGGTCCTGATGTACCAAATCAGTCTAGCTTCCATTAGGCCAGGAACTGTTCTCATGAGTGTGGTACCTTCTGTAAGAGTGGCAGAAAAGAGCAAAAGAACACTAGATCCATCCCATTATAAAGGTTTTTATATATGCAGACATGATATAATTACATCACTGTATCTCCTTCCATAGGCTTCCAAGGAGGGGAATTCATCTATATGCACACTCCCACATTATATATCACACTGCCAGTAAAGGTAGATGGCACACCTGCATCCAGGACTGACTTACTCATTAGGCATACTAGACAAATGCCTAACATAGCAAAAGACGGCATGGTCTATCTAGTCTGCCCAGTAATTTAGAAGTTATTCAGTTTGCTTTGATTCCATCCTCTTGCTATGTAGTGATCCTATGCATCAGTCCCAGGCCTTTTTGAATTCTGTCACTGTTTTTGCTTACACCATCTTCTTCAGGAGGTCATTCCAGGCATCTGCCACCCTTTCCCTGAATTCCTGATGTTGTTTTTTAGTTTACCTCCTTGTAACTTCACTTCATGTCCTCTGGTCTTATACTTTTTATTGTCTTTGGAAAAGATTGGTTTGTTCTTTAAAACCCTTTTAAGTATTGAAAGGTCTGTGTCTTACCCCCCCCCCCCCTCCCATCTCTCCTCTCCTCTAGGGTATACCTATTTAGATCTTCAAGTCTTTTCTCATATGCCTTCTGGTGCAGGTCCCATTTCATCTTGGTTGCCTTCCTCTGGACCATTTAAGTCTTTTTTTTATACCCTATGTAAGGTACGGTTTCTAAAACAGAACACAATACTCCAAGTGAGGCCTCACCAGTGACCTGTACAGGGGCACTAATACCTCCTTCCTCCTGCTGGTTATTCCTCTCTGTATGCAGCCTAACATCTTCTGGTTTATGCCACTACCTTGTCACACTGCTTCGCCACCTTGAGATCCTCAGACACTATCACTGCAAGGTCCCTCTCTTGGTCCATACACACCAGCCTCTTGTCCCCTATCACATACAGATTCTTTAGGTTTCTACATCCCAAATGCATCACTCTTCGCTTTTTACCATTCTAATTTTTATAGATCTTTTCTCATGTTGTTTACAGAAGCTTCTGGAGTGGCAGAAAGGCATAGTTGTAGTCAAAAGAAAACAATAGTTTCTGACAGCTACTGTAGGCAGGTTCTTACCTAAAAAGCATCCCTAATAATCACCAAGATTGCCTGGGTACATGGGAGCCATACACCAGGAAAATAAAAGAACTTAGATCACAGTCACTTGTCAGCAAAATTCCTTTATTCAGTACGAGCGAAAACTGTAAGCACAGATACACAAGTGTCTGTCTGAGGGACCCAGGTGCAGGCAACGTTCTTAACCTCCGGTACAGTGGGAGAAAGAAGGCTGCCCGCTGAAGCTCTGTAGACACTCTCTTATATATGTTCTCTGTCACATTCTCTGTCCCAAAGTTCCAGTGAATTCCGCTTGAATTACTGACGTCATTTGAAAATGAAAAAAAACTTGCAAAAAACCTGCAGGTTCAGAAGGTCAGAAGAACTTCTGCGAATGCTCTTCCCTCAGAACCCTCCTATGTTTATCATCAAACAACAGTTGGTATTTCAGAAAGGTCTTCATTTCAAGGTCTGCTCAGCATCCGCTTATCAACTGGTCACAGTCCCCCCTGCCTGTGCTGTGCTCATGCCTTTCCATTTCCTGGAACTCCATCTCTTGGCACTGTCTGTTATCTTCAGGGCTCAGAGTATGCTTCCTGGTTGGCCTGTATTTGGTTGGCCTGTATTTCTCCTGTATTTCTCTGGGCCTATACACTTTGCACGTTCCCGTCCAAAGTGTCTAGTTCCCCAGGCTCTCTCGTACAAGGCCGCAAAATACTCTGCTTCACTAGCCCACATGCGTGTCTTCTTGTGCCAATCATATGTTACTGTGTATATTTTCATGCAGGTAAGGGCAGGCAGGTAAGGGTGCAATCATACAAAGCAAACCTATAGAGCAGGCCTGAAATCCACACTTAGACTAATTATCCCTTCACTACACAAACTCAAAGAGCCATCAATGTATTCTCTTACCCAAAGGAAGGATAAGCAGTTTCCAAATATCCATTTCATCTGGATAAATGACTCTTGGAAATTGCTCTCATTACATATATATATATATATATATATATATATGAGAGCAATGTTTAATATGGAAAAGTATCGCACCTACAGTAGTTATATTTTTACATGATTGCTCTGGGAAGGGTGGTGTTAGGATGATCATGAAACTCCTAGGGGGTGGAGTGCAAGGCTGATGCTTTACCTTGGATGCTGAATATCCTTGAACTGTCTGTGTCTGCAACATGTAGACACCATTATGCTCCACCACTGAGTTAATCTTTTGTGACTTAGATCCCATATATATATATTTGGATTGCTAATTCTTAGTCACAGAGCTTCTGGTGCAGAACTCATGCTGGTTTGGTAATCCTTGTTGGGACCACCTCTATTCTCTCTATAGTCTTCTGGACGTATTATCCTCAGAACTGGACCTAATACTCCAAGTAACCTCGTCTTGTACTACACCGACTTGATGATTTGGGCTATGACATCATTTTCACCTTCTCTTCTGTCTACTGCAGCAAAAATAGGGATGTGCTTTGACATGATAAATGAGACACCAATCTTACTCCTGCATTTTTACCAAGCAAATGTTTTCCATTATGTCCCCACCACAGTGTTCTGGACAAAATAAATTCATAAACTTGTTCTCTAAAGTTCCCACAAATTGGCTGCTGGCTCTTACTTTCCCTCCAAGACTATAAAGTGCTCTCACTTCAGCTGTGGTTTCACTTTTAAGGCGTGGCATGTAGACTTGCTGATGATGGAAACATTTGCTCCAGAAGGTTCACAGTTTTGGATAGATGTGTTTGTGCTCAGTTGAGGGTCATAGGACCAGTGTGTCCTTCGTTGTCATTGATGGCATGTTACTCCCAGGAGTTCAATGTGTCAGGCAAACAAGCTGTCCTTTCCTCTTAGAGTGGAGGAGTAGCCTAGTGGTTAGAGCAGTAGCCTTAGCTTAGAAAGACCAGTGTTCAAATCCTACTCCTTGGGCAAGCCCCTCTTTTATACCTTAGATTGTAAGCTCTCTGGGGACAGGGAAATATTACACTATTTGACTGTGACTTGCTTTAATCTATTACTGGAAAGGCATGAGCTAAATACTAAAAAAAAAAAATCAATTTTAAACAACACTGCTGTCCCTCCTGGTGTAGGATCACCTACCATACCAACTCATCATCATTTGTTGGGGCAAAGGCCAGGAACATGGAATCTTCCCCATTGTACTCTAGGGGCTCCCCAACAGGTTTTGTTCTGCATTCTCAAGGACACAATGTCCAAGAGTCTGGCCTTTGTTGCATTGTTGACCCTTGGCTGGATCTTCTTCTGCACTGGTGTGACGGTCTGCACACCTGCTACACTGGTTTGTTCTCCAGTTAGCCACTTCTTTCTGGTCTGGTTGGTTTTGTCTTTCAGAGTGGCTAACCCCAAACTGAAAACCAGCCATTTACATAGCTTGTTTTTCAGAGTTCTGTTGCTGGAACATTTCTGAGTGCCTTCTTGTACTATGTTCAGTTTTCAAGACAAATGCACTTTGTATTTGGAACTGTTCAGAAATGTGTGCCTTTAATTCCAGCCATCTATTTGTACCTCTGATCCATTCTACTCTGGTTGCTCCAAAATTGCAGCACTGTTAGTTTATATTCCATTGTCTCCCCTTCTGCAATGTTACACTCCTGGAATCTGGTCCTTTTACAGATTGACTTAAAGAAAGTTATTTCACAAGTGGGCACATATGCAGAATGTCCAAAAGGGTGCCTATTTTATAAAGGTAACATAAGCGCCTCTGTGCTCTTACAAGGACCACTACTAGTGCACAAGTCCATTTGCAGAAACTTACACTTGCTCTGAAAGTGGAAATGTGTGTGCGTGCGCGTGTGCTCCATTTTATAAAGTCATTCCCATGTGCATATGCTGATGGGCAGATGGCACAGCTCTTGACCACAATTGTGGCCTTTTGCAGCCCTTCTGCTAACATAAGCTCTGAGCACCAGGCACCAGGTCTGCTTTGTCGAGCCCTGCTACAAGGGGGGACTAATGTCTCTAGCCTTGTAACGAAACAGAAAGCTACAGGCACACTTCAGTTCCAGAGAGCCGAATGATCTCTCTGCAGTTTCATTTTATTTGATACCAAATAAACATAATGGAAGAGTAGCCTAATGGTTAAGCACACTGTTCAGAGAACCAAGTGACCAGAATTCAATTCCCACCAGCCTGCTTTGGGCAAGTCTCTTAAACCACCATTGTCTCAGAAAACTCAATGTCCCTGTTTAATGTGCATTACCAAACTTAAGTTACAAAGTAAAATGCTTTGACTGAAATGATAAAGCAGTATTAAAAGCCTGTTAAATAAATAACTATCACATCCCACCTTTTATATTCTACACTCCCTCCTGCCCCATCTCCTGCCTCCTCCTCTACCCCCCCCCCCAGGTCCTTACACTATCCCCCCTTTCATCCATACTTGCAGGGTAGATATGCCTTTTATGCCACTATTCATATGGAGCCCAAACTTTCTGGAAGGAGCCCAGATCCTGGGCCTAACAAGCCACCATCCCACTCATACAGCAAACAAAATCCACTCTGGCCAGTATCCTGTTTTCATCCACACTTGATGTGGCCTTCCACTCCCTGGCAATTTCCATTTGCTCCGCAGTAGTGAATAGCTGAAGACATTTTTCTACCTCCCCCCCCCCCCCACCACCTATCCCCCTCTCATTCAGCACAGCCACCTCTGGGTGAAAGGATTCTGTCAACCCCATTATATCTCTGACCTTCTCTCCCATCCATCGCCACATCTGTTGTACCATGAGACAGTTCCACCACATGTGGAGGAAGTCCCCCACCTGTCCACAAACCTTCCAACATAAAGGACTGCCAGAATCTCGCATTCATACAATTTTATCTGGAATTATATACATTCTATAAAGCATTTTATAGCCCTGCTCTTGGGTAGCTGCAGACACAGAGCGCACCCGTACTACCTCATTAATGTGCCTCATTCCAGCGCACCTCATTCCAGTCTCCCCCTAAGTCATTTTCCCAGGCCTTTTCCCTCACTACAGGGCCATCCAATTCATCCTAGAGCAAGGACACCAACTCTTTCACCCTCTTCTGAGAGCGAAAAGCCTTTTCAAATCTTGTCTCCCCCTTACCCACCAAGTGGGCTCCCCCATGCACCCTATCATGTGTACGAATTGGTGATACCCATACCAATATCCTTTTCCAGGGCATACTCCTGCTGTGGGTCATCATACCTTCTTAGCTTCCCCTGCCCTGTAAAATGTTGACCCACATACACCAACCTCTTGTCCGCCCATCTTCAGAAATGCCTAAATAACCCATTCTCCTTGAATCCTTAACAGGCTAATATTAGTTGCAACCACAAGTCACCTTCCACCCCCACTAGGCCCAGCTTAGCCTTCTGCCATATCCACAGGGTCACAACCATGAGATGCTGAACAACAACAGCTGTGTAACAATGATTTTTTGTTGGAGCAGCTAAGCTAGAGAGGGTAGAAAAACCATCCCCTTATTGTAGCCACTCCTTTTAATCAAATATAAAGTGAGCAAATATTTAAACACTTATCTCAATTTTTTGAGTCCGAAAATGCTTCAATACTGCTTTAGGAAACAGCAATCAACCTACGTGCCACGTTTCAGGTCTCCAAATCTTGATCCTGCATTAGGTTGAAAATGAACTTATTCCTGCAGTCAGCTGCCCTTGGCCACTACCCCTTCTGCCTGTTTCATTATTTGGTTCCATTGTCTTCCTTGTGTTCCTAAACTCTACCCCAAGATTGCTCTCCCTAAATCCAGGAATGCAAGCTCATCCTCCTCTCTCTTGCAGAGCACTGCTCTCCTCACCCTTGGCAGGCGACACTGTGAAATGAAAGAAATAAAATTCTCCTTTGCTGAAGCATCTTGGCTGGCACCTCAATATTTATTTATTTAACATTTCTTATATACTGCCTTTCATGATATCAAGGTGGTTTACATTGAACAAACTGAAATTACATTGAACAGGGCATTATAACTTGGAGATAACTATTTTACAGGGAACATGGGCTATGGAGGGTTAAGTTGCTTGCCCAAGACCACAAGGAGCACCTGTGGGACTAGAAACCCCAGTCCTTCCAGCCCAAGGTGGTTGTCCTCTAGTGGGATTTGAACCCCTGACCCTCTGGCCTGAAGTACCTTGCCCCAACCACTAGGCCACTCCTCCACTCAATAGACAGGGACATGAACAGGAACAATATTCTTGGCAGTATATTCCTTTTTATAATGGCAATTCTTTCAAACCAAGAATAGTACAGTTAATCCCACCTGTGCAAGTCATTCAACACCTTCTTGACCAATGCCACATAATTAAATTTCTCAAGATCCTTCCAATGACACCCTACCACTACCCCCAAATATTTAATTTACTGTATACTTAATATACTGTCTAGCCCATTGAAAGCGAAAGGCTTCCCTCAATCAAACCTCCAAGTCAAGTCCATAACCAGTTTAAGGATTTCAGTTTTCCCTATATTCATTTTGTATCCTGAAACTTCACTATACCGTTGAACTTCCTGTATCAGATTTGGCAGGGAGGTTGAAGTCTGTCTAATGGAGTAGATGACATCATCTGCAAAAAAAGAGATTTTATATTCCTGTGAGCCTACGTGTATCCCCTTAATGTTATTCTGTTTGCGGACCCTAACCACCAAGGGCTTAATAACTAGCGCAAACAACAGGGGTGACAGTGATGTATTCCCCTGATATATTCCCTTTTCCAGGGAGAACTCCCCTGGGTATGTACCATTAACCCTTATTCTTGCCCTGGGGTTCCTATATAGGGCCTGAACTCAACCCATAAAGTTATCACTGAAACCCCTGTTGGCCTGTTTTGTGGTACTGCCTGGCCCGAACCCCACAGTGGGATTTATTCCACCTCTGAGGTGGAATAAGTCCCACGTCTATCTCTCCCCTGCCGGACATACAGGACCATGACCTGAATAGGCCCTGTATGTCCAGGTGCTTTGGCGCACCTCCCCCGCTCCACCCATTCCCCGCCTCCGGCTCGCCCCCTCCTGCCCTCGTCCAGTGCTCCCCGTACTACCCCTCAGAACATGTGGGGAGGGCTGGACTCAGGATTGAGTGCCAGGCCAGAACAAGGTTAGATGTCCTATCAGGATGTCCAACCCCACTATTTGCATCCCTGCATCAGGCCCTTAGGGCCCAATTCTGTGCCACGATTCTGTGCCGTTGGGACATCCATCCCCACTATTTGTGCCTTCCCTGTCACCGTCTAACCTCCCCGCCGGTTGTGCAGGGAAGTTAGGTGGGAGCGGAGAAGGGGCGGCTCAGGGGCGGAGTCTGGACAGGTGGTGGGTTGTCACCGGCCCTGTTTGTACAGGGCCGATTGTAATGTCAGCCCTGTATCTCCAGGGCCAGTGACTTGTGCGGAGAAGTTATTCCATCTCCAAATTGGAATAACTTCTCTGGACATTTTTTTTTTAGGGTCCAGGGTGTGGATGGGGCAGGGGGGCCCAAAGTCATTCCCCGCAGCCCAACCCTGGCCTTAGGAGGCCAGAGCGGTGGTCGGACTACAGGGAAATCTCCTTTGAAGTCCGGCGGCCGGCATCGTGGCTTTTAAATGGAGTCGCTGTGCCATGGCAACAGGCTGACATGGCACCGCGGCTTAATTTAAAAGTCCTGACTGAGTTAGTCAGGCTATTCTTGGATGTGCAGGTTGGGCTGAATCGCAGTCCCAGGCTGATCACGATTCTGATCCCGTGGGCCTAAATGTGCCCCGTGGGATCAGAATCGCGACCCCCTCCGTATGTCCGGTCAAACAGGAAGTACAGAGGGGGTGTACGTCCGGGATGGAATGAGCCTGTTAGTGTCTATCATCATTTATTACACTTTTATGGTCTTTGAAGTCATTTGTTTTTTATTTGTGTTGCTATTATTAAAGTTTCAGGGCCTGATATTTGAAAAGAGTTATGCAGTTTGTGCTGATGCCAATGGCATATATATCTTTCTTAGAATCATTTGTGCTGGTTATATACATCATGTTATGTATATATCCTGTGGCCATTGGCTACATGCATAAAAGTTGTGTGTTATCTTTGAGGCAACATGAGCAGGGGGAGTCAGGGCATAGAGTTTCAGCTGCTCTCCCCACAACTACAACTCATAAGTTATGCCAGAAAAATAACAAGTCTGACTTATGCGTAGAAATGGTGATGTGGCCACGTTTATGCACATATTCAGTGGTGGCGTTTTAAAGGACCAATGCTGTTGAACGTAGTGATAAGGTAAAGTGCTGCTGCTGGCGCTTTACTTTATCCTGAAGTCAAGGCCACTCAAAATCAGGTCCTCGGTGCCTTCAGAATCTTGAAATCTCTCACGTGATAATTCATCTTCAGAAACATCTCAGTAGGCAACAGGGTGCATCTGCTATCATGCCCAGTTAACTTTCTCTACTGCTGGCCTCTTACCCTTCCATCCTGCTTTGTCTCTTGCCTTTTTTTGCCTTTGTGTGGAGATGAGAGAAGACACTTTGTCTTCACATTTCACTAGAACCTGCATCTGCAGCTGTTGATAATCTCTTAAAGAAATCTCTATCTTAGCTGGTAGACTATAGGGGTTCCAAGAGTGATCACTCTGTTCATTTCCATTAATGCTGCTATGCTGCTGCTGGCCCTAGATTTCTTGGGAGGTGCAACTAGCTTTCATCCTCTATTTCTCCTGCTATTCACGTGCACACTCCTTCTAAGTATTGTGATCCAATAAGATCACAGCTACTTAGTTAGCCAATTCCAAGAAGAATTTGACGAATCCTGGTTTTGAACTTAAATCCTCAACTCACTGTGGTATTTGTGGTTCCTGATTGTACCCATTTAAATCACTTCTACATGTTCAGTAGTGCATCAGGATGGGACTCTCAGACATCCAGGACTAAAATCTTTCTCCTGTAACTGGATAAGTCAATGGCTATTTCAGAGAAGAACACTGTAATCCAAAGTTTCCCCATTCAGAAATGTTCAAAAAGTTCAGGGAATCCCAGTTCATCACCATCACTCTTCTTGGAAATCCTTCCCTCAATGCCAAGTCTGTCCCAACTACTACTACTACTACTATTACCCCTCTATCTATATTTCCCTTCCTATCTCCATCAGTCTC
This sequence comes from Ichthyophis bannanicus, assembly GCA_033557465.1. Taxonomy (NCBI): domain Eukaryota; kingdom Metazoa; phylum Chordata; class Amphibia; order Gymnophiona; family Ichthyophiidae; genus Ichthyophis; species Ichthyophis bannanicus. Next base: position 811,363,708 of record CM066036.1, read on the forward strand.
TCTCTCTCTCTCTTTCCCTCTAGCTATTCCCCACTAGTCTTATGGTAATGTTTAATAGAGTGCAGATGGTTTTTGCCCCTAACGTGCACTGTGAATCAAAATCAATGTGTGTTAGGTGTAACCATACCACAGTAATTGGGGGCATGGCCAACATGTACCAACAGTTATTGCACAGGGAAGCTCCTTAGTGCATATTACGGCCCTTGGCAATTACCGCGGGTGCATGAAATGCTGTGCTAACTGTAATATGCAGCCAGTACACATTCTCTGTTCAACCCAACCCAACCCAGACTCCATTCCATTGCAAAATGAACAGTTAACGTGCGTTCCAGCATGTGGTAATTGGCCCACCCGTACGATAACATTCTCCGGGAAGAAGCAAGAAGTCAGTCCTCACATATGGGTGACATTGGCACTGATGGAGCCCAAGTAGTGAACACTCCCAGCTCTCACAGAAAGCCTTTGGGAGTTAGACTACATGCGCGCATGGTCACCTTCCTGCCCAAGGGTGCCATCTTGCCTCAGTTTTTTTTTTTTCCATAGAGCCCATTGAACATTTTGTCTGCACCCTGGGAAAACTTTTATTTTTGTTTTTGTCTTGCTTATTCTTTATTCTTTCTTCCAATCAATTCCCGGAACCACTGCCACCTCAGCATCACGTTTTTTCAGGTACCCTTTCTTTTTCTTGTTCTTCAGTGCATGGGATTTTACTTGCAGCCTCTCTAACCAGGACCTTGGAGTTTGATCTTGTGGGTACTGTTTACCCCGCTATGTCCTTGGTTAGTGGATTTAAGCAGTGTGATCGTTGTGGGCACACCATGTCCAACACGGATCCACATGACTGCTGCCTACGGTGCCTCAGAACCGATCACCTCTGTGGTGCTTCTGTCTGTTCGCTCTCTCTTCAGATGATGAGCAAGGGTCACAGGAATCATGAAAAGCAGCGGAAAATGCTGCTTGCCCATAAGACTTCTTCAGCCCTGAAATGAGCAGGGATTTGACAATCTCAGGGACTGCCACAGAGGTCTTGGTCTCACCTGGCAGATGCACTCAATCAGACCCCTGAGGTCATGGGGTATCAGATCAGGGATCATCTACAGAGGTCTGTCCCCAGAAAGATCAGAGGCCACCTATGGCAGCATTGAAGGTAATGCCAGAACTGGAGCTAAGTTTCTTGATCACTGGCATTGGAATCTTTGGCACAATGCTGAGGGCAATGACCAGGAGCAGTCTTCAAAGCTGCTTGGCAGGATGAGACTCCAGCAGCATCAGGGGATCGGCATAAGTCCTCAGAGTTCATCATCATTGAGGAAACCTCCTTGATAGAGCCGACATCGGGACTGATACCCTCAGTACCCATGCCAGTGGCTGCAGAACCTTCTGGCCTTGAGGTCAGTATGGCGGCCTTGGAATGTAGCCTTGCTGCCTTTCTGGCCGAGCAGTGGGGCCCAATGCATGGCTCCTCTGGGTCCTCAGGCTGGTCGATTGGTCTCTCCGGGCATCATCCGAGGAGATCCAGCCAGTGCTCAATTGACAATGGCTTTCGGTCAATTCCTGGCAATGCTCCTGATCCCATTCGTGGCCTCGGGTCTCTCCCACAAGTGCCTCCGGTTTAGAGCGCCGGTACCCTGTCAATGCCTAATGTGTGAGGCCCATCAGGTTCTCGAGGTCTCTTCAAATTCAGACTTGGAGTGGGAGACCGATGATGAGTCAGACCCATCTCCTCCACAGGAGCATTGGAGGTCCCTGACCAAGGACCTCTTTATTTATTTATTTTGACAGTTTTGTATACCGCCTTATCCTTCAATCAAAGTGGTCACAACACAATTGGGGGATACATTTAACACGTGGGGATATGAGACACATACACTAATACTTACAGGGAACATGGGCAATGGAGGGTAGTGGCTTGCCCAAGACCACAAGGAGCATCTGTGGGACTAGAAACCCCAGTCCTTCTGGCCCAAGGTTGCTGTCCTCTAGTGGGATTTGAACCCCCGACCTTCTGGCCTGAAGTACCTTGCCCCAACCACTAGGCTACTCCTCCCTCTGCTTCCTTGACTTCATCCAAGACATGGTGAAAGCTCTGGCTTTCACCACAGAGTCCGAGGAGTAGCCTCTGGCATAGGACCTCAAGATACTGCAGTATGAAGCTCCTCCCAAGGAGGCGCTCATAGTGTCCATTCTCCCCATCTTGGACACTTATTGTTCAGGATGTCGGAGTCACTTGTTATGGTTTTCATTGCGAGCAAGCGACTCAGTTCCATGTATGGAATCTGCAAGGGCCCTGGATTCCAAAAGACACAGCTACTACACAATTCCATGGTGGTAGAGTTGGCCATGCACAGGATCAAGAACCAGAAGATGCACTCCTTGGTGCCCTTGGAAGCGAGGCTTGCACCAAGGATGGCTTTGGTAAAAAAAGTTTTACCAGGACTCGATGCTCATGGCCCATATCCAGGCTTACTAGCTGTACATGTGCATGTACCTGAGGGATCTGGCAAAGGATCTTGCCAGGTTCACAGCTGACCTGTTCGAGGAACCTCTTTAGTGATTCTGGACCTTGGTAACGATGGTCAAGGAGCCCTCCAAATATGTCACTCAAGCAGGCTATGATGGCTTTGAGTCCATGGCTAGAGTTGCTGTGGTGGGCATTGGTGCTCACCGTCTGGCATGGCTACAGTCCTCTGACCTGGAGCAATGGTTCAAGACAAATTAGTCAATGTTCTGTGCCAAGGGGAGAACCTCTTCAGCAAGCCAGCAAAGTCGCAGAGCTGGAGTCAGAGTATATGAATAGAACCAGGCTCTCCTGGAAAACTGCTGAACCTTCCTGATGGAAGGCTTTAGGGAAAAAGCTCTTATACTGGAAGAAGAGGAAGGCTTACGGAACTTACCCCCAGTATCCAGCCTACCTGCCCTCCCCACAGGGTCAGCAGGCCAAGCGTCAGGGGCACGATAAGAGCCTGTTGATCAGCCACAAAATTGGAAGGATTTGGAAGGATCTGGAAGAGTACAGCAGCCACACACAACCTATGTCCCCTCTCCCTCCTTCTCTGTCCATTCTGCTCTCTCCCGAAGATTGCAGAAGGCTCTCAGAGGGATCTGCCTGCCTTAAACGCAGTGCTGCAAAGCCAATAAAACAGTTTCATGGGAGTAGAGCTGAGCTCAGCATGGATCCTCTGCCTGGGGGTCTCAGGGGGTGAGTACCAAGGCTTGACCTCATCATTGTCCTTGTTGGGGACTCCCGATTCCATCTGTGTGGGACTTAATTCAGGGATAGCTGATGATGACCATTGGCACAGTCTGGGATTTTTCTGCCATTTTCTGCACGTGTTAGTAGTGTTTTCTTCTCTTGTGCTCCTAGCAGTCGCATGGTCTGTATGCGCAGTCTGTCCAAGCAGCTCCAATGCACATTCCTACCCTAGCCCCTGTAACATGCATTGCAGTAAAAGCGCAATTAACGTGCTCCGCAATTAAGGTGCAGTCAACACACGTTGCAGTAAAAGCGCAGTTAACGCATGGATTTACATGCTCTGTTGTGATACTTGCCTTAACTCTCTGTTTTCTTCCTGAAAAAGTTGTTTGACCTTTGGCAAGTGAGGTGCCTCATCTCTAGAATTTGCTCTTCTTGCATGGTAGTTTCTGAGTTGTTCCTGGAGGATCTGATACCCCTCTGAGTGGATGCGATTAGCCCAGCCTTGCCTGCCTCAGGGCAGGAGGTAACAGATGGCGCTATGGGTAAGGATATCCAACCGGCCGGAGGTTCCTGCGACCATGTTGTGAGCCTCTCATCATCCTCTAGAGGGACTGTGGTGGCTGTGCCCCCTGGTGTTGGGGAGTCATTTCCAACAGGAGAGCTTCTGGACTTTGGCTTGTCCTCCCAAGAATCTCTCTTTTTTTGCAACAGGCCTGGTCCTTCTGGCATGGAAATTCAGACCTTGCAACCTCTGGTTGCTCCCATGCACATTCTCATGCAGAGCAGGTGGAGAGTGGAAACTCTGTTCAATTGCCTTTGTCTAAGTGTCCCCAGCATGGAACAGTCTCTGGAAATGGAAAACAGCTGGGAGGTGTCTGAGATTTTGACTATGACTTGGATTCAGTGGCTTGGTACTAGGCTCTGACGTGGATGTAGAAGTACTCTTATCTTCAGACGACTGTGAAGAGGCCTTGAACTTGATGGATGCTTCCAGCGCAGAGCAGGAGCCAAAGATACACCTGCTTTTTCAAGGGCTGCAAAAAGTCACTATTGTCTTCCCATTTCTGAAAGTGATCAAGGATATGTTCTGGTCAGAGTGTGACTCTCCCGACTCCTTACCTAAAGGATTAAGGGTATGTAAGAAGATCTCCACTCTTCCAGAAGAGGTATCTATTGAATGCTTGGCATTCCTAAGGTGAATGCACAGGTCATAGTGGTTACCAGATGGACCATCATTCCTGGGGAAGTTGGATCAGCCTTAAAGGATTTTCTGGACTGTAAGGTGGATTCATGGTTGAGGAGCCAGTATGTCACATGGCAGTGGCTATTCTGCAGCTGATGATATATACCAGCCTGACATCTTGAGCCCTGCTCCAGTGGGTAATCAGTCATGGAAAGATCCAGCTGTTGCCTTCCCAGTCTTTGGAGTTCCTGGGAGCACCTTTTGATACTTGAGTGGGCAGAGTTTTCCTGCCTGAGGAGAAAGTCAAAAGGCTGTTGGATTTACTGGTGCTGTTCTGTGGGCAGCAGGCTCCCGGAGTCTGGAATTACAGTATCTTCAGCTCCTCGGATTGATGGCAGCAACCATAGAGATGGTGTTGTGGCTGCGTGCTCACATGTGGCCACTCCAGCAGTCCCTGATGACTTGGTGGTCTCCAAGTTCTCAGGAGTTTGGCACAGACTCCCGCTCCTGATAATGGAGAAGACAAGCCTGTGGAAGTGACAGTAGCCCTGTCATTTGAGGAAAGGCATGCTTCTGGTTGATTTCTCCTGGATCCTTCTGACAACAGATGCCAATCTCTCAGGCTGGGAAGCCCATTGCCAAGACTGTACAGTCCAGGGCCATTGGAACCACAGGGATGCAGTGTGGCCCATCAGCCACCTCAAGGCGAGGGCCATCAGGTTGGCCCTTATGCATTTCCAGCCCCTGGTCGAGGGCTGGGCTGTTCGAGTGTTTTTGGAAAAAGCCACAGTGGTGGCTTACGTCAATCGGCAAGACAGCATGAGGAGTGCCAGAGTAGCTCTGGAGATGGCTCTTCTGCCTGGGTGGGAAAGAGCCTCCTAGCCTTGTCGGCTAAGCACACTGCCAGAGTGGACAATGTGGAAGCCTTTTGAGCCATTGAAGCACACTACTTTAAAGGATTTGACACTCAAGACAGTCTTCTTGATTGTGGTTTGTTCCACAAAGGTGGATTTCCGAGCTGCAGGCTCTGCCTTGCCGAGAGCCCTGTCTTTTTCAAAGGAGGCCATTTCCATTTGTCTGGTCCCTTCCTTCTTGCCTAAGCTGCTTCTCCCTTTCATATGAACCATGTGTTCTGCCTGCCCTCCTTTTTCTGGAGAAGGATGAGGATCTTCGCCTTGTGGATGTCTGGAGGGTGCTTCTCCAGTATGAATTCCTTTTGTAAGTCTGACCATCTTTTTGTGTTGTTTGCTGGATCATGCAAAGGTGAGGTGGCGGCCAATTCAACCTTGGGGCACTGAATTAAGGTAGCCATTGTCTCGGCGTTGCCTGTTGCAGAACTGACGGGTTCTGGAGGGTTTGCACATCCATTCTACCTGAGTACAAGCATCCTTGTGGGCAGAGCGGTGCTCAGTAGCCCCTGCAGACATTTGTTGGCAGTGATGTGGACATCACTTTCCACTTTTGTCAAGCATTACCACTTGGATGTCCATGTACAGATGGACACTGCCTTTGGCTCATAGGTTTTGCAAGGTACTGTGCCGCCTTCTCACCCAGTGGAGGAGTGGTTTTGGTATGTCCCACTTGTCTGGACTGTTCTAGCAGGATGATATGAAAGGTGACATTTTGCTTATCAGATAATGTCCTTTCTTTGAGTCTTGCTAGATGAGTCCAGGGCCCGCCCCTTGAACTGTATTTGCTCTGTTCTTCTCCTGCAATACCCTTGGGTCTGCTATGATTCTTATGCTTGGCTCTGCAGGTTAATCTTCTACTGACAGCCTTCGATTTAGACTTTCCTACACTCATTGTGGCCCATGTTGAGACTGTGTGAGGCTTGCCATGTTTCTCCCGTATGCTTTGAGACGGATACTGAAGGGATCTTTACTGGCTAAGGTGAATAGAGGCATAGGAGTACTGTCATTGAAACCTGAGCTTTTCATTGCTTCATTGTCTCCACCAATCTTCTGGTAGGGGAACACAACCCACTTGTCTGGACTGGTATAGGAGGACTCAAGGAAAGGACATTAACTGGTAAGTAAAATGTCACCGTTGTGCAAAGAAACCTATGTAAAGCAGCAAAGGAGTGGCAAGAAGTAATCCAATGATGGGGAATTGGGCACATCTCGCAACCCATGGAAGTTGTGGATTTTATCTAAAATCTCATGTTCTGGCTTTAGGAATGACATTCTTTTTACATTTTCCTCGTATAATGCTTAGATGGTTTGCAGAGAGTCCGATATATATTTTTTGGAGCCCCTGCAGCTCGAAACATTTCTGAAGAGTAAGGAATGTCTAACACTTGCATAGGTAGAAGCAGTGCAGGCACATATTAAGGGGTACACCAGGATGCTTCATGTGCTGGGTGGTCACTGTAGCCCTGGACTCTTTTGGCCAAGTACTGCAGCTCCCAGGGTACAGTGCAACCTCCAAGAATGTGTATGTCTAGGTGGTGGAGGGCTTAACTGTAAGGAAAGGCTTAAAACGTTAGGACTCTTCAGCTTGGAGAAGAGATGGCTGAGGGGAGATATGACAGAGGTCTATAAAATAATGAATCTTTATCTTTATTTCTGCATTTGATTGACCGCCTAGGCAGAAAGATCAGGGCGGTGTACAATAACGAATAATCACTACTAAAAGAAAGAAAAAAATGCCATAAACAAGACAGGACAGAAGAGAGGACAGGGTACCCAGGAAAGACAGAAGATAGGAAAAGGGAAGAACGGGCTATGTAATATGAATGGAGTGGAATGGGTAAATATAGATTGGTTGTTTACTCCTTCAAAAAGTAGAAAGACATGGGGACACATAATGAAGCAACAAAGTGGCACATTTAAGGGAAATCTATTTTTTTCTCTCAATGTATAATCAAACTCTGGAATTCATTACCAGAAGATGTAGTAAAAGCTGTTAATGTAACTGGGTTTCAATAAGGTTTGGGCAGGTTCCTGGAGGAAAAGTCCATAAACCATTATTAAAGAGGACCTGGGAAATCCACTGCTTATGCCTGGGACAAACAGCATGGAATCTGTCTATCTTTTGGGAACCTTTCAGGTACTTGTGACCTGAATTATTGGAAACAGCACACTGGGCTTGATGGACCCTTGGTCTTACCCAGCATGCCATATCTTATGTTCTTAAGTATGGTTCTCTGATCTGATTTCATTTGTTTTCCTTGATCATATTTTATCTTTTAAAATTGTTAGTATTGGTATAGGAGTTATCTTAGATTATTTTAATTACATTCTCTTATATACCGTGCTATTCTGCATCAGTGCAGTTTACATTGAACACACTGAAATTACATTGAACAGGGCATTATAACTTGGAGATAACTATTTTACAGGGAACATGGGCTATGGAGGGTTAAGTGGCTTGCCCAAGACCACAAGGAGCACCTGTGGGACTAGAAACCCCAGTCCTTCCAGCCCAAGGTTGCTGTCCTCTAGTGGGATTTGAACCCCTGACCTTCTGGCCTGAAGTACCTTGCCCCAACCACTAGGCCACTCCTCCAATGATTTTTGCTAGGTGAGGTAATTTCTCTCTCTCCCCTTAGTGTGTACATTTTTTACAATGATTTATTTGTAAATCAGAAACATTGTACTTATTTTCTATTTCCTTCTTTCTGCTTATTGTAAAATGTTCAAATTTTCAGTAAAATAATGGAAAGAGGGTGCTCTAGGGATCAGTCTTGAGGCTGATTCTGTTCCAGATAAGTGATATTGTGAAGAAACTGACAAGCCAACTTCATTTACAAAAAAAACCAAAGCAAAATCTACACTCCAGGTAGCATGAAAAAAACAAGGAGTCAAGCACCTGGGGTGCAGAGGCCTAAGGGCACAATGGGAGGTTGCCATGTAAATGAAACAGGAGAGAAATTGGGTGGGGGGGGGGGGAATTACAGGGAGGACAGCTAGAGCAATGTTGGGGTGCATGGGAGAAAGCAGGACAAAAGGAATAGCAGAATTCTGGCAAGTGCAAGGGAAGCGAAGCTAAAAGCAGAGGTGAAGCAAGATCTGGGATATTACACTGGGGAGGGAAAATGGGCAGAGTAAACCGGCTTTGATGCCTCTAGGAGCATCAGATAAGCTATCTTGCACTGGTGTGCTATTAACGCACTATATCACTAGATGCAATCACATGCTTCCTTACCTGAAAATGTGTTTATGCCAAGTAAATTCATGTAAGGTGGGGTTATGCTGTGACAAAAACTCAACTTGCATGCTTTTCCTCTATCTGCTCTGCCAGCTGTGCCAAAGGTGTGGCAGTACAGGATCCATTCTATTACACTTTACCCACAATTCCTTCGAAGGCCATGGCACCTTAATAGTTTACATTGCCATCCACCCAACTGGCTTCTTGCCATCATGATAAAGATTAGAAACACCCAGTATTCATTATGGGCATATATCCAAGACAAGGTTGAATTCAGTACTGAACATGTTGAGCCTGTTGGAGAAATACAGATATCAACTTTCAATGTAAGCAGATAGGGAAAATGGGCAGAGTAGATGGCCCGGGGGACAGCTATCAGTTTCTGTAGGGAGCATGCCACAATCTCTTATGGCTGATAATCTCTTCTCCCAAACTACTGCATGGCAGTCCCACAGATTTTACTTCACATCAGAGAAGACCACGGGTTTGAACTGTCCCACCGAATTGCAGAAGACTTGTGGTTGAATACTCTAACTTCCTCTGATGGTACTCTACTTTCTGAATGCATTGGTGAGTGGATGAATGGGTTCCAACTCAGTCAAGGCTTCCCCTTTCTGGCCTACAGCGTGCATCAACAGCCGTGGTCCATGAAGGATCTGTGCTCCGGCAATCTGTGACAAGTTATTGTTGCCTACTACTATCCCTGAACATTTTCACCTCAGAGTACATTACAATGGCCTCCCATTTCCCTGAACTTGCCTTCAGAATGTTAAGCCTTACTTTGTTGCTTTTACCGAGAGGATAAAAATAAAACATTGCACCCATTTCGATTAGTACTTGCTGAAGAAAAGTTGTATTGGATAGCTCTATTTTTTCTTGCCCCTTGTATCACCACTATTGTGGACGTGTAAATCCACTCTTCATTTTTTATGTTGAATTTGTGTTTTTCCCACAGGCTAAATGTATTTCCTATAACAATTAAATAAAATTAACAATTAAATGCACCACTAATCTTTACATTTCAAAATGATGGGCAAAATGCCCTCACCAGAAGTGATACCGCATCTGCATGCTTGTTGTGCTGGTGCTAGACATATGTTGATAATAGACGCCAGTTCTTTCATGAATTGTAAACCTTTCTGTCTGCAATAGAGATTCATGTTAGTTTAAGATGCCTCAGAGTGGGAGGAGGAAAAGAAAGGGGCCGCTTCTCATAATCTGCTCCATCAACATTGTCCCTGACCAAATTATCCGGGAAAGTCCTATTTCCTATTCTGTATTTACAACCGTTCAAGAACCAGGCCTTTCTAATCCATGATGGATATTATGAAAGTATTAATCCCTTATGATGGAGTTTCTGGTTTACGTAGAAGCAGTGTGCTTGCTGTGTTAGTCCACTTTAATGGCAGTTAGATAAAAAGAAAAATAAAGCAAAGAAAAGTTGATACCTTTTACTGGGCTAACAATACATTTTTTGACTAGCTTTCGAAGGTTAAAACCACCTTCTTTAGGTCAGGACAGGTAGGGATTTTCTGCCCACTAAAATTGCGAGTAGTTAGATTTATCTAGATATTCATCTGTATAATTAGTCGGCTAAGTGTGACTGAATATCTTTTCAAAGATAGTAGGGGGAATTTTCCCATTTATCTTACCTGCTGTATGGGTTTTTGAAAATTGATCTCTGAACCTGGAAATCATCAGTGTAGCCGGCCTCTTACTAGGGGACAAAGACTACTCTGGAGGTTGTACACAAAAGTATTTATATATTGAAATTTTAAATAGTAAGAAAATGGCCAAGGCAACAAAAGAGTGCACCATGGGTCCTGGTCGAAAGGAGAAGGCTACACGCAAGGCCAAAGCCAGAATGAGAATAAAAAAGAAAAGGCAAAAATACCACGGTACACCAATGGTATGCTTAAATAGAACACCTTAATTTGGCAATCCAGACAAAAAGGTATTTAGGGCTCGACAGTCAAAGGGATTAACATGGTTAGTATTATCTGCAGGAGTAGGTGAGGCTGTGGAGGAATAGCTTAGTGGTTAGAGCACTGGCTTAGTAGCACAAGAGACCAGGGTTTGATTCCTACTAGCACTCTTAGGGGTATGTTTACTAATCAGTGGTAGTGGCTTCTGTGTGATCTCTTCAATGGGACTGTGGCTCTGATATTGCATGTACGTGCAACTTGCTGATTAGTAAACATACCCCTTTGTGGCCTTGGGCAAGTCACTTAACCCTCTGTTGCCTCAGAAGAAAGGCCTGGCAATTTACTTCTGGTCATACTGCCATGAAAACTCAGGAGCAGCTCGGTTGTCGGGAGTCAGCACTGACTCGAAGGCACACTACATGTTTGCATTGTGGGTGTATCTGCACATAGGCATTGCAAAGGAGGGGCCATGGTCCCACCAAAACTCTACTCTGCAATTGGGGCTTCCTTTACTATGGCCTGGGGGGATCCAATCTCCTGTCTGCAGAAGAGGGGCAAGCAGCAGGCTGCCTGTTAGGATCTCATCCCCCATGGGCAGAAGAGCACTGTTATCGCAACTTCTCTTCTTCTTCTGCCCAAGGGGGATGGGATCCTCACGGGCCACCTACTGCCTGCCTGCTGTGATCATTGAAAACACTTTTCCTGTCTGTCTGCAAGGATCATGGACAGACAGGAAGGGTCTTTACAATGATCACAGTCCTCAGGCAGCGGTCTGCCCGTGGGGATCCCATCCCCCATAGGCAGAAGAAAAGCCATGACCGTGGCAAAGACCCTCCTTGTCTGCGAAGAAGAAGGGTCTCTGCCCACAGAGTGGTGCTTGGGTGGAGTTAAGAGCAATGCTTGGGCAGAGTTAGGGGTAGTGCTTGGGTTGGAGCTTTGGCCTCCCCAATGAAAAATCCCTTCCGTCGCCCCTGTCTTTGCAACATGTGGTTGCTGTGGGCCACAACAACACCTGGTAACTGTCAGGTTTGCAGACAGTGTGAGTGCAGCTGACTCCACCTCAATGGGTGGTTTTAGCTGTATTCACGATGCTGCCCACTGTACCTTTGGTGTGTTATCTGCTGGGTAATGCTGTACATGCCCCTACAGATAACACATGGCTTTTGATGCTAACATGGTGCGACCTGCACTTTTTTCCTATATTTATTTATTTATTTATTTATTTAACATTTCTTCTATACCGCGCTATTACAATCAGCGCGGTGTACATCGAACAAAACATACTACAATGCATACAAGCAACATTGAGTTTTACATAGAACAGGGAAAAAAAACATAGGATAACGGGGTTACGATTTACAGGGTAACTATTTTCATGTTAAATTAGTATTGTCACCAATATTCTAAGCCAAGTTGGTATCATCTTCATTTCGTGAGGGAGGGACAGGAGTAAAAGTGGTGGGTGGGCAGTTGTATAGTCTAACCATTTTCTGGTTGTAATAAGGTGCTATGGTAGCTGAGGACATGAGGGAAGTTTACCCGATGTGTGGGTGTCAGGGTAGTATATTGTGATAGGTGGTGTTTCAGAGCTTTTCGGAATAGGATTAAGCTTTTGATGCCACGGATTTCATGTGGAAGGGCATTCCAATTTAGGGGAGCGAATATAGAGAAAGCCCTGTTGGAAGTGGTCTTAGTACATGACGTCATCATCTTGGGGACTATTAAGGTGTTCATTGAAGTGGATCTCCTGTCTCTGTTTTCCAGGGTGCTGTGGATTAGTTTGCTAATCGGTTGTAGGTGGGTAGTTATTCAGGGCTTTGAAAGTAAGGACTAGTGACTTATATTGGAGTCTGGCATGTAACGGCAGCCAATGCAGATTTTTCATGATTGGTGTTATGTGGTCAGTTCTTGATGATCCAGAGAGAACTTTTGCGGCGGCATTCATAGCTAGGCGGAGCGGATTTAAAGTTGATTGAGGCAGGCCGTGCAAAAGCCTAACACAGTTTAGTAAAACGGCCCCTAAGAGTTTTAAATGAAATGAAATAGTGCTGGATCTTCTCAGAGATGAATTAGGGATGCACCTGGGTCACCGGTCCCACTGACAGTTCTGAGATTATTTCTCTTTTCAGGGGAGGTTCTCCCCTATGTACTAGGTTTCTCTGGTACTGGATACTCCAATTGGTCTCCACTGCCTAGACCCCCTTGGATATCTTTCAGCCTTTGTTTCAGCTTGTAGCTTATCAAGCCTAGCCAGCTAGTAGGGTAAGTGTAGCCTTTAGCAGGTGACCTAGCTGATCGTGTAAGATGCAACACTGTATCTTGCCATTCCCCTTGATTTACTATAGTCCCCAGTTATTGTGTGGTCTGTCTTCATTAGATTGTAAACTCTGATGAGCAGAGACTGCCTCATATTTATACAGATGACACAAAATTATTCAAAATTGTTAAAATAAAAGAGGATTGTGAAAAATTGCAAGAAGACCTTCAGAAATTGGGACACTGGATGTCCAAATAGCAGATTTATTTTATTTATATTCTCTTATATACCGTGCTATTCTGCATCAGTGCGGTTTACACTGAACAAACTGAAATTACATTGAACAGGGCATTATAACTTGGAGATAACTATTTTACAGGGAACATGGGCTATGGAGAGTTAAGTGGCTTGCCCAAGACCACAAGGAGCACCTGTGGGACTAGAAACCCCAGTCCTTCTGGCCCAAGGTTGCTGTCCTCTAGTGGGATTTGAACCCCTGACCTTCCAGCCTGAAGTACCTTGCCCCAACCACTAGGCCACTCCTCCACTCCAAGATGAAATTTAATATGGCCAAGTGCAAAGTTTTGCATTAGTGAAGAACAACCCAAACTACAGTTACTTGATGCAATGTTCCACGTTAGGAATCACCACCCAGGAAATGGATCCAGGCATCATGGTGGATTATATATTGAAATCTTCTGCCCAGTGTGCAGTCATGGCCAAGAAAGCAAATAGAATGCTAGAAATCATAAGGAAAGTAATGGTGAATAAAACCAAAGATGATATAATACCTCTGTTCAGTCCATGGTGCAATCACAGCTTGAATACCGTGTGCAGTTCTGGTCATCATATGGAATTAGAAAAGGTACAGAGAAGAGTGACCAAAATCATAAAGGGAATGGAAGGATATCCCCAGGAGGAAAGGCTTGAAAGGTTAGAGCTCTTCAGCTTGTAAAAAAGATGGCTGAGGGGAGATATGATAGAGGCCTATAAAGTAATGTGTGGATTTGAACGGGTAAACATAGATCTGTCCTTTACTCCTTCAAAAAGTGGAAAGACTAGGGGGCATGCAGTGAAGCTATAATGTAGACTAACTGGAAACAATATGTTATCACTCAACACATAATCAAACTCAGGAATTTGTTGCTGGAAGTTGTAGTAAAAGTGTAGTCACGTTTAAAAGAGGTTCGGACAAGTTCTTGGAGAAGAAGTCCATAAACCATTATTAAAGTATAAAATGTAATGTAACGCCAATTTTTAAAAAGGGTTCCAAGGGGTGATCCAGGAAACTATAGACCATTGAGCCTGCTGTCAGTACCAGGCAAAATGGTAGAAACCAGTATAAAGAATACAATTACTGAACATGTACATAGTCATGGTTTAATGGGAGAAAGGCAATCTCCCCCCTAGACCCCTGTCCCAGCAGCTGGATTAAGGCAACAAATCTGAACTAGCATCTCATCTCCTCCATGCCGAATGGATTTAAACAGTTAACTATTAGACACATTCTAAAGACCAAAACCCTCAAAAGGGATGATTCCAGCTCATATATGCCCATAGCTAGCATCCCATTTGTATCAAAAGCAATCAATAAGGTTATTCAACTACAACTTCAGGATTTCATTGATACAAACACCCCCTTTGACAATCATCAGTATGGATTTCGCCCATTCCACAGTATCAAAACCCTACTAATACTCTAATCCATGGAATGGACAACTCAAAACAGGCATTCATTCTAATATTCATAGACACAGCATCCACCTTTGATAATGTAAATCACAATATCCTACTCTCGAGACTGGCCCATATTGGTATAGGAGGAACAATTCTTCAATGGTTTAACTCCTACATATCTGACCGAATGATACAAGTACAAGTAGATCAAGAGAACTCCACAGCCTTCCCTCAAGAGCAAGGAATCCCCCAAGGTTCTGCCTTCTCTGCCCTATCAACCTTTGCCTTCAAGTAATCACAAACATATTTAGAAAATTCAACATTGGATATTTCATTTACGCAGACAACATCATGTTATACCACCCCATCGATATATCAAACCCCTCCTACCACAACCTAAGAGATTGTTATCAAAGAAGCTGAATCATGGCTCAATCATAATAACCTCAGCATTAATGTAAAAAAAAAACCCTAAAGTACTATACACATATAGAACCGGGCATAATCCTTGACTCATCTCTCAGCATGATGTCACATATTAAGCAAACAGCCAGGACAATATTTTTCAAACTTAAGATGATTCAACACCTCAAATCTCTCCTTGACACCCATGACTTCAGATCCATAGTACAAGCCCTCATCACTCCTCATCTTGATTACTGTAACAGCTTGTTACAGGGCACAACTAAAAAGAATCAGTCAATACTCCAAAGGGCCCAGAGTGTTGCAGCTAGAATTACCTGCAAAGCCCACTTAAAAGACCATATTACACCCATATTCTAGAATCTCCACAGGCTTCCTATTGCGAGCCGAATCAAATACAAAGCTCTAGTGACCACTTTTAAGTTGATCAATAATATCGCACCATCCTTCCTCTCAACCTTATTAAACTTTCCCAATGAAACCAGAGCTAGGAGGGCTAACACCCAGCACACCCTCACAATCCCCCCATCTATTCAAAAAACCAAACACACCACAAGTACCAGAGCATTCACCTACACCGCCCCCAGTTTATGGAACACCCTCCCAGACACAATCCAATCAATAAAAGATCTCCAAACATTTAGAAGAGAGATCAAAACAGTACTCTTAAAGGAGCTCAACTGCAGCGTTACAGTCAACACCAGTGGTCTCCCCAACACCCCTGATACACTCTAACCTCCCAATACTCTCCTAAATCACACCTTCATAAGTACTTCCTCCCTTTCCCTCAGGTTACTAAAAAAAATTGTCACCCTGTTACATATACTTATGTACATAGTTGATTGTATATAATTTATATCATGTTTGCTTCAAAATAGTTATCATGTTATATGTGACCTATTTGTTCTATGTAAACTGCCCCTGATCTCTGGAACGGGCAGTATAGAAAACTGTAGCAAATAAATAAATAAACATGGCCTTAGCCAGGAAAGGTCTTGTCTTACTAATTTGTTATATTTTTTGAAGGTGTGAATAAACAGATAGAAACATAGAAACATGATGACAGAAAAAGACCACAAGGCCCATCTAGTCTGTCCTTCCATAACAACAACTACAACAGTCCACTTTTTACCTTTAGAGATCCTCTGTGTTGGTCCCACGCTTTTTTGAATTCAGTTACTGTCCTCATCTCTACCACCTCCACTGGGAGACTATTCCACGGATCCACTACTCTTTCCGTAAAGAAATATTTCCGCATATCACTCCTGAATCTATCTCCCTTCACCCTCATCCCATGTCCCCTCGTAGCAGAACTTGCTTTCAATTGAAAGAGGCTCTCTCCCTGAACATTTATGCCACGGAGGTATTTAAACATCTCAATCATATCACCTCTATCCCGACTTTCCTCTAAGGTGTACATATTAAGATCCTTAAGTCTGTCCTCATATGTTTTATAATGAAGCCCATTAATCATTTTAGTAGCAACCCTCTGCACCGACTCCATCCTGTTCACATCCTTTTGAAGGTGCGGTCTCCAGAATTGCACACCATACTCCAAATGAGGTCGCACCAAAGACTTATACAGAGGCATTATCACCTCCTTTTTTCTGCTAGCCATTCCTCTCCATATGCACCCAAGCATCCTTCTAGATTTTGCCATCGCCTTTTCTACCTGTTTAGCTACTTTAAGATCATCAGACACAACCACACCTAGGTCCCGCTCTTCTTTAGTGGACAAAAGTACTTCACCTCCTATACTGTATTGCTCCCTTGGATTGCTGCAGCCCAAATGCATGACCTTACATTTTTTAACATTAAATCCCAGCTGCCAAATTCTAGACCATTCTTCAAGCTTAGCTAGATCCCTCCTCATGTTATCTACACCTTCCTGGGTGTCTACTCTATTGCAGATTTTGGTATCATCTGCAAAGAGGCAAACCTTACCCGACAGCCCTTCCGCTATATCACTAACAAAGATGTTAAAAAGAATTGGACCAAGGACAGATCCCTGGGGCACACCACTGGTAACATCCTTCTCCTCAGAGTGAGCTCTTTTTACTTGTACTCTTTGTCGCCTCCCACCCAACCAATTTCTAACCCAAGCAGTAACTTTAGGGTCTATCCCTAACGTGCTCAGTTTGTTTATAAGTCGCCTGTGAGGAACAGTATCAAAGGCTTTACTGAAATCTAAATACACCACATCTAGAGCTCTCCCTCGGTCCAACTCCCTGTCACCCAGTCAAAGAAATCAATCAGATTTGTCTGACAAGACCTGCCTCTGGTGAATCCATGCTGCCTCGGATCCTGTAATCCGCCGGACTCCAGAAACCTCACTATTTTCTCTTTCAGCAGCGTTTCCAATAATTTACTCACCACCGAAGTTAAACTAACCGGCCTGTAGTTTTCAACCACATCCTTACTTCCGCTTTTGTGTAAAGGCACCACATGAGCCTCTCTCCAGTCCTTTGGCACCACTCCCGACTCCAACGAGGCATTGAAAAGGTCAGTCAGTGGAGTTGCTAGAACGTCCCCAAGTTCCCTCAGTATTCTAGGGTGTATCCCATTCGGTCCCATCGCTTTGTCTACTTTAAGTTGAGCTAGTTTCTCACGAACACAGTCTTCTGAAAATTGTTCAAGATGTCCCTCGCTTCTGTTCTTATTTGTGGGTGTTTTCTGAGGTCCTGCTCCTGGTTCTTCATCTGTGAACACAGAACAAAAATATTTGTTAAGCAATTCCGCTTTATCCTTATCAGCTTCTACATATTCGCCCCCTGCACCCTTGAGTCTGACAATACTACTTTTGCCCTTCCTCTTCTCACTAATATATCTGAAAAATGTCTTATCCCCCCATTTTACTGCATTGGCTACTTCCTCCTCCTTTTGAATCTTTGCCTTCTTGACTACTTTGCTAGCTTCTCTAAGTTTTTCCAAATACAGATGCCTGTCTTCCTCTCTCTGTGATCTCTTGTATTTCATGAAGGCCTCCCTCTTTTTCTTCACTTTTTCAGCTACTTCCTTCGAAAACCATAGCGGTCTCCTGTTCCTTTTGCCTTTATTTACCATTTTAACAAAAAGGTTGGTTGCCTTTAAAATACCCCCTTTCAGTTTTGCCCACTGTTTTTCTACATCCCCCAGCTGTTCCCTTCCCACTAACGACTCCCTGAGGTATTGGCCCATCTTCACAAAGTTAGTCTTCCTAAAGTCTAAAATCTTCACCTTATTTATTTATTTATTTATTTAGACAGTTTTGTATACCGCCTTATCCTTCAATCAAAGCGGTCACAACACAATTGGGGGATACATTTAACACGCGGGGACATGAGACACATACACTAATACTTACAGGGAACATGGGCAATGGAGAGTTAAGTGGCTTGCCCAAGACCACAAGGAGCATCCGTGGGACTAGAAACCCCAGTCCTTCCGGCCCAAGGTTGCTGTCCTCTAGTGGGATTTGAACCCCCGACCTTCCGGCCTGAAGTACCTTGCCCCAACCACTAGGCTACTCCTCCCTGGAATGGATTCTAACAGCCCTAGTCCTAATACTGAACCACACCATCTGGTGATCACTGGATGCAAAATGATCACCCTCTACAACATCAGAAACACTTTCACCATTGGTAAGCACCAAGTCCAGTATGGCCCCTTCACGTGTGGGGTCTGTTACCAATTGCCTGAATAGTTCTCCCTGTAGAGAATCCAGGATCTCCTTACTTCTAGATGATACTGCAGCAGGAATGTGCCAATCAACATCTGGCATATTGAAATCTCCTAGCAGTAGCACTTCCCCTTTCCTAGCAATGCTGCGTATGTCTTCAATTAACTCTCTGTCCACCTCTTCCTCTTGTGAGGGAGGTCTGTATATCACACCAATGCAAATAGATTTTTCTTTCCCTCTTTCTAATTTAACCCACAATGCCTCCTCTCTCCCTTTTAAGCTCTGTAATTCCAAAGCTTTAATAGTAGTTTTTACATATAGTGCCACTCCTCCTCCCCTTCTTCCTACCCCGTCCTTTCTGAATAAAGTATAGCCAGGTATAGTTACATCCCAGTCATGGTTTTCTGTGAACCATGTTTCTGTAACTGCCACTAAATCCAAGTCAGCCACTCCCACCAAAGCTTCAACTTCAGGGATCTTATTTCCCATGCTACGGGCATTAATACACATTGCTTTCCATATGTTACCCCTGTTACCCATTTCCATAAAGGTATTTAATGTATCACCTACCTGGGGGCTTTCACTTACCTGGGGGCTTTCTTCACCCATCCCCAACGAATCTAGTTTAAAGCCCTCTTCAGTAGATTAGCCAGTCTACTACCAAAGATGCGTTGACCTTTCTTGGACAGATGGATGCCATCTCTGCTCTGCAACCCTTGGAACAGCATCCCATGGTCTAGGAAACCAAAACGCTCTCGAAGACACCATCCACGCAGCCATGCATTCATCTCCAGGATGCGAGCCTCTCTGCCTTGGCCTTTACCCTCAACAGGGAGGATTGAAGAGAACACCACCTGTGCACCTACCTGCTTCACCCTCTGTCCCAGAGCCATGAAGTCACTTTGATACGTTCCGAGGTATACCTGGCAGTATCATTTGTTCCAACATGGATTAGCAACATTGGGTAATAGTCAGTGGGCTTGATGAGTCTCGGCAAACTCTCCGTAACATCTTGGATCTTGGCACCAGGCAGACAGCATACCTCTCTGGACATCAAGTCTGGTCGGCAGATGGACGCCTCAGTACCCCTCAGAAGAGAGTCTCCAACCACCACTACCCTTCGTTTCCTTCTGGTCACTGATTCCGCAACTATGGGGTACTTGAACTCTGGTTCTTCCCTTTCCAGGGATGCTTTCACGTCCTCCACTTCCAGGGCTGCATAATGGTTCTTCAATTCAAGGGCTGGAGAAGTTGGATTGGTGATTTTGCAGGCTCTGGTGACTTTTGTCCAACCATCGACATTCTGTTGGCACCCATCTTCTCCTGTGCTGGAGAGCCTGGTTGCTGCAAGAAGTATCTCATCAATGTACTTCTCACTGTCATGAATGCTCCTCAGCCTCGCCACCTCCTCTCTGAGTTCCTCCACTTGTTTCCTCAGAGCTTCAGCATGCAGGCACCCTGCACATGGAACCGGTTCTTCAACTGGCATTAGGACCTCTGTCTGGACCGAGGCAGAAGCTGTAACGGGGGCAACAGCTTTAGCAATACGATTTTTCCCAGCCATTGTTCTGTTTGTGGAGCTTAGGTATCTGTTAAAGCAAAAGAGAGAGATCTACCAAGTACCAGCTGGTTTCGCAGCTGTCCTTTCAGAGAAAAAGCAGTTAAATCTCTTTAATTATATTCAAAATGTGCTGGTCCAATTCACTGTGATTTGTTAAAAGGGGAGGTGCCCTATAAAGCAAGACTGCTCACTAGGAGTGGGTGGGAGTCGGGGTGGGTAGGGAGGGAACTAACACCTGATTAGGTGTTAGCAGTTTCTGAACCTGAGGAGGTTACAGAGTTCAGCAACCTACTGTGCTCAAGTAAAGTTCCCCTAAAATAGCAAAAATGAAAGTAACCTTGCTTTAAAAAATATACACAAAACCCTTTTAACAGCTAGCTAGCCCTTTGCTAGCCCAGTCAGAGAGCTAGCAAAGTCATAAAAAAACCAAACAAAGAAACCCTCAAATCCTTACTTACTGTTTGATGTGTGGAGCCCTGGTTAGGAAAGCCTCAAAAAGGCAGGGCACAGGAGCCTTTTATGCAGGCTTCAACTGTACTCAGGAAACAGGCCCACTAACTCCTGATTAGGTGTTAGCAGTTTCTGAACCTGAGGAGGTTACAGAGTTCAGCAATCTACTGTGCTCAAGTAAAGTTCCCTGTTTGATGTGTGGAGCCCTGGTTAGGAAAGACAGAGGTGAGCCGGTTGATATAGTGTACCACAATTTTCAAAAAGCCTTTAACAAGGTCACTAATGAGAGACTCTTGGCCAAATTAAAAAGTCATGGGATAGGAGGCAGAGTACTATTGTGGATCAGGAACTGGTTAAAAGATAGAAAGCAGAGGGTAGGGCTAAATGGCCAATTTTCCCAATGGAGAAAGGTGAATAGTGAAATACTCCAGAGATTTGTGCTGGGTCTGCTGCTTTTTAACATATTCATAAATGACCTGGAAATGGGAATAATGAGTGATTTGATCAAATTTGCAGATGACACAAAATTATTCAAAGTTGATAAGACACAAGAGGATTGTGAAAAATTGTAAGAGGACCTTGATAAATTGGAAGACTAGATGATCAAATGGCAGTTGAAATTTAATATGGACAAGTGCAGAGTTATACACCTAGGACAGAACAACCCAAACTACGATTGCATGATGCAAGGTTCAACATTAGAAACCACTACCCCTGGAAAAAGATTTACGTACTGTCAATGTGGATAATATGTTGAAACCCCCCATCCGGTGTGCAGCAGCGGCCAAGAAAGCAAATAAAATGCTAGGAATCATAAGGAAATGAATGGAAAAGAAAACAAAGGATATTATAATGCCTCTGTATCGTTCCATGGTGCGACCGCTCCTTGAATATTGTGTGTAATTCTGGTCGCCGTACCTTAAAAAGGATATAGCGTTATTAGAAAAGGTTCAGAGAAGAGCCACCAAAATGGTAAAGAGGATGGAAGGCTACCCCTATGAGGAAAGGCTTAAAAGGTTAGGGTTTTTCAATTTCACTGCCTGCATGCACCCAGCAGTAACACGAATGAGAAAATAAAGATACTTATATTTTAACATTATAACGTTATGTACAAGGCTAATTTCAAGGCCATATATGTATATGGGTAAATAGCGACTTATGCATGTGATTTGTCTGTATGAAAATTGTCTTCCCTCAACATGGCAGATCCCTCGCACAGTGGCAGGATCAGAAAATAATAGGATTGGACTGTATTTCAAGCCTACACAAATTATTTTCCTTGCAAAGATCTACCCACCCAAAAGGCAGCTGCAATGCCCACTGGTATTTCCTACCCACAAGAAGTTTCAGAGGGAATGTATATGGATATTTCTTTTTAAAACTTGATACCTAATCTTCAAGTAAAAAGTGACCATGGACTTTGTCCCAAAGCAGACAGTCTGAAAGCGTCCAAAGTGCCCCGTGAAGAGCAGGTTCAGAAAGCATTGCTGCTCCATTCTGCTTTCATTGGCAGAATCGTTACTCCTCAATGCCATGGCTCAGCTCATCTAGGCGGTAACATAAATTAAAGACTTGATGATAATGTTACCACCTGCAAGGTTCAAATGTGCATTAACTGAACCTTTTCCCTATGTGCCCAGCACCTGCTGTACACCTTTGAAATCCATCAGTTTAGGGTGGCTGAACTCACCTAGATGGGCACCTTCATTTCAGGTTTGTCACTGCTGCCTGCTGAAGGATGGTGTACATGATCAAAAGAGAGTTGCTAAAACATTATGTCATGCAAGGAACAAAGTCCTACTCCTTCTGCCTATAAAAGCTGCGGGTAAACACAGCTGTTTAAGAAGGAATGCTTTCTTAGGAAAACAAACCCTCTCTGTTCATTGCTTCCCCAGCACATATACACCCTTCTTAGGAAATGGGGCAGTGCTGAAGTTTCTTCTTTCTGCAAAGAGCATGGGATTTTGATACACCATTTCCAAACAGAATATGCTACAGCTATGTTCATTCCTTTCCATTGAAAGAGGGCTGCTTCCTCCGTCTTTATACCATGGAGGTATTTCAATGTCTCTATTGTATCTTCCCTCTGCCATCTTTCTTCCTAAGTATATTTACTGTAGACCTTTATGTCTGTGCCCATAATCTTTATGAAAAAGACACCAGATCATTTTAATATCCACCTTCTAGACCAACTCTATCCTGTTTATATCCTTTTGAAGGTGTGGCCTCCAGAAATGCACACAATACTTGAAATGACTTCTCACCAGATACTTGTACAGAGGCGCTTTCACCTCCTTTCCCCTGCTTTTAGCCATCGCCTCTTCTACCTTTAGACTATCAGATCTGATCACCTCTAGGTCCACCTCTTCCTTCGAACACAGAAATACTTCATCCTCTAGACAGTAATGTACCACTCCCTTATGTTTTGCAGCTCAAAGATGTGATTCGGCATTTTTTATCATTAAATCTTAGCTGCTGAATTATAGACCAAACTTCCAGATCCCTCTTCATGTCCTCATCTTTCAGGGCATGTGCCCTGTTGCAGCTTTTGGTGTCATCTGAAAAGAGGCACACCTTTTCTGACAACTATTTCATAATACAGTTGCACTGTGCTGACCTTGTATATGCAAATAAAATTACAAAGTCTAATGGCTTAAGTTCAAATTAACGGTCACCAACTGACAATTTTGGAAAGGGCCCCTCTGCTTTTTATCTTCTGTGACATCGGCCAGCTTGATCATACATCCAAGGAGTTGGCACTGAAGCCATGAACTTAACTGTATTTTTGTTGTAGCTGAATCTAGTTTGACCAAACTGAAGCTCAGAAGATGGAAGAGAGAAAAATCACAGTGACTGTAATTTTGTTCTTTTTTTTTAATGTGTTTGTAGGTCATGCTTTTTCTGTGAAGTGCCTGAGCTGACTACTACTGCTTGGAACTAAGTCCATCTTTGCTTAGGGTGTTAGGTGGTCTGGAAGTCTAGAAGATGAAATAGTGGTTGTTGTCGTCTGATTTTATATAAGGACTTTGAGTGTTCTAAAAGAAAAAAAAATCCTCAAATAGGAAAAAAAAAACTGCAAAAAACTTCCAAAATGTATGTTCTTTGATTTTTTTTAATTTTATTTTATATTTATGGAATTTTTCACATATACTAAGAAAGTACAATACAATCTTGCAGAAATAAAGCAGATACATTTAGAAAAATAGTATCAATAAATTAAACACAAAAGCAATTTCCTTACAGCAGCCCACTACCAAGGGGATGCTTATACGTTTAAACAAAGAAAAAGCATTAAGGTAACATACCAATTAACCCAATTGAACAAATCAAGAGAGCACAGGTGAGGCACCTATGGAGGTTTCAAGACGTCTAGCATTAATGAAAGCAGTCAGCTGGGGGGGATCATAAAATATGTAGGAAACAGCTTGGTATTTAAGCCCCCCCCCCAACTGCAAGACTCCAGGGCGCAGAAGGAGAAATTCCTTTTGACGCTTCTGAGTTTCTCTAGCCACATCCGGATAGATACAAATCATAAATCCCCTAAACAACAAACTACGCTTCCTAAAGAAGAGCTTTAGTAACCATTCCCTATCAGAATATAATGCAAAGGTAATTAATAGCGTGGAGGGGACTGGAGTCTCAGAATCAGATTGCTCCAATAATTCAGAAACATTTAATACATTCCCATGTTCCTGCACCCCTCCCACCTGTGTCGAACCAGTTGTTAACTTTGCTTTAGGTAGATAATAAACTTTCACTAAAGGTGGTATCAGCTCAAGGGAAACACCCAACACGTCTACCAAATATTGACAAAACATTTCTCTAGGGGATACTGTAAGAAGCCTGGGGAAAATTAATCACTCTTATTATCTCTAGATACATTCTCCAAATGTTCCAATTTTACTTGTACAGAGGAGAAGTTCCTTTTAAATGCATCAGATTGATCTTCACCAACCGAAATTTTCCTCTGGTTCTCCGCCACATCAGACCGTAATTCCACAACTCGCTGCTCCAACTCTTCCACCACTGCTGCGGAATTTGCCACTTTCCTATCCAACATGGAGATCTGTGGCACCAAAGCTTCTCCCAGCGATACAATTGCTTGCCATATGAATTCTAAAGTAAAATTCACAGGACGCTGCAAAGAGAAAACTGTACCTGGAGCTCCAGATGGTAACAGTGCTTCCATATCTGCTGGCGTCTCTCCTTCACTCAGCACAGGTCGTAGAAGACCTGAGTCGACCTCACTCAATGGCGCAGAAACCAGATCTGGACTGTGCAACCCCAAGGCTGCACTCTCCCGCTGCTGGAGTTCCGCCAAACCCAACCCTCTCGAGCCAACAGCTTCTCCCTCAGACAGAGGAAGCTGAAGCTCCAGGAAACCCTCAGGCAAGAACTGTCAGGAGACTTTCGGCGCCGGGCTCAAAGGGGAGATAGATATTGCCGACGCTCCTGCCGAGTCACCCAATTCTGACGAGGTTGCTACTCGGCGTTCTTCCCCAACAATCGGGTCCCGTGCAGCACGAACAAGAAAGGAGTCCAAAGGACCAGAAGTAACCAGCATAGAGGCTGAGGGGGGCAGAGAGGATAATGACCCACCTCTCCCTTTATGCTTCCTTCCCATGGAGCAGAGGAAAAACGTGCCACTACGGTTAGTTGGCTGCCGCCATCTTCACACAAGCACCACCTCTTGTTCTAATTCTCCACCATGTTCTTTGATTTTAATTTTGTCTCATATAACATTAATCATTTTTCTCTTTAGGCTTTTTTCACTCCACATAATGACTGACAGCTTGCTCATTGTATTATTTTCCTTTACAGTTACAGGAAAGACACGGATCTTATGCCTCAAATCTGAGCTTGCTTTCCACAGGTTTTCTGGATTACCTGTTCGAAGGAAGAGGGGACCGCTATTCCTTGTCCCAGGGAACCCCTGTAAGGTTTAAAAGGGGGGGAGCTTTAGAAGTGTATTTTTTAATATATTTTTTTTTCAGAGGTATAAAGTATTTTTTATTTAAGTATTACAAAATGAAAGCATACTTTTGTCACCAATTAGAGCAAATACTTGTTTGACTGCTTGGGAGATTTTTTTAAAACATATGTGTTTTCAATGCCTTAGTAATCACATTGTGAGCCTGATTTTATTTGTTATTTAATTATTCACATATAGATTTCATTTTCTTTGCTGTTCTCTTTTTTATGCAATTTGCCATCGGAGGTATTGGAGTATATGCTGGGCTGAGAGAAATTAAACTTTGGGGTATGTTTGCTAAACCAGGCTAGGTCTCATTGAATAACATAGCAAATAGTACGGGTTAACCGTTAGCTCGGCTTAATAAACATACCGCTTTGTGTGAGGTTAGCCTGGCCAGGACATAGGCAGCCTCTGGGAGGGGTTTCCTTGGAGGAAAAGACTGCATACCACAGTAGATACAGAGCATTAAGCATCCCACTAGAGGACAGCAACCTTGGGCCGGAAGGACTGGGGTTTCTAGTCCCACAGGTGCTCCTTGTGGTCTTGGGCAAGCCACTTAACCCTCCATAGCCCATGTTCCCTGTAAAATAGTTATCTCCAAGTTATAATACCCTGTTCAATGTAATTTCAGTTTGTTCAATGTAAACCGCACTGATGCAGAATAGCGCGGTATATAAGAGAATGTAAATAAATAAAATAAAATAAAGCCATATGACAAGAGCATTAGACAAGGGATCCAAGGATACAGGTATGCTTAGATTGTGAGCTCTTCAAGGACGAGGGAATAAAAAGTGCCTGCTAGAATATATCTGTAAACCACTCTGATACTATTACTAATCTGTGAACTATCATTAAAATCATCTGCAGTACCTGAAGATGGGAGAATGGCCAATGTAATGCCAATTTTTAAAAAGGGTTCCAGGTGTGATCCGGGAAATTACAGACCAGTGAACCTGACATCAGTACTGGGAAAAATGGTATAAACTATTATAAAAAACAAAATTACTGAACATGTAGATAGTCATGGCTTAATGGGAGACAGCCAACATGGCTTTAGCCAAGGAAGGTCTTGTCTTACTAATCTGTTTTTTTTGAAGGTGTGAATAAACAGGTAGCAAAGGTGAGTCAGCTGATATAGTGTATCTGGATTTTCAGAAAGACTTTGACAAAGTCCCTCATGAGAGACTTTTGGCAAAATTAAAAAATCATGGTATAGAAGGCAGTGTACTATTGTGGATCAGGAACTGGTTAAAAGATAGAAAGCAGAGGGTAGGGCTAAATGGCCAAATTTCCTAATGGAGAAAGGTGAATAGTGGAGTACCACAGAGATCTGTGCTGTGATGTAAATGACCTATAAATGAGAAAAACGAATGAGGTAATCAAATTTGCACAAAATTATTCAGTTGTTAAAACCCATGAGGATTGTGAAAAATTGCAAGAGGACCTTGATAAATTGGAAGACTGGGCATCCAAATGGCAGATGAAATTTAATGTGGACAAGTGCAAAGTTATGCATCTAGGAAAGAACAACCCAAACTATGGTTACACAATGCAGGGTTCCACATTAGGAACCACCACCCAGGAAAAAGATTTAGGCATCATCAAGGATAATATGTTGAAACCTTCCACCCAGTGTGCAGCAATGACCTAGAAAGAAAATAAAATGCTAGGAATCATAAGGGAGGGAATGGAGAATAAAACAAAGGATATTATAATGCTTCTATATCATGCAATTCTGGTCTCCATATCTTAAAAATAATATAGCGTTATTAGAAAAGTTACAGAGAAGAGCCACCAAAATGGTAAATGTGATGGAAGGATACCCCTATGAGGAGAGGCTGAAAAGGTTAGGGCTCTTCAACCTGGAAAAGAGATGGCTGATGGGAGATATGATAGAGGTGTATAAATAAATGAACGGCGTGGTATGGATAAATGTAGATTGATTGTTTATGCCATCAAAATATAGAAAGATTAGGGGACATTCAATGAAGCTACAGTGTAATCTATTTAAGACTATTAAGAAAAAATATTTTTTCTCTCAACGTGTAATCAAACTCTGGAATTTGTTACTGGAGGATGTAGTAAAAGCTATTAGTGTAGCCGGGTTTAAAAAAGGTTTGACCAAGTTCCTGGAGGCAAAGTGCATCAATCATTATTAAAGGGGACCTGGGAAATTCACTGTCTGCCCCAATACAAGCATTGTGGAACCGGTGTCTTTTGAGAAAACTGCTAGGTCCTTGTGACCTAGATTGGTCACTGTTGAAAACAGGATACTGTGCTTGATGGACCTTGGTCTGACCCAGTATAGCATATCTTATGTTCTTATCTTGGTAAATTTCCCATACACAACATCTTACAAACTCCAGAAGAAGGTTCTCTTTGGAATGATGCAAGTACTACGCCAAGCATTAGCAGTACATTTCAGAGACTAAGACCATACTCCACATACCCTGGCTTAGAAGTGAAATTCATGACTTTCATGGTATGCACAAAGCTCACCCATTTGGAAGAATTGCACTTGAAAACACCATCCGAAATCTGATAGACTTAGTCCCCCTCATTACTTCCACTCCTCCCATTGGATAGTCTTAGGCATGTGCGGGCATATTGCTCACAAATAGTCCTGCTCCCCGAGGAGCTCCACAGTACTGGCTGGCTTAAGATGTGAGCCAGTGAGGTCGGAAGCCTGCCTCACTAGATCACCTCTGCACAGCCCCAGCTCTTACAGGGACCATTGAACTGGGACTGGAGGAAGACAGAAGCTGGAGAGGGCTGTCACTGGGACTGCTGGGAAACTAGGACTGGAAATGGGATGATGCTGGGGTATGAGGGCACTGGGACTGGAGGAGATGCTGGAGGGGCTGGCTTTGGAAGAGGACTGCTGGGGAACTAGAACTGGAAATGGGCTGATGATGCGGGATAGGGGCACTGTGACTGAAACCGGAGGACTGTTGATGGGGGGACTGGAACTGGAGGACTGATGCTGGGGGAACTGGCATTGGAAGAGAACTGCTGGGGAGCTAAGACTGGAAATGAGCCGATTCTAGGGGGTGGGAGGTCTAGAACTGGAAGGAAGATGAAGCTGGGAGTGTCTGAGACTGGAGGATGACTAATGCTGGGGGATGGGGGGCTGGGACTGGAAGGGAGATGATGCTGGGAGGGACTGGAACTGAAGGAGGATTGATGCTGGGGGATGGGGGTCTAGGGGTCAAAGGGAGATGATGCTTGGAGGGAGTGGGATTGGAGAAGGCCTGATGCTAGGAGATACCGGGACTGGGACTGGAAGGGAGATGATGCTGGGAGGGGCCTGAACTAGAATGGAGCTGATGCTGGTGTGCTGGGACTGGAAGAGAAGCTGATGCCGGGGGAGGACTGGCATATATGGGTGTAGTTTCACGGCTTCATTTGGGGGAGCAAAGGGTTGGGTGACACATTTGCATATGTGTATATCATTTGCATATTCGTTATAGTTTTCTTTTAAAAAAACACTAGATGGATAGGAAGCCAGTATATCAAACAGGTGAAGGATGAGTTGGAGCCCCAAGATACTCAGAGAGGAAGCAGAGGTTCTCATTCAGTGACTATATAATTAAAATGCAGCAAAGGACTGCAGTTTGCCTGCCAGATTGTTGGAGGAGTATTTTGCCCAGCACTGGTGAGGCTACCCGATGATGTCAGGGTTTAGGCCTATAAGATCTGCAACCCTTCCATGGGACGCATATGTGGGTATGTCTTCATGGGCACGTTCCGAAGCGGTGTGTTCAAAGAGGCAGGATATACCTTTTTGGTGCCCCTTTGGAGCACCGATGAGCATGATTTTGTTGATTCCACACTTTGTATATGGGGCCAGAAAGGAAAAAGAGAGGACCAGCAAAAACTCAGAAGTCTGCAAACATTTCGGGCCCCATGGATCAACACGTCAAGGTAATTGTAGTGCCAACTGATTCTGAGTGGTCGGAGAGTGTGGAATCTTCATTAGTGACTCCACCCACAAGGGATGTTGAGACCCCACCCAGCTATTTAGTATCTATGGGAACTGTTGGCACTCCTCCTATTGAAGGTGAATTGTGGGCTGTTTCTACTTCTCCTGAAGCAAGGAGCTCTCCTGCTGTGCATAATTCTCAGAGTTTGCATTCACTTTCAAGACCTATTCATCTATCTTTACCGTCTGTTACTCCATTGTCCATTGTTTCACATACCAAACTGGCCCTTTGGGGTTCTCTTGAGCAAATTTCTACATTTTCAGTTGAGACAGGTGTAAAGATGACTGAGCAGGATTTAAAGTTTAAGGAATTGGATAATACAATTCCAAAAATGGAAGCACAGATTTCTAAATTGCAAACTGTTTCTGTTTCCTCAGTTAGAGACTCTTTAGTCATGTAATGGAGAGTTCTCTTCTGGTCTGTAATCTACATTTCCTGAATTTTCCCTGTACAAGATATTCTGGTCGCCGTATCTTAAAAAGGATATAGCGTTATTAGAAAAGGTTCAGAGAAGAGCCACCAAAATGGTAAAGGGGATGGAAGGATACTCCTATGAAGAAAGGCTAAAAAGGTTAGGGCTCTTTAACCTTGAAAAGAGACGGCTGAAGGGAGATATGATAGAAGTCTATAAATTAATGAACAGAGTGGAATGGGTAAACATAGATCGATTGTTTACATTATCAGAATATAGAAAGACTAGGGGACATGCAATGAAGCTACAAGGTAAACTATTTAAGACTAATAAAAGAAAATATTTTTTCACTCAACGTGTAATCAAACTCTGTAATTTGTTACTGGAGGATGTAGTAAAGGCTGTTAGTGTAGCTGGGTTTAAAAAAGGTTTGGACAAGTTCCTGGAGGAAAGGTCCATAAACCATTATTAAGAAGGGACCCAGGATATCAATGCTTGACCCAGTACAAGCATTGTGGAACCTGTGTCTTTTGGGGAAACTGCTAGGTACGTATGACCTAGATTGGCCACCATTGGAAACAGGATACTGGGCTTGATGGACCTTGGTCTGACCCAGTATGGCATATCTTATGATCTTATCATCTTATGGTCACCACTTCATTTATTTCACAAATATTTGAAGGAGGTGGTATTGTTTACTGATCCAGAGTCAGTTCAGCTTATGAATCTGTATTATATTCTTAAAGGGTCAAAGTGTTGGATAAGGAGGCAGAGGTCATTGATCAGCTTTCCACAGTCTTGATTTGTCTGTGTTTTAAGAATCTTCTGTTGATGGAATTCTTATTAGGGCCACTTTGATAGTGTTTTTTTTCTTCTTTGTTAGACAAGAGTAACATTTTTAAATTTTAATTTTCAGAAAAAAAAAGTTTCCTTTTGTGGATAACGGATAGCTGGTTAGTGGTGTTTGCCTAAGCTCTTGTTGTAGCCCTTGTCTTTACTTCAATAAAATGATTGTTACTAATGTTTTCTTTGATGTTTCCAAAGCAACTCAATTGAGAAGGAAGGCTTTCCTTGGCCCAAAGCCAAGGGTGGTGGCCCAGGGAGCCACCGTTTATCTTAAGTTTCCTTGTAAATGTTTAGTAGTACACCAGGGGACACGTTATACCTTTTTTGATCCTGCACATCTAGAGAGCTTCTCAGTAGGGAAGAATGGATGATTATTTTATTTTGTTGATTTTCCTCTAAGCAGTTAAGTTAAAAAGGGTCTAATATTATACTCAATGTTCCTACTTGAATGATTTTTCCCCCCTTAGGTTTGTATTGGTTCATGCAGTCCTCCGTGATGTCAGCTTGATATTTGCTTTATTAGATACATTAGTGATATGGTCTTTCATTAGACCTGTAACTTTTTTCTTGTTTTCTTAACTTGTTTACCTGTATTATTATATGACATTGTTCAATAAAAAAATGCAACAAAAATTTGTAGCTGCTTAATTATTTAGCCTGGCACTCTAAGATAAAAAAAACACTGATACCTATTAATATATATTCTGCAAATAACAAAGGAGATGGAAGTTGCTGACATGCCAAGGGACAAAAAGTAAGAGAGAACCGCAGCACAGTTTCTATTTTGGTATTAGAAACTGCTCTATGGTTCTTTTTCTTTTTGAAAATCTATTGTGCGTGCAACAAAACCCCTCCAACAGTAGATGCAGAACAGAACTAGGATATTTCACCATAGAATCCAACATACAAGAAAAATAAATCTGATTCCATTGTCATCTCAGTAACAGCTTTGTAGTACCAGGCAGATCGTGAACTAACACAAAATCTTACAGATGTCACCGAAGACCTATAAAGAAAATCTACCATACCATAATGACCCCACCTTCTAAAATTAACACTATAAGGAGTGTACTCAGAAAATAGAAGCACCATAAATAGTGCAGTGGGCTTTAGAACATCCTTAGATCTATTCAGAAAACGGAACCAGCCAGATTACCTCAGATTCTACATAGAAACATCATGATAACAAAACACATGGTCTCGGACACACGGGCAGAACACAGTTAGACCCTCAGCAAGTACAGAAGAAATGATAATAAAGTCAAAGTAGAAATATGTAGACAAAATTAAATTGAAACCCCAAGCTAGGTTCCACTACTTCTACTACTGAGCATTTGTATAGCAGTACAAGACGTACGCAGCGCTGCGCAGACATATACGAGACAGTCCCTGCTCATCAGAGCTTACTATCTAGTCAAGACAAACAACACAGATACATCTAAGGGGAATGGTAAAGAAGCGCAAAGGAAACCAGGTGAGTCAAGATCCAAAAGCGGCTCTGCCTGCAGTGCAATGCAAGAAATAGAAAGAGTGATGCATTCCCTCTGTACTGTGCAAAATCTAAAGACTGCATACATAAAATCCCATAACTGACATATTCCAGTCATTAAACTGAAAAGAAACTCTTTACCTTTATTGTCTTCCTCAACTCTATTTTCCAGATTCTGTAATCCACTTGTCACTTCTCTCCACTACTGTCTTCTTCCCTTGCTCCCCTACATCCATCTCTGATGTTGATCTTTATCCTTTCAGCTTTCACTCAGATTTCATTTCTCTTTCTTATATCCAGTTCTCAATCTCCCTCCTTTTACAAGCCTCTCCCTCCTTCTCTCTCTCCTCCCCCAGTCACTTATTCCCCAGTCTTTCACTCATTCTTTCTCTCTTCCACCCATCTGCCCTATGTCATCCCCTCCACACTTCCTATTTAGCATTTGCCTTCTGCCCCCTCGTATGCAACATCTACCCAGTTTTTCCCTTTCCAGCCATTCCACCTCTCTTTCATGTCCATTTGTCCAGCATTTCTCTTCCAATCATTCTACCCTCCCCTTCGTTTCCATCTACCCAGCATTTTGCATCTGGTCATTCCACCCCCCTTGTGTCCATTTGCCCAGCATTTTGCTTCTGGCTATTCCTCTTCCCCTTATGTCCATTTGGCCTTCCACACACACCCCTGCTCCCCCACCAGTGCAGACCTGCGAACCGCCTTAATTCCCTTGTTCGGGATATTCCCCGGGTGCTGCTGCTGCACACCCCAGTGCTAACCGACTAGCATCAGGTGTTCCAGGGGCAGCATCTGGCTAAAACCAGGCAGCAGTGATATTGAGCCACTGCCTGGTTGTCGCAATGCGGTGAAAGTTGGGCACAGTAAAGGCTGCCCTAACTTTCACTAGGAAAGCTAACCAGACAGCAGCTCAATATCGCCACTACCCAGCAATCCAGGCAACCAGGATATCCGATGCTAGCACCCACATATGGCCCTGGCCTTGAATATCGGGGTCTAAACTTCAGCAATGCTAGCGACCGCCACTGAATATAGGGCCCATGGGTTTTAGAAGTTAAACTGAAGATGCAGCAAAATTCACTTGTCAACTGTCTGGAGCTCTCTCGCTTCCCTTTCTGCCCTCTGCTCTCTTTCACACATCCTCTGAAGGTCTGGCAAGGCACACTCACTAGCACGCAAGCAAATGTTTTGGCCCATTTGGCAACTTAAAAGATTTGCGGGATAAGAAACAAATGCTCTACTGGAATGGGAAGCTGGGCTAGTGTCCTGTAGTAACACAACTGCTTTGTCCAGTCAAGGACCACCCCCCCCCCCCCCCACCACCATGATTGCACGGTGAGCCTCATCTTTACCAGGAAGGCTCTGTCTGCATTTTGAACAGTTCTTTACTTTTCATACAGCTCATGAAATCGGAGCCGCTCGAGCAAAGACATGTTGCATAGGGTCAAATCATGCTATGGTGAAGGACTCTTTCCTGGATCAATTTCTATGTTTGTTATGGCTTACAGTGGTTGAGGCAGAGGGGATCGGATGTCAGATCCTGCACTGACAGTATAATGATGCATTTTTACAAAGGATTTGCCCCAAAACAGTATGAGAATCTGCTTTGCAAAACAGAACTCGGTATCTATTCAAGTTTTTTATTTCGGTATTGAAAGATTTACACATAATATGCTTCCTTGAACTACAATCACTCAAAGGAGAAATGAAAAAGAAACCATGAAAGTATTAATTGACAAGGAAAAATTAAACAAATTCACTTTATTCCTCAACACAAGAGAAGACTTTAAAGAAAATGCAAACTATTCAACATGCCAAAAGAAAAGGCAGGATATCTAGCACTAATTGTACACCCTAAATTAGAACCAACGGCAAAGTAATAAAAATATTTTAGGTGGGCTAATACATATTGACCTATCCTAAAAAAGGTGGTTTGCTTATTGCAGCTTTCCTTTTGTGCAGATAAAAGGAGAAATGTTAAATACTTGATGATTTTCTTTACATGAATCCAGCGAGACCAGTCCAGACAAATGGGTCCTGGAGACGGACCACAGCAACTTTCAGTGATGTCATCACTTGTGCATATATTGGTGCAGCACTGAGAGAAACCAGTATGACACTTTTCAAGCAGAAAGCAAGACATACTCCGAACAAGCACTGAAGCAATTACAACTGTGTTCAAAACTGTTGGCTGTCTTACCATATATGATTGCATTAGACAAAAAGCCCAAAAAATCATGAAAAGATAGTGAAGAGGCAGACAGACTTCCCAACCTGTAGATATAATCTTTCCAGGCTGGGTCCTGAACTAAACCAGCAGGATTCAAGCAAAAAAAATGATCAGGAATGTAAATTATCTCCTTCCTTAGCCTGCTAGACCAGTCCAGAGGAGCGGGACACATCCGAACTGAGGGTAGGAGGAAGAACAGTTCCCACATGCAAACTGTAGTGTTTCAGTAAAGTGCTTAGGAAAGAACAGGTAGCTCCCAATTGGTCTTCCAGAAACACTAAGGCGGAAACAACTTAGAGAGAGGCTTGTGCCCTGGTAGGGTGAGATCCATCCACTTCCATCACACATCTCCTGAACAAGGACAAGATGACCTAACAGTCTCCTCAAGTCTGTAGACAATTAGAAGCTGGTCACTACCTGTCCTGTCCTTGGACCAATCATGGTCATCAACAAGAATCCTATAAAATGCATAACTGCACATCATACTTATATTTATTTATTTACATTCTCTTATATACCGTGCTATTCTGCATCAGTGTGGTTTACATTGAACAAACTGAAATTAC
This sequence comes from Ichthyophis bannanicus, assembly GCA_033557465.1. Classification (NCBI taxonomy): domain Eukaryota; kingdom Metazoa; phylum Chordata; class Amphibia; order Gymnophiona; family Ichthyophiidae; genus Ichthyophis; species Ichthyophis bannanicus. The sequence goes on from CM066036.1 coordinate 811,398,700, forward strand.
ATTGAACAGGGCATTATAACTTGGAGATAACTATTTTACAGGGAACATGGGCTATGGAGGATTAAGTGGCTTGCCTAAGACCACAAGGAGCACCTGTGGGATTAGAAACCCCAGTCCTTCCGGCCCAAGGTTGCTGTCCTCTAGTGGGATTTGAACCCTTGACCTTCTGGCCTGAAGAACCTTGCCCCAACCACTAGGCCACTCCTCCACCATGTGCCAACCATCTGAGAAGGCAGAACTAGAAGCGGGAGAGAATTTTCGGGGGTCTTCTGCCAGTGGAAAAGATAGTGAGCAGGTGACCTCCATTTCCTGTCCTGCACGTGGGCTTGTTCAGATTGCCTTTCTGTTCCTTGAGAAGAGGAGTGCTCTCCGGAGCTCTCCCAAAAGGTGATTTTTGCTGAATTTTCTGCTTAACTGTGAGTTCTATCTGTCCGTCTGTTTGTCTCCACATATTTATTTATCTATTTGTCCTTATTGGTGGGTTCCCTTACCTACTCCATTGCTGTAGAGTTTAAACTATCTTTCTCTTAGTCTACCTGAGTGACTACCCCTCCCCCCTGCTGAGGTATTGTTGTAGACCTCTATTTCCTGTCCTGCACGTGGGCTTGCTCAGATTGCCTTTCTGTTCCTTGAGAAGAGGAGTGCTCTCCAGAGCTCTCCCAAAAGGTGATTTTGCTGAATTTGCTGCTTAACTGAGTTCTATCTGTCTGTTTGCCTCCACATATTTATTTATCTATTTGTCCTTATTAGTGGGTTCCCTTACCTACTCCATTGTGTGTGCCCACAGTTCAGGAACAGCCTACTGGCCAGAGACACTTAGGTTCCCACCCACTCTACCCCTCACCCCACCCACCCCAGGGGCTACATTGCCTAAATAATGGTCACATACGTGTCATCTATCTTTCCTAACTTGGGTTAAGGCCCACATCTTCTTCATCCTTTCTTCTTCTTCTTCTTCTACCTCATCTTGGACTTCTTAATCAACATGTCGTGTATTCAGTGCAATAACTGCGGTACTTTTATTCCAAGACAAATCATTTGGAGCCTAAGAGCTTATCCTATATGCCTCAAGTCAGCTGCCATGCATGAAGAACTGACTCTGCTAAGGAAAGACCTAGCTGCCATGCATAAAGAAGTGTCTCTACTGAGGGAGGAACTGGCTGCAATGAAGCGTACCTCTTCTAGGATACAAGCTGAACAAAGTCCACCACCGCTCCCACAAAGAATCAAACACCCCAGGAACAAATGGATCACAGTAGGTTCTGGTAGATTGCAACCTGTAACTCAGAGACATCCTATACATCAAGAGATATCCCTACACAATGCCTTCTCTGCCTTGGCTAATGAGGATGCCCAATCCAAAGAAACTGAAGGGCCCTTAAATGAGTCCGACAATGCCCAATCTCCTGCTAAAAAGCACCAAATATGAAGAAAACCTCACCAAACAGAAAACTACTACTACTTGGAGATTCCATCATCAGAGGCATCAACTTGGGAACACAGTTCAAAAGAGAGAAGATAGTCATGTGCCTACCAGGCTCTTCAGCCAGCAGGAATACAAACCAAGTTGTTGAAATACTTAGCGCAAAAAGTGAACACTCCAAACTTGATGTTGTTATCCACTTGGGCACAAATGACCTGCCTAGAAACAGTGCCTCTACAACCCAAAAGGACTTCCAATCTCTGGGAGAGAAACTCAAGCCCATTGTTAACACTGTTGTATTCTCAGAAGTTCTACCTGTTCTTGGTAAGGGGACAAAAAGGCTGCATCACATTAACAACTTTAATACCTGGCTCCAGACCTGGTGCAAACAAGAAGGATTCAGATTTATTGGCGACTGGGGAAACAGATGGACCAACAAGAGACTATACTGTGCTGATGGACTACATCTCTCTGTCACAAGGAAAAGAATCCTAAGTGAAAAATTCAGGCAGTATGTGGATATGCATTAAAACTAGGAAAAGGGGGTGACGGATGTGGAAGGTTAAGATCTGCATGCCACCCCCTGCAAAAGCAGAACAACATCAGAAACAGCCACACTTTTAAACCACACATCAAAAACAAGTGGGAAGAAGTGGGCAGAACAAAATACAAAATACACACAAGCCAGGTAAATGCTGGAAAGCAAGAAGCACAAATGCTCGAAGCTTAGCCAACAAAATTCCAGACCTGGAAGCCCTAATGGTGGAAACGGATTTGAACATTGTGGCCATTACAGAAACATGGTTTAATGAATCACATGATTGGGATATAGCCATAGCAGGCTATAATCTATTCAGAAGAGACAGAGAAAATGGAAAAGGAGGAGGAGTAGTCTTGTATGTAAAAAGCAGTATTAAATCTACTGAAATGCAGGGGGCATGGGGAAAAGAAGAAGCGCTCTGGATTGCGTTGGAAAGAGATGATGGCACTGTCATCCATATTGCTGTAGTCTACAGACCTCCGACTCAAATTGAAGAGAGAGATAACAAATTGATTATAGATATTGCCAAGATAGCAACAAAGGGGGAAGCGATCATATTGGGTGACTTTAATCTACCTGATGTAGATTGGATTACTCCTTCTGCACCTGGAAAGAAGCAAAAGAATTATGGATGCTCTCCAAGATGCATTACTTAGAAAAATGGTGATGGAACCAACCAGGGAAAGCTCAACGCTGGATGTAGTGCTCACCAATGGTGATAGCATGTTGAATGTCTGCGTGAGTGCCCCTGTGACCAACAGCGATCATCACACAGTGTGGTTTGAGATAAAAGCCAGGGCCGGCCCGTCCATTGAGCAAGAATGTTTTTTGCACAGGGCCCCGCGTTTCATGGGGCCCCGCACAAAGGGGGGGTTAGGACTGGTAATGGGCTATGGAGGGGGTTAGGACTTGACTTGAGGTGGGCTGTGGGTTGATGGGGGGGGGTTAGGACTGGAAATGGGCTGGGGGTTAAGACTGGAGGTGGGCTGATGGGGTTAGGACTGGTAATGGGCTGTGGGCTGATGGGGGCTGTCTGGTAATGGGCTATGGGGGGGTTATGACTGATAATGGGCTATGTGGGGGCTAGTAATCTAAATTGCCTGATGGGAATGGGTTATGACTGGTACTGGGCTGTGGGATGATGGGGGCTGTCTGGTAATGGGCTAGGGTGGGGGGTTAGGACTGATAATGGGCTATGGGGGGGCTAGGACAGGAAATGGGCTGATGGGGAGGGGTTAGGACTTGAGGTGGGCTGATGGGGTTAGGACTGGTAATGGGCTGTGGGCTGTTGGGGGGTTAGAACTGGTAATGGGCTATGGGGGGGTTAAGACTGGTAATGGGCTTTGGGCTGATGGGGGCTGTCTGGTAATGGGCTATGGGGGGTTAGGACTGATAATGGGCTATGGGGGGGCTAGGACAGGAAATGGGCTGATGGGGAGGGGTTAGGACTTGAGGTGGGCTGATGGGGTTAGGACTGGTAATGGGCTGTGGGCTGATGGGGGGGTTAGGACTGGCAATGGGCTATGGAGGGCTGACTGGAAATGGGCTGATGGGGGGTTAGGACTGGTAATGGGTTATAGGGGTGGCTTAAACTGAAAATGGGGTGATGGGGGGGTTTGGACTGGAAGTGGGTTGATGGGGGGGCTAGGACTGGTATTGGGTTGGGGGGTTGCTAGGACTGGAAATGGGCTGATGCAGGGACTAGAAGGGAATGGATGCTGGGTGAGGCTGGAACTAGAAGGGAGCTGATGTTGGGGGAGGATTAGAATGGGATGGGGCTGGGAGAGTAAAATGGAGAGGGGAAAAATATTTTGTGTGGGAGGGATGAAAATTCTACAATTGGCCGGGTATTGGGAGAGTAAGTGGGGATTGAGGATGGAGGGGTAAAATTTGAGTGGATGAAATAGGAATGAGGAAAGAGCAAAAGCAGAAAGATTAGTATGTCAAAGCAGATGTAGAGAGAGAATGGGAAAAAAACTAGGAGAGAAGAAAGGACAAATGGACAGCAGACGATGGAGAGTTAGCAGAAGACACGAAGAAACCAGAAGAAAGTGGCTGGAGCAATTGCAGCTGAAAAAAAATGCACAAAAGGTAGAAAAATATCTCTTTATTTTGAATTTATTAACTGGAATATGACAGCTCTGGTAAATGTGCATCATGAACGTCTGCGCTTTGTTTAGTACAAGAGCAAATTAATGTATAGTTTTATTTCTACAGTGTTGTACATTCCAAGTTTGGCTTTTGGGATTCCCAGTTTAATTATTGTCGTCCTGTTTCTAAATTGTAATTCCTTGTTTGGTGATGGTTTATGTTCTGTTCATGTGTAACTGAGCTGAGGTATTCTGTTTATATAACTAAATTCAGGAAGGCAATCAAGTTTCACCTATTCTGCCAATTCTACCCAGCCAGCAATGGAACCTAAAATACCCACCTAATAACACCCAATCTAAGCCTTTATCACAGTCCCAAGCTCCTTCCTGCAGATCAGACAAATTCCGTCCTAAAGTAAGCATTGTGTTACATATAACTCAGTGCAACTAAAATTTCATGTATATAATCCAACACTGTTATTTAATTGACCCCTCATGTATATAGTTTAACCCCATTATCCAAGTTGATATTCCTGTTCTATGTAAAACCAAACAATTTGTGTTTAGGTTGTTTTTGTTATACTGTAAACCGCGCTGATACCGAATAGTGCGGTATATAAGCAACTGTAATAAATAATAATAAATAAATAAATATAATTCCTATTTGACATTGCCACTTGTTCTCTTTCCCCAGTAGGTCATGTATTGGTATTCTCTGAAATGTATTGGTTTAATATTTGCATGTTTCCTTTTGATAGGTAGGGTATAGTGCTTTGTGAGTCCTGGTAGTGCTGTTAGGATACGGCGGGTTTGCTATGGGTTCAAAATTGGCAGTGTTTGTAGTAGTTCCTAATGTGTCTGGTGGTTGGCACTGGATTATAGTAATGTAGAAATCTTTTAGTCTTTCTTTATTCATACACTCATTAAGAGGCACGTTTACTAAAAGTTAGTATATGGTAACATTATGCAAATATTTATGCAAATGAGGCCCCTTATGCAAATGAGGCCCCACACCGAGTCTCCGCACATGGCCCCGCACCCCCCTTGGGCCGCCCCTGATAAAAGCCATGGTACAGGCCAATCATAGCAAGCTCAAAGTCCTAAACTTCAAAAACACTGACTTCATTAAAATGTACTTAAAGGAGGAGATGACGGGGTGGAAGGAGATAAGGGAAGTGGAATTGCAATGGGCTAAACTAAAGGTGGCAATAAAAGGGGCAACAGATAAATATGTAAGAAAAGTTAATAAAAACAAGAAGAGAAGGAAACCTATTTGGTTTTCCAAAGACGTGGCTGCTCAAATAAAGGCAAAAAACACAGCTTTCGCAAAATTCAAAAGCTTGCAAACAGAAGAACACAGAAATGAATACAGGATCAAACTCAAAGAGTCTAAAAGAGAAATAAGGATAGCAAAATCAAAGGCAGAGGAAAAGATGGCTAAAGATGTTAAGGGTGGCAACAAAACTTTCTTCAGGTATATTTGGGAAAGGAAGAAGATCAGAGTTGGAATTGCAGGACTCAGAAGTGCTGGGAAAGGACTCGTGGAAAGTGACATTGAAAAAGCGAAATGGCTAAACAAATACTTCTGCTCTGTTTTTACTAAAAAAAATCCTGGAGATGGACCAGCTGTGACTCCCAAATATAAAAATGGGAATGAAGTAGATACCACACCATTCACACAAGATAAGGTGTTAGAACAACTTGCTAAACTGAAAGTGGACAAAGCCATGGGACCGGATGGGATACATCCCAGGATACTGAAAGAGGTAAGAGAGGTTCTTGCAGGACCGTTAAAGGATGTATTCAACAGATCCTTGGAAACAGGAGAGGTTCCTCGGGACTGGAGAATGGCTGATGTCGTACCTCTAAGCAAAAGTGGTGACAGGGAAGAAGTGTCAAACTACAGGCCCATGAGCCTTACCTCAGTGGCGGGAAAAGTAATGGAGGCGCTCCTGAAAGAGCGAATAGTGAACTTTCTCAAAACCAACAGGTTGCAAGATCCGAGGCAACATGGTTTTACCGAAGGACGGTCTTGCCAAACAAATCTGATTGAGTTCTTTGACTGGGTGACCAAGGAACTAGATCAGGAGCATGCAATGGATGTCATCTACCTAGATTTCAGCAAAGCCTTTGATACTGTTCCTCATAGGAGGCTTGTCAATAAACTCAGTAACTTGGGGATGGGTCCCAAGATGGTAAACTGGATTAGAAATTGGTTGATTGACAGACAACAGAAGGTGATGGTACATGGAGCACACTCGGATGAAAGGAAGGTGATTAGTGGGGTGCCCCAGGGTTCGGTCCTGGGCCCGGCACTGTTCAATATATTTGTGAGTGATATTGCTGAAGGACTGAATGGAAAAGTCTGTCTTTTTGCAGATGACACAAAAATTTGCAACAAAGTGGACTCCCCTGAAGGATTGGTTAACATGAGGAAAGATCTACAAAAGCTGGAAGAATGGTCTAATGCTTGGCAATTAAGATTTAATGCGAAAAAGTGCAGTGTCATGCACTTGGGAAGCAGAAATCCAAGGGAAATGTACGCAATAGGGGGCGAGAGGTTGGTATGCACGGTTCAGGAGAAAGACCTTGGTGTGATTATCTCTGATGATCTCAAGGTGGCAAAGTAGTGCGACAAGGCAGTGGCAAAAGCCAGGAGGATGTTGGGCTGCATACGAAGAGGGATTACCAGCAGAAAGGAAGAGGTACTTATGCCACTGTACAAGTCACTGGTGAGGCCTCACTTAGAATACTGTGTTCAGTTTTGGAGACCATATCTTGCAAAAGATGCAAAAAGACTGGAAACTGTTCAGAGGAAGGTGACCAAAATGATTTGGAACCTGCGTCGGAAGCCTTATGAGAAGAGACTTGAAGACCTAAATATGTACACTTTGGAGGAGAGCAGAGACAGGGGACCTTTAAATACTTAAAGAGGAATGATGAACAAACAAACCTCTTCCGAAGACGGGGAAGCTGTAAAACTAGAGGGCATAACATGAAGCTGCAAGGTGATAAATTGAAAGGCAATGTCAGGAAATATTTTTTCACTGAAAGGGTGGTGGATGCTTGGAATGCCCTCCCTATGGAAGTGGTGGGGGCAAACACAGTGACGGAATTCAAAACGGCATGGGACAAATACAGTGGATCCCTTTACAGCAACAGGATAAAAACAAAATAAACGGTACCATCTAACTTCTGAACATCTAATGTCTCAACAAATAGGGGTGTCCTACATGGAGTGGTGGGTTCACCCCTAAACAAAGACATGGGGAGGGGTGGCCAGCACAGAGCGACAGGTGCACCTACTCTTGCCATCTTGCTGGGCAGACTAGATGGACCATGCTGGTCTTTATCTGCCGTCATTTACTATGTTACTATGTTACTTACTCATCGGCTGTTCATTATCTAGCCCTGGAGCTCCATCCCACTACATTGTAGGAAAGAGACGCCCTTTAAGGCCTAAAGACCTATTACTTTCAGAAGATCACAAAAAGAACACAAAAAAAAAACGGATAAAGCAGAAAGAGGTAACAGGGAATCAGAATGAAAAAAAAAGCATGCAGAAGAAAAAATGGCTACAGAGATGAAGTGAGATGATGTGACTTCTCAGGTATATTGAGGAGAGGAGGAAGACCAGAGGTGGAATTGCAAGGCACAAAAGTGCTGAGGTCAAATTTGTGGAAATTGACAAGGCAAAAGTAGAAATGCTAAACAAATACTTCTATTCCATGTTCATGAAAGAAACACTGGCTCGGTAAGCAAGAGACCAAGGTTCGATTCCTTGTGGCCTTGGGCAAGTCACTTATACCTCCATTGCCTCAGAAGAAAGGCTTGGCAATCTGCTTCCAGTCACACTGCCAAGAAAACCCAGGAGCTGCTGGGTTGCCAGGAATCAGCATTGACTCAAAGGCACACTTTAAGATTTTTTGCCTCCTGCTGAGAGATCTAATTTATTTAATGGTCCCTTGTAAGAAGCAATACAAAGAAGAACTTCCTTTCTTCTTGACAGAAACACCCCCTCCCCTCTTCTCCTCCACCACATTACTTCAGTCCTGTTTCAGTTTTAAGGTGGCTAGAGTTGTATCCGCTGCTCTTTATAGACTGGCCACCCCCCTGTATGCTTTTGTTTAGGGTTATACCTTCTGTTCTTAGCAGGTTACCCCCCTCTAGCTTTTTGAATCAAAGCAAACTTAAATAACCTATACACTTCAAAAACTAGAATGGCAGGTAAAACCCCTAAACAAAATATGGACTGGGGGTAATCTGCAGAGACTCTCCTCCTCCCTCCCTGACCAAAACAAGCGCTTCTAAATTTTGTGTCTATGGGAGCCAAGTCCTCACTTGGTTTGCATCTTGTCGTGTTGTGAGGACTTGTGTGCATCAATGATGCTGATGGCTAAGCTATCAGTAGCTTAACCACTGGCAGAGTCTCCCAAGATGGACAGGTCTCAGTTGAGGTGCCAGACCAAGACAAACCACTCATCTGGGCAGCAGCAGAATGGAACGGTGTTGGCGGCGGAGGATCACATTTCTGTAACAACGGCAACAACACTAAACTTAAACTGCATGGAAGAAAGGTCTGGCAATCTACTTCTGTATCTTGCCACAAAAAAACAATGGATAGCCACAACAAAACAAATTGCACTATAGTGCTGGAAGATGAGACCCCTAGGTCAGAAGGCACTCAACTGGCTACTGGAGAGGAGCTGAAGACTTGGGACGTCTGATTGCTGATGTAACTGCTCATGAAATGAGAGTCAGAAACTATAAAGATGTCTTACATATTGGGACATGGAACATACGAAGCATGAACCAAGGGAAGTTGGAGGTGGTCAAGAATGAAATGGAACATGTGCAGCTTGATCTGTTGGGTGTCAGCGAACTGAAATGGACTGGCATTGGGCACTTTGCATTAGAAGATCACATGGTCTACCATGCCGGAAATGAAAGAGAAAGAAGAAATGGTGTTGCATTTTAATTGAGAAGAAACTTGCAAGAACTTTAATGGAATACAATACAAAGTCAGTGAATGCTTAATTTCTATTCGTCTATGAGGAATGTCTATCAACACAACTATAATTCAAGTATATGCCCCAACAACAGCTGCAGAAGAGGATGAAACTGATGAGTTTTATGAACAAGTACAAGCTGAAATCAACAGAACATGCAAACAGGATATCCTGATAGTCATGGATGACTGGAACACAAATGTTGGCAACAAAAAAGACAACAGAAAATATGGAAAATATGGACTTGGCAACAGAAATGAAGCTGGAGAAAGACTGATAGAATTCTGCAAGACCAATTCAAATACCTTCTTCCAGCAACACAAGCGGCAACTGTACACATGGGCTGCATCCAATGGATTGTACAAAAATCAAATTGACTACATCTGTGGAAATTAACAATGGAAAAGCTCTATAACATCAACAAAGACAAATCCTGGAGTTGACTGTGGTATAGATCACCAACTACTAATATGCAAACTCAAGCTAAAGTTGAAAAAGAGCAAGCCACTCATGAATGTAGCAAAATATGACTTTGAGACTATACCACTGGAATTTAAAGACTGCCTGCAAAATTGATTTGCTGTTTAGATACAAATGACAGAGCTCCAGAAGAGCTATGGGATGACATCAAGAAGGTTGTGTTGGAAGAAAGTGAGAAGTCTTTACAAAAGATGAAAAAACAAAAATGGTCAAAATGGATGACTGAAGAAACTCTGAAAATTGCCTAGAAACACAGAGAAGCTAAAGCCAGAGGAGAAAGAGAGGCAATCTCAGAACTCAACAGAGATTTCCAACGTGCAGCAAGACAAGACAAGAAGTACTACAATGATGCATGCAAGGAAATAGAAGCAGAAACTATTAGAGGAAGAACATGATTGGCTTTCCTAAAGCTATGAGAGTTAAAGAAAAAATTCCAGCCTCGAATTGGAATGTTACAAGATGCTCATGGATCTATGTTGAATGATGCTGAGAAGATCAAGAAAAGGTGGAAAGAATATACAGAGTTTTTTTATCATAAAGATCAAGTGGACCAACAGTCGTTTCAACCTGTTTCTAATGATTCGGAACCATTGCTGATGAAAGAAGAAGTTAAAGCAGAATAGAAAGCCTTATCAAAGAACAAAGCACCAGGCATTGATGGCATTCCCATAGAAGTATTACAGCAAACTGATGCAGCTATTACCATACTTACATGAAATTTGGAAGTCAACATTATGGCCAACTGACTGGAAAAGATCTGTGTTTACCAATACTGTGGAAATTATCGCACAATCGCTTTGAACTCACATGCCAGCAAGATTCTACTGCAGATTATTCAACAGAGACTACAAACATACTTGGAACAAGAACAACCTGAAGTACAAGCAGGACTCAGGAAAGGGCGAGGAACATGAGACGTCATCGCGGATGTGAGATGGATCCTTGAAAAGAAAAAAGAATACCAAAAGGATATCTATCTATGTTTTATTGACTACAGCAAGGCTTTTGACTGTGTAAACCATGAGAAACTCTGGACCATATTAAGAAGCATGGGTATACCAGAACACCTGACAAAAAGACATGACAAAACTTTGCTTTGACTGGTTCCCCACTGACAGACACTACAACACTTTCTCTTGGCTTTTCCTTTGACCTGCCAGTGTGGATTCAGGTCCTCTTTGGCACATTTAAGGCTGTGCTGCTGCGGGTTTTCACTTTTCGTGTGCTGCTGGGATTGTTCGGACTGTCTGCTCCTCTTCTGGTTGCCAGGCCTGACTTATCTGCCACCCCGCCAGTGACTATTCCTGCCTTTATCCAAATGAGTAGGTTTGTTTGCATATGGATGGATGATCAGAAAGACTGATGGACCCTTGAGCAACACACACTTAAAAAGAGGCAATAATTCTAAAACAACTGAACTTAAAGGATAGGCAAGGGATGGCGGTCTGTACTGGAAACGTTCTGATTTTCTTGTACACTGTTTCTGCTGTTGGGGTTTCGGAATGGCCTGGTCTCTCCATTCTAACATACATTCTTCACCTCAGAAGATCTAAAAGTAGTAGCAGACTCTTTCAGGCCAGAAGGCTTCAAATACCCATAACCGCAGAAAATAAAATTTGTTGTATTTGAATACAGAGCTATAGAGATGTGGAAAAGACGCACACTGGAAGGTGTCTCTTGCTTGTCAGTGCAGCGTGGCATCTATCAAGCCTGCCACGCCACAGACAATATCATCCGTCCTACAGTGCTTTTACAAAAAGTCCTTTGCTCAGAAATTCATTAATTCTGGCTTTTTCCCCATCTGTTCCCCATAACGAAATGGCAGAAAACACAGATCTAGCTTGGGACGGCATTCCACAGTAAATCACAGGCACCCAGCAGAAGCCATAAAACACTTTCATGTTTTGCACTCCTTAAGAGATTTTCTTCTTTTAATAAAGAACTATATTTAGTATGGAGCCGGGAAGGCAGCGGTAATTAATAGATGACTTTCCATAGCCCTGCTTTCGCACTGGCTGGCAATGTGCCTCCAGCCTGCTTTGGCTTTTCGAATATATTTATCTTGCTTAAGCCACAGCTCTTCTTTTTGATTTTAGTCTCTCCTTGCTGCATCCCAAGCAGCTGTCATCATGCATGGTACCCCTCTAACCTATTTCCTATCTTCTTATCTATGGTACCATAATGCAGTCTGCCTCTCTCCTTTTTCAACAGACTCATCAAGGAGCCATCGTTCAATGTCCCCCTCTCTCTGCATTTCTCCTATCCGGCTCTCACCAGGGAGTCTTCATTCACGGCCTATCTCCTTCCATCTTGTTTGGCCTCTTTCCTTGTTTCTTCCCCTAGGTTTTGCTGAGGAATTTTCCCAAAGCCCTCCTCCCCCCAATCCCCCTTCAGTACAGACCAAGTATATCAGAAAGCCCAAGGGCAGTATGTAGTGCCTCACAGTCTTTTCACACAGAATCTAAATAGTAGCTGTATAGGTGAATGGCCCAGTTTTTCCTTTCAAAGCTTGAGAGGTATCATGTTTTCTGAAGAGCAAGTCAATGTCTTTGAGTTTAGTTTTTAATGGAAGCAAGAGATCCTCTATTCGCCCCATGCCTTTTGGTCCCCACCATATCTACCAGGATGGCATCTAAGCATCCACCATCCTTTCTCTGGAAAAATATGTCCTGATATTGCTTTTGCAGTTAGCTCCTTTCAGCTTCATTCCATGTCCTCTGGTTCTATAGTTTCCCTGTCTTTGGAAACGATTTGATTGTTAATAGCTTTCAAGTATTTAAACGTCTGTATCATATCTCCCCTATCCCTCCTTTCCTTTAGGTCTTCAAGTCTCTTCCATATGGCTGCTGGTACAAACTCCACCTCTTTTTGATCTTTTATTTTATTTATTTAGCAATTCATATATACTGCTTTTCACTGGGTCAAAGCAGCGTACATTCAGATGCTTTGAAGGGCTCACAATCTACTTTTTTTTTGAACCGGAGGCAACAGAGGATTAAGTGGCTTGCCCAAGATGCACCTGTAGGGCTAGAAACCCAAGGTTGCTGCTCTCCAGTGGGATTCAAACTCCTGGCCTGAAGCAACTTGTCCTAACCACTAGGCCACTCCTCCCTCCTTTCCTCTGAACCATTTTAAGTCTTTTTATATCCTTAACAAGATATGTCCTCCAAAACTGAACCTAATACTCCAACAGAGGCCTCACCGCTGACCTCCACAGGGGAATTATCGCCTTCTCCTTTTGGCTGCTTATGCCCCCTTTCTATGCAGCCTTGCATCCTTCTCGCCTTGTCAGTGCTTCACTGTGTCATCCTAAGGATATAAAAAGTCTTGAAGTGGGTCACAGGAAAGCAGCCAAATGGTATGGGGTTTGTGCCAAAAGCTGTATGAGAAGAGACTTAAATGTGTATACCCTGCAGGGGCGGGCAATTCTGGTCCTGGAGGGACGCAGACCAGTCAGGTTTTCATGATGTCCCTAATGAATATCCATGGACCTGTTTCCATACAATGGAAGGCAGTGGATGCAAATAGATCTCATGAATATTCATTAGGGACATCATGAAAACCTGACTGGTCTGCAGCCTTCCAGGACTGGAATTGCCCACCCCTGTGAGGAAAGGAGGGACGCAGAAGATATCATAGATATGTTCAAATATTATTGATTATAAGTATTAACGAACAAAGGTGAGGAAACTATAAAACTAGAGGACATGAAATGAAGTTGAAAGGAAGAAAATTTAAAAGCAACACCAGACAAAAACGGTGACAGAAATCAAAATGGCAAGCACAGAGGATCCCTATGTCAGAGTATTCCTACTCAAAGCAAAACTAAAATTACTTTCAGGAGCGGCTCTATCATGAGGCGAAGTGAGGCGGATGCCTCAGGCGGCAAAGTTTTAAAGGCGGCAAAAAATGCCCCAAAACTGCTGCCTCACTTCGCCTTCAATAAAAAAATCCAAACGCTCAAGTAGCTGCTGCTGCCGAGTCCGCTTCTCAGCAGCAGCAGACTCACCTCTCCTTCCTATAGCAGCCGCGGCTCCTGCTTCTTGGAACTGCGGCTGTACTAACGAGATAAGCCAGACAGTGTGAAGCCTTCCCTTACAGCAGCGTCCCGCCCCCAAAGGAAGTAACTTCCTTTGCATACAACTTCCTTTGGGGGCGGGATGCCACTGCACGGGAAGGCTCCGCACTGGCTGCCTTTATGTTTAAGCTGATCTCGCAGCTGCGGTTCCAAAAAGCACGGGCTGCAGCTGCTATAGGAAGGAGAGGTGAGTCTGCCGCTGCCGAGAAGCAGCAGCAACTTGAGCGTTTTTATTTTCCTGGGGGCCAGGACTGGAAATGAGCGGGGGGGGGGGGGGGGGTCGAGGACGGGAAATGGGCTGATGGGGGGTAGGTTAGGACTGGAAATGGGCTGATGGGGGGTGTTTAGGACTGGTAATGGGCTATGGTGGGCTAGGACTGGAAATGGGCTGATGGCGGAGGTTATACGGACTGGTAATGGGCTCTGGGGGGGTCTAGGACTGGAAATGGGATGATGGGGGGTTAGGACTGGAAGTGGGCTGATGGGGGTGTTTAGGACTGGTAATGGGCTATGGGGGGCAAGGACTGGAAATGGGCTGATGGGGGGGTTAGGACTGGTAATGGGCTGATGGGGGGTTAGGACTGGAAGTGGGCTGATGGGGGTGTTTAGGACTGGTAATGGGCTATGGGGGGCTAGGACTGGAAATTGGTAGATGGGGGGTTAGGACAGGTAATGGGCTATGGGGGGTATAGGACTGGAAATGGGATGATGGGGGGGTAGGACTGGAAGTGGGCCGAAAGCGGGTGTTTAGGGCTGGTAATGAGCTATGGGGGGCTAGAACTGAAAATGGGCTGATGGGTGGGGGGTTAGAACTGGAACTGGGCTGAAGTGGGGGGTCTAGGACGGGAAAGGGGATGATGGGGAGTTTGGACTGGAAGTGGGCTGATGGGGGGTGTTTAGTACTGGTAATAGGCTATGGGGGGCTAGGACTGGAAATGGGCTGATGGGTGGGGGGTTAGGACTGGAAATGGGCTGTAGGGGGTGTCTAATACTGGAAATGGGATGATGGTGAGGGGTTAGGACTGGAAGTGGGCTGATGGGGGTGTTTAGGACTGGTAATGGGCTATGGGGACTAGGACTGGAAATGGGCTGATGGGGGGTTAGGACTGGAAATGGGTTATGGGGGGTCTAGGACTGGAAATGGGATGATGGGGGGGGGGGATAGTACTGTAAGTGGGCTGATGGGGGTATTTAGGACTGGTAATGGGCTAGGGGGGGCTAGTACTGGAAATGGGCTGATGGGGGAGGGGTTTAGGACGGGTAATGGGCTATGGGGGTGTCTAGGACTGGTAATGGGCTATGGGGGGCTAGGGCTGGAAGTGGGCTGATGGGGGGTGTTTAGGACTGGTAATGGGCTATGGGGGGGTCTAGGACTGGAAATGGGATGATGTGGGGGCTAGGACTGGAAATGGGTCGATGGGGGGTTAGGACTGGTAATGGGCTATGGGGGGTCTAGGACTGGAAATGGGATGATGGGGGTAGGACTGAATGAGGCCTGATGGGGGTGTTTAGGACTGGTAATGGGTTATGGGGGGCTAGGACTGAAAATGGGCTAATGGGAAGGGGTTAGAACTGGTAATGGGCTGATGGGGGGTTAGAACTGGAAGTGGGCTGATGGAGGGTGTTTAGGACTGGAAGTGGGCTGATGGAGGGTGTTTAGGACTGATAATGGGCTATGGGGGGCTAGGACTGGAAATTGGCTGATGGGGGTTAGGAATGGTAATGGGCTATGGGGGGCTAGGACTGGAAATGGGCTGATGGGGGGGTAGGACTGGAAGTGAGCTGATGGGGGTGTTTAGGACTGTTAATGGGCTCTGGGATGCTAAGACTGGAAATGGGCTGATAGGGGGGTTAGGACTGGTAATGGGCTATGGGGGGTCTAGGACTGCAAATGGGATGATGGGGGGTAGGACTGGAGGAGGCGTGATGGGGGTGTTTAGGATTGGTAATGGGCTATGGGGCGCTAGGACTGGAAATGGGCTGATGGGAGGGGGTTAGGAAGGGTAATGGGTTAATGGGGGGTTAGGACTGGAAGTGGGCTGATGGGGGTGTTTAGGACTGGTAATGGGCTATGGGGGGCTAGGACTGGAAATTGGTTGATGGGGGGTTAGGACTGGTTATGGGCTATGGGGGGCTAGGACTGGAAATGGGCTGATGGGGGGGTTAGGACTGGTAATGGGCTATGGGGGTATAGGACTGGAAATGTGATGATGTGGGGGCTAGGACTGGAAATGGGCTGATGGGGGGGGGGGTTAGGACTGGTAATGGGCTATCGAGGGTCTAGGACTGCAAATGGGATGATGGGGGTAGGACTGAATGAGGCCTGATGGGGGTGTTTAGGACTGGTAATGGGCTATGGGGGGCAAGGACAGAAAATAGGCTGATGGGAAGGGGTTAGAACTGGTAATGGGCTGATTGGGGGTTAGGACTGGAAGTGGGCTGATGGGGGGTGTTTAGGACTGTTAATGGGCTATGGGGGGCTAGGACTGGAAATTGGCTGATGGGGGTTAGGAATGGTAATGGGCTAAGGGGGGCTAGGACTGGAAATGGGCTGATGGGGGGTTAGGACTGGTAATGGGCTATGGGGGATATGGGATTGGAAATGGGATGGGGGGGGGGGTAGGACTGGACGTGGGCTGATGGGGGTGTTTAGGACTGTTAATGGGCTCTGGGATGCTAGGACTGGAAATGGGATGATGGGGGGTAGGACTGGAGGAGGCCTGATGGGGGTGTTTAGGACTGGTAATGGTCTATGGGGGGATAGGACTGGAAATGGGCTGATGGGAGGGGGTTAGAAATGGTATTGGGCTGATGGGGTGTTAGGACTGGTAATGGGCTATGGGGGGCTAGGACTGGAAATTGGTTGATGGGGGGTTAGGACTGGTTATGGGCTATGGGGGGCTAGTACTGGAAATGGGCTGATGGGGGGGGTAGGACTGGTAATGGGATGATGGGGGGTAGGACTGGAAGTGGGCTGAAAGGGGTGTTTAGGGCTGGTAATGAGCTATGGGGGGCTAGAACTGAAAATGGGCTGATGGGTGGAGGGTTAGAACTGGAAATGGGCTGAAGGGGTGTCTAGGACTTGAAATGGGATGATGGGGGGTTTGGAGTGGAAGTGGGCTGATGGGGGGTGTTTAGGACTGGTAATGGGCTATGGGGGCTAGGACTGGAAATGGGCTGATGGGGGGAGTTAGGACTGGAAATGGGCTATGGGGGTTCTAGGACTGGAAATGGGATGATGGGGGGGGGGTTAGGACTGGAAGTGGGCTGATGGGGGGTATTTAGGACTGGTAATGGGCTATGGTGGGCTAGAACTGGAAATGGGCTGATGGGGGAGGGGTTTAGGACTGGTAATGGGCTATGAAGGGCTAAGACTGGAAACAGGCTGATGGGGGTGTTTAGGATTGGTAATGGGCTATGGGGGGGTCTAGGACTGGAAATGGGATGATGTGGGGGCTAGGACTGGAAATGGGCTGATGGGGGGTTAGGACTGGTTATGGACTATGGGGGGTCTAGGACTGGAAATGGGATGATGGGGATAGGACTGAATGAGGCCTGATGGGGGTGTTTAGGAATGGTAATGGGCTATGGGGGGCTAGGACTGGAAATTGGCTGATGGGGGTTAGGAATGGTAATGGGCTAATGAGGGGCTAGGACTGGAAATGGGCTGATAGGGGGGTTAAGACTGGTAATGGGCTATGGGGGGTCTAGGACTGGAAATGGGATGATGGGAGGGGGTTAGGAATGGTAATGGGCTAATGGGGGGTTAGGACTGGAAGTGGGCTGATGGGGGTGTTTAGGACTGGTAATGGGCTATGGGGGGCTAGTACTGGAAATTGGTTGATGGGAGGTTAGGACTGGTTATGGGCTATGGGCGGCTAGGACTCGAAATGGGCCGATGGGGGGGTTAGGGCTGGTAATGGGCTATGGGGGATATAGGACTGGAAATGGGATGATGTGGGGGCTAGGACTGGAAATGGGCTGATGGGAGGTTAGGACTGGTACTGGGCTCTGGGGGGTCTAGGACTGGAAATGGGATGATGTGGGTAAGATTGAATGAGGCCTGATGGGGGTGTTTAGGACTGGTAATGGGCTATGGGGGGCTAGGACTGAAAATGGGCTGATGGGAAGGGGTTAGACCTGGTAATGGGCTGATGGGGGGTTAGGACTTGAAGTGGGTTGATGGGGGGTGTTTAGGACTGGTAATGGGCTATGGGGGCTAGGACTGGAAATTGGCTGATGGGGGTTAGGAATGGTAATGGGCTATGGGGGCTAGGACTGGAAATGGGCTGATGGGGGTTAGGACTGGTAATGGGCTATGGGGGATATAGGATTGGAAATGGGATGATGGGGGGGGGGGTAGGACTGGAAGTGGGCTGATGGGAGGTGTTTAGGACTGTTAATGGGCTCTGGGATGCTAGGACGAAATGGGCTGATAGGGGGGCTAGGACTGGTAATGGGCTATGGGGGTCTAGGACTGGAAATGGGATGATGGGGGGTAGGACTGGATGAGGCCTGATGGGGGGTGTTTAGGACTGGTAATGTGCGAAGGGGGGCTAGGACTGAAAATGGGCTGAAGCGAGTGTGTAAGGAATTGAAATGGTCTGATGTGGGGTAAGGACTGGAAGTGGGCTGATGGGGATGTTTAGGACTGGTAATGGGCTATGGGGGGCTAGGACTGGAAATTGGTTGATGGGGGGTTAGGACTGGTTATGGGCTATGGGGGGCTGGGACTGGAAATGGGCTGATGGGGGGGTTAGGACTGGTAATGGGATGATGGGGGGTAGGACTGGAAGTGGGCTGAAAGGGGTGTTTAGGGCTGGTAATGAGCTATGGGGGGCTAGAACTGAAAATGGGCTGATGGGTGGGGGGTTAGAACTGGAAATGGGCTGAAAGGGGGGTCTAGGACAGGAAATGGGATGATGGGGGTTTGGACTGGAAGTGGGCTGATGGGGGTGTTTAGTACTGGTAATAGGCTATAGGGGGTAGGACTGGAAATGGTCTGATGGGTGGGGGTTAGGACTGGAAGTGGGCTGAAGGGGGGTCTAATACTGGAAAAGGGATGATGGGGAGGGGTTAGGATTGGAAGTGGGCTGATTGGGGGGGGGGTTAGGACTGGTAATGGGCTATGGGGGGTATAGTACTGGTAATGGGCTATGGGGGGTTGGGACTGGAAACAGGCTGAAGGGGGATGTTTAGGACTGGTAATGGGCTATGGGGGGGCTAGGACTGGAAATGGGCTGATGGGGGGTTGGGACTGGAAATGGGCTATGGGTGGTCTAGAAGTGGAAATGGGATGATGGGGGGGTTAGGACTGGAAGTGGGATGATGGGGGTTTTTAGAGCTGGTAATGGGCTATGGTGGGCTAGAACTGTAAATGGGCTGATGGGGGAGGGGTTTAGGACTGGTAATGGGCTATTGGGGGGTCTAGGACTGGAAATGGGATTATGGGGGTTTAGGACTGGAAGTGGGCTGATGGGGGGTGTTTAGGATTGGTAATGGGCTATGGGGGGGCTAGGACTGGACATGGGCTGATGGGGGGTTAGGACTGGTAATGGGCTATGGGGTGTCTAGGACTGGAAATGGGATGATGGGGGTAGGACTGGATGAGGCCTGATGGGGGTTTTTAGGACTGGTAATGGGCTATGGGGGCTAGGACTGAAATGGGCTGATGGGAAGGGGTTAGAACTGGTAATGGGCTGATGGGGTCTTAGGACTGGAAGTGGGCTGATGGGGGGTGTTTAGGATTGGTAATGGGCTATGGGTGCTAGGACTGGAAATTGGCTGATGGGGGGTTAGGAATGGTAATGGGCTATGGGGGGCTAGGACTGGAAATGGGCTGATGGGGGGTTAGGACTGGTAATGGGCTATGGGGGGTATAGGAATGGAAATGGGATGATGGGGGGGGGGGGGGTAGGACTGGAAGTGGGCTGAAGGGGGTGTTTAGGGCTGGTATTGAGCTATGGGGGCTAGAAGTGGACATGGACTGATTTGTGGGGGGCTAGAACTGGAAATGGGCTGAAGGGGGGTCTAGGACTGGAAATGGGATGATGGGGGGTTTGGACTGGATGTGGGCTGATGGGAGGTGTTTAGGACTAGTAATGGGCTATGGGGGGCTAGGACTGGAAATGGGCTGAGGGGTGGGGGGTTAGGACTGGAAATGGGCTGAAGGGGGGTCTAATACTGGAAATGGGATGATGGGGAAGGGTTAGGACTGGAATTGGGCTGATGGGGGGTGTTTAGGACTGGTTGGGCTATGGGGGCTAGGACTGGAAACAGGCTGATGGGGTGTGTTTAGGACTGTTAATGGGCTATGGGGGGCTAGGACTGGAAATGGGTTGATGGGGGGTTAGGACTGGAAATGGGCTATGGGTGGGTCTAGGACTGGAAATGGGATGATGGGGGGATTAGGACTGGAAGTGGGCTGATGGGGGATGTTTAGGACTGGTAATGGGCTATGGGGGGCTAGGACTATAAATTGGCTGATGGGGGGTTTAGAACTGGTAATGGGCTATGGGGGGTCTAGGACTGGAAATGGAATGATCGGGGTTAGTACTGGAATTGGGCTGATGGGTGTGTTTAGGACTGGTAATGGGCTATTTTTATTTATTTATTTTTATTTATTACAAGTTCTTATATACTGCACTATTCGGCATCAGCGCGGTTTACATTATAACATAAAGACCATAACAACAAGCTGTTTGGTTTACATCGAACAGGAGTACAAACTTGGAGAACCGGGGTAAACTATATACATGAGATAATTACATAGAACAGAATAGAGTCTTAGTAATATAAAGAACGGCATGGTGTGTTCATGAGTGGGTTAGGACTGGAAATGGGCTGACGGGGGGGTCTAGGACAGGAAATGGGCTGATGGGGGGTTAGGACTGGTAATGGGCTATGGGGGATATAGGATTGGAAATGGGATGATGGGGGGGTAGGACTGGCAGTGGGCTGATGGGGGTGTTTAGGACTGTTAATGGGCTCTGGGATGCTAGGACTGGAAATGGGCAGATAGGGGGGTCAGGACTGGTAATGGGCTATGGGGTGGGGGGTCTAGGACTGGAAATGGGATGATGGGGGGTAGGACTGGAGGAGGCCTGATGGGGGGTGTTTAGGACTGGTAATGGGCTATGGGGCACTAGGACTGGAAATGGGCTGATGGGAGGGGGTTAGAAATGGTAATGGGCTAATGGGGTGTTAGGACTGGAAGTGGGCTGATGGGGGTGTTTAGGACTGGTAATTGGCTATGGGGGGCTAGGACTGGAAATTGGTTGATGGGGGGTTAGGACTGGTTATGGGCTATGGGGGCTAGGACTGAGAAATGGGCTGATGGGGAGGTTAGGACTGGTAATGGGTTATGGGGGGCTAGGACTAGAAATTGGCTGATGGGGGGTTTAGAACTGGTAATGGGCTATGGGGGGTCTAGGACTGGAAATGGAATGATGGGGTTAGTACTGGAATTGGGCTGATGGGTGTGCTTAGGACTGGTAATGGGCTATGCAGGGCTAGGACTGGAAATGGGCTGATGGGGGGTTAGGACTGGTAATGGGCTATGGGGGATATAGGATTGGAAATGGGATGATGGGGGGGTAGGACTGGCAGTGGGCTGATGGGGGTGTTTAGGACTGTTAATGGGCTCTGGGATGCTAGGACTGGAAATGGGCTGATGGGAGGGGGTTAGAAATGGTAATGGGCTAATGGGGTGTTAGGACTGGAAGTGGGCTGAAGGGGGTGTTTAGGTCTGGTAATGAGCTATGGCGGGCTAGGACTGGAAATTGGCTGATGGGGGGTTAGTACTGGTTATGGGCTATGGGGGCTAGGACTGAGAAATGGGCTGATGGGGGGGTTAGGACTGGTAATGGCATGATGGGGGTAGGACTGGAAGTGGGCTGAAAGGGGTGTTTAGGGCTGGTAATGAGCTATGGGGGGCTAGAACTGAAAATGGGCTGATGGGTGGGGGGTTAGAACTGGAAATGGGCTGAAGGGCGGTCTAGTACTACATAAGGGATGATTGTGGGATTTGACGGGAAGGGGGCTGATGGGGGGTGTTTAGGACTGGTAATGGGCTATGGCGGCTCGCACTGGAAATGGGCTGATGGGGGGGTTAGGACTGGAAATGGGTTATGGGGGGTCTAGGACTGGAAATGGGATGATGGGGGGGGGGGGTTAGGACTGGAAGTGGGCTGATGGGGGGTATTTAGGACTGGTAATGGGCTATGGGGGGCTAGAACTGGAAATGGGCTGATGGGGAGGGGTTTAGGACTGGTAATGGGCTATGGGGGGTCTAGGACTGGAAATGGGCTATGGGGGGCTAAGACTGGAAACAGGCTGATGGGGGTGTTTAGGATTGGTAATGGGCTATGGGGGGTCTAGGACTGGAAATGGGATGATGTGGGGGCTAGGACTGGAAATGGGCTGATGGGGGGTTAGGACTGGTTATGG
The DNA here is from genome assembly GCA_033557465.1 of Ichthyophis bannanicus. NCBI lineage: Eukaryota > Metazoa > Chordata > Amphibia > Gymnophiona > Ichthyophiidae > Ichthyophis > Ichthyophis bannanicus. Next base: position 811,420,769 of record CM066036.1, read on the forward strand.
ACTATGGGGGGTCTAGGACTGGAAATGGGATGATGGGGGTAGGACTGAATGAGGCCTGATGGGGGGTGTTTATAAATGGTAATGGGCTATGGGGGGCTAGGACTGGAAATTGGCTGATGGGGGTTAGGAATGGTAATGGGCTAATGGGGGGCTAGGACTGGAAATGGGCTGATGGGAGGGGGGTTAAGACTGGTAATGGGCTATGGGGGGCTAGGACTGGTTGATGGGAGGTTAGGACTGGTTATGGGCTATGGGCGGCTAGGACTGGAAATGGGCCGATGGGGGGGTTAGGGCTGGTAATGGGCTATGGGGGGTATAGGACTGGAAAAGGGCTGATGGGAGGTTAGGACTGGTAATGGGCTATGGGGGGGTCTAGGACTGGAAATGGGATGATGGGGGTAAGACTGAATGAGGCCTGATGGGGGTGTTTAGGACTGGTAATGGGCTATGGGGGGCTAGGACTGGAAATGGGCTGATGGGAGGGGGTTAGGAAAGGTAATGGACTAATGGGGGGTTAGGACTGGAAGTGGGCTGATGGGCGTGTTTAGGACTGGTAATGGGCTATGGGGGGCTAGGACTGTTTGTGGGGAGGTTAGGACTGGTTATGGGCTATGGGCGGCTAGGACTGGAAATGGGCCGATGGGGGGGTTAGGGCTGGTAATGGGCTATGGGGGGTATAGGACTGGAAAAGGTCTGATGTGAGGTTAGGACTGGTAATGGGCTATGGGGGGTCTAGGACTGGAAATGGGATGATGGGGGTAAGACTGAATGAGGCCTGATGGGGTGTTTAGGACTGGTAATGGGCTATGGGGGGCTAGGACTGAAAATGGGCTGATGGGAAGGGGTTAGACCTGGTAATGGGCTGATGGGGGGTTAGGACTTGAAGTGGGCTGATGGGGGGTGTTTAGGACTGGTAATGGGCTATGGGGGGCTAGGACTGGAAATTGGCTGATGGGGGTTAGGAATGGTAATGGGCTATGGGGGGCTAGGACTGGAAATGGGCTGATGGGGGTTAGGACTGGTAATGGGCTATGGGGGATATAGGATTGGAAATGGGATGATGGGAGGGGGTAGGACTGGAAGTGGGCTGATGGGAGGTGTTTAGGACTGTTAATGGGCTCTGGGATGCTAGGACTGGAAATGGGCTGATAGGGGGGCTAGGACTGGTAATGGGCTATGGGGGTCTAGGACTGGAAATGGGATGATGGGGGGTAGGACTTGAGGAGGCCTGATGGGGGGTGTTTAGGACTGGTAATGAGCTATGGGGGGCTAGGACTGGAAATGGGCTGATGGGAGGGGGTTAGGAATGGTAATGGGCTGATGGGGTGTTAGGACTGGAAGTGGGCTGATGGGGATGTTTAGGACTGGTAATGGGCTATGGGGGGCTAGGACTGGAAATTGGTTGATGGGGGTTAGGACTGGTTATGGGCTATGGGGGGCTAGGACTGGAAATGGGCTGATGGGGGGGTTAGGACTGGTAATGGGATGATGGGGGGGGTAGGACTGGAAGTGGGCTGAAAGGGGTGTTTAGGGCTGGTAATGAGCTATGGGGGGCTAGAACTGAAAATGGGCTGATGGGTGGGGGGTTAGAACTGGAAATGGGCTGAAAGGGGGGTCTAGGATGGAAATGGGATGATGGGGAGTTTGGACTGGAAGTGGGCTGATGGGGGGTGTTTAGTACTGGTAATAGGCTAGAGGGGGTAGGACTGGAAATGGGCTGATGGGTGGGGGATATGGACTGGAAATGGGCTGAAGGGGGGGTCTAATACTGGAAAAGGGATGATGGGGAGGGGTTAGGACTGGAAGTGGGCTGATGGGGGGGGGTTAGGACTGGTAATGGGCTATGGGAGGTATAGTACTGGTAATGGGCTATGGGGGGCTGGGACTGGAAACAGGCTGAAGGGGGATGGTTTAGGACTGGAAATGGGCTGATGGGGGGGTTGGGACGAAATGGGCTATGGGTGGTCTAGAAGTGGAAATGGGATGATGTGGGGGTTAGGACTGGAAGTGGGATGATGGGGGTATTTAGAGCTGGTAATGGGCTATGGTGGGCTAGAACTGTAAATGGGCTGATGGGGGAGGGGTTTAGGACTGGTAATGGGATATTGGGGGGTCTAGGACTGGAAATGGGATTATGGGGGATTAGGACTGGAAGTGGGCTGATGGGGGGTGTTTAGGACTGGTAATGGGCTATGGGGGGGCTAGGACTGGAAATGGGCTGATGGGGGGTTAGGACTGGTAATGGGCTATGGGGTGTCTAGGACTGGAAATGGGATGATGGGGGTAGGACTGGATGAGGCCTGATGGGGGTTTTTAGGACTGGTAATGGGCTATGGGGGGCTAGGACTGAAAATGGGCTGATGGGAAGGGGTTAGAACTGGTAATGGGCTGATGGAGTGTTAGGACTGGAAGTGGGCTGATGGGGGGTGTTTAGGATTGGTAATGGGCTATGGGTGCTAGGACTGGAAATTGGCTGATGGGGGGTTAGGAATGGTAATGGGCTATGGGGGGCTAGGACTGGAAATGGGCTGATGGGGGGTTAGGACTGGTAATGGGCTATGGGGGGTATAGGAATGGAAATGGGATGATGGGGGGGGGTAGGACTGGAAGTGGGCTGAAGGGGGTGTTTAGGGCTGGTAATGAGCTATGGGGGCTAGAAGTGGACATGGGCTGATTTGTGGGGGGATAGAACTGGAAATGGGCTGAAGGGGGGTCTAGGACTGGAAATGGGATGATGGGGGGTTTGGACTGGATGTGGGCTGATGGGAGGTGTTTAGGACTAGTAATGGGCTATGGGGGGCTAGGACTGGAAATGGGCTGATGGGTTGGGGGTTAGGACTGGAAATGGGCTGAAGGGGGGTCTAATACTGGAAATGGGATGATGGGAAGGGTTAGGACTGGAAGTGGCTGATGGGGGGTGTTTAGGACTGGTTGGGCTATGGGGGCTAGGACTGGAAACAGGCTGATGGGGTGTGTTTTGGACTGTTAATGGGCTATGGGGGGCTAGGACTGGAAATGGGTTGATGGGGGGGGGTTAGGACTGGAAATGGGCTATGGGTGGGTCTAGGACTGGAAATGGGATGATGGGGGATTAGGACTGGAAGTGGGCTGATGGGGGATGTTTAGGACTGGTAATGGGCTATGGGGGGCTAGGACTAGAAATTGGCTGATGGGGGGTTTAGAACTGGTAATGGGCTATGGGGGGTCTAGGACTGGAAATGGAATGATGGGGGTTAGTACTGGAATTGGGCTGATGGGTGTGTTTAGGACTGGTAATGGGCTATGCAGGGCTAGGACTGGAAATGGGCTGATGGGGGGTCTAGGACTGGAAATGGGCTGATGGGGGGTTAGGATTGGAAGTGGGCTGATGGGGGGAGGGGTCTAGGACTGGAAATGGGCTGATGGGGGGGTCTAGTACTGGTAATGGGCTATGCAGGGCTAGGACTGGAAATGGGCTGATTGGGGAGTCTAGGACTGGTAATGGGCTGATGGGGGAGTTAGAACTGGAAATGGACTGATCGGGAGGGGGCTAGAACTGGAAATGGGCTGATAGGGGTTTAGAACTGGAAATTTATTTATTTATTTGGTTTCATTTGTATACTGCTACTTCCAGCGATCAGAAGCGGTTTACTCTACACATCAAACATTGGTTGCATATGAAAGGAATCAACAATTTACATTTTCATTGGGGTGTACTTGCCTGTGCATTTATACATATTTAAATTTTATACTGTTTTACTTGCTTTTATACAGATTGAAAATTGAAGTTTTGTTTTCATTTATACAGTGTAAGCCATCTAAATAGTATTTAAATTAGTATGAGCCATGTACATTTCCTCTCCTAGCCCATTTCCTGTCCTAGCCCCCCTAATAAAGAAATGGGCTTTATTAGGGGGGCTAGGACAGGAAATGGGCTGATTTGGGGGGCTAGGACAGGAAATTGACTTATTGGGGGGGTTAAGACTGGGAGGCTAGCACTGGAAATCAGCTAGGATTGGTAATGGGCTGATTGGGGGGATAGGACTAGAGTGGGCTGAAGGGGAATAGGACTGGAAATGGGCTAATGGGAGAGGGGAGGAGAGTGCTGCTGGCCCTGGAAGAAAACTAGGGCTAGGGCTACAAATGGGCTGATGCAGGAGAATGGTAGAATAGGACTGGAAGGGAGCAGATAATGAGAGGGTCTGCCAGGGGAAGGAGGGGGACTGGAAGGGAGCTGACATTTGGGGATGGGAGTGGTAGGTGGTTGGGTAATGGGGAGAAGGCTAGAAGGGATTTGACATGCAAATGGCACTGGAAGGGGGATGGACAGAGGGTAGGGCTACTGGAATGGAGCTGACTGGGGGGGGTGGCACCGAGAGTGGACGTGAGCTGATATCTGGGATGGTATTTGGACTAGAAGGGGCTGGACAGTGGGGAAGGAGGGGAGCTGGAAGGCAATGGACACCATTTGCAGTCATGGGATTTGAAGGTGGTTGACACTGGAAGGAACTGGGATGGAAGGACTGGAAAGGGGGCTGATACTTGGGAGGGGAACTGGAAATGGGTTGATGGAAGGATGTAAAGAACACAAAAGAAGAGATAAGAAATGGCAGATGGACCATAGACCACAGAAAGAGAGCTAAGAGAAGACAGGAAAGCTGAAGTCTCAGATCGGGACCTGCATGATCAGAGAATAAAATGGTCAGACAACAAAGGTAGAAAAAATAATTTTATTTAATTTTAGTTATTGGACTATGTGTTCTTTTTATATTTTACACAGTATTGAGGAACTGCATCTCTTATTTAACTGATATTGCACTGCATGTGGACTCTGGCTTCTTTAGGTTTCAATTTAAATTTAGTCTACATATTTTTATTTTTACTTTAGATTGTGGTTACTTATTCTGTACTTGGTGGGGGTCGATGTTGCGAGTGTTTGACTGAGGTCAGGTGTTCTATTAACATGGAGTTTGTACATAAAGATCAATTCTGTACTGTAGTAATTTGACTTGTTCAGCTTTTCAAATAGGTGTATGGATGTTCCAGGGCCCACTGTAGTATTTACAGTGATGCTTTTTTTGGATGGGCTCCTTATGTGAGTTTTGGAAGTTTGTGCTGATATGGTATGGTATGGTAGGTTTGCTCTTTGTTGTAGGGTTTTGTATTAGTTCACAATATGCCTGGTACTGGAGAATAGTGGTTGTTGTTGTTAGTGAGATGATCAGAATCAGATTTTTTTTTAAATAGTTCTGTGAGTGAATGTCCTGTGAATAGTGAATAGGGAGTTCTGTGGGTGAATGTCCTGGTTCTGCTTTGCACCTACTGTGGATGCAAAATATATGTTGAAAAAGAAAAAGCAAGAACCATAACGCAGTTTATAACAACAAAATTAAAATGAGTTATAATTTAGTTTTATAAACTGTGCTGTTGGTTCTTGCTGTCTTTTAGTTCCTTGATGTGCAAATGGGACCGTAACTAGCCCTGTGCAAGCAGTGCAGCCGCACAGGGCAGAAAGGTTTGGGGGGCGCATTTCGACTGCCTGCTGTTGCCCTGCCGCCACTGGAAAGGCAATAGCAGGCAGACGAAATGTGCTCCTAAGCCTTTTTCCAGCACTTTAAGCAGGTCTGGTCCCTCCCTTCTCTGACATGATGTCAGAGCAGGGAGGGACAGATCTTCTTAAAGTGCCAGCGCCTTTCAGATTGGGTGCCTGCTCCCCTCTCCTCCCCATACCTCCATCTAGCATTGCCTGCTCTTTCCCTGCTACCGTCGCCTCCGTGAAAAAAACAGAGGGCAGCAGCAGCAGGAAAAGAGCAGGCAGCGCTGGACGGAGGTATGGGGGAGGGGGAGGGCATGCGTCCGAGCTGCAAGTTGCACAGGGTGCGATTGCAGCTCGATATGGCCCTGTGTGCAAACATCTTGCATTTCCCCCATATAATCTAATCGGCTTTTTGGTTTGGTTCAGTCTCTGATTGGATTTCTGAAAAAGCCCCGCCCCCCCCCCCTCTAAGGTGGGGGGGCGCCTTTTCATACTTCGCCTCAGGCAGCAGATTGCCTTGAGCCGCCCCTGATGACTTTCACACTTCAAAAAACGCATAGAGCAAAGGCAACTTGCACAACGCAGCAACCAAAAGTAAAAGCATAGCAGAGGATAACCTGGCTGCACCTCTGTGCATTTGGACCTTGCTTCTCGTGAGAGACTCCTGAGGAATGAAAAGGTCATGGGAAAGGAGGCTGTGTCCTATAGTGGATTGTGAATTGGATAAGAGAATACGGAGTGTGAGGTTAAATGGTCCACTTTCTGAAGGCAGTGAAATTAATCCATAGAAATGGATGATGTCATCGGCATTCCAGGATCTGGACTTGTTGCTTTCCTAAACACACAGCATAGCCCCTCCCAGTCTCTCTGAGCATGTGCAGTGACTCCCACACCATTAAAAAGGACCCCCTCTACCTGCCATTCTCTTAGGGGCTTGTTTACAAAGCCGCGGTAGCGGTTCGCGATAACGATTGCGAACCGCTACCGCGGCTTTGTAAACAAGCCCCTTAGTCTACTACATCTGTGCAACCCACCAGAGGTTGTTTGGGACGGCTCCCTTAAAAAAAAAAAAAAATTCCCCCTCTTATTCCCTCCTTGCTCTCCTTAACATGTTTGAGTCAAGCATTACAATGGGCAAGAAGCAAACAGGGTCTGAGCTTGAAAGCTCAGAAAAAGTGCCTGAACTATTTAGGGACGTGTACCGGGTACCTGTAGGAGTTACTGGGTCAGCCAGGAGACTAAGCAGGCTGCTCCGACATACCATCATCTTTTTCCACGGAGCCCGAATGGAGTGATCCTGGTATGCTGAGCCATTCTTCCACTCCTCCACACCCCCTCTCCACCACTGCAGAAACACCTCTCTGTAGCTATTAAAGGGAAAGTACCTTCTAGAAAACCACAAGCCTAGGGAAGGGGCAGAAGCATAGGCATGCACAAAAGGATGCTACCTTCTACAGCTGCTCTAGGGCCTCAGAAGCTCAAACCAAAGGATTTTTTCCCCGAAGTCAATTCCCTGTACAAAGTGCAGCCAAAGACCCCTTTCCAAGAGAAGTGCCAATTCTCCAAAAAGGGCTAGCTGAGCCCATAGCCACTTCAATGGAGGATAGTACATCAGCCTTGTTATGGTTATTGCAAAACCTCTGTGCTGCCTAAACTCAACTCTTTGGCAGTTTCTTTTTCCTCTGTTTCTGGTGCAGCCAGCTCTGCTGTTCCCACTTTAGCACTGCATGGCTTCTGCAACCCTGTATTTTTCGGGATGGGAATCCCCTAGCCTTTTTCCTGAGGAACTCATAACCCTCATGGAGAACCAGCCAGAGCTACTCATGGGAGATTGCATTATATTTCCCGTTTTTGCCATTTGGCTCCTTTTTCCATTTCCTGAAAGATGCTTTTAAGGCAACAACAGCCTCTCTGACCTCACTTTTAAACCATGCTGGCAGTTTTTTGGCCTTCCTTCCACTTTTCTTAAAGCGTGGAATACATCTGGTCTGGGCTTCGAAGATAATAGTCTTAAACAGCGCCCATGCTTGATGCAAGTTTTTAACCTTTGCAACTGCTCCTCTTAGTTTTTTCTTAACTATTTTCCTCATTTTATCATAGTTTTCCTTTTGAGGTTGCCATCCTCCGTCCATTTATTAAATCAAATGCGATCACACTATGATCTCATCCCAATGTCTGTGGGACAAGTGGCCAGGACAATTGATCTAAATTATAAAGTGCATATGTCTCCAGAGCATTTTTTAGTCCCAGTTGTCACATCAGTTTGTACTTTCTGAAGTGGCCTTGAAGACATCAGAAATGCTGAAACTGTATAGCCACACATTCCCATGGAAGGATTCAAGAATGTGGATACAGTGGGTAGTTAAGTGTACCAGAGTTCCATGCTGAATTTAAGAAAATACAAAAACTAAAATTAACCCTTGGGAGAAAACAATATCTATATAATGTATAAATTTATTTTTTTATTGGACATCTTTCACACTGAGCACACTACTTAGTCGATTTCCCCAAACTCCCTTTCATTGTGCATAAATCCATCAAAAAGCCATCACTGTGCAAAAATGTTAAAAGTAAAGTTCATAGTTTAAACAATTATATTTTTACCAGCTCAGTTTTTAAACCCAGTCTCTCTTCAGTTTTAAACTGTAAAGACTTCTTTGTGTGTATTGTGTTTTAGATAGCATATACTTTGCTTGTCATAGAAACATAGAAAATGACGGCAGAAAAAGACCACATGGCCTATCTAGTCTGTCCTTCCATATTAACCATTACAAGAGTCCCCTTTTTTCCTTTAGAGAGCCTCTGTGTTTGTCCCATGCTTTTTTAAATTAATTAATTAATTAATTAATTAATTTAATCGGTCTTTTATACCGCTTTATCATTTCAATCAAAGCGGTTTACATTGTAACTTAAACTTGGCAATCTACATTGAACAGGGACATTGATAACTTGGAATTTAGATACTGTCCTCATCTCTACCACCTCCAATGGAAGACTATTCCTCACATCTACCACTCTTTCCGTAAAGAAATATTTCTGCATATTACTCCTGAGTCTATCCTCTTTCACCCTAATCCTATGTCCCTTTGTAGCAGAGCTTGCTTTCAATCGAAAGAGGCTTGCCTCCTGTGCATTTCTTCCACGGAGTATTTTAACGCCTAAATCATATCACCTCTATCCCACCTTTCCTCTAAAGTATACATATTAAGATCCTTAAGTCTGTCCTCATATGCTTTATAATGAAGACCACTAACCATTTTAGTAGTCACCCTCTGCACCGACTCCAACCTGTTTATATCTTTTTGAAGGTGCGGTCTCCAGAATTGCACACAATACTCCAAATCAGGTCACACCAAAGACTTATAGAGATGCACTACCATCTCCTTTCTTCAACTGGCCATTCTTCTCTCTATTACAGAAACCCTGTCCATTTTATGAACCAACCTCTCAGAATAGACCAAGTAGTTTTTTGTCGGAATTGCCAGCTCAGTGAATAGGAAACATCCTAACACCACTGTGGCCCTTCCATTTTAATAAAGAAAGTATTTTGATCAACAGCTTGACTTAGCTGATCGATGGCTTTTTTCAAAGCTGCTCCCAGTAACACCGCAATCTGCTAATCCGACGTGTCACGTTTCGGGTACTCCCAATTAAGCACCCTGCTTCAGGTCAAGCATTCCGCGGGTAGTCATCAGCCATAAAAGTAGCGGTCTGAGGAGAGCAGTTTAAAAATCCTGGCAACAGATCCGTTTGCACAACTGTTAATTAACATTAACCAATCAGATGAGCTATAGACCGCAAGAGCCAATCAGAAAAAACAGGAGGAGGATCCACCAAAATAGAAACCCCCTCCGTTCAGAAAGACTAGAAACTTTAACAGTACTATACTAGATGATCGTGTACCAGTCCAACTGCATATTTAAACCTGCTGGGTGGACCATATTAAGCAGAAAAATCCATTTCTGTTCTAATCTTTGCAAAGCTTGAATACGGTCCCCTCCCCATGGGTTTATTGGCACGTGATCCAAAATGCGCCAACTGAGAGAATCAAAAGTGTGGGACTTTCCCATGCAATGATCAACCATCGGTGCAGCCAATGATTTGGTGCGAAGATGGGAGGCATGTTCACCTAGTCGCACCTTAAAAGGTCTTGAAGTGCGACCCACATAATATAGTTGACAAGGGCAAACAATTATATAGACCACAAAGGCAGTGGCACAAGTCATATGCCATCTAGATTGGTAAGTGAGGTGTGCTTGTCCTTCCAGTCCGGTCCTGACAGTGTGTTTAGACAATAAGTCAAGGTCTCACATGGATAAAGCCCTGCATCCTTATGTGATAAAGGGGGGCGGTCAAGTGGTGCTGTGGTTTTTACCACAAAATCTCGCAGATTACCTTTCCGAGAATAAGCGATTAATTAGAACAGCATACAAATGTGCCCGTTACACACATAGAGAATGGCTCTTTGGACCATCGGTTTCAACATCTTCGGATGAAAAAATCATGGCCGTTCTCCCTTTTATGAAAGGTACACCTCTGGTGGCCAAACTCCTTCACGAATTTTGGCCCATTTTGGGGGTACATGCTTGCTTCCGTAATAAGGGTTTACAAGTCGCTTATTCTCGGAAAGCTAATCTGTGAGATTTAGTGGCAACGCTCTCTGTAACAGGCGCATATGAAACCTGGCCCATGGAACTACTTCCAATGTTGCTGCCATGGTTCCCAGCACGCAAAGGTAAGTCCACGCTGAGGGCGCCTGAACGGACCTGAATTTGCGTATCAACTGCCGCAGGACTTGAACCTGACAAACCAGCAAAGACACCATCCCTGTCTGTGTGTTGAACTGTACCCTCAGATATTCAAGATCCTGGGCCGGCACCAAGCGGCTCTTGGCCGAATTGACCACCCAGCCAAGGCTCTGCAAAAACGTCACAACCTTGTCTGTGACCAGTACACTCTCGGCCCTTGACTTTACTCAAATTAACCAATCGTGGAGATAAGGGTGAACCAGAACACCCTCCTTTTGTAATGCTGCCAATACCACAACCATGACCTTGGTGAAGGTTCATGGAGCCGTCGCCAGGCTGAATGGCAAAGCTTGGAACTGATAATGTCCCCAAGGGAAAGCGAACCGTAGAAACTTCTGATGAGTCTCCCTGATCGGTATGTGTAAATACACCTCTGTGAGATCGAGAGAAGTCAAATACTCCCCTTTCTGAACCGCCACAATGATGGACCGCAAAGTTTCCATCCTGAAATGCGGCACTCGAAAGCAGCGATTCACCCCTTAGAGATCCAGAATGGGGCGGAAGGATCCGTCTTTCTTTGGTACCATGAAATAAATGGAGTAACGACCCACGCCGTAATCTGCTCTTGGCACCGGCACGACCGCTCCCAGCTGTAACAGCTGGTCTAATATACGATGAAGCGCCAGCGTCTTCTTTTGACCTCTGCAGGGAGACATCACAAAGGAATCCAGCACTGGTTTCGCCAATTCTAGTGCATAACCATCGCGGATGATCTCCAACACCCACTGATCGGAAGTTATTTGGGTCCAGGCGAGAAGAAACTCCCGAAGATGCCCTCCTATCGATTGGCTTCCCACCGGGACCCGCCTCATTTCATTGCAGTTTTTGAGAAGCCACGGAGGAAGCCACTGCGAAACCTCGATTTGCTCCACGAAACCATGAAACCCCTGGGCTCTAGAAGCAAATCTTCCCCTTTGGAAACCACCCAAATGAGAAGAACAAAATCTCCGGAAATCTCTAAACTGACCCCGAAAGGCCGGCAAAGACTTCCCTTCTTTAGGCTTATCTTCCGGAAGTCTGCCGCCCTTGGATTCTCCTAAATCCTTAACTAACTTGTCAAGATCCTCTCCAAACAATAACTTTCCTTTAACAGGAATCTTACTGAGTCGTGACTTGGAGGAACCATCAGCCGCCCAACTTCTCAACCACAGAGATCTCCGGGTGGCAACTAGCGAAGCCATACCATTCGCAAGCGTTCTGATCAAGTGCACATCCGCCAAGTACACCGATCCCGATTCAAGGCAATCCAGCTGCCGAACACTGTCCTGCTCCAGCTGCGGAACCTGTCGCAAGTATTGGGACCATCTAAGCATGCTCTCGCCAGCCAAGCTCCACAAATGGAAGCCTGCAAGGATAAGGCGCTAGCCTCACAGGCCTGCTTCAACAACCCGTCTACCTTCCTATCCTGCGCATCCTTTAAAGCCGCGCTGCCTTCCACCAGGATAGTGGTCTTTTTTGTGACCGCAGAAACTGCGGCATCAACTTTCGGGGACTGGAACTTCTCCTTGTCCTTATCCACCAAGGGATAGAGCCTATTCATAGCCCTGACTCCCCTAAGCCCTGCTTCTGGCTGATCCCACTCGTCCTGGGTCATGCGATCAACCACCCGGTGGACGGGAAACACCACCTGAGAGTGCCACACCACTTGAATGACAGAGTCCTCCACTTCATCCTCTTCCACTGGCTGTGCCGTAGTGAGATTCAGCGTCTGGAGAGATTCCATAATGAGTGCCGTCAGTTCATCTTTCCGGAATACACAAATGATTTTTGCTTGATCCTCAGGTTCAGGAATTTATCCTTCCTCCAACTCGTCTATAACGGCTTCGAATTCACCTTTGGCCTCATCTGCCTCCTGCTACTCCAACTCTGACGGAGCCTGCTCAGCAGGCCTGGACCGCTTCGGTGGCTAAGGGGCCATGCTACTAGGCTCCCCTGCTCGGGGATGCTGCGTAGAAAGCGCCATCGGTAATGGCTCAGGCACCTTTCCCTGACGCCTTAAACAAAATGCCTGATGCATAATTAACACAAAATCTGGACAGAAATCCCCGAGCTGCGGCCCTACTACTAAAAGCACTGCAGTAGAAGGACCAGGAAGGACTTCAGGAGAGAATCCCGGTGGAGAGGCCACCAACGCCTCCTCACCGGTCACAGCTGGAAGACTCACGGAATCTAGCACCCCAGCATTCTCCAGCTGGTGTTCCATGCTGTTAGAAACAGCCGCACAGCCCCGACAAATTCCAGTGGCAGCAACCGAGCCTCTGCGGGACCCGCAGACCACACACTGTGGCCGTGATGACATCAGCTATACCCCTCATACTGTTTGGCAAGAAAGAAAAGAACCAATTTAAAGAACCAGTGTATGCTACTTATCTTTTGCTTTTTTTTAAAATCCAACTAAGGCCTCAAACAGTAAAGCCTGTAATTAACCACAACACCCCCCCCCCCCCCTGTAACTGGAAGGGAAATTAAACAAACATAAGTAAAAACAAACAAAATAAGAAAAATAAAAGTAAACTGACTAAAAAAATGGAGCAAGGAAGCTAGCCTGAAAGACCACCTTCCTTTCCTGCCAGAGTGCTTTCCCCAATGCGGCCTACTGCAGGAATCGCCATGTGGCCCCGACGGAGGGAGGAGGAAAATGGCGCCGGTGCATGCTGAGCTTCATTTGGTGCCAAAACCTACCCTGCCGAAATGGCACGATAATACAAGCCCGAAGGCCTTACCGGCATCGCAGAAATCACCAGCCCTGCTGCTCGCTCTCTGCCGAGAGCAGCCTCTCAAGTCGTGAAGCTCTCCGGCGCTGCCGCGAGTGTTTGTCACAGCGAGAGATGCTTCTACCGGCACCAACCCTGGCCAAAGATTCCTCCAGTACCTGGTGCTGCCGAGACTCAGTCCCTCAGAGCGCGCAGGTACTACCCGTGGGGCTCTCCCCCGTACAGTCCAGAGGGAGAGATCCAAATTAGTGAGTTGCCTGCACGCCGAGAAAGGGAACACAGAAGTCCTTTTTTTTTTTTTTAGGAATTTAAAGGGATAGTACAAAAATAAATCAAGGAAATTTAGACTATTGCCAATGATAGCAAATGACCTAAACCAATTAGAATAATGAACTAAATTTGTTTGAAAAGCTAAACCCTGACTAGATCTGTTCCTTATCTGTTCCTCAAGTGAGCCCAGCACCTAGGCTCACTACGTCCTCCTGCTGCATGGAGACTGGACACACTGGGGGCTGATGGGAGAGACCAGCAGGCAATATCCAGTGATGTCACGATTTTGACATGCCCAGTCTCCAAGCTGCAGGAGGAGGTACACTACCCAGAGGTGGAGGACTAAACTGTAGGAACGATAAGGAACAGGAAATAGAAGAGTGTTATCCACAGAGATAGAGAAAGGAGGAAGTGGGAGGAAGATTTAGGGGGAAAAATAAGAAGTTCAGTTTTGGCCATGTTTAATTTCAAATGGCGGTGAGACATCCAGGTGGCGATGTCAGATAGGCCGGCAGAGATGCAAGACTGGAGTGTCAAAAGAGATATCAGGTGTAGAAAGAAAGATCTTAGAATCGTCAGCATACAAATGATACTGAAATCCATGGGAGGAGATGACAGCACCAAGGGACTGGGTATAGGGTTGCCAACCGGCCGGTTTTCCTGGCTGCTGGCAGAGAACAAAAATCGGCCCTTGAAAAGTTGTTTTTTTGCTCTGGCCGCGAGATCGGGAGCGGCCAGAGCAGAAAAATGGCTTTGTGATCGCGATCGCGGTCCTGGCCCCCCATGCAGCCGCTGCTCCTGCTTCTTACAGAGCAGCGGCTGCAATAAAGTTAATTTAAAAGGAAAGAGAACCAGTGAGGAGCCCTCCGATCCTAGGAAACTCCTTCTTCAGTGCCTGCCCCCTCTGACATCACTTCCTTTTCAACCTGGGCACTGCTGAAGGAGTTTCATAGGATCAGAGGGCTCCTCACAGGTTCTCTTTCCTTTTAAATTAACTTTATTGCAGCCGCTGCTCTGTAAGAAGCAGGAGCAGTGGCTGCAAGGGGGTGAAGCTGCACTGGGGGGGGGGGTTTAAGCTGCACTGAGGGGGGTTAAGCTGCACTGAGGAGGGGGGTTAAACTGCACTGGAGGGGGAGGGGGAAGGTGAAGCTGTACTGGGGTGGGGGTTAAGCTGTATTGGGGAAGAAGGATGAAGCTGCAATGGTGGAGGGGGGGGTGCGGAAGGCTCCACACAGGTTTAAATTTATTTTTAACTTAACTTTATTGCAGCCGCTGCCCTGTAAGAAGCAGGAACAGCGGCTGCAAGGGGAAAGAGGTGGCAGAAGGGACTGGCAGGTGGAAGGTGAGGGCTGGAAGAGAACTGAAAGGTGGGGAGGAGGTGGCTGAAAGGGAGCTGACAGAGGAGGTAAGGAGGGGGCTCAAAGGGAGCTGACACCTGGGAATGGTACTGGTAAGTGACTGGGTAATGGGGAGGAGGCTGGAAGGGAGAGGGCATTGGGACTGGAAGGGAGCAGAAATGTGGGGATGGCACTGGAAGGGGGATGGACAGAGGGTAGGGTGACTGGAAGGGAGCTGACATGGGGAAGGCACTGGGTGTGGAAGTGAGCTGATACCTGGGATGGTGTTTAAACTACAAGGGGCTGGACAGTGAGGAAGGAGGGGGACTAGAAGGGAATGGACACCACTGTCAGTCCTGGGAACACAAGGGGATTGGCATTGGAATGTAATGGGAGTGGAGGACTGGAAAGGCGACTGATGGAGGATTACTGGGACTGGAAATAGGCTGATGGAAGAAGTGAAGAAAAGAAAAGAAAAGAAAAGAAGAGACAAGAAATGGCAGATGGACTATAGACCATAGAAAACGAGCTAAGAGAAGACGGGAAAACAGAAGCCTCAGATCGGGACCAGCATGATCAGAGAATAAAATGGTCAGACAACAAAGGTAGAAAAAATAATTTTATTTTCAATTTAATGAATGGACTTTGTACTATCTTTATATTTTACACAGTATGGGGAACTGCATCTCTTAATTATCTGATACTGCAATGCATGCAGAGTCTGTCTTCTTGGGGTTTCAGTTTAAATTTTGTCTATATATTTCTCTTATTGTTTTATGCTCATTTATTGATGAAGACCTGTCTGTACTGTGTGTGTGTGTGTTTGTATTGTGTGTGTGTGTATGTGTGTGTGTGTGTGTGTACAACCAATGCTGCGTATTCTCTCAGTATAGAATTTCTGTTTAAGAATTTGTAGAAGTCTTGCTTGTTCAGTTTGCACATTGCCCTCTCTGCAATTTTTTTGGGGACAGGAGGTGGAGTAAGGGCGGGGCAGGGGCGGGGCAGGGAAAGGGCGAGGTAGGAGTGGGTATGGGCAGAGCGTGGCTAGCCACAGATGGCAGGTTTTTCTCTTTCAAAAAGTTGGCAACCCTAACTGGGTGTAGACAGAGAAAAGAAGAGGGCTGAGAACAGATCCCTGGGGTACACCAATTGAGAGTGGGATAGCAGTAGAGGAGGAACCAGCAGAACAAACATTGAATGAGTGATGGGAGAGATAAGAAGAGAACCATGACAATGAAGAGTCCCTAAAATCAAGAGAGGACAATGTGTCAAGAGAAGGTGGTGATCAACGGTGTCAAAAGCAGCAGTAAGGTCAAGAAGGATGAGAACAGAGTAAAGGCCTTTGGATTTAGCCAGGAATAAGTTATACCATTGTGACTGACCCGAAGATCACTTATTCATTGTATTTTAAGAACTACAGCACATCAGCTGCATATGTTGTGCTATCAGTTTGCACTCCTTTCACAGATACAGGAAGCAGTGCGGCAGTAGAACCAGCATGTTGCGATAACTTTGTTGCAGCTCATACATGAGAGGCAGAAGCTCAACATCAACTTATATACCCCATATACAATGTTTATGATACAGCTTCTCGAGCAGTGGTAATAGCCATAGGGTTAGAAGAACAGTGTGGCTGAGATGTGTCTGCTGTTTCTTGTCATCTGGAGAGTTTGGAGCATCAGCATAGGGCAAGAAACCTTTGTTTTCTTAATTTTCCTTCTACTCACCTATTGTCTCCTGAAATTTTCTTGCAAAAATATTTTTCTGAGATATTACATTTGCAGAGTACTTTGGAAGTTGTTCATGTCTATTCGTTTATTCCTGCTTCAGCAGTGTCTCTCCAGATTGGGGTGACCACCCCTCCTGCTGAGTCTGTTGCTCAGGATCTTACAGCTTTTTTGGAAGATACTTTGGATCTCAAACCCAAGCGTTGCACTGTTGTTGCAACGTTTGGCTCTGAGTCCAGTAAACGTTCTGTCCTTAGAGCTTATTTTAAGCACAAGGACGCTTTATTTTGTGGTTACAAGTTCCAAATTTTCCCGGATGTGGCGCGTGTTACTCAACTTAGACGCAAACTGTTTTTAGAGTTGAAGTCCAGAGTTGTTGCTCTAGGGGCGTCTTTCTTTTTGAAGTTTCCGTGTCGCTGCTTGATAACTTACCATGTGTATACTGATGTGATGCATCTGCAGAAATTTTTCTTAACTTTTGAAATGGCTGAGAAGTAGGTAGGTGGTTTTGTTTTTGTTTAGCTCCCTTATGTGGAGTATGTATACTCCTTATTGCTTATTCAATTATGTAATTTTGCATTTTTGCTGATTTTCTCTCCTTGACGTGAGTTATTATGTGTTAATTTGTATTTTGAATTTTGTTATTATTTTGATTGATTGCTTTCTTTTATATTTCTTTGTAATTCAGAAAAAGCATTAAATAAAAATTAAAAAAAAAAAGAAAAACAGTGTGGCTAACAGCATTTGGAATACAAGAAAAGCTACAAAATCAACTTGAAGACACCACATGCCTCGGGCACAATTTGTTTGGGTTGAAGGTGAAAAACATGGTGTCATTTATCAAGGACCAGAGCTCAGTTTGGTAACTCTGTACAACCGGATGACCAAGGATTGGCATGCAGGAGGCCAGCTATTATGCTCTGCAATAGGCAAAATCTTTATCAATA
This sequence comes from Ichthyophis bannanicus, assembly GCA_033557465.1. Lineage (NCBI taxonomy): Eukaryota > Metazoa > Chordata > Amphibia > Gymnophiona > Ichthyophiidae > Ichthyophis > Ichthyophis bannanicus. The sequence goes on from CM066036.1 coordinate 811,438,087, forward strand.
CCTTCAGGCAATGTGCCATCAAGCCTAAGCACACCCAGAACTGCAGAAGCAATTTCTGCAGCACTTCGCACCCTGCAAGAATTCCACCTATCATCTTGCTCAGTTGGAGTTGGAAATTCTTTCCCACTTGCAAGCAAGAGCAATAGAAGAATTTCCCTGTAAAAAGAGGGTTCAAGCTTTACTTGAGATATTTCCTTATTCCAACAAAATCAGGAACTCTTTGACCAATACTGGATCTGAGAGGTCCAGCCACTTCTTGAAGAGCGAGAAGTTCAAAATAAACTCCTTGGCTGGTATAGCAAGATCTAATGACTGCATATACCCATATACCAATAGATTCTCGACGATGGAAATTCCTTCACTTTGTTGCCAGAAGGCTGCATTAGCAATACAGCTTCCATTCAGCTTCTCCATGACACCCAGTGTCTAAATAAAGTGCTTGGCTCCAGCTATGCCCAACTACAGAAAGAAGGTCTGTGCTTAGATGACATCCTCATAGCATCCAGGACTTGGCAGGATGCAGAAAGATCACAGAGATCAACCATGTTGTTCTTTAAAACCCTTGGTGTTCTAACAAATGTAGATGTAACCCCTGCCTGTGTGTAGCCCTTGCAACACTGCACCTGCTACTTAACATACCATGGTAACAACCATCCAGAAGTAATGCAGTCGTTAGGAACTGGGCAGCATTCTGGAGAAGGGAGAGGCTTTTACCAAGGGATGAGCTCCAACTTAACCGGGATGGTACCAGGTTGCTCACATTAACCATTAAAAAGGAGATAGAGCAGCTTTTAAACTAGATAATAGGGGAAAGCCGACAGTCGCCCAAGAGCACATGGTTTGGAAGGATGTATCCTTGAAGGATACTAGCAAAAGAGGGAAGGTAGGGCATCACAACAGAGAGGTTCCAATAAAGATAAACTAACCCAGATTCCCTTAAGTACAGAGCTGAAGGATTCCAAATTACCCATCAACTGATAACCAGATTAATATGAATAAACTACAACTTCTAAAAGGCCTATATGCTAATGCTAGAAGTCTAAAAAATAAGATGGGAGAGTTAATATATATAGCACTAAATGAAAGGTTAGATATGATTGGCAGCTCAGAGATCTGGTGGAAGGAGGATAATCAATGGGACACTGTGATACCTAGGTACAAACTATATTGCAATGATAAGATAGATCAAATTGATAGATGGATTGTACTCTGTTTTAGGGAGGGTATTGAGTCACACAGGATTAACGTTTTGCATTGAACAAAATAAACTGTAGAATCTCTATGGATAGAAATCCTCTGTAAAAAGGGGAAGATGATGGCAGTAGTGGTGCACTACTGACTGCCTGGCCAGACTGTAAAGATGGATGATGAAATGCTAAGAGAAATTGGGGAAACTAAAAAAGTAATAATGGGTGATTTCAATTACTCCGGTATTGACTGTGTCAAAGTCACTACAGGACATACTAGGGGGATAAAGTTTCTAGATTAAATAAATGACTCCTTCTTGGAACAGCTGGTTCATGAACTGACAAGAGGGGAAGCAATTCTGGACCTAGTCCTTAGAGGAACACAGGATCTGGTGCAAGAGATAAGACGGTTGGGGTCACTTAGTATTAGTGATCATAGCATGGAAGAAGGATGGCAATTTTTAAAAGGGAGACTATGATAAAATGAGAAAAACAGTTACGAAAAAACAAAGAGGAGTAGCTGCAAAGGTTAAAGATTTACATCAAGCATGGGCACTGTTTAAGACTACTATCTTGGAAGCCCAGACCAGATGTATTCTACGCTTTAAGAAAAGTGGAAGGAAGGCCAAAAAGCTGCCAGCAGGGTTTAAAGGCGAGGTCAGAGAGGCTGTGTAGCCAAAAAAGCATCTTTCAGGAAATGGAAAAAGGAGCCAAATGACAAAAACGGGAAACTTAAGCACTGACAAGTTAGATGCAAGGCATTGATAAGGCAGGCAAACAGAGAATTTAAAAAGAAGCTTGCCATGGAAGCAAAAATGCATAATAAAAACTTTTTCAAGTACATTCGTAGCAAAAAACCTGTGAGAGTCAGTTAGACCATTGAATAATAGAGGGGTATAAAAGGGGGGCTACGGGAGGACAAGGCTATAGTGGAGAGATTGAAGGAATTCTTTCTTCGGTCTTTACTGAAGAAGATATAGGGAATTTACTCATGCCATGAACACGGTTAATGTGACTGTTCTGCTGTATGCCCTGATGCTAACTGGATAGCACTAGGGCGTTCTGGGGGGGGGGGGGGGGAGAGCTCCTGGCCATAACCATGTAGTGGCAATATTGAGCCATTGCCTGGTTATGGCTGCACAGCAAAGGCTGGCCTTGCTTTCACCGCAGAAGCTAACTGGGCAGCAGCCAAATATTGCGGTCTGCAAAAGTGCAAATGCCTTTAAATATGGGGCCCTTAGTCTTTGCTTTACTGGAAATATAGTTGAAACCTTTGCCCCTGCCTTGATTACTGAATCAGTGACCCTAGAGTTCTTAAGTAAGCCCTTGGTCTGTCGCCGCTGCCCATTTAGCTTCCAGGATCTGTGGCCAACCTGCATATTCAATAACAGTGGCCAGATATGGCCCTGGCATCGAATATCCCAGTGAAAGGTTCAGCGCCGGTGGCTACTTGCTGTAGGAGCAGTAGTTGCTGGCGCTGAATATCCAGTGATATTAGAGTTTCATATCTCCTTTTCTTCATTACGTATGCTACAAGCAGTTGGACATCTGCTGCTCTTTTCTCAGTGCTGGAGTGCCTCTCCTTTCTTTAACTCCCATCCCAATATCCATGATACATTTTTGAGAGGGATCCCTTTCTCCTGCACTACTTTGTTTCACTGTATACTTCTGAGTTGATGGCTTCTACCAACACAGGTCCCTGGTGCTTCACTGCAAGTACTCCTGACCCCATCACTGTGTTTCTGAGATGCTGCTTCTCTCCTCTGGATCCTCTCTCCTTCCTCCTAGATCCAGATGGCTTCCATCTTCTGTGCTCCTACCCAGGCAGGGCTGCTCTCCTCCTGAGCCAGTGTAGGTCCTGGCTGATTACACCCAGACACAGAGCAACTTCTTGATGTAGGCTAGAGCCCAAGTCACCGTCTTACCCCTCTGTTTTCTCTCCTCCTGCAATTCCTTGAGCTATGACCCCTCTTGATGGAATGAGGGCTGGGGATAGCTACAGGCACCCGCCCTTTAAGGCAGTTGCCTTACTCCCTCATCCCTCCTCATGGTTCAGTGGCTCAATGCCAAAAGTCACCTGCTCCTAAGAGCAAACTCTTACATCTCCATGGTATAATGTCTGGCTGCCAAAACCAGAATTCTGCCTTTTTGGAGTAGCCAAATATTCCCTCCCACCATCCTCCCTGGGGGGGGGGGGGGGGGTGTGTGCATTATTTTGAGTTGTTTTCAACTGAGATTATATTAGGTAGGGGAGGGGCTTTTCAATGGTTGTGGGAGTCACCACACATGCTCAGATTGGAAGGGGCTCAGCTGAGAGACTGAGAGCAACAAGTCTAGGCCCGAGTGACACAATGACATCACTCATTCATGTGGCTCTTTTTCCTTGCTTTCCGTGCAAAACATCTATTCCACGTAAGCAATTTTGCTTTTTCAGTGGAGAAAGGTGGATTGTGGAGTACCACAGGGATCTGTATTGAGACCAGTGTTTTTTAACATGCATAAATGATCTGTAAATGGGAGCAATGAATGAGGTGATCATATCTGCAGATGACACAAAATTGTTTTGAGTTGTTAAATTGCATGCGTCTTGTGAAAAATTGTAAGAGGACCTCGTGAAACTGGGAGGCTGGACATCCAAATGTCACATGCTATTTGGAACAGGACTTTCTTTGAGTTTGCCTCACTTTTCATAATTAAATGAAATATATGGTTGATATGGAAGGGCAGACTAGATGGACCATATGGTCTTTTTCTGCCGTCATGTTTCTATGTTTCTTTATATATTGCGTGTTTATTTCAAAAACTATATTCCTATAAACTTCGTAGCGGCGTTGCAGATTAATATGCCAGTTTATTTAAATGCAATTGTATTTTTGCCTGAATGTTTGTTCATGCAAACAAAGGGATTAATGCAAAAATTTAACTACAGCCCTAAAGGTTTTGTTAAGTGCTTGCTTTAAATATTTACATTAAAGCACAAGATTTAATGTGTGTGTTACTGATGCGTTTAACACTTAAGTTCACTAAAAGGTATAAGCATATAGTGAATCATGCATTAGTTACGCTGTTAATACAGGCATTATAATTGTGCTATCATGTGTATCTTGGATACTGTAAATAGAATCCTAAGATTCTAAGTGAACTGGTGGCTAGCAGTAAGCAGGGTTTTGAAATAATTGGGTTCGTGGCCATGAACTTTGCACAATTTCTTTTTTTTTTGTTTGGGTAAAGGAGCTTTCATGTCCCCTATTTTTAACTAAAGTACACCGACAAAATAATGTTATTATCCTACTCATTTGCCCAACGTAAAAGCATTGAAGTGTCCTGGAGATTCAAATTTAAGTTCTGGTGCCATTGTGAAGAACTGGGGACTGCAGAAGACAAGAACCAGCAATTGCTTGCTATTCAGTCAATGATCCTTTCAGAATCACTGGGCAATAGCAGAAAGCCTTTGTATTCCCCACTAGGAGTCAGTTTTTCTCTTAAGTGCAGCAGACATAGCCCCCTGACTAAAGGAAAATGCTAGTGTGGATTACACTTAGAGACATTTTTACCAAAATGTAGCAAGAATTTAGCATGGGTTTTACCGTGTGCTCTCAGCATGGGCTCACATTAACAGGAACTGTGCAGTAGAAAGACTGCCATGGTACTTACTGGGGGTATAGGCAGGACTGGGGCGGAGAGGGGTGTGGCTGTGGCATGCTATGGCCTAGTATAGCCTGTAAATGTATGAGAGGCCTGTAAGCTAGGCCTGAGTCCCAGCCCCCACCTGAGAATAAGAATGCTGAGAAAAACCAAAGTCAGTAAGAATCAGAGAAACTGCTCTAAACTGCTTTAAACTGCTTTTTGATAAGGTTGTATAAATCCTTTGTTGAATTCTTCTATGCTGATGACAGACATGTTCCAGTACTCATTATTCACACATTTTCTAAGCTAGCAGTGACCTTGTAGGAGAAAAGTATCAAAGTCTTAGAACTGTGCCTTTGTTAGAGAATTCTGAGCAGGGGGAACAGAGTACTAGGCTCACAGAGAGATCCCAACTGGACGGGTGCAAGGGTCAGTAGGACCAATAGAAAGTTTGCCTGTATTAAACTGAAGAAGAAAGGTATAAAAGGTGTTGTTTACTGGACTCCATTGCTCAGACCATTTTGAATGTGACATTTGCCTGAGACTTGTGCACAATAAATTGGCTTGGATCTTCGAACTGACTCCTGGTTTTATTCATTGCGTGCACTTCGCTGCAACATATTCCTGGTGCATTGGCCGGGAAGGTGGGGTATGTGAATGGTGCGCAAGTGAATATACCACGTATTACCGCCTCCAGGTTTGGTCCGGTCGGGACCGCGGCCGACCGACAGTGGAGACGACCCCAGGCGCCGCAGGTCCCATTGCATCGGAGAGGGTTCTGCCCTGCCTCAGTGGCCTGCCGGGTCCGACCGGCCAACACCTCTGAACCCGAGGGGAGTCCAAGATTCAACCCAAGAAGGGACTGGTTGCGCAGCGCATTAGTGGCCGGATCCGGTGAGTAACAATTTGTCTGGTTCTTAGTCAGTTAGCTATGGGAAGGTCCTGCATGCACGGGACTAATACGGTTTAAGGTAACGAGAGCCTGATCACCTCTCAGGGTGTGGCCTAGTACTCCTTGCATGAGTATGCGTGAGGACGAAACCCCACCCCTCATGGATAAGTAAGGTAGGCCTTTATGGAATTTTGGGAACTCGGTGGCATGCCTGTCTGTTTGAGTGAATGAGAGTTCTTGAAACACAGACTACGCGAGAGCGGACTCCTGAGTAGTGCAGTTTCTGGCCGGGCGACCGCACCCAGGTCGCGAAAAGGAGGAAGCATTTGGTGTTTGTCTCCCTTGTTGTTCTGTGGGCTGTACGGACCCCTTACCTGCAGCCATACTACCTGCCCTGTTTGTCTGTTGTCTTGTACGTCATAATGGGAGGGGCGGGGTCTGTGCAAACTCCGCTGAAGTGTATGATGACGAATTTTAAGAAGGGATTTAGCGGTGACTATGGGACGAAAATGTCGCCGTCCCGCCTAGAAAAATTATGTGGTAGGGAGTGGCCGGTGCTGGACACTGCGTGGCCACCAGATGGTACTTTTGATGTTAGAATTGTATACTGAATGCATGGGATAGTGCGTAGGAATTACCCCGACCAGTTTCCCTATATAGACTCCTGGTTAGATATTTGTGAAAGGCAGCCCTCTTGGATAAAGCATTGCCGTGAAGAGCAGTGCAGAATAATGTTAGCAACTACAGAGGGAGTCCCCGGGAGTAAGAAAGAAAAGCCTCTCATTTACTCAGCCCCAGAACCTGCAGAAATCCCAAATTATCCACCCCAATTCTTGTATAAGCCAGTCCCACCAGCTCCACCATTACCCCGAACAGAGCCAGAGGAAGAGAGAGCCCCTCCAGCTGATGTGCCTCCACTCCATCAGCCACATTCATCGCCCGAAATAGAGCAACCCCCTTCCCAGAGCAGGAGTCCCAGTCCCGAACAAAGTTCCCCGTCAGGGCCATCATCTCCTGAAGGAACTGCCAGCGGGGGATCAACTGCCAGTCCAGGGTCACCCATCAGTCCAGGCCCCAGTGGAAGAGCCACCGCTGGGCGCGCAAATATACGTTACGCCCTCCAAAGCAGGGAGACGAAGGAAGTTCGCCAGATGCCATTACACCAGGTCCCCGGATTACCCATTCTTAATGATGAAGGTCAGGTTATAGCTGGGCCAACTAGTCTCGTTTATGTGTCCTTTTCTACCACAGATTTATTAAACTGGAAAACGCACAATCCTCTTATACTGAAAAACCCCAAGATCTGACAGAATTAATGTCTAGTATCATGCAGACCCACCAGCCTACCTGGTCTGACTGCCGCCAGCTCTTGTCTACCCTTTTTACTACTGAAGAGCGGGCACGAATAGTGCAAGCAACTACCCGATGGCTGGAAGAGAACCCTGTAGATAGAAGAGATCTAGATCCCCGACAGGCAGCGGCCATAGATTTTCCGAATGAAGATCCAAGATGGGATCCAAATAGTGCAGATGGAGAGAGGGCCCCTCACCCGTTTCCGCCAGGCCCTACTGCAAAGCCTGAGGAGGGGAGGCCAGAAAGCCATGAATGTTGGGAAGGTAGCAGATGTTCTTCAGCGCCCAGATGAAAGTCCAGCTGCCTTCTATGAACGATTAACTGAAGCCTATAGACTTTATACCTCATATGATCCAGCCGCCCAGGAGAATTTGCGTATGGTGAACGCTGCTTTTGTGAGTCAGTCCCAGGGAGTCATAAAATGGAAACTACAAAAGTTGGAAGGATTTGCGGGCATGAATACAGCACAGCTAATGGAAGTTGCCCAGAAGGTATTTGTGAATCGTGATCAAGAAAGTAAAAGGGAAAGTGAAAGAAAGATGAAGAAGAAAGCCGATCTGCTTGCTGCAGCTCTAGTTGAAGGACGTGGAGGATACCCAAACAGAAGGACCCGAGGATGGGGAAGGGGCCGAGGGAGCGCTCGGTCCCCCTTAGGTGCAAATCAGTGTGCCTATTGTAAGGAAGAAGGACATTGAAAGAATGAATGCCCGAATAGTGGCTCCACCCCCTGGAGGGGAGGAGGGAGCACCAGGAGAGCGGTGGGGAGATTCCAGTAGTGAGGGGAAATGCAGCGCGCACAGTTTCAGTTTCACCAGGAAGAAGCCGCTGCCGTAGAAGGAATAGCAACCACTGAAGACGATTATGTGGATGAGGACTAGGCCAGACCGGACTCCAAGTTTTCCCTGGGTCCCCAGGAGCCTATGGTCAACTTAAAGATTGGGGACCAGTACATGGACTTTATGGTGGATACGGGGGCCGAACATTCAGTAGTGGCTAAGCCAGTGGCTCCCTTGTCTTCCCGATCTGTCACCATTGTTGGCACCACTGGAACTAGAACCACAAGACCTTTCCTGCAGAACCGTGCCTGCGAATTAGGGGGACGGAGAATAACACATCAGTTCCTGTACATACCTGAATGCCCAGTTCCCCTTTTGGGCCGAGACATGCTTGCTAAGCTCCAGGCGCAGATATCCTTTGTCGAAGGAGGAAAAATGGAGATGACTGTGAACTCGGAATCTGCTGGCCTGATGGTGCTGACTGTCCCCCGAGAAGAAGAATGGCGGTTCTATAGTCCACTTTCATCCAAGGCAGCTAGCCCCCGTATACCCACCAACATCTTAGCTCCGCCCGGAGTGTGGGCGGAGGATAATCTTCCTGGCCTAGCAAAGAATATAGCTCCTGTGCTTGTCACCCTTAAGCCAGGAGCAGAACCAGTGCATGTGCGACAATATCCTCTCCCACGACCAGCAATCGAAGGCATCCATGGTCACCTAAAGAAATTACTACAGTATGGACTCCTCAAAGAATGCCAATCGCCCTGGAACACCCCCCTCCTCCCAGTCAAGAAGCCTGGGACAGGTGACTACCGCCCAGTGCAGGATTTGTGACGAGTGAACAATGCAGTTGAAACCATACATCCGGTAGTACCAAATCCTTATACCCTCCTGGGACTGATTCCATCAGAAGCTACTCATTTCACCATTCTGGATTTAAAAGATGCCTTTTTCTGTATCCGCCTGGCATCTGCCAGCCAACTCTTGTTTGCGTTTGAATGGGAGAACCCCACTACAGGAAGACGGGGCCAACTCACTTGGACTCGCTTGCCTCAAGGATTCAAGAATTCACCCACCATCTTCAGTGCAGCTCTCAACCAAGATCTTTCAAACTACTCTGTGACTCCAGGAAAAATAATCTTACTTCAGTATGTAGATGATCTGCTTATAGCCACCAACTCCAAGACTGAATGTGTGCAAGCTACCTGTGATCTCTTGCACCTCCTGAATGACGCCGGATACAAGGTCTCAAGAGCCAAAGCGCAGTTGTGCCAAACAGAAGTGAAATACCAAGGGTTCCATCTGTCCAGAGGAATCCGGAAATTGGGACTTGAGCGAAAGGAAGCAGTATGCCGCATCCCAACCCCCACCACCAGAAAGCAGGTGCGGGCCTTCTTGGGAACTGCAGGCTACTGCCGGATATGGATACCCAATTTCGCACTCTTGGCAAAACCCTTGTACCAAGCCACGAAGGGAGTGGAACGATCACCCATGGAATGGGGCCCAGAACAGGATAAAGCGTTCAAATTGCTGAAAGCAGCATTAATGTCATCACCAGCCTTGGGCCTACCAGATGTGCAGAAACCATTTCGCCTTTATATCCATGAGTCATGTGGAAACGCGCTGGGAGTCCTGACTCAGCCCCTTGGATCCTGGCAACGACCTGTAGCCTATCTATCAAAACAATTGGACCCTGTTGCAAAAGGATGGCCACCTTGCCTAAGAGCCGTAGCAGCCACAGCCCTCTTAGTGAGCGAAGCTGACAAGCTCACTTTGGGACAGAATCTTCAAGTCACTGTACCGCATTCTGTTTTAACCCTAATGGAACACAAAGGGAACTACTGGTTCACCAACGCACGAATGTTGAAATATCAAAGTATGCTGTGTGAAAATCCCCGACTGCAATTGAGTGTCAGTCAAACCTTGAACCCTGCTACCCTACTGCCGACCAGTCCAGGCCCTCCTGACCATGATTGCCTAGAAGTAATGGACATTGTATACTCAAGCCGCCCAGACCTAACGGATATCCCCTTGAACAACCCAGCAAGAACTTTCTTCGTGGATAGAAGCAGTCTTGTAATTAATGGACAACGATGTGCCGGTTATGCAGTGGTGACCCTGGACATGGTAATAGAATCATCAGCTTTGGCCCCAGGAACTTCAGCACAGAAGGCCGAATTAATAGCCCTCACTCGAGCATTGAAAATAGGGACTGGGATCCGTCTGAATATATACACAGATTCCAAGTATGCCTTTACAACACTACATGCCCATGGAGCTTTGTACAAAGAACGCGGACTGATAACCTCGGGAGGCAAGTCCATCAAGTATGGCCCAGAAATATTGACTTTATTGGAAGCAGTATGGGCCCCCAAACAAGTTGCTGTAATGCACTGCCAAGGTCACCAGACTGGAGATGGAGAAGTATCTAGAGGGAACAGACTTGCCGATGCCTCAGCCCGAGAAGCAGCAATCAATGGAAAAATCTCTACCCCCAGTATTATAGTTCAAGCAGCCATATTTCCAGTACCTCTCAGTGCTTGGACACCCTGATATACCCCGAATGAGCTGGACTACTACTGTCAGAATGAAGGGAGCCAGCTATCAGAGACCGGATGGATAGGGTTACCACCACCCGAGGGAGGCACACCCCCTGGTATGACTGTGATCCCTGAAGCCCTGGGTCCAGCCTTCGTCCACGCCTTTCATCAAGCTACACACTATGGAAAAACTGCAATGGAAAAAGCTCTGAAACCGTATTTCTGTATCTCATTATTGGGACCCTTAACTGCCTCAATAGCCCGAAAATGTGTGACCTGTGCGAAGAATAATGCCCAGCAGGGTTCTGTCCTACCTCCAAGAGTTCAATCAGTGGGAGTTACCCCCATGGGAAATATCCAAATAGACTTTGCAGAAATGCCACGAGCAAATGGATATCACTACCTACTGGTTCTAGTTTGTACTTTCTCTGGGTGTGTGGAGGCTTTCCCCACTAGAACTGAAAAGGCCAGAGAAGTCACTAAGGCTCTGCTCCATGAAATCATTCCTCAGTTCGGAATACCCTTGACCATAGGGTCAGACAATGGGCCCTCCTTTGTGTCACAAGTAACTCAGCAGCTAGCCCGTGCTTTACAAATACAGTGGAAGTTACATACAGCTTATAGACCCCAGAGTTCAGGGAAAGTAGAGAGAATGAACCGAACCCTGAAGTCTCAGTTGTCCAAGCTCTGTCAGGAAGCTCACCTAAAGTAGCCCCAAGCTCTCCCCATAGCCCTTCTCAGAGTACGTTCAGCCCCCACTAAGTCATTAGGAGTTTCCCCATTTGAGGTTTTGTATGGGAGACCCCCGCCCATAGTTCAGGGAATAAGGGGGGATATGAGTCAGATTGGATCGGAAATCACTAGACAAGAATTGTTGGCTCTAAGTTCTGTCTTGCAGGACCTCCATACCTGGGTGCAAGACCAGTTGCCTATCAATCTGACAGAGCTACTGCATATTTTCAAGCCCGGAGCCTCGGTGTGGGTCAAAGAGTGGAAGAAGACACCGTTTGCACCTCATTGGAAGGGACCATATGTCGTTTTGCTGTCAACACCCACAGCAGTTAAAGTGGCAGAAATTGACTCCTGGATCCACCACAGTCGAGTAAAACCAGCAGCAGTTCCTGAAGGTCGTCCTTGGACCTCGACCACGGATCCTGCATCACCATTGCAACTTACACTGCGAAGAAAACAATCTTCCTCGTGAAGTTTCAAAGCTCTGAATTATCAACCTTTCAGTTTATCCATCATCAGAAACTATGATCATAATGATTACCTACTACTGTTTCATTTTTGCGGTAACCCTGGGACCCCTTGGGTCAACTTTTGCTTTGCCCCCTTATGGAGCTAGTATAACCACTACCCAAACTGGGATGAAAATCACTCAGACTTTACTTTATCACTCTTACTACACTTGCACTGGTAAAGTCAGTCAGTGCATGTATAATGGTACAGAACTGAATGTCTGCACGAATGGAAAGACTCGTACTTGTTTTAAACCCCGAAAGAATCCTTCTTACTATGTCTTGGAACTACGATGGAATGATGAAGATGGAGCCCTCATAAATGCTACAAGTCAACTCTCTGATCCCACCCGACCTGTACCCTTGTACTTTGATGCTTGTGATCTGATAAACAGAAATGACTATTACAGTTGTGGGTCGTGGGAACAAGCTTACTACTATGATGACAAGTATATGTGTCCCAAAGGTGCATACAGATGGGGAATATGCACTGGGGTACATTCTCCATCTACTTATGGTAAGCCATCAAAAGATGACTATTTCTGTCCGAAGTGGGGCTGTGTGTACTATGATACCTGGTCTGGTAGCCCTACTGGACAAGACGGAGATAATTGCAAGGCCAATTTGGAGAGATTGCCCCTACTGGAACCTAAGAAGTGCAAGAAAGGTGCCTGTAATCCCCTACGACTTCTCATCCTCGACCCAAGCCAGTGGAAGCAAGGATTCCGATTCGGTCTACGTATAGCAGGAAGTGGAACTGATCCTGGAACTTTTGTATATATCCAGCTTAACACGAAAACTCATGTTTCTTCACCTTACCGAATACATCATACCTTCTATGAGGCCATGAAGGCAGAGTTTGTAGTCCCCCACGCTTCTCGAAATGTGTTCATTGAACTAACTGGAGCTGTAGCATCCAGTCTTCATGTCTCTGACTGTCTTTTCTGTGGGGGAACTCAGATGGGTGAGCAGTAGCCTTGGGAGGCACAAGAATTGAACTATTCTGTACCATATAGCCAAACTGATCTGCATGCAGCTACCAGCGAATAGGTCCTAGCTAGCCCCATTGTTGGAAACCTGTGTTTTGCTCGAACTGGACCACAACTGACTATGCTAGTGGGACAATTAGTCTGTTTGAACCAGAAGTACTATAATGCTACTACCAAAAAGACATCCTGATGGTCAGGAACCAATGCCCCGGAATCCTCCAATCCTCTGATTATTTTTCCTAACCTTGCCAGGTTATGGACAAATCTGGCTTCTCACAATAACTGGCAAGCTCCACCTGGACTATATTGGATCTGTGGAACTCGAGCATATGCTAGACTCCCTGCCAACTGGGGAGGTGCGTGTGTCTTGGGGACCATAAGACCTTCTTTCTTCCTCTTGCCCATTTCCCACGGAGAACAGCTAGGATTCCCTGTATATAAGAGTCGACAGAAGCAAGAGGTCCTGAAGATAGGCCAATGGGACAAATGGGATGCAACATCTGAAGAATGGCCACCGGAGAGAATCGTTTCCTACTATGGACCTGCTACCTGGGCACAAGATGGCTCTTGGGGTTACCGCACCCCAGTGTATATGTTAAGTCATATTATACGTTTGCAAGCTGTTGTAGAAATAATAACTAATGAAACTAGTAGAGCACTCACCCTGTTAGCTAAACAAGCCACGCAGATGCGTACAGCCATTTATCAGAATCGCTTAGCATTAGATTATTTACTTGCTGCTGAAGGAGGAGTATGTGGAAAGCTGAATTTAACTAACTGTTGTTTGCAAATCGATAATGAAGGACAAGTTGTAGAAGATATAGCCAATCATATGAGAAAACAAACCTATGTACCAGTCCAGACCTGGCATGGCTTGCAACTCGATGGATGGTTTGGTTCTCTGTTTTCAGGAATGGGCGGCCTGAAAACACTTGTGTTCATTGTCCTATTCATATTGGCTATCTGCTTGTTTCTCCCATGTTTCCTACCCTTATGCTTGCGCACGCTGAACTCAACCATTGATAGAATTGTTGAACATAAAGCAGCTACAAAAGTATTAGCTATGTGGCAATATTCCCTTGTACCACAACATGATGCTGAGGACCCCGTGTAATATGTGATTTGATTCTCACCCTTTCTCATTTGCAGGTGAGAATAATCAAAGGGGGGAATGTGGCAGGCTATGGCCTAGAATAGCCTGTAAATGTATGAGAGGCCTGTAAGCTAGGCCTGAGTCCCAGCTCCCACCTGAGAATAAGAATGCTGAGAAAAACCAAAATCAGTAAGAATTAGAGAAACTGCTCTAAACTGCTTTAAACTGCTTTTTGATAAGGTTGTATAAATCCTTTGTTGAATTCTTCTATGGTGATGACAGACATGTTCCAGTACTCTATAGTCACACATTTTCTAAGCTAGCAGTGACCTTGTAGGAGAAAAGTATCAAAGTCTTAGAACTGTGCCTTTGTTAGAGAATTCTGAGCAGGGGGAACAGAGTACTGGGCCCACAGAGAGATTCCAATTGGACGGGTGCAAGGGTCAGTAGGACCAATAGAAAGTTTGCCTGTATTAAACTGAAGAAGAAAGGTATAAAAGGTGTTGTTTACTGGACTCCATTGCTCAGACCATTTTGAATGTGACATTTGCCTGAGACTTGTGCACAATAAATTGGCTTGGATCTTTGAACTGACTCCTGGTTTTATTCATTGCGTGCACTTCGCTGCAACATGGCAACTGGTGACATCTAGCCTGTGGGACACTACCACACACTAGCAGCACAGTTGCACCATAGTCATGACACCAACATTCTGGTAGGGCAGTAGCTGTTAGCCCCTCTCAAAAAACTGTCACATGTCACTCATAACCAGTCCCTCCCCCCCAACTCCATCATACAGGACTCTTTCTTGCAGGCCTCCCAAGTTAACCCTATATCTGCTCCCCTCCCTGCCCGATTCAGACTCCCTTCATAATGGCTCCCCTCTCCCTGGAGCAATACCCCCTCCCTGCATCAGAGGACCCCCCCCCCCAACCAAAGCACTACTTCCAAACTATCAAACCCCCTCCTGAACCAGATCACTACTCCCCCATCCCTTGTATCTAGTGGTTGGAGTGGGAGTGGTCTCCATATTTGGAAGACTGACCTCTTGTGGTAGTACTGTGAGACTACTGCTAGGGGTCCTAGCTACTATTTCAGAACTCAGTGGCTCCTACCTTGGCCTCTAGATACCAGAGAATCCTCTAGGTGACTCCTGGAGGGGTGGGGAGGGGGGGTTTGGGAAGGGGGTCCTCTAGTTCTGGGGTTGGCTTTAGTTGGAGGGATTCTCTAGTGTGAGGTTGTGCTTTCTTTTTTGGGGGGGGGCCCTTTGGTATGGGACACAGGCATTGTTGTCCAGCGGAGGGTAGTACTGATGATCACTGGGGGGAGGACTGGGCAGGGAGAGGATTTATTTGGGGTTAACATGGTGGGGCAGGGCCCAAGCAGGAGGCCTGTGTTCTGGGGTGGGGGTTGGTTTTCTTTCCCCCTCGGCATTGCACCAGGTCTCGTGGTCCCTGCCTCAGGCCCATGCAGTAAGTGTCTGGCCTGTGTGGTACATGTCCTGCACTTACTGCACCTCAACCTTTGCTATTAAGGAGTGGTAAGTGCAAAATGTTACCACACTTTAGTAGACAGGCCCCTTATTTCTGAATCCACAACTACTTTAAAGCTGAAACATTATAAAATGTGTCTTCCCTGGGAGAGAGCAGCAATAATAAGAAGCATCATTTTCAGAACTGCTTTACGTTCTGTGAGGAGGCCCATCCAATCCACATGATGAGATTCCTGGTTTCCATAGCTGGGGGCTTTCCAGGTTTTACCCAGAGACTCCAGGACATCCAAAGATATGACCAAAATCTCTGAGTACCCCAAATCGTTTGCCACTTGGTTTACACTAGGGAGCACTCCACCCACATGTGCCCCGATTTTCTCCTCCCAGCCTATTCCCTTAGTTTCTTCCTTTCGTTACCTTGGTGTGGTTCTCGACTCTGCTCTTTCCTTTCCGGAACACATTTCTTCAGTTGTCCAACGGTCTTTTCTCTCTCTTAAACAGTTACGAGCTGTTCGCCCCTTTCTCTCTCCTTCTGCACTAGCCACAATTCTGCTTTCCTTAGTTATATCCAGGCTCGACTATTGCAATGTCGTCCTGGCAGGTCTCCCAAAGTCACAAATTGCTCGAATCCAGCGTATTCAGAATACCACAGTTCGTCTCCTCACTCACGCTTCCCGGTATGATCACGTCACCCCTCTCCTCCTACAACAACATTGGTTACCGGTACCTTTTCGCATCCACTATAAGATTCTTGTCTTTGTTCACAGGGCCCTCTTCACAGGTATTCCCCTCTACCTTGCCGATCAGGTTCGTTTTCATACCCCCCACCGTTCCCTTCGTTCTATTCATCTTAATCGTATGTTCCTTCCCCCTCCCTCACATGCCCATTTGGAATCCACTCGTTCTTCCGCTTTTTACTTTTTAGGTCCACGACTATGGAATTCACTCCCTCTTTCCCTCCGCTCTGAAACATCTCTCCAGCACTTTAAAACAAAGCTCAAAACCCATTTGTTCACTACAGCATTTAACCTCCCCCCATGAGCCCTGCCCTTATGTTTGCTTTTCTTTCTTACTCTTTTTTCTGACCTGCCCTTATTGTCTTGTCTTTTGTTTTATTTGTCTTGTCATTTTCTTCTCTCCTTTACTGTTTTAATTTGATGGCGTTCTTTTCTTATTTCTGCAGCCTGTAATTTTAATTGTGAACCACCCAGATGCCTAATTTGGTGTGGGTGGTATATCAAATTTTAATAAAACATAAACATAAAACATAATCAACCTGGCAGTGCCCTGGCCAACCCCTTCCTCCGCCGCCTTGCTGTGCCTGCTTGTCTGCCTCTGCATTGAGTGGGTTTGAGCAGTAGGACAGTGAAAGTCAGGGTGGATGGGAGCAGGGCCAGAGACTCATTGCGGAACATAATTTGCATAAGCACTGGACCTCATTTGCATACATCTAATTTATTTTAAAATGTATATGTTACCCATCTAAAATTTTAGGCGGCTTTCAAAGGAGCCCTTTGCAAGCCTCTTTTTTCTCTTGGCAATGTACTTAGGGGCATGTTTCCTAAATATTAATGTTATGTTCCTTAGCGTCCCTCCAGGCTAGTCCTGAACCTTTGGGTCTTGCTCCTCCTCCAGTAGCTTTGGAGACTGAGAAACATCACTTCTTTTGATGTCACTGGTATAAGTACCCCGGATCCGCCTCCTGACATCAGCATTCTCAGTCTCCAAGCAGCTGGAGGTCTGGTGAGCCCGGGGATAGGGCTCACTTGCAGGAGAAATTAAGCAGTAGGGGTTGAGGTTGGAGAGTGTTGAAGTTATTTAAGTTCGCAGTGCTGAGCTTCTTATTGCTGCCTTTGTTTCTCCCTTTAGGTCTGCTTTCATCTCTTTGTTTCACCCCCCTCCTCCCCCCCCCCCGCCCTTCCTGTCACACTGCTTTGTTGCTTTTTCGGGGAGCCTGAATAAGGAGCCGTGCTGGCGAGGTGTGGTGCCCTCCGGTTCCCGATCCCACTAATTTGGGTGAGGAACCGGCAGGAGGCCGTCTCAGAAGAGGCGGGAGCTAGCCTGCAGGTCCGTCGCCGAAGTCTGCTGCTGGCAGGACTTGACAGGCTCTGCTGAAGACGGAAAGCTGTGTTTAGCCCCGGGCGCTGAAGCCGCGATCACGGCTGAGCGCGGGGGGGGGAGGGGGGCTGAATTCCGCAGATTGGAGGACCTACGAGCAAGGTAAGGGGCCGGGGTCATCGAGATTCTGCTTTCTTCGTTGTGGAGATCTCGGGCAGCGTGTGGAGGCCGCGGTAGACCATGCTGCAGAGAAATCGCGCGCGCGCGGGAAACCTGCCTAGGCAAATGGCAGAATTGTTTCTCGGCCTGTTCTCAGTGAGGGGAGCCTCGATTTTCATTTTGGTTTCTGGAACGAAGGTGTAGGCACTGAGGGGAGTCTGCACTGTATAAAAAAACAAAACAAAAAGAGGCTTTTTGCTTGTTTTTTTCTGAGTGTCACTCCTGGACTGGGGTGGAAGGTTTTTTCCTTATTTCCAGTCCAAGAGGCATGCCGTCTAAGTTACTCTGTTTGCTGTGTGGCTCCAAGAGGGGGGCTGTTTCCAAGACAGGAGTCTGCAGAAGCTGTTTTAGGGAAGCGGTTTCCATGGAGCAGGGGCTTACAGAGAGTGTTGAGAGCCCAAAGAAAGGTGCTGCGGATCTCTCTGAGCCAAAGGTTTTAGGTGAGCCCTTCCTGGAGCCAGTAGCGGGACCGTCATCCCTTCAGGGGAGCCAGGTGTCGCAGGGGCAGGTACCAGGGGGCTTGAAAGCTATTTTTTCTCCTCAGTTTGTATCTTTCATTCAGCAAGCGTTTGCAGGGGCACAGAGTAAACCCTCCACTACCTCCGCAGAGAGTGGTTTGGGGGATAAACGCCCGGGAACTCCTCTAGGCTTAGGGGGGTCAGGAATTCCGGCGAAAAGGCTTTGGTCCGGGAAGGAGCCATCGGGTCAGTCAGTGTCTTCAGAGGACATTGATTTAGAGGACCTTGGGCAGGACTTAGAGTTAGAGGAGGACTTCAAAGAAGGTGAAATCCCTGAGCAGGAGGATCAGGCCCGTGTGGTTCGCATCTTTAGGAGGGATGAGTTACTGGTGCTCATATCCGAGACACTTAAAGCGCTTAATATGCCAACACGGAGTCCGGCAGAGGAGACGGAGTTGGAAGACCCCTTGTTTCAGGTCTTTCGTAAGTCCCAAAACGTTTTCCCTGTGCACAGAGTATTTAAAGAAATGATACAAGGTGAGTGGGATATGCCGGAGGCTGGACTGAAGGGGTCCAGGGTTATGTCTCGGCTGTATCCTTTGGCGGATCAGGATCGGGAGTTGTTGAAATTTCCTAAGGTAGATGCCACGGTTTCAGCAGTTACAAAGAAAACTACTATTCCGGTTGAGGGGAGTGCTGCGTTGAAGGATGCGCAGGACAGAAAATTAGACACCTTGTTGAAGCAGGTTTTTGATGTGAATGCGCTGTCCCTCCAAGCATCCATTTGTGGGGCTTGGGTAGCCAGGGCTTGCCTGCGTTGGGCTCAGGGTCTGCAGTCGGGGCAAGTGGTAGATTTGGCGGCCGAGGCAGCCAGGATAGAGATGGGGCAGCTTATCTGGGAGATATTCACTATGATCTCATATGAGGGTTATCCAATAGCATGGCTTCGGCGGTAGTGGCTTGGAGGTATCTGTGGTTGCGGAATTGCGTGGCGGATACTTCTTCGAAATCTCGGCTTAGTAAACTTCCGTTTAGAGGGAAGCTTCTGTTTGGAAGAAGACCTGGAGAAGCTGGTGAAGAATTTGGGGGAGTCCAAAGGCGGTAGGCTCCCGGAGGATAAGCTGAAACAAGGTCGCTCGGGGCCACCAGCTAAAGGACAACAAAGGGACTTTCGGCATTTTCATTCCCCTAGGTTTGGCCAGGTGCAGAGGGGGCGATTCCCCTATCGTAGCCAAGGGTTTCGCGGCTTCAGAGGGGCGAGCAGAGGGTTTGCAACCTCTTCGGCCGTCAGTTCCCGAAAATCGCAATGAAGCCAGGGGGGCCCAGGCAGGGCAGGAGCCGATAGGGGGTCGCCTGAGGAAGTTTTATCCTGCCTGGGCCCAGAACACGTCGGATCAATGGGTGCTGGAGGTTATCCGAGAAGGTTATGCCTTGGAACTTCAGTGTTCAGTGACCGAGTCTTTCGTGCAATCCCCGTGCAAAGTGCGGCCCAAGTACGCGGCGGTGGAGGAGACCCTACGCCGTCTGCTTTCCCTTGAGGCGGTGGTCCCAGTGCCCCCAGACCAATGTGGCTCCGGTCGTTACTCCATTTATTTTGTGGTACCCAAGAAAGAAGGAACTTTTCGGCCGATTTTGGATCTCAAATGCGTAAATCGCTGTCTAAGGGTGTCGCATTTTCGCATGGAGACATTGCGGTCAGTCATAGTAGCGGTGCACAAGGGCGAGTTCCTTACGTCGCTCGATTTGTCGGAGGCGTATCTGCACATTCCCATTCGGCAGGATCATCAGAAGTTTCTAAGCTTCACGGTCCCGATGGGGCATTTCCAGTTTCAAGCGTTGCCGTTTGGTCTGGCGACAGCGCCGCATGCCTTCACCAAAGTGATGGTGGTGGTGGCCGCGGCGTTGAGAAGGCAGGGAATCCTGGTGCATCCTTATCTGGACGATTGGTTGATTCGGGCGAAGTCCAAGGAGGAGAGCGAGACGGCCACGTGCAGAGTGGTGGCGTTCTTGGAGAGCCTCAGTTGGGTAGTCAACCGGGTCAAAAGCAAGTTGAGGCCTTCTCAGACCCTGGAGTATCTAGAGGCACAGTTTGATACGAGGGTTGGGAAGGTGTTTCTACCGCAGAGTCGAGCGCAAGGTTTGAGGCGTCTGGTCCACAGGTTTCTCAGCAACAGGTGCCCGACGGCCTGGCACTACTTCAAGTATTAGAATCCAAGGACTAGCCCTGAACTGGTGTAAATCCTACTTATCTGATAGACAGCAGCAAGTCAGAACAGGAGAAGCAACGTCTGATCCATTCCCCCTTAAACAAGGTGTCCCGCAGGGTTCCTCATTGTCCGCCTTAATGTTCAATATCTATATGCAGCCAATCTGCGATCTCATACGCACTTTCAACATACAATGCCTTGCCTATGCTGATGACATCCTCATGTTTGCTCCATTCAACATAAAACAACCAGATTTTACACCAATAACTCACTGCTTTGAAGCTGTATCCAACTGGCTCCTTAATCAGAATCTACGGATAAACCACAACAAAACTGATGTTCTATTCGTTACACGGAACCCAACATTCATACCCCCTACCTACCTTCAGGTAAACAACATTGAGCTGAAAGCACAACCCACAATTCGATACTTAGGAATTATATTAGATCAACAGCTTAATATGTCAGCCCACATTAAGAAAACAACGAGTGCAATCTACCACAAGATGCGATCACTACGTAATCTCCGACCTTTACTTAACTACTCTGACTTCCGTACTATATTCCAAGCCCTGATATTACCACACTTGGATTTCGCCAATATCATTCTACATGGTCTCCCGCAATCCACCCTGAATCCTCTCCGTCTGGCCATGAATGCAGCCGCGAGAATCCTCGTAGGCGCTCCACGATCAGAACACATAACTCCAATATTGATGAGTTTACATTGGCTACCCCTACAGGCCAGAACTCTATACAAGACCCTGGTCATGACTTTTAAAGCCTCAAAATGCCCATCTCTATCACCTCTCAGTAATATGATACATATCACCCCAAATAACAGATCCAGGAGGTCTGTTACATTAAACTCCATTGACCTCCCGAAACTCCTCACAAAATGCTCTAAATCAACAGCCGCTAGAGCCTTCTCTCTGTTTTCTCCCAGAGCCTGGAATGCCCTTCCACCCGAAATAAGAGCTACATCAAGTCTGATGAAGTTCAGAAAGGCATTGAAGCACTATTTGTTCCTAACATACTACCCCGAAGACACTCCATCTGACAATAGTACTCATGCAGATCTCTCATACTAGACCCCGGTAGAGAATGGGTAATTATGATGTTTATTACATGCTCATTATACTATGCCGTATTTATTATCACGATATTTGGCATTTTTATTCTGGCATTTTTATTCTGCTCTTTAATTAATTTCTTACCCACGGCATTATAGATATTCTTGTTCACATCTAATTAACCAAATAACCATGTATATAGTAGCCATGTATATAGTTTTTTGTCTATAGTTACCCTGATTTTCACCAAGTTTATGTACCTTGTTCTATGTAAAAAACCAATGCTGCTTGTACCATTGTGTTTATATTTGTTCATATGTAAACCGCACTGAATTAAGAGCGCGGTATATAAGAGAAATAAATAAATAAATAAAATAAATAAATAAATTAGGCACCATAGCGGCGACGATCGAGGTGGTGCCCTGGGCGAGGGCGCACATGAGACCTCTATAGAGAGCGTTACTCAGACCGTGGTCCCATCAGAACGACAGTCTCTCAGTGGTTGCCCTGCCGTCCGGTGACGCACCTCTCTCTACTATGGTGGTTACGGGCAGAGACGTTGGAGAAGGGGATGCCGTTGGAAGTGCCGGATTAGATACCCCTGATGACAGATGCCAGCCTCTCAGGTTGGGGGGGGGGGGGGCGCATGTCCAAGGAAGGTTCGCACAGGGTGTGTGGTCCGTGCAGGAAAAGGCATGGTCGATCAATCGGTTGGAGTTGCAAGCAGTGGTTCTAGCGCTCAGAGCGTTCGGGGAGTGCCTACACAGGAAGGCCGTACGGGTATTCTCCAACAATGCGACGGCAGTAGCCTATATCAACTGTCAAGGGGGCACCAGCAGGCGAGCACTGGAGGCCGAAGTCGATCAGTTGTTCGTGTGGGCCGAGAGGCATCTGTTGGCAATGTCGGCGGCGCATGTAGCAGGGGTGGAGAATGTGGAGGCCGACTTTCTCAGTCGGGTAAGAGTAGATCCGGGGGAGTGGACCCTTCACCCACAAGTGTTCGAGATGCTGGTTCGGAGGTGGGGTCCTCCGGTCATGGATCTCATGGCGACTTTTCACAACGCAAAGACCAGTCGGTTCTTCAGCAGAAGGCGGGAAAGGATGTCGGAGGGCCTGGATGCTTTAATTCAACCGTGGCCGAAGGGCCGGCTGCTGTACATGTTCCCGCCGTGGGTATTAATCGGCCGGGTTCTGCAGCGCATCGAGCTTCACAGGGATCCAGTAATTTTAATCGCGCCGGATTGGCCGAGGAGGCCGTGGTATGCATATCTGGTCAGACTTCTAGGGGACAAGCCTTGGGAGCTACCGGTTCGGAAGGACCTGTTGCTACAGGGACCCCTGTTGATGCCTCAGGTGGATCAGTTCTCGCTTACGGCTTGGCTATTGAAAAGGCTAGGTTAACAGCGAGAGGTTATTCGACAGCAGTGGTGTCCACATTGTTGAAGGCTCGGAGGAGATCTACTTCTTTGGTGTATGTTCGTGTTTGGCGAGTGTTTGAGGCTTGGTGTGCTGTCCACAACGTTGCAGCCTTACAGGCTTCGATTCCTCAGGTACTGGCATTTCTGCAGGACGGCTATGAGAAGGGGCTAGCAGCTGCTTCTCTGAAGGTGCAGTTGGCTGCTTTATCTTGCTACCGGGGTAAGATACGAGGTCAAGCGCTTGTGGGACACCTGGATGTCAAGCGATTTTTGAGAGCTGTGGTGCTACTGCGCCCGCCGTGTAGACAGCTAGTTCTGAAGTGGGACTTGCATTTGGTGCTGGACGTGTTAGCGGGCACCTTTTGAGCCTTTGGCGCGAGCGTCGTTGAAAGATCTGATCTTGAAAGTAGTGTTTCTGGTAGCGATTGCATCAGCAAGGAGAATTTTGGAGTTACAGGCCTTATCCTGTAGGGAACCCTTTCTGTTTTTTAGTGATTCCAAAGTAGTGTTGCGGATGGTACCGTCTTTTTTGCCTAAGGTGGTTTCGCCGTTTCATGTGAATCAGGTGGTGTCCCTGCCTGTGTTTGCGGAGGGTGGGGAAGCTACTGTGGATAAACAGTTGCATAGGTTGGACATTCGCAGAGCTCTGAAGACATATTTGAAGGTTACCGCTTCGTTCTGTCAGTCGGATAGGCTGTTTGTGTTGTTTGGGGGTCCGACCAAAGGTCAGGCTGCATCGAAAGCTTCCATTGCTAGGTGGCTTAAGGAAGCGATTGCGTCCGCATATGTTTTGAAGGGTTCCGGCAGGATTGCGGGCACATTCGACTAGGGCGCAGGCTTCTTGGGCGGAGCATAGTTTAGTTCCGGTGGTAGAGATTTGTAGGGCGGCACTTGGTCTTCCTTGCATTCCTTTATCAGGCATTACTGGCTGGATTTGCAAGCAGAGAGGGATGCCTGTTTCGGTTCGACAGTGCTTCAGGCGGGGTTGGCCGGTCCTCCCGTTGATTCTTTGCACTGCTCTGTTACATCCCCAAAGGTTCAGGACTAGCCTGGAGGGACGCTAAGGAAGGTGAAATTAGACTTACCTGCTAATTGTTGTTCCTTTAGGAACTCCAGGCTAGTCCTGTATCCCTCCCAGATTTACGTGGGCCAGCGTCTGAAGCAGCAAATGTATGACAGGTAAGCATCTCGGGTGCTGTTTCTGAGTGGAGTCCGTAGTGGGAGGTATTTGGCTGGTGGTTATAAATAGAGACACGCTATGTTTTTTCTGTCAGCAAATGGGGATCTCAGCACATGAGAGGTTCAGTATGGGGGACGCAGTGTTTTTTTCTGCATAGTGTCGTCCCTTTTTAGTGTTTTTATTGGTGAAGTTGGAAATAGATATTTAATAGATGTTTACTAGATTTACTGCTTAATTGTTGCTCAGGTGAGTTTGCTTTGTCAATAGGTTACTGATGTCAGGAGGCGGATCCGGGGTACTTATACTGGTGACATCAAAAGAAGTGACGTTTCTCAGTCTCCAAAGCTGCTGGAGGAGGAGCAAGACCCAAAGGTTCAGGACTAGCCTGGAGTTCCTAAAAGAACAATAATTAGCAGGTAAGTCTAATTTCACCTTGGGTGTTGCTGCACTTAACGCACATTAACATTTGTGAATGTGCATTAACTTTTAGTTAACATGCCTCTTAATGAGTGTCTGAATACCATTGGCATGGGCAGTGAGGATAAGGAAAGGCTACCACATTTCTACATTACTATACTCCAGTGCCAACTGCCAGGAAGTACTATAAACCCTGCCCAATTTGAACCCATAGCAAACCCGCCGTAACATAACAGCACTACCAGGACTCACAGAGCACCAAATCCTACCTATTAAAATGCAACACTGCAAATATTAAATCAGTACATCTCAGAGAATGCCAATACATCTACTGGGGAAAGAGATCAAGTGGGACTGTCACATAGAAACTACATGAACAGAATACTGCAGCTCGGTTACACATGCAAAACATAGACTGTCACCAAACATAGAACAAGGGATCATAATTTAGAAATAGGCAGACAATAATTAAACTGGGAATCCCAAAAGCCAAACTTGGAATACAACAACACTGGTGAAATAAAACTATAAATTAATTTCCACTTGCACTAAACAAAATGCAAAGACATTAGTGATGCACATTTCCCAAAGCTGACATATTCCAGTTAATAAAATCAAAATAAAGTTGTTGTTTTTTCTACCTTTTGATGTTTGGGCATCTTATTTTCCAGTTGCAATTGCTCCAGTCACTTTCTTCTGGTTTCTTCATGTCTTCTGCTAACTCTCCATCGTCTGCTGTCCATTTGTCCTTTCTTCTCTCTTCTAGTTTTTTTTTTCATTCTCTCTCTACATCTGCTTTAACATACTGATCTTTCCCCTTTTGCTCTTTCCTCCATTTCTGTCTTTATTCCTTTTTCATCCACTCAAATTTCACCCCTCCATCCTCAATCTCCACTTACTCTCCCAATACCTGGGCAATCGTAGATTTTTCTTCCCTCCCATACAAAATATCTTTTCCCCTTTCCATCCTCACTTCTCCAGCCCCATCCCCTTCTAGTCCTCCCCCAACATTAGCCCCCTTCTAGTCTCATTCTCCCATCCCCCTGCATCAGCCCATTTCCAGTCCTGTCCAAGCCCCTCCATTAGCTCATTTCCAGTCCTTGCCCCCCCCCCATCAACCATTTCCATTCCTATCCTAGTCCCCCCATCAGCCCATTTCCAGTCCTACCCCCCATCAGCCATTTCCAGTCCTAGCCTAGCTCTCCATTACCCCATTTCAAGTCCTAGTTCCCCTCAGCCCATTTCCAGTCCTAGCCCCCCATCAGCCATTTCCAGTCCTATCCTAGCCCATCAGCCCATTTCCAGTCCTAGCACCCTATCAACCATTTCCAATCCTATCCTAGACCCCCATCAGCTTATTTCAAGTCCTAGTCCTCCATCAGCCATTTCTAGTTCTATCCTAACTCCCCCATCAGCCCATTTCAAGTTCTAGCCCCCCCATCAGCCTATTTCCACTTCTATCCTAACCCCACATCAGCCCATTTCTAGTCCAAGCCCCCCATTCAACCCATTTGCAGCCCAACCCCCCCCTCCAATCAGCCCATTTCCAATCCTGGCCCCCCCATCAGTCATTTCTAGTCCTATACTGGCCCCCCATCAACCATTTTCAGTCTTATATAGCCCCTCAATCAGCACATTTAAAGTCCTAGCCTCCCATCAGCCCATTTCCAGTCAAAGCCCACCCAATCAGCCTATTTCCAGTTCTAACGCCCTCCATTAGCTCATTTCCAGTCCTATCTTAGCCCCCCATCAGTCCATTTCCAGTCCTAGCCCCCTTCCCCCGAAGAGACCTGCGCTGCCTGACCAGCTTCAGAGGGAGCCGGAGAGGCCCGAGGCCCCAGCTCACCTCTGCACATCCGCTGGAGTGAAGAGCGGCATTTTCCTTTACTCCAGCGGCTGTGTTTTCTTGCCGTCTGCTGTCACGCTGTGAGCCAGCCCTGCAAACGGTTGGAATTTGGGATGCACTCAATCAGACAGCATGTATGGCATGAAGTTGGTGCGGGGCCCCCTGAAGTGTGGGGCCCTGTGCAAACAACATTCTCATACATGCATCAGGCCAGCCCTGGATGGGAGGTAGGAGAAAGCTGTTGATTTTCCCTCCTCCTCCCTCCCCCCCCCCCCCCCCGTGGTATTTACACACAGCAGAACAGAGAACAGCCATTCGACTTAATGTTCCGGCTCCTCGCCCCCATAGCCCTGCATGTGCTGGACTGACCTTATTCATGTGTGAGGCCTCGGTTGAATCAGTCATAGTAGAATATTGAAATGGTAATGTACCTGGCTCTATCTTCAAGTTGACAAGAAGCCATAATGTCACTAGCAGGGCTACTGCAGTAGTAAAGGGGCCCTGAATAAGCATGGGGCTTGGAGATTTCACCATTCTCTGTCCTAAGGATGGCCCTGTAGGAGAAAATGTGACGGAAGCAAACGGAGAGGTCCTTACCCCTGCTGTCTCTTGCATATACTGTCTGTTGCTGCAGGAGGTGACCGGGCTGAAATGGACACAGCAAAACAGAAAAGGGCAGTTCTACTATCTGCTCCGGCTCTCCCTCTCCTGTCCCTCACATGTGCTACAAGCCAGCCGCAGGGACTGAAGGGTGAAAGGCTTCAGGAGACGCAGTAGTAACTCTCTGCTTTTCTGAGACTCCATGGTCAGCAGGAGGGAGGAGTAGGAGGACAAAGACACCCCAGAGCACCTGGCTGATGAATAAAGTAATTTGTGGAGAGGATAAGAAGGTTCATGCGAAAAGTGTGTGGTGGGGATGGGGGGGCTTTAGATAGTATGAGAAGGGGTGGATATCGGGGGAAGTGCCAAGGGAGATGAATTCTGTGTGTGGGGGGGGGGGGGGAGCTGACTAGTATAATATTTGTAGGCTAGACACAATTTACATTTTATAAAAAAGGAAAATGTAAGAGGAGGAGAGGAGAAGAAAGGTGTAAAAGGAAGAGGGAATATCCAAGCAGCTAATCTACCATAATCTCAGGGTTAGCAGAACTTAAACTATCCTAGTTATGACTATTTCAAGTTCTAAAGTGCGTAAAGAATAAAAGTGAGGAGAGTAAGATTTCATGCCAAACAAAGCTGTCAGCTGAATCGATGGGGAAGGCCTGGGGCCTAGCCAGGAAATCTAAATTTGGCTGCCCAGGACAAATATTTATCCCTAAATTGTGACTCCGGTTTCATTGATGCAAATTGTCAAGGCTATTTTTGTTTTAGTTTGGGCAAACCTATTTTCAAGTAATACAATGGCAGATTCTCCTCCTGCCCCCCCCCCCCTCATCCAGTCTTTTTATGTTAAAGAGCAAGATGATGATGGTGATGCCTGATAAGTCTGAAATCAGTCTCCTCTCCCCAGACTATTTAAGACACCAAATTGTGGAAAGTGCTACGTTCCACTCCTTCATGTATTTAGGCTGTCATCTTGGTTCTATATTTGCTCTCCATGTAATGCTATATATGGAGGCTTTGGCTTGCTAGGACATTCGGGAGTGAGGTCACGATACCCATCCGTATTCGTAACACAAGATACAGGATCTTTCAACCACATGGTCACTGTATCCTGCTTCCTCACAAATGTGCCAATCGGCCATACTCCTAAAGTGAAGAGAGCAGAGAACTGGTTCTTCCCTCCCTCCCTTTCCCCCCCCCTCCCCCACCCTACTTCAACTGGAAAATTTGATGCAAGCTGGAAAATTCTGGGAGATCCTTGGATGTGCTCAAACATCAGCACATCCTCGTGAGAGTAGCAGGATGTAACAGGCTGTAACAATGACGCGCGCTACAGTCTACCCTGAATCCACCATGCGGACAGCCAGCAGAAGAATCAGATGCAAATTAGGATGACCTGTCCTTTTCTGTTGTCTGCTAAAAATAAAGTTATATATATATATATAAATAGACACGGACAAAGGCAGAGATGGGGCAGACAAGGGTCAGCGTCCTGGACTTCTGTTTGTATGGGGAAGTGCTTAAAGCAAGCGCTGACAGGCTGAGAAGGGCAAACTCTGAAATCTGAAACTTGATTGTGAAGTAGACCAGCAGGGCTTAACTAAAAATACCCCAAAAATAAAGGCGAGAAGCATGTTAATCCAACAGTGCTGCAACACACGTCTCAACACAGCTTCATAGAGACTACAAACAGAAGAAAAGGCCTCTGGCCACATCAAGGGTTTAAACTATTGTGTTAATTCTTCATATTCTTTTCACTTTTTAATCAGATTCTTCCCATAATTATTTTCTGGTACAAAACCTTTTTTTAGACGCTTTTGGAGCTTATTGTCAAGGGTCTGATCTGCCCTTGTGGTTGTCTGTTCGTACACATCTGTGGCACCATCAAGGGTTTAAAAAGCCAAGAGAAGAACTGCATTTTCAGAGTGCCGGTGGGAGACCAGAGGAGCACAGGGAAGGAGGACAAGAATGGGCAGGGTTAGAAGAGACAAGGGGCGGAACATAAGGGAAGGGCGGGGTTACAGAGGAAGAAACGAAGAGGGGAAGTGAGGGAGCACAGCAAGTTAAAGACCATGAAGGATGTACAAGAAGGAAGGGATAGTACAGGAGTGGGGGAAGGAGAAGGGAAAGAAGGATACTGCAAGGGTGGGTGGGAGGGTTGGAGAGGAGGAACAGCAGAGGAATGTCCAAGGGAGAGAGAAGCATAGATGCCACAATCACAACACATAGAGCCCTCCTAAACAAGCATGCACATGTGCGCACACAAACAAGCACGCAGCTTCCCAACAAAAACACACACATGCGTGTGTACACACAGAGCCCCTGACACATGCAACCACGCACACATACTCGGAGCCCCTGGTAAACACATGCACAGAACCCTTAACACACACACACACACATGTATAGAGAGCCACCAACACAAAGAGCCCTCTGTCATATGCACACATATAAACAGCTGCACACACCCTGGCCCCAACACACACTGCTATTACACACTTGTAGACCCACCCTCATGTGTGCAGTTAAATAGCTAAACTCTTCCTGTGGAAACGGATACGTACAGATGCACTTCACATATATACACCATCAGTCATTATGCACAATCCCCTGAGACTCTCACTCACACATCCAGGCTACTGGAAGTCTGGTAATGTGGCAGCTGCCATTGACTTAAAAAAAAGACGTGATTATGGAAGCGCAACCCAATTCCCCTTGGACAGCAGCCCCCCCCAAAAAAAACAGAATCTACCCTCCCCTCACCCAGGACGCGCTGTGTGGGCAAACATTTCAAGGCATTTAGACTACTGCTAGGGGTTCTAGCACTGGGATACGAGCGGACCCAATCCATGGCAGCTATAACCCCTAGCAGTAGTCTCAGAGTACTATCACTAGGAGTCAATCTTCCATATACAGAGTGATTGCTGAATAAAATTTAAAGAAAGCTAAAGTTCAGTGTAGCCTGGACTTGACTATAAGAGAACCTTTGATAGAAACCATCTTTCTTGGATTGCTAATTGCCTTGAAATGTACAAAATAGATCTAGGAGAGAGGCTACTTGGGGCTTGGATAGTGTTTGCATTTGCAGCATTTCCTTCTACATTTTCCACCTATCACAGACCGGACTACAGCTGCCCCTCCCTTGCGGTGAGGTTTAAAAGTTTGTGGGTGCCGCGGTACGTGGCCGCAAGCACGTGGCCGTAGGCGCGTGCCCAAAGGGGCGTGACCTAAGGGGCACATCTGCCCCTTAGGAGCCCCTTTGGAGCACTTGGGAGCCTTGGTGATAATTTTTTTCTGTCTTGGTAACAATGGAGAAACGGAAGGCACGAGATAAGGGCCCTGTGTCCTTGAGGAAAGCTGTTGGCCCTATGGACCATCATGTAGTGAACATTGCTCCCCCTCTGTCTTCTGGAGTCTCTGCTTTGGACTTAGTTTCACCTTCTGAGGTTTCTTTAAGTTTGGAGGTGCATACCCCTCCCCCTCAACCAGGTTATGATCTTGCTGTGCCTCCCCGTGAGGACCCCACGATATAAGCGGGCTCTCCTAAAATGGTGGCCTCCACTCCTCTCCCTCGAGATGGGAACATTTTCTTTGATTTTCCCTGTGTGTTTTTGCATTATCCAGTGCCAGTAACACTAGCGGTTGCTGGGCAGGTAATGGGAACCTCTTCTCCCTCGGGGGCAGAGGTTTCCTTGAATGATGTGTTCTCAGCTATTCGTCAGGTAGAGGGAGTTTTGTCGGTACTCTTGCTCAGCTGTGTGAGTTTACGGAGGGCACTTCCGCAGCCCTTCGGAGCCATGGGGAGACCTTATCAGCTGTTTGTGAAAGAACCCGCAAGATAGAAGCCACCTTAAACGGGGTTCAAACAGCAAGTAATGCTTTTATTAAGGATAGTTTGTTTCTTCAGTCCAAAATGGAAGCTTTGGAAAATGTTGCCCGGGCCAGAAATCTTACATTTTTTTTAAATTTTCCTAAGATTCGTCTCATTTCCCCTTTGGAGCTTTTTAAAAAATATGTTAAAGAGATATTGTGTTATTCTTCTTTTGATGATTCTTTTATTTCTTCCATATACTATTTACCACATCGGGTTTTGGATAAAGCTCCAGAAGGGGAAATGGATCACTTAGTTGATTTGGATGAATTAGATTTAGCTACCTTTCTGGAGACCTCTTTTGAAAAGGTCTCTCGGAGGGTGACATTGTTGGTTACTTTTCATTCAAAGGCGGTAAAAGGGATGATTTTTCATCTTTACTTTTCTAAGAAGAATATTTCTTTTTGTGTTCAACCATTAATGGTTCTTCCTGATGTTGCAAAAGTCACCCAATCACGTTGAACATTTTTTCTTCAAATTAGACCTAGGGTTTTGACTATCGGAGCTATGTTTTATTTGATGTACCCCTGTAAGTGTTTGGTCACCTACAGGGGTATAAAATTTACTTTCATGGAACCATCGCAGTTGGAACGGTTCCTGCTTGATAAGGATAATGATAAGTAAAGATGTTAATTTTCCTTGTTTTTTTGGGGGGTCTTGGTTGTTTGTATGATTGGGGTCTTCATTATAGTGGGGGTGTGGGCCCTTTGATAGCCTCTCTTGATGTGGGCTTTTATTTCTTCCGATTTGTAAAATTTTCCTTTGCATTTTCTTACTTTCTAAGTAGAAATTGGTTGTTTATTTTTCCTAAATGTTTACTTTGTATACATTTGAAAAAGTTTGAAATAAAATAGATCTAGGAATAAGTTTGCCATGAAAATATGACTAACTACATACATTTGGGATTATGAAGATGGGCAATTTGTCATTTCTAACATCAAGGTCAAGCAAGTAATATTTCAGTAAAGTTCCTTGCCCTCCAGTTTTGTTTTGTCTGTTGCTGAGACTACTCCTTGGGTGATGGATTTAGCCTTAATCCCAGAGATTCAAATAACCTAGAGAGAGCATAGCTTCTACTATTTGTAGATAACATGAAGCTTTACAGCTCCTATGATTGCCACTTAGCAGAAGAGCTTCTCAGATGACATTAGAATGACATTTGACCTGGACAAATATGCTAAGGCAACCTTCATTGGAAGAAAATGATCAAAACTGAAAGTGTCTCTGAATTAAACTTTAATAGAAAGGAGCTTGAGCGGGAATGAGTATATGAGTATCTAGGATCAATGATATGAATATGAAAGTATAATAACTCAACACAAATCACTGAGAAAAAGTATCAGCACAAAATGCTACAGAAGAGTGAAATTAATACTGAAAAGTGTTGGAACAGCATGAAATAAGATAAAAGACATCAAACAACTTGCAGTCTTTGCCCTTTCATAATCTTTTAACTGGAGCTGGAATGAACACATCCAATTGGATGTAGGCATAAGAAATGTTGAGGCCCACCAGTCAATTTCTAAGAACCAGTGTATGCTGAGATTGTACGGTCCATGGGCCAAAGGTAGTATGAGACATAGCAAGCACCTATCATAGGCCTCTAAATATTCACAGTCCTAAATAATCAAAAAGTGCCTAAGTTCACAAAAAAACACAAATGATTTTTCCTTTACACGTGAAAAAGTATTCAGAATCGAAGAAAGCAGCATGAATACACAGATCATGTAGAAATGGAAGCAAAAGAATTTGAAAAGAAACATAAATAAACCAACAAAAAAGGAAAAGTAGGCGTCAAATAAATAAAGTTACTCCTGACGTAGTAATCGGTAAAGAGAGGTAAACTTAAACCTAAAGAAGGATTAAGAATTGCATAATCTGACAATGGGCTATGGACAAGACAATTTACAGTCAGCATGGGCAAGCCACTTAACCCTCCATAGCCCATGTTCCCTGTAAAATAGTTATCTCCAAGTTATAATGCCCTGTTCAATGTAATTTCAGTTTGTGCAATGTAAACCGCACTGATGCAGAATAGCGCGGTATATAAGAGAGTGTAAATAAATAAAAATAAATAAATGCAGATTCTGAAACTGTAAATTAGAAACGGTTACACATCTTGTTACAAGGTGTGATGTGCTGATGTCAGAAGGTATGTATACAGAATGGCACAATAAGGTAAGACGTCTTATCCACTGGAAAATGTAAACACTAAAACATTGCCACGCCCGAGGATCATGACTCTAACAGAATTAAGAAGGCATGATCACCTGGGTCATTCCATTTCCATCAAAAGCTTGATGTTAGAATATCAGACATCACAGTAAAGGAAATAACACAAGCATTAGTAAGGGAAGTGTCAGTACCAACCAACTGTTTTATGGTACACAGAGAGACAGATGTCCATCAGGTACCAAGAAATGCAATCAGAGACTAAGAAAATGTGGCAGAAAGATACTAAAATGGACTAAATTATATTGGGTGCCACTAGCATGATTAAAAAGAATTTTCAGAAAACACTGTTAGATACCACACCTTATGAATTCCAGAAAGAAGCCACAGAGAACAACATATAAAGGTATGCTTGGGAGCTCTTTTTCATTCGGGCTGATAGTGCCCAAGATAACTAGGTCTATTTCTGTATCTTTCTCCCACCTTTACCTGGTCTCCAGTTGAACCTCAACATATGAGGATCTTCTATCATCGTATGAAGAGCAGAATAGCCTCTTGATACTGACCCTTCTATTATATTATTCTCAGGATCCCCCTATGCCTTTGCCCAGGGCTCATACTTAGTTCCACTCCCACATCACCAGAACTACAAAGAATGCATACCACAAACTGGCAATTATTTGATGGCTAAAGCCCATACTAAGCCATGACCATTTCAGGACAGTCTGTCAAGCAATAATAACACCCTTTCTGGATTACTGCAACTCCATTCTCCTTGGACTGCCTGCGTCAACTACTCGCCCCCTTCAGATGGTACAAAACATGGCTGCACGTATCCTCACAGGCTCTGCAAGACACCTACACATCACTCCTATCCTGAGCCAACTACACTGGCTACCCATCACGCTCTGAATCAAATTCAAAACAGCCCTCATCCTTTTCAAAATCCAACATAACCTGGCACCGAACACACTCAAGGACTTGATCAAGAAAGAAACTGACACTAGGCTCAGACGTAGACCAAGGATGGACACCCTCCAGACACCAGCCTCATACTGCAAATCAATGAACTCGACATCCAGGAGGTTACTGTCTCTTGCTGCACCCTCCCTTTGGAACTCACTCCCCCAGGACATCAGGACTACTGCAGATGCGAAGGACGTCAAGACAAGACTGAAGACCGTCCTATTCGCTGATTACTATGGGCCCACCACATAATCTACTCTTCCTTCAGTAAATCCCTTACCCCAGCTTTCACTTTGCTGTATATAACTCTCTCATTTGTAAATAAGCACCCCCTGAACCCCCTACATTCCCCCCGTGCAAAGTCCTTTCTCTGTAAATAGCTCCCTTACTCCCATCCTCGAAGCGCCCCTCTCCAGTGACCCTTCCTCTCCTCCTCCAAGTACCCCCTTGTATCTCTTTACAATCCAATGTTCACTGAAATGAAGTGTTAGTTATTCTATTGTTTAGATATAAGATTACTTATTTTGTAAACCGCTCTGATTGAAGGATAGAACGGTATATAAAACCCGATAAATCAATACAGAAACAAATAGTATTCCTTTCTCTGCTCATGGCTCACTGTGCTATGTTGTTAGCACCCGCTCCTTCCCGGTTATTGGCTTAGGAGCTTTGCTCTGCAACTCTCTCCTCAGTTTCAGGACAGTTTTTAATTTCGTGACTTGAACCGGCACAGATTCTCAGTGGAAGAAAGCCCGGTGTAATCAATCCCACCCATGCGGCATTTCCAGGAACTGCTCAGGGTCTTAGTGACGCTATTTAAAAACCACAGACACCTGTCTCTTGAGAGTGAGAACATGTCCCACCTGTGAAGCTTTGCAGTAGGGGCTGACCTGTTTCCCATAGCAGACCATGCTGCTTTCAGGCTATACTGTTCCCATGAAAACTGGGGGCTCCTTTAACTAAAGCCTGCTACAGTTTAAAACTTTGCAAAGGCCGCATGTTAAACCAGAAGAGGGGGTGTGATCAGCACGTCCCTAGCAGTTAATAATCGGACGTGAACGCTAATGTGAGCTCCCGTAAGATGGTTCACCTAATGACTCCCAAAGAGCCACATTGCTACTGAGCATAGAGCAATTGCCCTAGCACTAGTGGTAATATGCTCTTCGTACCCACACTCTGCCCATTCGCTGGCCTGCCCCACGAGGGACGGTTACTGTGTGCTTTAACTGGTCTTTGGTGAAAGGGGCTCTTTATGCAACTCACTGTGAGCTAAAACTGAAAAGCTGTAATCTGAATCTCAAGAAATAAAAATAGTAATGTATTACAAAGAGCAGTTGTGAACTGAGTGTCCCTTTCAACTTGATTTCCTTCTACGATGTCTAGTATCCAGTTGCTCAGTGTCTATAAAGGCAATAGCAGCTCTTTTTGCACATCAGTAATGCATTGTCTCATCGTACCTCATGTTTCCCACAGTCGGTGTACTCAAAAACCCATGTCCAAATATCTCTCCTGACACCCAGATCTCGCTGCTACAATGATTCTCACTAAAGGTTTGGACCACGTCCATGCAGATATATCTGATGCATCTTCACTGCGGACATCCAGAAGTCCTGACCTGAATGTGCCCCTCCAGGGCTAGGGTTGAGAACCTCTAGGCAAGACCACATCGCCTCCCTTTGGAGGGACATCACAGGCTGTATCATCAGTGATAAAGAGTGTAATCACCATGAATTCCTCTGAAAACTCCTTGCCTACACCCTGCTATAGGTCTAAAAGGAAAGACAGCATATAGTTCCTGTTCCCTGCAATGGGCAGGAATAAGAGGATTCCCTCTACCTCTTTTATGGGAGATCCAGGGTACAGTGCTGGTAAAGGCTGGCCATTCAGGCTCTTCGTCCTTTGGGCAGTGTTGGGCAAGGCAAGAAACGTCAAGGCTTTACTATCTGTGCATGTAGGAGTCTCTTTTAGCATTCTGCTCACAATCTGTACAATCATTCAAAAGCAACAAAGTCCAGGCAGAATGCCTGTACAGAAAAAGAAAATGATTTTTTCTAAAAAGATGATTCAAAACAAACACATAACCAAGCAGAGAAGAAACAAAAATGTGAAAAATGGTCAAGTAGCAAGGCAGAGTGTTTCTTTCTACTACTCTAGCCCATCCGAGTCTTCTTGACCTGGTTATACCTTGTAGCACTATGCAAATGATGAGTAGTGGTACCACACCTCTTCTCTGTTCTCTTAGTAACGTTTTGACATATTGTGCTCGCCTAGTGACTCTTTGCTTCTCTTCGCACTCTGGGGGTTCACTGAAACCTCTCTGGGATCTGTGGAGATACCCGAAATCCCAAGCACTTGGAAAAGACTTCTTCACAGCCCGGACATTCCTACCGATGAGTCACAGCCTCTCTGCAATAAAAATGCAGAAAGCTTCAGAAGAAAGACCCTGCCCCTCCTCCTTTGAATAAGGGTTTATAGGGGCATTTGCATCATCATCAATACTCTCATTTCTTTTAGAGATTGAGCAGTTCTTAGAACCACACAGTAACTGGCAGTGGCGATATGAGGGTTTCTGTCACCTTAGGTCGACTCTCCGTGCTGCCAGTCCCCCAAGATGGCACCTTCGTCTAACTTGCCATGCTGCCCTCCCTTGCGCTGAAGCAGCAGCAGCTGAATTGCCGACTCAGCGCTGCATTAGGCCTTAAAGCGCCCATGCACATGCGCGTTTATGCTCCTGCCCCCCCCTCTGATGCAACTTTCTTGGAGGGAAGACAGGAGTGGCAGGCTGGAACTGCATGCACATGTGTGGGCATTTTAAAGTCTGCCACGGGGCTGAAGTAGCAGTTTAGCCGTCATTTTCTGGTGGGGTTGGAATAGTGATGCTGCCCACCAAGGTTTACCACCCTAGGTGATTGTTTAGTTCACCTAGTGGACATGCCGACCCTGGCAACTGGTACCACAGAGACTGGTTTAATCTCTGAAGCTATTCTATGTTAACAGGAACCAAGACTAATGAAGCCACACTTATTTTTGTGAGGCGTAAATTTGGGATTCCCTTTCAAGTATGAAATTGGAGTCCTCCCCACAATCAACCCAGTGATAGTCTTAAACACTAAAATCAACTTGGAGCAACAGCTATTTAACTTATCTTAGAGGCACTACACCCATTCACTGAGCCGGTTTGACAGGGCATGCAATGATCAGTTCCACTGACGTCAATGGAATTCTAATATGTTTCTTTGGTAAATCCATGGGATTTCTAGATGCTGCCAGCAGCTTAATAGTACTGGCTTCATAGAAACATAGAAAATGATGGCAGATCTTAAAGTAGCTAAACAGCTAGAAAAGGTGGTGACAAAAGCTAGAAGGATGTTTGGGTGCTTAGGGAGAGGAATGGCCAACAGAAGAAAGGAGGTGATAGTGCCTCTGTATAAGTCTTTGGTGCGACCTCATTTGGAGTATTCTGTACAATTCTGGAAACCACACCTTCAAATGGATATAAACAGGCTGGAATCGGTACAGGGGGTGGCTACTAAAATGCTTAGTGGTCTTCATTATAAAGCATACGAGGACAGACTTAAGGATCTTAATATGCACACCTTAGAGGAAAGGTGGGATAGAGGTGATATGATTGAGAAGTTTAAATACCTCCGTGGCATAAATGCACAGGAGGAGGAGAGCTTCTTTCAATTGAAAGCAAGCTGTGTTACGAGGGGACATAGGATGAGGGTGAAAGGGGATAGACTCAGGAGTAATATGCTGAAATATTTCTTTACGGAAAGAGTGGTAGATGTGTGAAATAGTCTCCCAGTATCTGAATTCAAAAAAGCATGCGACAAACATAGAGGATCTCAAAAAGAAAAAAGGGGACTATTGTAGTAGTTGATATGGAAGGGCAGACTTGATAGGCCATGTTGTCTTTTTCTGCCATCATGTTTCTATATCCATACCAACTAGTAAACTCTACAATCCACTCCACTCCCTCAGAGATCCTCTGTGCTTATCCATACTTACTTGAATTCAGATATAGTCCTTTTTTCCACCACTTCTTTTGGAAGGCTGTTTCACACATCCACCACCCTTCTCATGAAAAAATATTTCCTTAGATTACTCCTGAGTCACCCCTTTCACATTTATCCTATGACCTCTAATTCCAGAGCATTCTTTCAATAGAAAGAAGCTCGCCTCTTGTGATTTCAGACCATTGAGTAATTTAAATATCTCTATGATGCCCCCTTCTTCTCTTCCAGTGTATACATATTTAGTTTATTAAGTCTGTCCCTATATTTTTTATGACCACTGATCATTTTAGCAGCTACCCTGCAATTAAGGTCTCACCAGAGACTTATACAGAGGCAATATCACCTCTGTTTTCTACTGACCATTCCTCTCTCTATGCCCCATATTATCTGTGTGGCTTTTGCCTCTTCATTATGGGTGGTATTTTAGAAGTCCTATTTGTGAGTAGGATGTCTGAAAATGGGCATGTAGACATGCAAAAAGCATGGAGATGTCCCTAGAGCCATCCTATAAGCTAGGTATATCAACCCTTTAAGCATGGGAGCTTGTTGGAGGTGGGATCTGGGTGGAGCAAGGGAGATGCACATCATGGTGCGATTTAAGAATGGCGCAAGCACATCTGGCCTTATTTGATGAGTCATCCATGCCCATACCTGCTCCTGACCATGAATAAGGTAAAAGAAGGTGCTTATTTTATGGATATAACTCTTCCAGGGAAACACACATAATGCAAGGATGAGGGTTTTGGATTTGTTAGGATCTGGGGAACATTCTGGGGAAAGGAGGGGCTTTTCTGAAGGAATGGGCTCTACCTTAACCAGGATGGAACCAGACTGCTGGCATTAACCTTTAAAAAGGAGATAGAGCAGCTTTTAAACTAGATGAAGGTATCTCTTGACGAAGGACTCCCATACTGTTGGCTATATAACTTCCTCTCCCTTCTTCCCCTGCCCTTTCCCGCCCCTGTCCCTTCCTCTTACCCTTCCCTCCTTCCCACCCTTCCCTTTTGTTGACGCTTTGGTATGTTATCACCAAGCTGCTGCTCAAACCTGTTAATGTATAGTTGCTCCTCATGCCTGTTAATTTAAAGTTACAGTACCTTTTTTGTTATGCTTGTTCTATGCATGTTCTATGTTCTAGGTAAATTTGCTTGTAAACTGCTCTGATACCAAATAGTGCGGTATATAAAAGCTAAAAATAAATAATAGTGGAAAGCAGACAGTCGCCCAAGAGCGCATGGTTCGGAACAAAGTATCCTGGAAAGAGTTAGAATATGTAGCCCTAAATGAGAGGTTAGATATGATTAGTATCTCAGAGACATGGTGGAAGGAGAACAACCAGTGGGACACCATGATACCTGGGTACAAACTACATTGTAATGATAGAGCAAATCAAATTGGTGGAGGGGTTACACTCGTTGTTAGAGAGGGCAATGAATCACAAAGGTTTAAAGTTTTGCAGGAAACAAAATTCACTGTAGAATTTCTATGGATTGAAATTCCATGTAAAAAGGGGACAGGGAAGGTGATGGCAGTGGGGATGTACTATCAACTGCCTGGCCGGAATGAACAAATGGATGATAAAATGCTTAAAGAATTCAGGGAAGCTAACAATATTTACAGTACAGTAATAATAATGGTTGATTTCAATTATCCTGGTATCGACTGGGTCAGTATCACAGCAGGACATGCTAAGGAGATAAAGTTTCTAGATGAAATAAATGACTGCTTCTTGGAGCAGCTGGTTCATGAACCGACTAGAGGGGAAGCCATTTTGGACCTAGTCCATAGTGGAGCACAAGATCTGGTGCAAGAGATAAAGTGTTGGGGCCACTTGGCAATAGTGATCATAGAAGATCACATTTGATTTAATAAATGGAGGAGGTATGGTAAGGAAATCCACACTACTACCTTTTAACTTTCAAAAGGGAGAGTATGATAAAATGAGGAAAATAGTTAAGAAAAAACTAAAAGGAGCAGTTGCAAAGGTTAAAGATTTACACCAAGCTTGGTTGTTGTTTAAAAATACTATCTTGGAAACTCAGATCAGATGTATTCCACGCTTTAAGAAAAGTGGAAGGAAGTCCATAAAATTGCCAGCATGGTTTAAAGGTTAGGTCAGAGAGACTGTTTTTGCCAAAAAAGCATCATTCAGGAAATGGAAAAAGGAGCCAAATGACAAAAACTGGAAACAACATAAGCACTGGCAAGTTAGATGCAAGCCATTGATAAGGCAGGCAAAGAGATAATTTGAGAAGAAGCTTGCTGTGGAAGCTAAAATGCATAATAACAATTTTTTCAAGTACATTCGTAGCAAAAAACCAATCACAGAGTCAACTGGACCATTAGATGATAGAGGGGTAAAAAAGGTCACTAAGTGGGGACAAGGCCATAGTGGAGAGACTGAATGAATTCTTTGCTTCAGTCTTTACTGAGGAAGATGTAGGGATGTTACCCATTACTGAAATGGTATTTAAAGGTGATACCTCAAAAGAATTGAAAGAAATATCGATACACCAGAAAGATGTATTACAACTATTTGATAAGCTGAAGAATAACAAATCACGTGGACCGGATGGTATACATCCAAGGGTGTTGAAAGAACTGAAATATGAGATTGCAGACCTACTATTAGTAATCTGTGAACTATCATTAAAATTATCTATAATACCTGAAGAATGGAAAATGGGCAATGTAACGCCAAATTTTAAAAAGGTTCCAGGGGTGATCTGGGAAACCTCAGACCAGTGAGCCTGACATTAGTACCAATCAAAATGGTAGAAACCATTATAAAGAACAAAATTACTGAATATGTAGATAGTCATGGCTTAATGGGAGATAGCCAACATGGCTTTAGCCAAGGAAGATCTTGTCTTGCTAATCTGTTATGGTTTTTTTGAAGCTGTGAATAAACAGGTAGACAAAGGTAAGTTGGTTTATATATTGTATCTGGATTTTCAGAAAGCCTTTGTCAAGGTCCCTCATGAGAGACTCTTGGCAAAATTAAAAAGTCATGGGATAGGTGGCAGTGTACTATTGTGGATCTGGAACTGGTTAAAAGATAGAAAGCAGAGGGTAGGGCTAAATGGCCAATTTTCCCAATGGGATCTGTGCTGGGTCTGCTGCTTTTTAACAAATTCATAAATGACCTGGAAATGGAAATAACGAGTGAGGTAATCAGATTTGCAGATAACACAAAATTATTAAAAGTTGTTTAAACCCATGAGGATTGTGAAAAATTGCAAGAGAACCTTGATAAATTGGAAGACTGGGCATCCAAATGGCAGATGAAATTTAACGTGGACAAGTTAAATTTATGCGCCTAGGAAAAATAACACAAACTATGGTTACACAATGCAAGGTTCCATATTAGGAACCACCACCCAGGAGAAAAGATTAGGCATAATCCTGGATAACATGTTGAAATCCTTTGCGCAGTGTGCAGTGGCAGTCAAGAAAGCAAATTTATGTGGAATAAGCAGGGTGTCCCCCCGGCGAACCCCAGACATACAGGGCCATTACTGGACTTGGCCCTGTACATCCAGGGGTCGGACCACCCACTGTCCGCCCCATCCCACCTCTGTCCCCCACAGGGTTTGAGGATTTTTCAAGATTCAAGGACTCTGTAATAGCCTCAAACCCTGTTCCCCTTCAGTACGTGGCACTTTTTGAGTCAGAATCCCTGTAGCTTCTTTTTCATCAGGTGCAAAGTCTTGTTTTCCCTTTTATTTTATTTTTTTTAGCAACAGGCAGTTTCTCCAAATGAGTTAATTTTGCGCATATCGTGACAGTCATGAACCTCACTCCTAAGACAGGGTTTGTGGAGTATGATCTCAGTGTCTGAAATTTACTGCTAATGCTCAGCATAGTACTTGCATTGTGCCAAATTTTGGCAGATTCTCTTTGTATACAGGCACATTCTAATATGTGCATCCAAGTCCCTGTGCGCCCGATCGGAATCGGAACGCACAGAGGCAGACCCGATTCTGATCCCATAGGGTCTAGACATGGCCTACAGGATTGGAAACAGGTCTGGGCCTGTACATGCAGGCCAGGACCCGATTCTGATTAGCCTGCACGTACAGACCCCTGCCCGGCTAACTCAGTCAGGCTCCTGAATGGAGCTGCGGTGTCATAGCGTCTCATTTTCATTTGCACTGTGGCTCCATTCAGGAGCCGTGATCTCCAACCACTGACCACTTTCTCCTTTCCCTGCAGTCCAACCCTCGATCTGGCCTTCCATGGCCCCTGCACCCCTCACCTTTCTGCTTCTGCCTGGGTCTGCTGTCTCCCGTCCAGTCTGTCAACCCTGGACATACAGGGCTGACTTCAGAATCGGTCCTGTATGTCCGGAGTCGTGGACCACCCATGCCACGCCCTCGCTCTGCCTCCAGAACACCCCCTCCCACCCCTGACAGCCTCTTTGTATAAACTCCTTGTTCATATAGGGAGGCTTTCTGCTGGGGATGGAAGGCGGCGAATAGCGGGGATGGATATCCCAAAGGGAAGTCCATCCCCGCTATTCGCATTACAGAATAGACCCCATACCCTCTTGCAGAAGTTCACTTAACTGCAGTTAATCCTCTTAATGTTTTCATTAATTTCTGTGGTTTATCTCCTGCCACAGTGGGCCCATGAACATGCTCACCATGAGAAGACCCCTCTGATGCTTTGGCTTAAGCAACTTCAGACATCTCTCCTCAGCAGTCTTTGAATGTAGGGCTAGAGCTGCACAAATCCATCTCCTTCTAGGTGCTTGGCTCTGAGGCCAGCAGCACCACACTACAGTGTGGTGAAGTCAAAGACCAGGATTTGAATTTGGGGTTGGTCATTATACTCTTTGCATTTTCCCTTCAAATTTATAGCTCCTCCTTCTGTGCTACATCATTTGCCAAGGGCCTTCTCAGTATTATTTTGCTAGGATAGAGTGTTTATTTATTTATTTAACATCTCTTATATACCGCACTATTAAAATCAGCGCGGTGTACATCGAACAAAATATACTGCAATGTGTACAGGTAACATCGAGTTTACAGAGAACAAGGGAATATAAAACATGGAATAACAGGGATAACTATGTACAATCAACATTATACTATATATATGCTTTAATTATGTACCATATTTAAACTCGAGTGAATATTGAACATGTATTCATGGGTAGCATGAGTCTATAGTAGTAAGGTAGATTTTCGTGGGTACTAACCGTTTTCTGGTTGGATTAAAGTGCTAGGGTGTTTAGTGTGAGTGGGAGGCCTGTTGGCTGTGTGAGTGTCCATGGACACTTCTGGGTAGTATTTTGTGAATAAGTGATGCTTTACGGCTTTGCGGAATTGTAATAGACTTTTGATGCCGCGGATTTCATGGGGAAGTTTATTCCAATTCCTGGGTGCGAACAATGAAAAAGCTCTGTTTGATGTAGCTTTAGTACATGATGTCATCATCTTGGGAACTATTAAGGTGTTCATGGTTGTAGTCCTTCTGTTTCTATTTTCAGGGGTGTTATGGATTAGTTTTCTGATTGGTGTTGGTGGGTAGATATTCATGGCTTTGAAGGTCAAAACTAGTGACTTGTATGAGAGTCTGGCTTGTAGTGGTAGCCAGTGTAGGTCTTTCATGATAGGCGTTATATGAGCAGACCTTGGTGACCCAGAGAGGACTCTAGCAGCTGTATTCATAGCCAGACGTAGTGGATTTAAGGTTGATTGAGGGAGCCCGTGGAGGATGATGTTTGCAAAATCTAGATGTGGAAGGACTAGTGCCTGGAAGGTTGACCGGTA
This sequence comes from Ichthyophis bannanicus, assembly GCA_033557465.1. Classification (NCBI taxonomy): domain Eukaryota; kingdom Metazoa; phylum Chordata; class Amphibia; order Gymnophiona; family Ichthyophiidae; genus Ichthyophis; species Ichthyophis bannanicus. The sequence continues at coordinate 811,481,558 of CM066036.1, forward strand.
ATCAGTATAGTCCAGTAGTGGACGGAGGTGGCGTAGTGTTCTGATCTTATGGTATATATTCTTTGTCACATTCTTCACGTGCATTGTCATGTCCAGGTGTTGATCTAATGTTATGCCGAGGTATCGGATCGTGGGTTTGGACGTCAGTTCTGTGTTGTTGACCAGCAGTGACGGCGGAGGTACAAACTTAAGATTCCTTGTAACAAATAGGACATCAGTTTTGCTATGATTTATTCTTAGGTTTTGAGTCAGCAACCATTCAGCTACTGCTCCGAAACAGTTGGTTATTGGAGTAAACACTGGTTGGTCAGTTTTGAACGGCATGTATATGAGGATGTCATCAGCGTATGCCAAGCATTGCACGTTGAAGGATCTGATCAATTCACAAATCGGCTGCATATAAATATTGAACATTAACGCCGATAGTGAAGATCCTTGTGGTACGCCTTGAGACTGTAGGAACGGCTCTGAGGATTTCTGGCCTGTTTTAACTTGTTGCCACCTGTTGGAAAGGTAGGATCTACACCATTCCAGTGCTGTGCTTCGAATCCCCTTCTCTCTCAGACGTTGAATTAGTATATCGTGGTTTACAGAATCGAAGGCAGCAGAAATGTCTAAAAAGATGAGAACAAATCCTTGTTTGATATTGTTTATTCCTGTGATCAGATCGTTGAATAGGGTTGTAAGGATTGTGTCGACTCCATGTGCTTCTCTGAATCCATGTTGTGATTTGTCTAGAGGTGCTTCTGTGTCAATGTGATGCTGGAGTTGTTGTTGGGCAGCTTTCTCAATGATTTTTGCAAGCTGGGGGATGCTTGAGATTGGCCTAAATGATTCAACTTTGGATGGATCAAGCTTACTGTTTTTTAGTAGGGGCTTGATAGAGGTGTGTTTAAGACTCTGGGGGAATGAGCCTGTTAGGAAGGATTGGTTCAGAATTTTGCATAGGATTTGGCTTAGATCATGTCGCAGATCTTTGATCCAGTTAGCTGGGCATGGGTCGTTAGGTGCCGTGCTAGGATTGATGGAGGCGATAATTCTCTCAATTTCACTAGATGATATAGTATTGAAGTTGCAGAATGGAGTTATATGAGATTCCTTAGGTGATATAATGGGGTTGATGGTATTTATGCATGTGCTGGACTTAATCATTTTTGATTGCAGGTAGTTTGCGTAGTCCTGTGGCCGAGGCGTTGCAGGTTGGTCTGAAACTGGCTCTCTTGTTATGGATCTTACTAAGTTGAATAGAGCATGAGGTTTATTGATGGAGCGCTTCAGAAGGTTTGTGTGGTATAGCTTCCTACTCAATGTTACCTTTTCACGGTGGGTAGCTAGGTGTGAGTTATATGTTTCAAGGGCTTCTGGTGAGTGGGTTTGGCGCCACTGTCTTTCAAGTTTGCGTAGATGAATGAGGGATGTACGAAGGTCAGCAGAGAACCATGGTGCGTGTTCTCGTTTTCTTATTTTCTTATCCATGTGCACTGGACATGAGGCGGCTCTGAGGTTCTCGTCCCATTTGGATACCAGGTCATCTAAGTTGAGGGTAGTGTTGGTCAAGAGTGGATGGAGGTTATCTAGGACTTTGTCACGGTTGAGAGGTTGAAAACGGACTGCATGGGTTCCGGGTGAGTTAGATGGTATTTGACTCACATGTGTGGTATAGGTGGGTATATTGAATTGAATAAGATTGTGATCAGACCAAGGTACTGGTATAACCGATAGTTGAAGGGCTTGGTGTGTTAAGGATTTTTCAAGATTCAAGGACTCAAGGTGTTGGAATGAGGTGCAAAGATGAGGTCTAGTTTGCCTCCTTTAGTGTGGGTGGGAGAGTCGACATATTGTTTGTAACCTAGATCCTCTAGTGCGTTTAGGAATGCTTCTGAATGGCTGTCATGAAGAGATGGGAGGTTGAAGTCACCAACTACCCAATTTGGAGAGCGTGATGTGGATGTTGCGCATGCAAGCTCAATTATTGTTGGAAGGTCATCCGGTAATGGGGATGGTGCTCGATAAAGCAGGTTGATTGAGCAGAGATCATTGGATATAGTGAGGGAGTCAAGGTGGGTTGAGCTGGAGGAGTTGCATAGCTTGAAGTTAAGATCTGTTTTAGCAAGGATGAGCGTTCCGCCTCCTTTTTGAGTGGATCTGTGGCATGTGTAGAGGTCAAATCCAGGAGGCAGCATCTGGTTCAGAAGGATGTTGTCGCAGTCAGATAGCCATGATTCTGTGACCATCAGGATGTCGAGCTTGTATTGAGGAATCAAGTCCATGACTACGGGCCATTTTGATCGTATGGATCTGGCATTTATCAATGCACATTTTAGGAGGCGTTGTCAATGGAGTTTCTCAGATTGGGCTTTGTTGATGACTTGAAGGGGAATGCTAAGAAGATGGGAGTGGGATGTGTGGTTGCGTTTTGCATTTGTGTGGTGGGAGAATTCAAACCATCTCCTTCCATATGTACGCAGTATTGGTATGTAGCTAGTATCGTGGTTGAGGGCGTTTGTGATGCAGGGGAGCCCAAAGGTAAGGAGGGTAGTGATCGATAACAGGACCTTGTACATTTTTAGGTTAGATAGAAATAATGCAATGCCTAGAATAGTGCAATAACTAGCAGCAGTGCAGTGATCCGCAATTGCTATCAACAATGCAATGACTAATTGATATTGGCAACAGTTAAAGGACTATAGGCAGTGGTGGAACAATGTGCTAATTTAGTATTGGCAATAGTATAAAGATTATTGATTTGCAAATAACAGTATAATAGCTTGTGAGATGCTAGTTTGTACTGACAACAGTATTGTAATAGCTGTAATAAGTTCTTACTGACAACAGTATTGTAATAGCTGTAATAAGTTCTTACTGACAACAGTATTGTAATGGCTGTAATAAGTTCCTACTGACCACAGTATTGTAATGGCTGTAATAAGTTGTTACTGACAACAGTATTATAATAAGTTCTTACTGACAACAGTATTATAATGGCTGTGATAAGTTCCGCTGCTCCGATGAGACGAGGAGATTGTTGCATTATTGACAAGAACTCTCCCTCAAGTTTTAGAAACAGGATGGGACACATAGGGTTTAGAGCATAGGTTTTCAACCTAGTCCTCGGGGAACCCTAGGCCGGTCAGGTTTTCAGGATTCCCACAATGAATATGCATAAGATAGATTTGCATACAATGAAGGCAGAGCATGCAAATCTTTCTCAAGCATATTCATTCTGGGAATCCTGAAAACCTGACTGGCCTAGGGTTCCCCGAGGACTGGGTTGAAAACCCCTGGTTTAGAGAGACATTCTCTGCTATAGCCACTAGAGATCTAGCAAAGTTGATAAAACAAAACCTAAGGGATCTCTATATGCATTCTGAGGTCCAGCTCCCAGCCCTTCATTTGTGAATGCAAACAAAAATAATTGGTAAGCAATTCTGCTTTTTCTTCATCAGTCTCTACATATTCTTCCTCTTCACCTTGGTAGTAGTGTGTGCTGTTAAGTCAATGCTGACTCCTGACAACTCAATAGCCCTTAGGTTTCCTTGGCAAGGTGTGACTGGAAGTAGAGTGCTAGGCCTTTGTTCTGAGATAATGGCGGGTAAGTTGACTTGCTTGAGGTCACAAGCAGTGCTGGTGGGAATTAAACCCTGGTCTCTTGGTCACCAGGGCACTGTACTAACTACTAGACTGCTACTCTACTCTAACCCTTGAGCTTATAGTTCCACTTTTGCACTTCCTCTTGTCAATAATATATCTAATAAAATGTCTTGTCCCTCCATTTTACTGTATTGGCTATTTTTTCTTCCATTTGCATCTTTGCTTTCCTGACTACTTTCCCAGCTTCTTATAGTTTCTCAAGACATTGTTGCTTGTTTTCCTCTTTCGTGATCTCTTGTAAATTATGAACACTGCCAAATTTTTCCATAATATTTGGCTATTTCTTTCAAAACCATAGTGACTTATTTTTCTTCTCACTTTTATTTACTTTCCTAGCAATAAGTTTTGTTGATCTTTGCAGTTTTCTAGGTCATGCTGGAAAACTGCAAAGATCATCATACTAGCTGTGGAAGCCCAAGAGAACAAATAAGATTCGTTGCCTCTAAAATATCTCCTTTCATTTCATTTATTGAATATTTCACCTAGCCCAAGGCAGGATTTTCAAATAGCCCAAGGCAGGATACAATAAAACATACATAACTATAATCATACATATAATGGGTTACTTTAGAAGCCCTATTCATGCTATGGACATCTGATACAGGCATAAAGTCTGAACGGGGATGTGGTGGAGGCATTGCCGGGATGTTTCCAAGAGTCAAGTGATGTCTAAGGTTATACCTGCTCCAGACATGAATAAGCATTGGGAACGTGTTTGTTACATCCAGAGGGCGTAGAGAAGATTGCACGTCATCATGCCCAGTATTCTGCACAAACACAATGATAACAGCAGTGGGATTTGAACCCTGGCTTTAGCCTACTCCTCTAACCATTAGGATATTCCTAGACATCCCGATTCTCAGATACTGTTCCTGGGACATCTATGTAGATGCCCCCACAGATATCCATATTGGGCATGTCCATGCTTGAAATAGTGGCTGAACATGGATATTCCTGCCTTTACTTCAGATGCTCTGGCATGGATGTCACAGACTGCATTTGGATGTCATTTATAAAATACCATTTATAATACACAAAACAATGAAAAATATGCTATAACAACAAACAGAGCCCTCCAACTATCAATGCTAAAATTCAATTAAAATAATAGATTTAGATTCACTCACTTGGAAACAAGCAAACTTTTAAGTGCTTTTTAAAACGAAAAAGATCCTCCATAACACACAGGTTTATAGGTAAATCATTCCATAAGAATGGAAAGGAACCAGATATCACCTATGGACAGCTGTATTAGGGTTGGTGTGCTTATAGATATTGCTAGATAAATGTTCAGTAGTAGATAAATGCACTATTGTGTTTATTGGCTGAAAGGTGCAGTGACATGCTCTGATGTCTATGTGGAGCAGCGCATGGTTTCAGAGAGCAAAAGCTCATCATTCTTCAGCACCATCTATGTTTCTCACCACCTGTCATTATGCAAGATAGTAAACAGGGTAGTGAGCCTGGTTCTGATGGAGCAGAAACCCCAGGAGGGGGAGTAAAGCTGGAATTAAACCACTGTATAAACATCAGGCGCTAAGGATATGGGTGTCTGATGGCTCTGGAACTCACGGCTCACATCTGTTGAGGGTTCTGCTTAAAATCACTCGTCCCCACGTCCAGGAATGGCGCTCAGTATCCAGTGATGAGAGGCTTTTCCTTCTAGAGATGAGCCAGATTTAAATTTTGTGCAAAAGTATTACCCTGTGTGCTTGGAGAGCTTTGAATTAATGAAGGGAAGGAGATAAGTTCATAAAGATTGTTCACATATAACACATGTTTTACACCTGGAAAATGGCTAATGTAAAACTGTGCATGGGTATACATGTGCTGACAAGATGGTGCCTATCTTTATATCGTTGGGGACGTAGTTTGAGCAGTGCTGGGGTGAAGTTGTGATGTACATGAAGGGAGTGCACACACACAAATAGTTTCTTTTGGGAAGGTGACAATCTGTGCAAGAGAATTTGAGTACTATTAGGCGGGGCGGCTCAAGGCAATCTGCTGCTGGAGGCAAGAGCTGGTGCCCCCCCTTCCCCATCACCCCAAATACAGGGATCTCCTCAGAGGTGTTTGCCCCAAGAAAAAAGAACCTACCCGCAGAACCTCTGTGTCTTAAAGATAGGCAAGGTTGGGGGGCGGAGCCTGATGTCCAGCGGGTAGGACGCTTTGCGTTGAAGCTCCCGAGAGGCCTACTCAGAATCCTGACTTAATACCTATATAAATTTACTATTTTGCTCCGAGCTGACCGGGGCACCTCGGGGGGGATGGCGGCCCATAAACCAGCGCGCTTGGACTTCGGGTCTCCTTCTTCTTCTCACGGAAAACGCTCCAAAACAGAGGTGTCCTCCCCACAGAAGATGGTTCCATTTCGTGAAAACCCCGCAATACACCTGGAGATTTTGGAGGAAATACGCGGCGTGAAGGAATTGGTGCAGTCCAATGGAGAAGCGCTTCGAGCCATGCGAGAAGACTTTGGAGTGCTCCAGGACCGACTTGAAGGTCTTTCATTACGGCAGGACAATATGGCGGGGGTCCTCGACTCGCACGAGGTGCGCTTGGGCAAACTGGACAAGGCTGAGCGCCAGATACAGACTCTTCAAAAGGAGTTGGAAGATAGCAATAATCGAGCCCGTCGCAACAATGTGAGGCTCCTCGGAATGCCGGAGGGGGTGGAAGCAGGAGATATAAGAGAATTCTTGCTCAAAACTCTTCCCTCCTTGCTGAAGATCACTTTTCACAGAGAACTGGAAATCGATCGAGCACACCGTGTTCCTGCCCGCATGGCGCTCAACCGCACGACCCCCCGGCCTATTATCTTTAGCTTGTTACGATATCAACAAGTGGAACAAATTTTACATGCTGCCCGAGCGAATCATCATTTGGAATTTGAAGGTCGTAAGGTCTCCTTCTTTCCTGATTTGGCAAAGCCTACCGTTGACCGTCGGAAGAAACTCCTTGCTCTTCGCCCTCGACTTCAACAGCTACAGGCTCGCTTTGGCCTGTTGTATCCAGCGAAGCTCCGAGTGACTCTCCACAACCAGACCAGGACGTTCGAGGATCCTGATCTACTATCAACATTTTTGGACTCCAAAGAAGCAGAGCAGATGCGCTAATCCCAAATCTTGGACTCTTATCTGCCGGCTCTGTCCGCCATTTTGAAGGGCCCGATGCGGCGGTCATAGCCAAGCACAGAAATAGCCTGGACTTTCTTTCTTTCTCTGTATGACTTTTGTTTTTGGTCTCCTATCCCTTCATGATGTGTGCCTCGGTCGGATTCGGAGCACGCACAGTCCTACAGGTTATGTGTTTTTTCAATTTCGGCCTTCTCTGGGGTTTCTCCCCGCAGACACATGGTCGCCAGTAATTTTGGGGTTTTGCTTCTCCTCTACCGCACTGCGGTTTTCTTTGTTAATGTGGGGCGCTTCATTGTATTATATTAGCTTATTTTTCCTATGTCATGTGTACAGCCAGATACAGTCAGTTTGAGGGACACAGTGAAATTATGTGTGCTATCATGCTCAGAATTTTTAACTTTTCTGAATGGCCTTATGTAAAATCTTATTATTCATCGTCAAAGGCATTACTGGTCCACTCAAAGGAAAGAATATCCTTAGCTATCTTAGCCACGAGCATGTTGATTCGGTGTTTCTTCAGGAAACGCATTTCACTCTGCTGAAACACTGAAACTCAATGCTAGGCCTCACATGGTAACTGCCTATTCTCCCACCGTTTCCAAATGGTACGGGATAGCCATTCTGGTTAAGAAGTCTTTGCACGCTACTGTACCTGATATTAGCGCTGACATGGAGGGTAGATGGGCCCGTGTACACCTTGAGGTTGGAAATAGTGAATTCACGTGTATTTGCACTATGCCCCGAATGTGGACAACCCTGCTTACTATGCAAGTTTTGCGCAGTTGGCCTCGGCCTCCGCCAATGCTCCATTAATACTTGGTGGCGATTTTACTCAAGTGTTCCCTCAATCTTTTCTTCTCAAACAAGGTGCTCGTTGGTTGGAAGATCCAGTACCGAGCAGACCTGTGTGGCTAGATATAGTAGCGGGCCTTTGCTAACCGATTCCTCTTACCTTTCTCCCTGGTATGACTCTCCCATTAGACTCCCACTATCCACCAATGCTTTTCGACACTTTAGGTGCCTTTCATACTCTTATGCAAACTTTAGACTCCCGACTCTGGTCAGTGCAACTTCAGCATTGCATTCGGAGCACTAGAGTACTCCCGCCATCGGCATTCTCTGCATAAGGTTGATTGGAGACTTCCGATCTCTCGGTAGTTCACCGGGTGTAGCATCCAATTTTACTAAACCTTATGTAATGCTATCACTAGCGATACCTCTATAGCGCAGAAAGTATGGGAGAGAGAATTGTATGTAACTTTGACCTCGGAGCAATGGAGCCTTCTCTGGAGTAGAGGGCCACGGGTTCCCGACCCGCCTCACTCACTCAGACCCTCTTCTTTCTAGCCCACCGGTGTTTTTACCCTCCTCACAGATTAGACAAATGGAACACTACTCAGGGTAATGGTTGCTGGACACGTCCTGCGGCCATTGGTTTATTGCTTCATGTTATGCATGAATATCCCGCACTACAGTATCACTGGCGTCGGGTCTGGGGTCGTATTTAGTCTATCTCGCACTCTCAGGAGTCCCTTTCTTGGAGGATAGTGGGACTTCGCCCAGTTGCGGGGATCCCCTCTCTCCCAAAATGGCTTATCTCCTATCGAACTTTATGCTTGGCATTGCTATTTCCCTAATTAAGTAATACTGGGAAATTAGTTCCCATCTGAGCCCCAATGAATGGTGGAATCATGCCTGTCTCTACAGTAAATATGAACAAATACCTCGTCTGTTCGCTTCCTCCGTTCAGGACTCCTTCACATTGGTCTCAATGGAAGATGCTCAATGAATATGTACATTTTGCTAAATGCTCTCATCTGACTGTCTAACTTTGTATATATCTCTGTCCCATGATCATGCTGTATTGTGGATACTTTTTTGATCGTTTGATGTATAATCACTGTTAATTGGAAGCGCTCACATGCTGATATAAACGGGTAGAGAAGAAGCATCGGGGTGGGGGGTAATGGGTTTACTTTTCCTTATTGTATACTTGTTTTGTCTCTTTTGGTGTGTTGTTTCTTTTGTTTGTTGCAAAATGAAAATAAAAGTTTTAAAAAAAAAAGATAGGCAAGGTTTTTCATCGAAAATTGCTGCTACCCCTGTAGCCCCTTCTTCCACCCCCTCTCCGTCCAGAAACGCCCCAAACACACCCCGATACTATGCGGATAGCATTGGGGTGTGTTAGGGACTTAGCCAGGATTTTTGAAGGGCACTACGTCGGTACTTCTATAAATACAATGTCAAGGTATTCTATAAATACCTTGACATTGTATTTATAGAAATACCGGCGTAGTGCGAACACAATCCCCTTGAAAAAACCTGAGAGTGAAACACACCAGCGCGAAGGTTGGCATTGGGGAACTACTAGCTCGTTCAGATAAGTACCACTTTTAAAATGTTCAGGCTCTCTGTGGGAAAATTATCTGTCTTGAGCCTAGCACTATTCATTTGAACATCAGCAACATTTATGGGTCGTTGATGCAATTGAGAGCTGTGGGTCTAAGCTTTGTCTGTAAACCCATGAAATTAGCTCCGTACAAGTCTGAGACCCAGTTGCAAGAAATATATACCTCATGTGGTGAAGAGTGGAGCGCTTTTTGGTTCTAACGTTACTATATGGCCTAATGGGAGACAGCCAACATGGTTTTAGACAAGGAAGATCTTGTCTTACTAATCTATTATGTTTTTTTGAAAGTGTGAATAAACAGGTGGACAAAGGTGAGTCGGTTGATATAGTGTATCTGGACTTTCAGAAAGCCTTTGACAAGGTCCCTCATCAGAGACTTTTGGCAAAACTAAAGAGTCATGGGATAGAAGGCAGTGTACTACTGTGGATCAAGAACTGGTTAAAAGATAGAAAGCAGAGGGTTGGGATAAATGGCCAATTTTCCCAATGGAGAAAAGTGAATAGTGATGTACCCCAGGGATCTGTGCTGGGTCTGCTGCTTTTTGACATATTCATAAATGACCTGGAAAGTGGAATAACGAGTGAGGTTATCAAATTTGCAGATGACACAAAACTATTTAAAGTTGTTAAAACCCAAGAGGATTGTGGAAAATTGCAAGAGGATCTTGATAAATTGGAAGACTGGGCATCAAAATGGCAGATGAAATTTAATGTGGACAAGTGCAAAGTTATGCACCTAGGGAAGAACAACCCAAACTATGGTTACACGATGCAAGGTTCCACATTAGGAACCACCACCCAGGAAAAAGATTTAGGCGTCATTGTGGATAGCATGTTAAAACCCTCGGCCCAGTGTGCAGCGGCGGCCAAGAGAGCAAATAGAATGCTAGGTATCATAAGGAAAGAAATGGAAAATAAAACAAAAGATATTATAATGCCTCTATATCGTTCCATGGTGAGACCGCACCTTGAATATTGTGTGCAATTCTGGTCGCCGTATCTTAAAAAGGATATAGCGTTATTAGAAAAGGTTCAGAGAAGAGCCACCAAAATGGTAAAGGGGATGGAAGGATACTCCTATGAAGAAAGGCTAAAAAGGTTAGTGCTCTTTAACCTGGAAAAGAGACGGCTGAGGGGAGATATGATAGAAGGATTGGAACGGGTAAACGTAGATCGATTGTTTACGTTATCAGAATATAGAAAGACTAGGGGACATGCAATGAAGCTACAGGGTAAACTATTTAAAACTAATAAAAGAAAATATTTCTTCACTCAACGTGTAATCAAACTCTGGAATTTGTTACTGGAGGATGTAGTAAAGGCTGTTAGTGTAGCTGGGTTTAAAAAAGGTTTGGACAAGTTCCTGGAGGAAAGATCCACAAACCATTATTAAGAAGGGACCCAGGATATCAATGCTTGACCCAGTACAAGCATTGCGGAACCTGTGTCTTTTGGGGAAACTGCTAGGTACGTATGACCTAGATTGGCCACTGTTGGAAACAGGATACTGTGCTTGATGGACCTTGGTCTGATCCAGTATGGCATATCTTATGTTCTTATGTTATGTTCTTAACACCATACTGGACTCAAAAGACTGAGGGAAAATGGTATCAATGGGGTGAGCCACAGATGGAGGGATTATATAAATGGCATGCATACCCGAACATAGGTGAATGATCAGAACGATATTAGGTGTTTGAATGATTGAGGGGATTTTAATAGGAGTGGAGGGACTTAAACAGAAGGATGGAGGAGAATATGAGAGGATGAATGCATGAACATTGAATGGAGTATGAAGTGGTTGGGCATGAGCCCACCGCTATTGATGAAGGACTGGGATGGGGCGAATGATGGTCAAAGGGAGAGGAGTGAAGGGGAAGGATTGAATGTCACATGCTCTGAAGGGAGGTGCTGCCAAGAAGGGGAGGGCAGCGAGATAGTGGGGAAAAAGAGGAGGGGGGTTAGACATAAGGGGGGATAGAGGGAAATGGAATTAGACTGCCGCTGACCACAGGGACGCCTATTGGGAAGAGGGGGAGATTGAAATGAAGGAGTTAAAGGTGGGTAGTATTAATGCTAACAGCCTAAACTAGCCTAGGAAAAGACACTTATTTTTTAAAGAACTTTGCCGTCTTCAGTTAGAAATAGCCTGTGTACAAGAGACAAATTTAAAGCTTAGGAACCATGGGCTGTTAAGGGATAGAAATTATCAGCACATTTACTATGGACCTCTTTCTGATCCTCGTTTAGTGGGTCTGGACATCTGATTCTGAGGTCGGCCCTGTATGTCCGGGGTCGACCAGTTAGACAGAGGTGGAATAAGTTCCCCTGCATATTGGGGGACAGCAGCGCCGAGGGGCGACAAGGAGGTGAAGGGTGCAGGAGGTTCCCCGCAGCCTGACCCCAGCCATGAGAGGCCCAATTGGGGTTTGGGCTGAGGGGAACAAGCCAAATACCGCTGCCACCAGGGATCATGGCTCATGGCTCCTGCATGGCATGAGCTAGCTGGAGAAGTGGCTGGACATCCGGGATACCTGAAATGGGGCACCTCCTGAACATCCAGCCACTGTGATGCAATTCTGCTCCCGCGGGGACATCTAGCCCCCACGGGAGTGGAATCGGGTGCATCTCTGGGCTGTCTGGACATCTAAATGTCCGGACGACCCAGAGATTTTATTTTATTTATTTATTTTATTTAACAGGTCTTCTATACCGCCTTATCATTTACATTCAAAGCGGTTTACAATGAAACAGTTATAGCAACAAGCTTTACATTGAACAGGGTTATTCAACTTGGATGGTTACATTGGGTTCAAACAAGCAATGTCAGTTGCTAACTATATACAAGAACTCTAGCTGTGTTTCATAGTCCATTTGCTGTTACTGTTAAACATCATCATCCAGGGTAGATCCGAAGTATTCCAGGAACAGATGGGTTTTTATTGCCTTCCTAAACTCCATTAGGTCTTTGATCTCACGTGTTGATGTGGGGAGATGCACATGTCGGAACGGGTCTCTATGCTTCTAAAAGGGAAGAGTGGAAAAAAGGAGGTACAGCTATACTACTGCATAACTCCGTGTCCTTTGAGGAAGGGGGCTTATTAGAGATATAGAAGGGTGATATGTGGTGCTGAAAGGGTGAATAAAGCAGAGAAGCCTTACTATAATCAGTGTTTATACTCCTAACCAGCTTCAGGGGTTCTTTTTTGACCGTTTAAGTATAAAACTCTCTCACTTGGTTTGCAGCTTGTCGTGCTGTGAGGGCTTGCGTGCATCAGTGATGCTGAGAGCTAAACTATCGGTAGTTTAACTACTGGCAGGGTCTCCCAAGATGGACAGGTCTCAGCTGAGGTGCCAGACGAAGACAAACCACCCATCTGGGCAGCAGCAGAATGGGATAGTGTTGACGGCGGAGGATCACATTTCTGTGACAACGGCAACAACACCAAACTTAAACTGCGCGGAAGGAAGGCCCGGCAATCTACTTCTGTATCTTGCCATGAAAACCCAATGGATAGTTACAACAAAACAAATTGTGCTATGGTGCTGGAAGATGAGACTCCCAGGTCGGAAGGCACTCAACTAGCTACTGGGGAAGAGCTGAAGACTTTTCAGAGTAAAGCCAGCATTTATGATGTGGTTGGATCAAAGCCCTCGGGAAGTCTGACTGCTGATGTAGCTGCGCATGAAATGAGAGTCAGAAGCTGTAAAGATGTCTTACACATTGGAACATGGAACGTACGAAGCATGAACCAAGGGAAGTTGGAGGTGGTCAAGAATGAAATGGAACGTGTACAACTTGATCTGTTGGGTGTCAGCGAACTGAAATGGACTGGCATCGGGCACTTTGCATCAGATGATCACATGGTCTACTATGCTGGAAATGAAAGACAAAGAAGAAATGGTGTTGCATTTATAATAAAGAAGAAACTTGCAAGAACTGTAATGAAATACAATGCAGTCAGCGAACGCTTAATCTCTATTCGTCTACGAGGATTGCCTATCAACACAACTATAATTCAAGTATATGCCCCAACAACAGCTGCAGAAGAGAATGAAATTGAAGAGTTCTATGAACAAGTACAAGCTGAAATTGACAGAACATGCAAACAGGATATCCTGATAGTCATGGGTGACTGGAACGCAAAAGTTGGCAACAAAGAAGAAGGCAAAGTAGTTGGAAAATATGGACTTGGCAACAGAAATGAAGCTGGAGAAAGATTGATAGAATTCTGCAAGACCAATGATCTATTCATCTCAAACACCTTCTTCCAGCAACACAAGCGACGACTGTACACATGGACTTCACCCAATGGATTGTATAAAAATCAAATTGACTACATCTGTGGAAGTCAACGATGGAAAAGCTCTGTAACATCAACAAAGACAAAACCTGGAGCTGACTGTGGTACAGATCATCAACTACTAGTATGCAAACTCAAGCTAAAGTTGAAAAAGAGCAAACCACTCATGAATGCACCAAAATATGACCTTGAGAATATACCACTGGAATTTAAAGACTGCCTGCAAAATCGATTTGCTGCTTTAGATACAAATGACAGAGCTCCGGAAGAGTTATGGAATGACATCAAGAAGGTTGTGCTGGAAGAAAGCGAGAAGTCTCTACAAAAGGTGAAAAAGCAAAAACGGCCAAAATGGATGACGGAAGAAACTCTGAAAATTGCCCAGAAACGCAGAGAAGCTAAAGCCAAAGGAGAAAGAAAGACAATCGCAGAACTCAACAGAGATTTCCAACGTGCAGCAAGACAGGACAAGGAAAAGTACTACCATGACACTTGCAAGGAAATAGAAGCAGAAACTATTAGAGGAAGAACAAGATCGGCTTTCCTAAAGCTGCGAGAGTTAAAGAAAAAGTTCCAGCCCCGAATTGGAATGTTACAAGATGCTCAAGGTTCTATGTTGAATGATGCTGAGAAGATCAAGAAAGGTGGAAGGAATATACAGAGTTTTTATATGATAAAGATCAAGTGGACCAACAGCCGTTTCAACCTATACCTTATGATCAGGAACCATTGGTGATGAAAGAAGAAGTTGAAGCAGCATTGAAAGCCTTATCAAAGAACAAAGCACCAGGCATTGATAGCATTCCCATAGAAGTATTGCAGCAATCTGATGCAGCTGTTACCGTACTTACAAGGCTCTGCCAAGAAATATGGAAGACAACATCATGGCCAACTGACTGGAAAAGATCTGTGTTTATACCAATACTAAAGAAAGGTGATCCAACTGACTGTGGAAATTATCGCACAATCGCTCTGATCCCACATGCCAGCAAGATTCTACTGAAGATTATTCAAAAGAGACTACAGCCATACCTAGAACAAGAACTACCTGAAGTGCAAGCAGGGTTCAGGAAAGGGCGAGGAACGAGAGACATCATTGCGGATGTGAGATGGATCCTTGAAAAGACTAAAGAATACCAAAAGGATATCTATTTGTGCTTTATCGACTATAGCAAGGCTTTTGACTGTGTAAACCATGAGAAACTCTGGGCCACATTAAGAAGCATGGGTATACCAGAACACCTGATCGTTCTCTTGCGTAATCTGTACATTGATCAAGAAGCAACAGTTCGAACGGAACAAGGAGAAACAGAATGGTTTAAAATAAGCAAAGGTGTAAGACAAGGCTGCATACTTTCCCCCTACCTGTTTAATTTATATGCAGAACAAATCATCAGAGAAGCAGGACTGTATGAAGACAACAGAGGTGTGAAGATTGGTGGAAGACTCATCAACAACCTTCGCTATGCTGATGATAGCACATTACTGGCTGAAAGCGAAGATGATCTGAAACATTTGCTTCTCACAATCAAAGAACATAGTCTCAAAATGGGCCTGCACCTTAATGTACAGAAGACAAAGATCATGACAACTGGCATAATCAACAGGTTCATCGTTGAAGGAGAAGAAATTGAAATTGTGAACAACTTTAACCTACTTGGATCAACTATCAATAAAGAAGCAACAAGCAGTCAAGAAATCAGACGACGCATTGCTCTTGGCAGAATGGCTATGAAAGACCTAGATAAGATTCTCAAGAGCAGAGATGTGTCTCTCTCCATACAAAGATTCGACTTGTTCAAGCCATGGTATTTTCAATAACATCATATGGATGTGAAAGCTGGACAGTGAAAAAGACAGACAGGAAGAAAATTGATGCCTTTGAATTATGGTGCTGGCGGCGAATACTGTGTATACCATGGACTGCCCGAAGAACAAACCAGTCGGTACTAGAGGAGATCAAACCTAAGCTTTCTTTAGAAGCTCAGATGACAAGACTTCGGCTTTCATACTTCGGACACATCATGCGAAGAGAGAGATCATTAGAGAAAGACATCATGCTTGGCAAGATAGAAGGTCAACGCAAAAGAGGAAGGCCAGCAATGAGATGGATCGCTACAATAACAGCAGCTACGGGTACCAGTCTGTCGTCAATGAGCCGCCTGACTGAAGACCGAACACAATTTAGGATAGCTATCCAGAGGGTCGCCATGAGCCGACTCCGACTCGACGGCACTTAACAACAAGTATAAAACTGTCTGGTTTTCTTTTTTTTTTTAAATTCTTTATTTTCGTTTTATAACAACAAAGGAAAAGGAAGACATACAGCTAAAAGACAAATACAAAAGTGTAATACATACACCAAAGTAAACCCCTACCACCCCCCTCCCCCCTGCTTCTTCTCTAGAAAACTAATCATTCCCGAAGCGGGCGTGTACTTACATTATTGTGTTACAAAACCTAACGGTGATCGGAAACATCATGAGTGCACATTATACAGGCATGTTGGAGCAATGAGCAGATTGTGCATAATCATTAAGCATCTGCCATTTAGACAAGCGAGAGTGAGGTTGGGCATGGGGAATAGCTCTCCGAGGTATCTGCTCATATTTACTATATAAGCAGACAAGGTTCCACCATTCATTGACAGTAAGTCGAGAGCTATCCTTCCAATTCCTCGTGATTAAGCATATGGCTATACCCAGCATGAAATCAAGGAGAAAGTGACCCTTCTTAGGAAGAGAGGGGATCTCCGCCACAGAGCGGAGTCCCACGATCTTCCAAGAGAGAGGTTCGTGAAGGTGTAAGATAAACTGAATACGACCCCAGACCCGCCCCCAATAAACCTGTAGTTGAGGACATTCATAAATAACATGAGCGAGGGTTCCCACAGCAGTATGACAAGACCAACACTGGTCCCTAGCATTTGTGTTCCATTTGGCTATTTTTTCTGGGGTATAAAAGCATCTGTGTGCAAAGAAGAAGAGAGTTTGGGTAACAGAGGCAGACCGGGAGACCCGCACTACTTTGCTCCAGAAAACGATCCATTGCACAGGGGTTAAAGTGGTTTGCAGTTCGCGCTCCCAGGCTTGTTGGGCTCTAAAAGTGGCCGTGTCTGTACCCTGACATAATATTTTATAAAAGTTAGAGGCTACCCCATGCGTACTACCAATAGAGTGAACTATCTCTAATAGCCCGTCCTCAGTAGGGACAGAGGGCGGCATGATTCGAGCACTTTTGAGGCAGTGTTGAAGCTGCATCAATTGAAAGTAGTGTTTCGCTGGTAGCGCAAATTCCTTTTGTAAATCAGAAAAGGTTTTCCAACAAGCTGCAGAGAAAAGCTGTTGGGGTGTCCAGATCCCCCTTGAGTACCAAGGTTTCCATGCTATCGTTCTATTTAGGACTTGAATTCTGGGGTTATTCCATAGCGGGAGTCCGTCCGGAGGACATACGTTCGGGCCCAGTGAAAGAATGAGAGTGTTAAAGGCCGCAAGAGTATCGACAATCATTGGTGGATGGCGGGTGTCTACTTGATAGGACATACCGGGGAGATGGGTCAACGGAATTGGGCTACTAAGCTCCTCTTCTATGTCAAGCCAAACTGGTCTGCTGTCTGTTGAGGTATCTAGCCATCGGGCACCTTGCTTAAGTAGGAAGGCTTGATGATATCTAAGAAAATCAGGAAATCTGGTACCCCCTCTTTCCTTTGCAGACTGTAATTTTTGTTTAGCTATCCTTGGTGGCTTGCCCTGCCAGAGATAACGGACGAGAAGGCCCTCAATATCTTTATAAGTATGTAGCGGGAGTAAGCATGGCAGCATTTCTAAAATGTAATTCACTTTGGGGACTATCATCATTTTCACAGTTTCTAAGCGACCCCACCATGTAAGAGATAAGGGAGACCAACGATTCGTGAGCTCACGGACCTTGGAGACTACCTCTTTGGCATTAAAACTGATAGTGTCTTCTAAAGGAGAACAGTAATGGACCCCGAGATACTTCACCATGCGGGGTTGCCAAAGGAAGGGAAAGGCCTGCATGTCAGCCTCATGTACCCAGCGGTTCAGTGGGAATGCTACAGATTTGGTCCAGTTAATTTTATAGCCCGATAATTGTGAGTATCCGTCAATCAGATCCAAGACAGCTGAAACCGAATCGAGGGATACGAAAAGCATAAGGTCATCTGCATATGCAGAGAGTTTAATCTCCCTACGACTGAAGGGGACACCTCGAATACGTGCGGATTGTCTAATAAGGAGGGCTAGGGGTTCAAGAGCTAGATCAAAGAGCATTGGTGATAGGGGGCAACCTTGACGCGTGCCTCTTTGGAGATTAAATGGCTGAGACTTGATGGCATTAACACAAATACTGGCGACGGGTTGAGTATACATGACTTGGAGATATCGGAGGAAGCCCTCCCCAAAGCCATACCATCGGAGAACTGCAAATAAGAAAGGCCATTCTAGACGATCAAAGGCTTTTTCGGCATCCAGGGAAAGACCCACCCATGGAAGATCTAGATTGGCAGCACTGGATAGCACATGGCACAAGGTCCGAGCATTGTCAGCAGTTGATCTGCCGGGTATAAAACCGCATTGGTCGGGGTGAATTAGGGTGGCCATCCTGTCTGATAGCCGGGTGGCCAAGATCGTTGCGAAGATCTTATAATCGGCATTAAGTAGGGAGATTGGACGGTAGTTGGCGGTTAGTAGCGGGTCTCTGCCTTCTTTCTCAAAGACTACCACATTAGCTGCAGAAAATGATCCCAAAGAGGATGTATCTACCGCAAGGGCAGTAAAATAGAGTTTTAAATAGGGAACTAAATCTGCACTGAACGTTCTGTAGAATTCGGTCGGGAGACCATCGGGCCCTGCGGCACGGCCCGAGGCTGTTCGTGTTAGGGCAGATTGGATCTCTGAAGTAGAGAAGGGTTCATCCATCGCATCCCTATCATCTTCAGAGAGGGTCGGCCGCTGAATGCCAGAAAGCAATCGCTCGAATGTCTCGGACGAGAACTAACATTCAGATTGATATAGGCGGGTATAGAAATCCCGAAAGAGCTCTACAATGTCGGAGTCTGTGGTTACTATGCCCCCTCCCTGTGGAGCTCGAAGGGCCGCTACGCGTTTGGCTTCTTTTTGACCTTTCAAGGCGTTGGCTAAGAGTCGACCGGCTCGGTTATTTTCACGATAATATGTCCCTCGCTGAAGCTCAATATTCTTAGAAGCTGCAGTTGAGAGGATTGAGTTATATTGAAAACGGAGACGCTGTAATCGAATTAATACACATGGATCAGTACGTGAAGTTAGAACTCGTTTGCCTGCTTTTATTTGTTGGTCTAGTGTGAGTAGCTGCTGTTTGCGTTGTTTCCGTAGGCGGATTTGATAGCTAGTGATCGTTGCTCGAATGGCCGCTTTGAAGCCCTCCCACCAAGCCCAATTCGCAGTATCCTGGGGTAGATTAAAATGGAAGTAATCCTGTATGGCTGCTCGAATTTCTACCTGGAACTCTGGCTGAGTTAACAGGGCTCTATCAAAGAACCAGGCCCCCGAATTCCCTTGGGGTGCAGTAGTGTGTAATTGAAAGGAAATGGCGGCATGATCTGAAATATGTTGGGAGTGAATCTTTGCAGTGTCCACCTGAGGAACTAACAGTTTTGATATTAGAAAGAAGTCTATGCGAGACTGGGATTTATGAGGGGAAGAGAAGAAGGTGAAGTCAAGCTCATTGGGGTGTAGTAACCTCCATAGATCAACTAAAGCAAGATCTTTGATCAGGGAGGTAAGCGTGGTGTGACTCTTGGGGGGACCACTTGTCCTAGGCGGCTGTTTGTCAATCAGGGGATCAAGGACTAGATTGAAATCCCCCCCAATTATCAATGAAGTATGAGCAGAGGCCTGTGCAACCTGAGCAATGGTAGCAAAAAAGGCAGGGTCATCCACATTAGGAGCGTAAAGGCATATACATGTAACTTCAAGACTACCTATCTTGAGGTGGACTCTGGACCATCTACCTTCTGTATCTGAGCTAGTCGCAATAATAGTAGCATGCAAAGATTTCCTAACCAGTATGGCGACCCCACATTTCTTAGAAACGGCTGGGGAATAGGCGGCCACCATGTAAGGTTTAATATTGAGTTTAAGAGTTTCCTTCGAATTTAAATGCGTTTCTTGGAGAAAAATCAGATCCGCGGCTTCCTGACTTAGGTAGCTTAGGATTTTCTTCCGTTTTATCGGATTATTGATTCCTTTTACGTTCAATGAGAAAATCTTACATGGTGCCATCAATCGGTAATAGACATTTCAGGTAAGGGCGCTTGAAAACATACAACATAATCAGAATCTGTGCAACAATGACATAATCACCAAGTATTCTGGCTAATACACCCCATATTGAAAAGTATGTACCAAAGTATCTTAGAGAAGAAGCAAAACCCCCAAAGAATATGGCGACCATATGTCTGCGGGAGGAGGCCCTAGAGAGGGAATAGAAAGACATGAAAAAAAGAAAAGAAACACCAGAGTCCATAATTAACACTGTCTCTGATACTCATCGAGGCTACTGTGGGTAGATGGAGTCGGGTCACAGATATCATCAAAAGTAAGGCAACAAACTGCCCTCGCCAGACTCTTTGCTGGGCTGCGGCAGATCCAATATGGCGGGTGTAGCGGATATGAGAATACTTGCAGGAATATTCTGGAAGTCAGCGCATCAAGTCGGCTTCTTTGGAATCCAAAAACTCCGCTAGTAGATCAGGGTCCTCAAATGTTCTTGTCTGATTGTGAAGCGTGACTCGGAACTTGGCCGGGTACATCAGGCCATAGCGTGCTTGTAGTTGTTGAAGCCTCGGCCGGAATTCCAGAAAGCGCTTTCGGCGGTCGACCGTGGGTTTAGCCAAGTCGGGATAGAAGGAGATCTTGTGGCTCTCAAACTCCATATGGCCCTTTGCCCGAGAGGCACTTAGAATTTGCTCAACGTGTTGATATCTCAAAAGTCGAAAAATGATAGGCCGCGGGGTCTTCCTGTTGAGCGTTATGCTTGTGGGCACACGATGAGCGCGATCGATCTCCAAATCTTTGGTAAAGGTGGTTTGAAGCAGGGAAGGGAGGATTTTGCATAAAAACTCTTTCATGTCTCCCGATTCCGCTCCCTCCGGTATGCCCACGAGTCGAATGTTGTTGCGGCGCGCTCTATTATTGCCATCTTCCACTTCTTTCTGCAAGGCCCGCACCTGGCGTTCAACTTTGTCGAGTTTGGACAACCGGGCCGCATGGGAGTCCAATATGCTCTCCATTTTGTCCTGACGCGAAGAAAGCCCTTCTAGCTTGCTTTGCAGCACACCAAAATCTTCCCGCAGCGCTCGGAGTGCTTCACCGTTTGACTGCACGAGGTCTTTGACCCCTCTAATCTCTGCGAGGATTTCCTGCTGCATTTCGGGGCCCTCGCGCAAGGCCAGCCCCTTCTGCGGGGACGGAGGTTCAGTTTTGGATCGTTTGCCGTGAGAAGCCGCTGGAGATCCAAATTCCAGGCGCGTGGGTTTGGTCCCCGCCATCTCACCAATGTGCCCCGGCAGGATCAGAGTAGAAGTTCCAAGTATTTACGGTGTTTATTCAGGATTCTGAGTAGGCCTCTCGGGAGCCTCAGCGTTATGCGACCATCCCGCTGGACATCAGGCTCCGCCCCCCCCAGGCCTCTCGGGAGCCTCAGCGTTATGCGACCATCCCGCTGGACATCAGGCTCCGCCCCCCCCAACTGTCTGGTTTTCTAGAAGGATCAGTGATAGTGGTAGGGGACCTCTCCCCCAAGTTGGACTGTACTGGAAGTCAGTGGAGAGGTGAGAGATCCCTCCGACAAAAGTTGAAGGAGCTTGTGTATAATTGGCAGATTGTAGATGGGTGGAGGGAATGCTACCTGTTAAGTAAATGTTTTTCTCATCGTTGCAGTGCATAACACCTCTGTACATATTGATAGATTCTCGTACGATCTACACTCATGACAGGACTCGCAAAAATCGACTATGAACCTATCTCATGGACAGACCATGGATTAGAATGGGCAGAAGTGGAGCAGTGAGGATGACACCCAGGGGGGCAGTATTGGTGAATGAATGATAGTTTATTGAATGACCCCAAGATAGCTAGGTTGAGCAGGATATAGCCGAGTATTTTTGTTTAAATGATACAGGAGAAACAGGAGATAAAAGAGTATGGGATGCTTTCAAAGCACACCTACGAGGGCGATTTGTAAGATGGGGGGCACAGAAAAAGTGCTTACGGAAAGAGAAACCTTCACTGCTCCAACCGATAGGCTAAAACCCCAATTTTCCCTCAGGGTCACGCAACTCCCTATTTAAAAAATGGGAACATAAGGGCCTACATACGATAATACATTTGTGTTCAGGAGGGCAAATTTGCTTTTTTGTGGAGTTAAGGGAAACATTTAATTTACTCTGGCAGGACTTTTGTAGCTATCTGCAACTGCGGCATTGGCTTCCTAGGGCAAATTGAGGAAAGTCAATAAGTAAGGTCTTACAGATTTAGAAAAATTATGTTGGCGACCAGAAGTCAGACGTAAAGTCCTCTCGAAAGTATACAAATAATACTACAGGCTAATAGCAAGGGACTGATGCCTTTTCAGTGCCACTGGGAAAAAGACTTGGGAATGAAAATGACTGAACGAACCCTGAAAGATATATTTTTGGGGATGAGGAAAGGATATCTTGCTACCTGGCACATTCAGAATAATTATAAATTATTATATAGGTTGTACTTGACGCCAGTTTGGCTACACGGCCACTTGAATAGTTTCCCACATCAGTGCTGGCGGGGATGCCCAATGAAAGGCAACTTCATACATATGTGGTGGGAATGTTCCCAGCTACAGACCTATTAGTTGGCTATCTGGGAAGAGCTGAGGGAACTGCTGGGGCTGGAGATCCCATGGAACAAGGAATTTGTGCTGCTGGGAGTAGGCAACGAAGGGGAGGGGGTTGAGAAACAAAAGCTGGCTCAAACATGTGTGGTGGCAGCTAAATGGTGGCTAGTGGGACCCTTTACTATAGGGGAATGGAAAGAGCGAGTTCATGATGTGTACCGATTGGAGAAGTTGACTACCTTGAGGAGAGACAAACAACGAGAGTATGAAAGAGTATGGGAACCTTGTATTACTAAGTACAAATATTGACCTCATGGGGGAAGGGACAGTTAGGGACAATAAGTGATGCTGTTGTTTACTTGGAGCATATTACACACTAACCATGTAGATAGACTACTTAAAACGCAGGCTGGAATTGACATTTGTTGTTATCATAGAAACATAGAAACATGATGACAGAAAAAGACCACATGGCCTATCTAGTCTGTCCTTCCATATCAACAACTACAACAGTCCACTTTTTACCTTTAGAGATTCTCTGTGTTGGTCCCATGCTTTTTTGAATTCAGTTACTGTCCTCATCTCTACCACCTCCACTGGGAGACTATTCCACGGATCCACTACTCTTTCCGTAAAGAAATATTTCCGCATATCACTCCTGAATCTATCTCCCTTCACCCTCATCCCATGTCCCCTCGTAGCAGAACTTGCTTTCAATTGAAAGAGGCTCTCTCCCTGCACATTTATGCCACGGAGGTATTTAAACATCATAGAAACATAGAAACAACATCATAGAAACATAGAAACACATCATAGAAACATAGAAACACTATAAGAGGGAACCTGCGGACATGGGAGTGGATGAGGGTGTGGGATGGGAGGTGAGGGAATGGGGGAGGTGGAAGGCTTATGGGTAAAGGGTATAGTTGCCATTTGTATTACTGCTGTGGGGATTATGCCAGAATATCCCCTATGTTATTGGAACTCAATAAAAAGTTAAATAGAAAAAAAGAGAAATGGAAAGATATGTAAATGCCCTTCGTACTGTGTAAAATATAAAAACTGAACACATACATTCCAAAGCCTAACATAGTCCAATCACTAAACTGAAAATACAATTCTTTTTTTCTACTTTTGTTGTTTGGTTTAGTCTCTAGTTTTGCTTTCCTCTGTCTTCTATTAACTTACTTTCACTTTCTAGGGCTGTCAGTCCGTCTGCTACTCTCCCCTCCTGCCTTCTTCACTTCCTTCTATCTCCGATTTTTTCCTTTCAGCTTTCTTACATTTACTTTTCTCTCTATCAGCTTAGATGTCACTCCTTCTTCTTAACAATTTTCAACCCTTAACGCAGCCCTCCCATTCTCTATCTCCCTCTCCTTCCCCAGCCTTTTACTAATTCTCCCCTTTCTCTCTATTCCCCCTCCCCCCATTGTGTAGGACCTCTCTCATTCTCTCCTCCCTATTCAATGTCTCCCCCATACACTGCCTCCTCCCTTTTTTCTGGTTTCACCCCCTCATGTCCAACATCATGACATCAGTAACCACATAGGCACGTAAAGGGCCTGTTCTAAAATTCCAACCCACGTAAATGCACTTTATCAGGGGCTGAGTTTAGCTAGAGCATAGGCAGAGTTTGTGAGTCCGCGCATAGATTAAGCAAGCATGTCCATTGACGTATTTTATTATCTAGGCACGGACATTTACATATGTTCTAAAGTACATGTAAATGCTCACTCCTTCAATGCAGGTGCTTATACTAGAAGTTGATCAAGACACATAAGCAGGGCCGGATTTACCTTGAGTGAGGCCCTACGCCAACAAAAATTGTGGGCCCCCAGCAGGGGCGGCCCAAGGGGGGTGCGGGGCCTCATTTGCATAAGGGGCCTCATTTGCATAAATATTTGCATAATGTTACCATATACTAACTTTTAGTAAACGTGCCTCTTAATGAGTGTATGGATAAAGAAAGACTAAAAGATTTCTACATTACTATAATCCAGTGCCAACTGCCAGACACATTAGGAACTACTACAAACACTGCCCATTTAGAACCCATAGCAAACCCGCCGTATCCTAACAGCACTACCAGGACTCACAAAGCACCATACTCTACCTATCAAAAGGCAACACTGCAAATATTAAACCAATACATTTCAGAGAACAACAATACATGACCTACTGGGGAAAGAGAACAAGTGGCAATGTCAAATAGGAATTATATAAACAGAACACCTCAGCTCAGTTACACATGCAGAACATAGAGCAACACCAAACAAGTAATCACAATTTAGAAACAGGAAGACAATAATTAAACTGGGAATCCCAAAAGCCAAACTTGGAATGTACAACACTGTAGAAATAAAACTATACATTAATTTGCTCTTGTACTAAACAAAGCGCAGAGTTAATGATGCACATTTACCAGAGCTGACATATTCCAATTAATAAATTCAAAATAAAGAGATATTTTTCTACCCTTTGTGCATTTTTTTCAGCTGCAATTGCTCCAGCCACTTTCTTCTGGTTTCTTCGTGTCTTCTGCTAACTCTCCATAGTCTGCTGTCCATTTGTCCTTTCTTCTCTCTTCTAGTTTTTTTCCATTCTCTCTCTACATCTGCTTTAACATACCAATCTTTCTCCTTTTGCTCTTTCCTCATTCCTATTTCATCCACTCAAATTTTACCCCTCCATCCTCAAAACCCACTTACTCTCCCAATACCCGGCCAATTGTAGATTTTTTATCCCTCCCACACAAAATATTTTTCCCTTCTCCATTTTACTCTTCCAGCCCCATCCCATTCTAATCCTCCCCCAACATCAGCTCCCTTCTAGTTCCAGCCTCACCCAGCATCCATTCCCTTCTAGTCCCTGAATCATCCCATTTCCAGTCCTAGCCACCCATCAGCCCATTTCCAGTCCTAGCAACCCCCCAACCCAATACCAGTCCTAGCCCCCCATCAGTCCACAGCCCATTACCAGTCTTAACCCCCCCCAAAGCCTATTACCAGTTCTAACCCCCCCCAACAGCCCACAGCCCATTACCAGTCCTAACCCCATCAGCCCACCTCCAGTCTTAACCCCCCAGCCCATTTCCAGTCCTAGCCCCCCCATAGCCCATTACCAGACAGCCCCCATCAGCCCACAGCCCATTACTAGTCTTAACCCCCCCATAGCCCATTACCAGTTCTAAACCCCCCCCAACAGCCCACAGCCCATTACCAGTCCTAACCCCATCAGCCCACCTCCAGTCTTAAACCCCCCAACCCATTTCCAGTGCTAGACCCCCCATAGCCCATTTCCAGACAGCCCCCATCTGCCCGCAGCCCATTACCAGTCTTATCACCCCCCAAAGCCCATTACCAGTTCTAAACCCCCCCAACAGCCCACAGCCCATTACCAGTCCTAACCCCATCAGCCCACCTCCAGGCTTAACCCCCCCAGCCCATTTCCAGTCCCAGCCCCAGCCCCCCCAATAGCCCATTACCAGTCCTACCCCCCCCCCATCGGCCTAAAGTAAAATTTAATAAAAAAAACACTGCTGGCTGCCGCCGCGGGGCCCCCTCTGCTGCCGCGGCAGCATGGACTGACCCGCGGGGCCCCTGCGGGCTTAACAGAGATGCGAGGGAGACACTCTCCCTTCGCGCCTCTCAAAGCCTGCACGGAGGGAGGGAGGGAGGGACGGATGGACCGACCGACCGATTAACCTTGCAGAGGGGGCCCCGCGGGTCAGTCCATGCTGCTGCGGCAGCAGAGGGGGCCCCGCGGCGGCAGCCAGCAGGTTTTTTTTTAATTTTATTTTAAAAAAAAGCTAATTAGTTCGATTTTTGTGGGCCCTTGCCAGCTGTGGGCCCTACGCCATGGCGTAATGGGCGTATAGGTAAATCCGGCCCTGCACATAAGTCTATGTATCTTTACAAGTAGCACCTAAGTAGATGCTTACTTCCCTCTTAAACTGGGGTCCTTTACAACATTATACTCAGAAGAACTCTCCTTAGTCACATATGCGAAAATATGGATAGAGTCTTAACCAAATACAGAATAAGACATGTGTGTTGTCAAGTCAATGCTAACTCCTGGCAACCCAGTAGCCCCTGGGTTTTCTTGGCAAGGTACAACTAGAAGTAGATTGCCAGGCCTTTTTTCCAAGGCAATAGAGGATAAGTGATTTGCTCAAGGCCACAAGCAGTGCTGGTGGGAATTAAACCCTGGTTTCTTGATCACTAGGCCACTGCACTAACCATTAGGCTACACCTCCACTCCATGAGCAAGTCATGAAACACCACATATTAGAAACAGATGTGCAGACAAAACATGAAGTGGAATCTCCAAGAAGGTGAACTCTGCCTCCAGTATAACACTGGAGATGTAGAAACAGACATGCATTTCCCTCTGTACTATGCAAAAAAGGAAGAAATCAGAGATGCTGGACATTCGGATATCCAAAGCTAAGAATATTCACATCACTAACCCAAAACTAAAATTCTTTTCTGCTTTTTTTGTCTGGACAGCGCAGCCTCTGTAGCCCATATCTCCCACATTGTGCTTTTATGTGATTATGTGCATCAGCTATTACGTGCTGTCTGCAGCATGAGCCCCCTCAGTTCTACAGTCCCTTTTTTTCTCTAGAAACTTTCTGTGTTTGTCCCATGCTTTCTTGAATTCAGAGACCATCTTTGTCTCTAATACCTCCATTAGTAGACTATTCCATGTATTTACCACTCTTTCCATAAAGAAGTAGATTACTCTGAGTCTATCTCCAGTCACCTTCATCCTATGCCCCCTCATTCCAGACCTTTCTTTCAACTGGAAGACGGTCACTTCCTGTGCATTTCTTCCTCAAAGGTTTTTAAATGTCTCTCTCCTATCTCCCCTCTTCTTTCTTTCTTCCAAAGTATAGATTCCTACTCACCACCAGGAAGGTATAGATAACACGAGGAGGTATCTAGCGAAACGTGAAGAATGGCTGAGAATTTGGCACCTGAGATTTAATGCTAAAAAATGTAGGGTCATACATTTGGGCTGCAAAACTCCAAAGGAGCGGTACAGTATAGAGGGTGAAATACTTCTGGCAATGAAAGAAGAGCGGGACCTAGGGGTGATTGTTTCTGATGATCTTAAGGTGGCTAAACAGGTAAAAAAGGCAACAGTGAAAGCCAGAAGGATGCTTGGGTGCATAGGGAGAGGAATGGCCAGCAGAAAAAAGGAGGTGTTTGTGCCTCTGTATACGTCTTTGGTGAGACCTCATTTGGAGTACCTTGGGAAATTCTGTTGACCACACCTTCAAAAGGATATAAATAGGATGGAGTTGGTGCAGAGGGTGGCTACCACAATAGTCAGTGGGCTTCGTCGTAAGGCATATGGGGGAAGACTTAAACATCTCCATATGTATACTTTGATAGAAAGATGGGAGATGGGACATATGATAGAGATGTTTTTTTTATACCTCTATGGTATAAATGCACAGGAGGAGAATCTCTTTCAGTTGAAAGAAAGCTCTGAAACAAGGGGGCATAGGATGAAGGTGAAAGGAGATAGACTCAGGAGTAATTTGCAGAAATATTTCTTTATAGAAAGAGTGGTAGATGCATGGAATAGTCTCCCAGTGGATGTAGTAGAGACAAAGATGGTATCTGAATTCAAGAAAGCATGAGACAAACACATACGATTTCTAAGGAAAAAAGGAACTGTAGAACTTAGTAATTAGTATGGAAGGGCAGACTGGATAGGACATATAGAGGCCAATTCTGTTCTTGGTATCTCCTGCCTGTCCAGGCGTCCAGAATCAGGACATGCCCTGGTTGCACCTGATTCTGATCCTGCAGGGGCTAGACGTGCCCAAAGGATCAGAATCGAGTGCAACCGGCCTGGATGTGCAGGCTGTGCCCTGATTCTGGGCACTCAGATGTCCAACAAACTCCCTGGCTAGCACAGCCAGGCTCCTGCATAGAGTTGCGGGGCCATGGCATCCCATTGCCATAGCACTGCAGCTCCATGAAGGAGCCATGATCCTCGGCAACCACAGGAAAGTTCTTTTCCCCACAGTCCGACCCCTGATAGGGCCTGCCGTGGCCAGGGTCAGGCTGTGGAAAATCCCCTGCACCCCTTCACCTTCCTTTCTGGCCCCGGATCCTCCATTGTCTGCCATCCAGGGGGATTTATTCCACTTCCAACTAGGATCTATGTGCGGGGAGCTCTGTGTTGTGAATCACAGTCCTGGTGTTTAGTGGGGCTGGATATCTGGATCGGATGTCTAGCCCCACTAAACAGGTCAGAATTGGCCCCACAGTCTTTATCTGCCATCATGTTTCTATGACTAAATGAATTCTTTTATTCAGTATTTACTAAAAAAGATGTAAAGGAATTACCCATGCCAGGAAAAGTATGTAATAGTGATGACTTGGAGGAACTGAAACAAATCTCAGTGAACCGAGGAAGAAATAATAACCCAAATTAGATAACTAAAGAGAAGAAAATCACCTAGACTGGATGGTATACATCCCAGAGTGCTGAAAGAACTCAAAATGAAATTGTAGATATACTATTTATGATCTGTGACCTTTCATTAAAATTGTCTACAGTACCTGAATATTGGAGGTTGACCAACATAACATCAGTTTTTTAAAAAAGGGATCCAAAGATGATCTGGGAAATGACAGATCAGTGCCAGGCAAAATAGAAGAAACTATTATAAAGAATACAATTACTTGAACACATAGAATGTTATTAAGTTGATGTCAATTTCTGGCAACTCTGTGGGTAGTTTTGACTATACACTGGGTTTTCTTGGCAAGATGTGACCAGAAGTAGATTGCCAGGCCTTTCTTCTGTGTAATAAGCCTACAGCACCTGGTATTCCAACCCTGCTTAGTTTTCAAGCTCAGAGGAGATCTGGATCAGCATGGATTTATCCAAGGCAAATCTTGCCTAATCTCCATTCTTCTAAAGACGTGAATAAATATGAAGAAAAGTGAGCCTGTTCATGTAGTTTAGCTGGATTTTCAGAAAGTCTTTGACAAAGTACCTCATGAAAGACTCCTGAGGAACATGGGATAAGAGAGATTCTTCTACTAAGGATAAGGAACTGCTTAAAAGAGAGAAAATAGAGAGTAGGGTTAAATAGTCAATTTTCTTGACAGAGGAAGGTGAATAGTGCAGTACCCCATGGATATTTATTGGGACTGGTGCTTTTTAACATATTTATAAATGATCTAGAAATGGGAACAGGAGTGAGGTCATTAAATTTACAGATGGCACCAAACTATTCAAAGTTGATAAATCAAATGTGGATTGTGAGGAATTGCAGGAGAACCTTGTGAAACTGGGAGATCGGGCATCTACAAGGCAGAAGAAATGTAATGTTGATGTGCTAGGTGATTCATCTAGAGAAAAGTGACCCAAATTATAGCTACATGATAATAGGCTCCACAATGGGAGTCACCATTCAGGAAAAGGATCTAAGCATCATTGTAGACGATGCATTGAAATCTTCTGTTCAGTATGTGACAGCAGCTCGAAAAGCAAACAGAATGTTAGGAATTACTCTGAAAAGAATAGAGAATAAAACAAGGGATATCATATTGCCTCCGTATCGCTGCAAGGTGTGACTTCACCTTGATTATTATGTGCAATTCTGGTCACCTCATCTCAGAAAGATATAGCGGAATTAGAAAAAGAGCAACCAAAGTGTTAAAGAGGATAGAGCAAAGTAACATCTACGGATAGCGCTACATGCTCTACACTATTCCTACACTTCCTCCCCCTTTCCTTCTCCCCCCCCCTCCTGTACGACTGAGGCATTCTTTCCGGTCATAACAATGGATTTCTATTCTTTTTTATTGTTTTATCTATATTTTATATGTAAACCGCTTCGATTGTTTTGAAAAGTGGTATAGTAAGTTCAAATAAACTTTAAACATACTGTAGTAGGCGACGGCAGATACAGACCAGTATGGTGCATTCATTCTGCCCAGTAAGGTGTCTGGAGTAGTTGTAACCGCCGCTTCCCCTTTATTTGTTAAAGTATAAAGATATTTAAGTTTGCCTCGGAGGAAAGGCTAAAGAGGTTAGGGCTCTTCAGCTTGGAGAAGAGATGTCTGAGAAGCGATATGATAGAGCTCTATAAAATCCTGTGTGGACTAGAATGGGGAAATGCAAATTGATCGTTTACTCTTTCAAAAAAGAACAAAGTCTAGGGGACATGCCATGAACTCACAAAGTAGCACATTTAAAACAATAGGAGAAAGTATTTGTTTCTCTCAATGGATAATACTCCTTTAAAACCCGGAAAAAAATATCCCTGGGGTCTTCTCAAGTATTGCATCCTTCGCGTCTTTGTACTTTCAGACTCAGGAAACAGAAAAAAAAAGAGATTCTGTAACAGCTGAAGGAAGCCACATGAGTGATCACAGGAAGCAATTACAGCGCAAGAACTCTTGCTAAAAATAGTCCCCAGGATAGAAGCATTTATGGAGGGCTATCTAAGGCCACGTGAGCAGACAGGAAAGGTTAATAGAGCAGCGTGAGACAGGTGCTCCTCTGAACACATGGGCAAGACTGATTTATGGCCAACACACTGGAAGGTTCTGGCAGCTGTCCTCTATCACTTGAAATGGAATGGTTTAAAGCTCTGGCATTTTCCAAAGAGCCCCGTTATGATTCACTAGGATGGGGGGGGGGGGGGGATAGGAGAGATACCGCTGTAGACCTCAAACAAGGCATAAGAAACAAATGCCTTTCAGTGGAAGGGAAGTTCTAGTATAAGAGTTCATAATAGGAGACTCCAAGGGGGTAGATTCAGGAGGAATATTAGAAATGATTTATTAGTAGAAAGAGTGGTGGGTGCAGAAATGGCCTCCCAGAGGAGATATCAAGGGGCAAAAGCAGTAACAGAATTCAAGAAAGCTTGGGATAAGCACCAAAGATCTTTGTTGCAAAGAAGAGAAAGTCGGAGATTAAGGGGTCTATGAAATTTCACCAGATAATAAAATAGGCAGAAAGAGTCTTTATTTGCTATCCGATTCCATGCTCCTAGGCGTGTAAAAAACATAAATATGATGAAAGGCTCGAGGCTCTATTTCAAAGTGAAACATGCCCCAAAATTGCCAATTACATTACGTGTACATTAAACCTTTCTTTTGTACTTTCATCTACAATGATTATTCTCTAGGCATTCGACCTGCCATTCCCATCTCCCTCCCCCCCCCTCTGTTACCCCCTCCCTCCTACCCTCTTGATGTCTATTCACCTGTTCAATTAATACACTGTGGTTTGTCCTTTCTTTGCCTTTCCTTTCCTCCTCTTTCCTATTTGTTTACTGGCGTTCCTTTTCTCCTTCTCAGCCATTTTAAACGGTTTTAGAATACTGTTTTTAAGTTTGTTTTAAACTTGTATTGTAAACCGCCCAGGTACTACTAAGTGCTGGGCGGTATATAAAGTCTGAATAAACGTAAATAAACGTAAACGTAAACGTAAACGTGATAAACACCTCAGTCATTCTCAAATTTCCTACAAACTGTCAGCAGCCAGTAGAAAAGAACGAGAGCTAGGACATCGGACCTAATACAGCCTGCTCTTTGACCCGGACACTCTGGATGCCCTCTCCCCCCTTGTGTTTCTTCTGCTACCCCTCCTTGTGTTGCCGTCTTGTTTTACGTCTCTTTCCTATTATTTAATGGAGTTCTTTCCTGGCTTTTAAATTGTTTTATTTTATTGTAAACTGCTCTGCTGTCCCCACTAAGGGCAGTATATCAAGTTTAAATAAAATGAAAATGAAATGAAATGAAAGTGTTAAGATTTTAAAACTTGGAAGTCCTTTTACCAATGTGTTTTCTTAGCATAAAAGTGTCGGTACTCATATGAGAGATTTTTTCATTACTACACGAGGTCCATGGGCCAGGTTTGCAGATGAAATTTTATGTGGACAAGTACAAAGTTATGCATTTAGGGGGTCATTCTGCACAATTCTGTCCCCAGAGCTCCCTGCACGTACAGAGGAGATGAGCGGGGAGCTCTAGATAGGGACAGGAGGGGGAGGGCCAGATGAGGAGCGTGAGGTGGGGGGGAGGCAGGCCCATGACCCCAGACGTACAGGGCTGATTCCATTCGCGACCCTGTATGTCCAGGGGTGTAAGGATGGCTGGGGAGCTTATTCCACATTGGAGATGGAATAAGTCTCCCTGCTGGAAGTGATCAGCACCAGTGGGACCCAAAAGGAAGGTGAGTGGCATAAGGGGGTTCCCTGCAGCCCGGCCCCAGCCTTCGAAGGCCCCTCCTGGGGTTGGGTGGTGGGGAAAAGCAAGTTTGCTATGCGGCATGGAATCGGGGCTCCTGCGTAGCGTCCTAGCGCTATGGCGATGGCACGCCACAGCATCAAGGTTCCATGCAGGAGCATTGGCTGGGTTAGGCGGCGTGGTTGCCAGACATGCAGCGCTGCTGAATTGGGGCTCATCCGGCCCATCCATTTGCCCCGATTCTGCTCCTGCATGAACGTATAGCTCTGTGGGTGCAGAATCGGGTGCAAATCTGGCCCGTCCAGAATTTGGACGTCCGGACGGGCTGGATGTCCCCCAAACAGAATTGGTCTCTTAGGGAAGAACAACCCAAACTATGGTTACATAATGCAAGGTTCCACATTAGAACCCATCACCCAGGAAAAAGCATAAGACATCGTCATGGATAATACATTGAAACCCTTTGCCCAGTGTTCAGCAGCGCCCAAGAAAGCAAATAGACTGCAAGGAATCATAAGGAAAAAATGGAGAAGAAAACCATGGATATTATAATGCCTCTGTATGTTTCTATGGTGGCTCCTTATCCATTTCCACATCCAGTTCAGGCTTCTCCTACTTACCTACAAGTGCATTCATTCTGCGGCTCACTGCCTGTCTTCTCTTATCACCCACTACACTTCTCGCAGGAACTCGGCTTCTCTGGCAGATCCCTTTTATCTGTGCCCTTCTCTGCCACTCATCTCCACCTTGCTGCTCCATCTGCCTGGAACGATCTACCTGAATCGGTGTGTTGGGCTCCTTCTCTGGCCCTATTCAAAATCTAGGCTTAAGACCCACATCTTTTACGTTGCCTTTGGATCCTGATGTTCCTCATTCTCTTGTCCACTACTTATGTGTATCTTGCCATGCTCTAGTCCCCAGTTTTGTGTTATTTTTTCATCTTGATTAGACTGTAAGCTCAAAAGAGAAGGGACTGTGTCTTACATCTATATGAACAGCGCTGCATACTCCTTGTAGCGCTATTGAAATAATTAGTAGTAGGAAGGGGAGGGGGGAGTTGAAAGACACCAAAATGGTATAGGGGATGGAAGGATACCCCTAAGAGCAAATGCTAAAAAGGTTAGGGCTTTTCAACCTGGAAAAGAGATGGCTGTGGGGAGATATAACAGAAATCTATAAATTAATGGAGTGGAACAGGTAAATGTAGATCGATTGTTTACACCATCAAAATGTAGAAAGACTAGGGGACATGCAATGAAGCTACAGGGTAACCCATATAAGACTAATAAGAGAAAATATTTTTTCACTCAACGCATAATCAAACTCTGGAATTCTTTACCAGAAGATGTAGTAAAAGCTGTTAGTGTAGCTGGGTTTAAAAATAGGTTTGGACAAGTTCCTGGAGGAAAGATCCATAAACCATTATTAAAGAGGACCTGGGAAATCCACTGCTTGTCCCAGTACAAGCATTGTGGAATCTGTGTCTTCTGGGAAAACCGGTAGGTACTTGTGACCTAGATTGGCCACTGTTGGATCAGGATATTGGACTTGATGGACTTATGTTCTTGTGACTTTTCAACTTTCCATCTATTCCTCTAACCTCCAGCTCAGCTCCCCCATTTCTCATCTCATTCCTTCGCTAGTCTCTTTTTCTCCTCTATCTTTCACCCATGCCCCAGCATCAGCCCATTTCCAGTCCAACCCCCCCCCCCCCCCAGTATCAGTATTCCTCCAGTTCAAGTCCCTCCCAGCATCAGCTCCCTTCCATCCCTCCATCCACCAGCATGAGCTCTTTTCTAGTCCTACCTCCCCCCCCCTCCCCCAGTATCAGTCCTCCTCCAGTCCCAATCCATCCCAGCATCATGTACCTTCCAATCACAGGCTCCCCATCCCCTAGCATCAGCCCATTTCCAGTCCTAGCCCCTCAGTTTCAGTATTCCTCCAATTCCAGTCCCACCCACCTCCCAGCATCAGCTCCCTTCCAGTCCCTTCCAGTCCCTCCATCCCCCAGCATCAGCCTTTTTCCCACAGTATCAGCCCCCTTCCAGTCCCAGTCCCTCCCAGCATTGTTTTCCTTTCAATCACAGTCTCCTCATCCCCCAACATTAGCCCATTTCCCATTCTAGCCCCAGGAGCAGTCCTCTTCCAGTGTCAGTGGCTACTCCACCCCACACACATATGGCCCCACACCACAAGGGGCCCCACATGCATAAGATCGGCTTAAGAGGGGGCCAGTGAAGCCAAAAACCTGGCTCCCCAGCTCACCTCAGTACAGCTGCAGGAGTAAATAGGTGCAGAAGTGTTTTCCTTTTTCTCCCATGGCTGTGATAAGTTGCAGCCGCCGGCACTGCTCAGATCATAGAGGTTAAACAGGGGCACGTTCTGTATTGCACAAGAGACAGGAAGTGCCCCTGTTTAACCTTTACAAAGTGAGTGACACCAGCAGCTGCAACTTAGCACAGCTACGGGAGAAATAGGAAAACGCTTCTGTACCTGTTTACTTCCGCAGCTGTGCAGAGGTGAACTGGACATCGGGCCTCACCGACTCCCTCTTAAACCAGTCAGGCATGCTTGGGGCCCCTTGAGGTGCAGGGCCATGTGCAGGCGACATTCCTGCACATGCCTCTGGCCAGCCCTGATTAGAGAGTAGAGTGATGGTTTTCTACGCTGCTCCAGGCTCATCCCCAACCCCCTTCTTTCCTGCTGCTCTAGAGTCTATAAAGAAGTGGTGGAACCGTATTCCAGGCCTTTCCCCAAGAAACTAAGCCCTGCACCTTTTGTTATCATGGATTTTCTATGTAGGGATCTGTAGTAATCTGGCTTGTTCAGTTTTACCAGTAGGTGTATAGTATGTACTATATGTTCTAAGGCCCACTACAATATTTAAGCTGCTGCGCCTTTCTAGGCAGGCTCCTTGTTGTGCGAGTTTGGACGTTTGTGCTGTTGTGGAATGGTAGATTTCCTCTATAATGCTTGTGCCATTGGCCTTTTTTTTTTCTTTTTGTTCCTTGTGTAGAGTCATTTGTAAGTTGTGGTTGGGGGGGGGGGGGGGGAGAGTAGTGGAATATGAGATTTGCAGTTTTGTGTTAATGCAGCCAGTCTGAAATTTTAAATTTTTGTCAGTTCAAATTTCAAGGAAATGTGAAATTTTAAGGGAACATCTCAGTTCAATGTACCTTTGTGGCCTGATAGCTTCCCTGTTATTGATTTCTGAAGTCTTCCAGCTCTGGCCACCATGATCTTAAATTCACAGCTATAAGGATTTATTTTTTCTCATTTTATATCTTCCCTCCTCAACATTAACCTGGTCATAGCCCTGACCAAATTAATCCAGTATGGAAATATTTATGCAAATGAGACCCAGTCGATATGCAAATGCAGCTCTGTAATGAGTCTCAATATATAGCCCCGCATCACCCATGGGCCGTCCCTGATGGCTGGAGCAGAGGACCTTAGTGCTAGTTTTATGGGGCCTGATATTCAAAGGATTTATGCTTCTAATTTTGATAGTTATGCTCCTAAATTGGCCTCTTTGAAAATTTACTAGGGCTGAGCGCCTAAATATTTTCTGAAAATTTCTTTAAACTCCTAAATCAAGGAGCATTAAAAGTAAGTGATAACTGGAGCGGATGTAGGGTAGGGACAAAGAATAAAGGGTCCGATTTTCGAAGGCCTTTACACAGGAAATATCCCTAGTTACTCATACAAAGGCCTTATCTGGGATTTTTGAAGGGCACCTACATGGGTAGTGCCCTTCGAAAATCTCAAATATGTCCCTAATGCACCTAGGTGTTATCCACATAGCATCGGAGCGTGTTAGGGTCATTCCAGGGCGGATCAGGGCGGAGGAAGGGGCTACACGGGTAGCAGCAATTTCCTCATCTATCTTTAAGGTGCAGAGGCTATGCAGGTTGCATTGAAAATTGCTGCTACCTGTGTAGCCTCTGCGGCTGCTGGCGTGTCCAGACCAACCCGAATTTTCACTTCCTGCACGGAAGTGAAAATCTGTTTTAAGGGGGTCAGTGGGCATTCTATATGCTGCCATGATGCATAGCCTGCCTAATTCAAAATCAGGCCCTAAGAGCACCCCGCTTGAAACTGAACATGGCCAAGACTGAACTTCTTATCTTTCCCCCTAACACCTCCCCTCCTCTTCCTCCTTTCTCATTCTCTGTGAATAACTCTGTACTCCTTCCTGTTTCCTCAGCCCGCAATCTGGGGGTAGTCTTTGACTCCTCTCTCTTTCTCCTCACATATCCATCTGATAGCTAAGACCTGCCGTTTCTTTCTCTATAACATCAGCAAAATCCTCCCTTTCCTTTCTGAACACACTACTAAAATGCTTATCCACTCCTTAATCACCTCTCGTCTTGACTACTGTAACCTACTCCTTGCTGGTCTCCCTTTGAATCATCTCTCTCCCCTTCAATCTGTTCAACACTCTGCTGCGCAGCTAATCTTCCGCCAGCCTCGTCATGCCCATATTACTCCTCTTCTCAAGTCACTTCATTGGCTCCCTATCCATTTCTGCATCCAGTTCAAACTTCTCCTGCTGACCTATATATGCATTCACTCTGCGGCTCCTCAGTACCTTTCTTCTCTTATCTCTCCTTACAACCCCCCTCGGGAACTCTGCTCTTCTAGCAAACTACGTCTATCTGTGCCCTTCTCTTCTACTGCTAACTCCAGACTTCATTCCTTTCACCTTGCTGTGCCTTACACCTGGAACAAACTACCTGTGTCTGTACGCTAGACACCTTCTCTAACCCTCCTCAAATCCAGGCTGAAAACTCACCTCTTCGCTGCTGCTTTTGGATCTTGACTCACCTGATCTCCTTTTTCTTTCCCTTGCTTTTTCTCTGCCTACACCTTCTGTGTTTGTCTTGACTAGATTGTAAGCTCTGATGGGCAGGAACTGTCTCCTACATGCCTGTGCAGTGCTGTGTACGACTTGTAGTGCTATATAAATGCTCAGTAATAGTAATAGTTAATTTAAGGTGTTAAAGCAACCGGCTAACTATTTGTATTCTGTGCAATTGAAAGCATTAGAATAGGAGGGTGAGAGGGGGTGAGGTAGATGAGGCAGGTTCAACAGAGAAAAGGTAGTAGAGTTATGCATTTACTGAGGTCTGAGAATCTGCAGAACATTCCTGGTAGTTGTGGTGAGTGTTGTCTCCAAAGTGCTCTAGGAATAAGTGAGTCTTTCACTTCTTGCGGAATTCAGTTCTTATATCTAAGAATCTTATCTCCTCTGGGAGTGAGTTGAAGATGGATGGGGCATAGAGGGAGAATGCACATTTGCGTGTGGTTTGTCAACTGTTGGCCCTTGGTTGGGGAATGGTAAGGAGTTTCACGGAGTTCTGCCTTCTTGTTCTGTTATCCAGAACCTTGTGTATAGACGTTTTTAGACTTTCTGTGGGCAGATTGTGAAGTATCACTTTATACTGTATTCAAGGTATTATTGAAGGGCCAGTGCAATTGTTTTAATGTTGCTGTGATATGGTCCGGTCAATGTGTACCTTTTATCATGCGTGCAGCGATATGTTGTGCGTCAAAGATTAAGTCTCAGATATGTCATGTCCTTGACAGAGAGAGATAACAGCTTAGAATTAGACTGTGCTTTCCATCCAGACAAGATTGCAACACATTCACGGTTCATAAGAACATAAGAACATAAGATATGCCATACTGGGTCAGACCAAGGTCCATCAAGCCCAGTATCCTGTTTCCAACAGTGGCCAATCTAGGTCATACGTACCTAGCAGTATCCGCAAAAGACACAGGTTCCACAATGCTTGTATTGGGTCAAGCATTGATATCCTGGGTCCCTTTTTAATAATGGTTTATGGACCTTTCCTCCAGGAACTTGTCCAAACCTTTTTTAAACCCAGCTACACTAACAGCTCTTAATACATCCTCTGGTAACAAATTCCAGAGTTTGATTACACGTTGAGTGAAAAAATATTTTCTCTTATTTGTCTTAAATAGTTTACCCTGTAGCTTCATTACATGTCCCCTAGTCTTTCTATATTCTGATAGCATAAGCAATCGATCTACGTTTACCCGTTCTACCCCATTCATTAATTTATAGACCTCTATCATATCTCCCCTCAGCCGCCTCTTTTCCAGGTTGAAGATCCCTAACCTTTGTAGCCTCTCTTCATAGGAGTAGCCTTCCATCCCCTTTACCATTTTGGTGGCTCTTCTCTGTACCTTTTCTAATAACGCTATATCCTTTTTAAGATACGGCGACCAGAATTGCACACAATATTCAAGGTGCGGTCGTACCATGGAACGATACAGAGACATTATAATATCCTTTGTTTTATTTTCCATTCCTTTCCTTATGATACCTAGCATTTTATTTGCTTTCTTGGCCGCTGCTGCACACTGGGCGGAGGGTTTTAACATGTTATCCACGATGACTCCTAAATCTTTTTCCTGGGTGGTGGTTCCCAATGTGGAACCTTGCATTGTGTAACCATAGTGTGGGTTGTTCTTTCCTAGGTGCATAACTTTGCACTTGTCCACATTCAATTTCATCTGCCATTTGGATGCTCAGTCTTCCAATTTATCCAGATCCTCCTGCAGTTTTCCACAGTCCTCTTGGGTTTTAACAACTTTAAACAGTTTTGTGTTGTCTGCAAATTTGATAACCTCACTAGTTATTCCCTTTTCCAGGTCATTTATGAACATATCAAAAAGTAGTGGACCCAGTACAGATCCCTGGGGTACTCCACTATTCACCTTTTTCCATTGGGAAAATTGGCCATTTAGCCCTACCCTCTGCTTTCTATCTTTTAACCAGTTCCCGATCCACAATAGTACACTGCCTCCTATCCCATGACTTTTTAGTTTTGCCAAAAGTCCCTGATGAGGGACCTTGTCAAAGGCTTTCTGAAAGTCCAGATACATTCAGCCTCCCCACCATCATCAGCTCTCCCTGGTCAGGGATCGAGCCTCCAGCGGGGAGCCGCAGCAGGAAACGCAGCCATCTTCAGCGTAGTGCTGTCCAATCGGGGCAGCACTCTCCTGCATTGAAAAAGCCAGCGCTATCGGGTGCAAACAACATTCAGCCTCCCCACCATCATCAGTTCTCCCTGGGCAGGGATCTAGCCTCCAGCGGGGAGCCACGGCGGGAAACGCAGCCATCTTCAGGGTAGTGCTGTCCAATCGGGGCAGCACTCTCCTGCATTGAAAAAGCCAGCGCTAACGGGCGCAAACAACATTCAGCCTCCCCACCATCATCAGCTCTCCCTGGGCAGGGATCGAGCCTCCAGCGGTGAGCCGTGGCGGGAAACGCAGCCATCTTCAGCGTAGTGCTGTCCAATTGGGGCAGCACTCTCCTGCATTGAAAAAGCCAGCGCTATCGGGCGCAAACAACATTCAGCCTCCCCACCATCATCAGCTCTCCCTGGGCAGGGATCGAGCCTCCAGCAGGGAGCTGCAGCGGGAAACGCAGGCATCTTCAGCGTAGTGCTGTCCAATCAGGGCAGCACTCTCCTGCATTGAAAAAGCCAGCGCTATCGGGTGCAAACAACATTCAGCCTCCCCACCATCATCAGCTCTCCCTGGGCAGGGATCGAGCCTCCAGCGGGGAGCCACGGCGGGAAACGCAGCCATCTTCAGCGTAGTGCTGTCCAATCGGGGCAGCACTCTCCTGTATTGAAAAAGCCAGCGCTATCGGGCGCGCCCGCGCCTGGCGGGCCCGCGCCCGAGGGCCTCGCCAGAGAGCCCTTTGGTGTGGCCCTTAGGTGTGGACTGTGAAATTAGGACCGTGACATTAAGACCGTGAAATTGGGACTCCCGCTTGAACCCACAAAACTCTGGTATGACCGTGCGGCAACAGAACAGGCACCCACGTATACTGTGTATAATTTTCCCTACCCAGGATTGCATGCATATAGTTAATTATGTATAAACAGTGTGAAGCAAATATTTGTACCAGAACAGACTGACTAGGAAAGCTTTTGTCACCAAGATTTCATGAAGTATATGTATGTAATAGTATACGCTGCTATATCCCATACTTAAGAAAGGAAGTTTCCAACCTGTTACCTTGCATGACACAAATAGACGGTTGCCTGATTTCAAAATATCCTAGCAGGGAGCCTTTTCAAGGCCCTCCCCCCAACACAAGCCCCCTGCTTCACTGAGTTGGCCCAGACGGATCAAAAAAATGGAACGCACTATCATTACATTAATAAGCCTTTACCTGCTCCTCATAATTTGGCCACCCAACTCACTAGCCCTAAATACATCACACAATCACATCCCTATCGTACCGAGTAGTGGGAGAAAATAGTCAGGCGAATTCTACTACAATTCACACAGGGTTAACCATTCGCACCACCACCACTTATTACACATCCCACTCCAACACACTACGAAAGCCAGGCAAGGTAAAAGCCTCTACCCTAGAAGCCTAAAGTGTGCCCTCATAAATGCCCGCTCACTTCGCAAGAAGTGGCCAGTAATCACAGACATAATAACATCCCATAACCTGGATATCATCATGGTCACTGAAACGTGGCTTTCCTCGGAAGACAATACCATTCTCAACCAGCTACTCCCATCTTACTTTGTTGCATTCAC
Organism: Ichthyophis bannanicus; assembly: GCA_033557465.1. Taxonomy (NCBI): domain Eukaryota; kingdom Metazoa; phylum Chordata; class Amphibia; order Gymnophiona; family Ichthyophiidae; genus Ichthyophis; species Ichthyophis bannanicus. The sequence continues at coordinate 811,522,758 of CM066036.1, forward strand.
CAGCCATAGGCAGAACAAAAGAGGTGGAGGAGTGCTCATCATCACCAGGACGGATCTCCAGTTCAAAATGGATGACTCCACCAGTAACAACAACCTGGAAACTGTATCAATCTCCAACAACATATGCTCTTTAAACCTGATTTATAGAGCTCCATCAGCCGATCCAGATGACCTATCAACCATAATAAACTTAGCATCCAACATCCAGGGTCCAAATAAACCTAATTGGATCTTAGGGGACAACAATCTGCCATCATTACAGGACAATCAGGCAACTGCACTTATAGAAGCCCTAGAGATCCTGGGATACACGCAAGTGGTGCAGGAACCTACTCACGTGAAAGGTAACATTCTAGACCTTATATTCGCCCCTCAGGTAATTTGCGATCGACCACAAAACATCATGCTGTCAGTAGCAGCAGTCCCATGGTCTGATCATAAACTCATCACTTTTCAGATGCCTATCCTCAACAAGCCACCAAGGCCCAAAGTGGATCCAAGCAAGACCTCTAGCCCAGCTGCCAGAGGTTTCCACCCGTTTAATAAAGAATGCATTCTAGCCGAAACCTGCGCACTCATTGATGAGACTTCCCTAAACCTAAATGAGCTGATCACTGCCTGGAATAGCAAACTCAGCGCAATCGCAATCCGTACTCCAACAAACAAATCCCAGAAGAAAAGAGCATCAGCCCCATGGTTCACAGCCGACCTGAGGGCATCACTAACCCTTCTACGGAGGCTTGAGAAGCGCTGGAGGAAGTCACGCACCAGCAGTGACCAAGCAGCATACATCCAACACCTCGCTGCGCACCGCAAAGCCATCACAGACAAAATGAGACAATATCATACAGACACCCTGAGACGGTCATTAAATAAACCGCATGACCTGTTTAACCTAGTCAAAATTCTTGCTAAAGAACCAACCCCTGAGCACCATGGCGATATCCACCCGCAGTACTTTGCAGTCTACATGCAATCCAAAATGTGCAAGACCGACAAAATAGTAATACTGGATCCCCCCCCCCCCGACGATCAAGAGTACCCAGCATCGCTAACATCCTTCTCTATACCATCAAGGAAACTTATCGAAGATACCATCTTAGCCCTAAACACTACCACCACACACACAGATCCTTGTCCGGCATTCTGGATAAAAGATCTGCGATGTGACCTCTCTCCAATTATAGCCAACATCATAAACCGATCCTTTAACACTGGGTCTTTCCCCTCTACTCTCAAGCAGACCTCTGTCAGACCTCTTTTAAAAAACACCAAGTTAGACCCCCAAAAGGTAGAGTCTTATAGGCCCATATCTAGTATACCTATGCTCGCAAAAATCATAGAAAAAGTACTGCATAGGCAATTACAGGATCATATTGACTCTGCTGCCCCACTAGATCCATCCCAACATGGATTCAGAGAGTCACACAGAGTGGAAACACTACTCACAGCCCTTTTCAACAATATAATTTCTGGCATTGACAACATCCGACATGGATTTGCACTCATTTTTTTAGATATAGCATCAGCTTTCGACTCAGTATGCCATGAGATTCTTCTTTGCCAGCTAAGAGAGAAAGGTGTCAGCGGAACGGCGCTCGAATGGTGCAGATCCTACTTGTCCGGAAGAAGGCAGCATGTTCGAGCAGACGGGGCTACATCGGAACCATTTCAACAAGGTCAAGGAGTGCCACAAGGATCCTCCCTATCATCCTTGATGTTTAATATATACATCCAACCCATCTGCAACATCATTAGAACCTTCAATGTCAGTTGTATGATATATGCTGACGATGTACTGTTATACATGCCAGTATCATTGGATAAACTAGACCTCGCCCCTCTGACTAACTGCTTCAACACCATATCGGAGTGGCTCCTCTCACAAAATCTGCGAATTCAACACAGGAAGACGGAGGTTCTCTTCATCTTGAGGAATCCAAACTTCATACCACCCAACTTTGTGAAGGTAAATGTTGCCGAACTACAAGTGAAACCCGCTATACGTTACCTTGGAGTGACGCTGGATCAAAACCTCGACATGAAGAAACACATTGCCAATACCGTAAGAGCGATCTATTTCAAGATCAGATCCCTCAGACACCTACGCCCGTTACTCGATCCAGATGATTTCCGCACCATTTACCAAGCCCTGATCATTCCCCATTTTGATTATGCAAACTCCATACTAAAAGGGCTCCCCCAATCCACCTTGAACCCCCTGCAACTTGCTATGAACAGTGCAGCGCGGGTACTCTTTGGGGCATCCAGGAGAGACCATGTAACACTCCTCCTGAAACAGTTACACTGGCTCCCCATTCAAGCCAGGATCAGACCTTGCTGATGACCTTCAAAGCTGGCAAGGGACTCTCCTCCTCCTCCCTATCTGAACTCATCCAACCACTTGCACCTAACAGACCAAGAAGAACCACAGAGTCAAACATGCTAACAATCCCAAAAGAAATGACAAGATGCACCAAAACAACAGCTAACAGAGCTTTCCGACTCTGTGCCCCAAGACTATGGAATACCTTACCGGCACATATCAGGGCAATCCCCAACTTGAGCCAGTTCAGTAAGGCCCTTAAACATTTCCTCTATATCAAATATCTCACTGACAACACCGAACCTCAGTCCCACTTGAATAGCGAGAACTTCAGCAATAGTAGTCAACTTCAGCAATAGTAGTCAACTTCAGCAATAGTAGTCAACCAGGCAAGCCCTCGCAACATGTGTCCCCAACAATGTAAAACACCAAACAGTATCCTTTTCTTGCTACCCTTCTTATGTATATAGTTTACCCTGTTATCCAAGTTTCATATCCTGTTAATTGTAATGACCAGACATATGCAACTTGTCGGATGTTTCTGTTCCATGTAAACCGCACTGATGTCGAATAGTGCGGTATATAAGAAATGTTAATAAATAATAATAAATAAATAATAATACACTATATCAACTGACTCACCTTTGTCTACCTATTTATTCACACCTTCAAAAAAACATATCAGATTAGTAAGACAAGATCTTCCTTGTCTAAAGCCATGTTGGCTGTCTCCCATTAGGCCATGACTATCTACATGCTCTGTAATTTTGTTCTTTATGATGGTTTCTACCATTTTCCCCAGTACTGAGGTCAGGCTCACCGGTCTGTAATTTCCCAGATCACCCCTGGAACCCTTTAATCTCAAGAAAAGCACAGTTGAGGGTGAATTTGTGGATAATATAATATAAGTGCTGTTTATCTAATAATATCTACTTGACAAAGCCAACTGTCACCTGCAAACTCTTGTTTACACATTTACACAATTAAACTTTTTCTAGTTTGTGAACTTATGCCTATTTATAGCATATATTTGCATATAAAGTGCCTAGGCTTTTCCACTTTGCAGTATATTTTATCCACTTATGTCTAATTATATCAGAAATACCAAACTATGGTATAAATCCTTCCATGTACATATCTACCTAAATCCACATAGATCTATGATACCTACACATACTTGCAAAATTTTGCCCCTAAGTTGTACTCAAGAGTGTGACACGGCCAGGCAGGAGGCACACGGTAATAAATTCTATTCAAAGCCTCATGATCTACAATTCTCCGAAAACGTTGATGAAACAGAGAGACATACCAAACTGAATAACTAGCTTTAACTCAGAATTATCTCATGATCCTCTTTCCTTACCCCAAGTGCTGTTTTTCATTCATCCTGCAAGGAATCGGAAAAGGCTCATCAACTCTGCCCTTTGAGAAAGCATCTTTTAGAGTTTCCTGCCCATTCCCTTTTGGCACAGTGAAAGGTCACATTTGACTAAGTAATTATAAAGAATCCTTTGTCTATTGCGCTACTGACTAATCTATCCACACAGACTGAAGGTAAAGGCTGTTTTATCCTGTCCTCTTTACCATTACGTGTACCAGAAATGCTTATGTCCATTCCTCATATACTATCTTCTCTCCAACTTTATCCACTGACACACTGATGAAGGTAAAGGGTTCCATCATTGCACTGCAGCTGCCAAAAAAGGAAATCGTAGGAATTCTTTGAAAAGGGCTGGAGAACAAAAGTGAGATTATCATTATGCCTTTGCATGGGTCCCCGATGAGACCACACTTTTGAGTACTGTGTGCAGTTCTGGTGGCCCCATCTCAATAAGGCTGCAGCAGAACTAGAAAAGATTCAAGGAGGGGCAACATAAATGAGAAATGGGATAGAACACCTCCTTTATGGAAAAAGGCTAAACAGGTTAGCGCTCTTCACCTGAAGAAAAGACAACTGAGAGGGGATATGACGGACGTTCATAAAATCAAGAGCAGGGTGGACTGGCTATTTATTTTATTTATTTAGCTGTATTTATATCCTGCTTTTCACTGGGTCAAAGTGGTCAATTGGGGGATACATTTAACATGAGGGGATATGAGACACATACACTAATACTTACAGGGAACATTTATTTATTTTATTTACATTTCTCTTATATACCATGCTATTCTGCATCAGTGTGGTTTTTACATTGAACAAATTGAAATTACATTGAACAGGGCATTGTAACTTGGAGATAACTATTTTACAGGGAACATGGGCGATGGAGGATTAAGTGGCGTGCCCAAGACTACAAGGAGCACCTGTGGGACTAGAAACCCCAGTCCTTCTGGCCCAAGGTTGCTGTCCTCTAGTGGGATTTGAACCCCTGACCTTCTGGCCTGAAGTACCTTGCCCCAACCACTAGGCCACTCCTCCCCTCCATGGGCTAAGGAGGGTTAAGTAGCTTGCCCAAGACCACAAGGAGTGCCTATAGGACTAGAAATCCCAGTCCCTCCAGCCTGAGATTGCTGTCCCCAGGTGGGACTTGAACCCCGGCCCTTCGGCCTGACGTACCTTGTCCTAAAGAGGGAATGGTTGTTTAACCTTTCGAACAACACGAAAACATGAAACCAACAATCAAGAGATTGAAAGCAAATTGTAGAAGGTATTTTTTCAGACAGCACATAGTTAAGTTGTGGAAACTATGGTTGGAGGATATAGTCAAGGCAGCTAACATAGCAGGGTTCAAAAGAAGTTTGGGCAAGGTTTTTTTTGGAACAAAAGTCCCTAAAAATGTTAGACAACTAGATTTGGGATAGCCATCGCTTATCCCTGGAAATGAGCTATGAGAAATTGGACCCTCTTTGGGAGATCTGTCGGGTACTTGTGACTTGATCTGCCCACTATTGGAGAGATTGATACTGGGCTCAATGGACCTTGGTCTGACTTAGCATGCCTTTTCTTAAGTTCTTAAGTTCACATTGGATAGTTTCTACAGATCTAGTCTTGTGCCTGTGTTTTCGAAAGTGCAGTCAAGTGCCTTTTAAAGTGATCTGGATAGAAATGAAAGCAAGGCTGGTCTGTTATAAGAAAAATGTGGACGGCAGCTCTGTTTTCCTGCTTGCACACAGCTGTATTCCTTGGAGAACCATCCCGAGTGCCGGCTCTGTCCGGGATTCCTGCACATCCCACACAGGCAATTAGTGTGTGGTCTGTGGGCCAAGACAGCCAGTGAACTGACCTGCTCCCCTCACACCCTATCCGCGAATACCTGTGGAATACCGACTGAACCCAATCCTTGGAGATCATTATACAAGGACGGCATTTCAGAGTACAGTTAGGAGCTGTGCCCAGGCTCATGTTCTATCATCACTGTCTGCAGCTTTTAAGCTTCCTATTGGAGCTCCCTCTTTATTAACATTGCATGTTTGATTCTCTCCAACCAAATTATTTTGCTATTTCAGTGCATTTCGAAAGAAGGCAGGGCACAAGGAGCAGAATCTGGAAGATCAAGTTACACGTGAAACCTTTCTTCAAACAATGACTCCTGGTTTACCTACAGAGCGGGATAGTCTCTGCAGTTTCTTGGGATTCTTTCATTCTTTTATTTCATTTTAAGTACATCCAGTTTGTAATGGTGAAGATCTGAACTATTCTCAACAATCTTTCTTCGAACCATGCAGAATTTGCAATTGGCAGTTTCTTGGTTGCTTTGCCAAGCTCGATTATTTCTTCATGCAGTGGATAGTTTCCCCATGATGCTGCTTCTTTAAAGGTGAAATCTCTCCATTCATGTTGTAGCAAAGTCAGCTCTTGAGTTTTTAACAGAGGGCATACCCTTCATTAGAATTCTTTCCCATAGGGCCGGGCTCTGAGACCATGTAATTTGTAAGTTATAAAATGACAGAGAAGTTGAAAGAGTTGCTACTTTGCTGAAGCCTTCCTGTAGCATTGGGTTGACTAAACTTCTTTCATCTTTCCAACCCAAACACCATAGATCTATAATCCATGAGACGTCATAGAACACAGGGGCTTTCCTCTCTCAGATGCTGGTTTGAATCTTTGTCAAGTCAGTGGTGCCAGTTTTTATAGAAATCTATTCCAAAATGGTTTACCATCGCTGCGGAAGAAGGAATAAAAAAAATAACAGAGGGTGAACGAGGTCACCACTAACCTGTGCAAAGACGTTGATTAGTGTAAGGGAGAAGAGTTGGATGAATGAGTTTGCAGCTGGGAAGTGAAAATGGGAGATGAAAAGGCTGATCCAGATTTTAAGTACTGCAGAGAAGAAAACAGTTCTTTCAGCATTGGGAGACAGAGTAGCATAGGACCAGGAGCAGAGGGGAGTAGAAAGAGGAGTAATGAATGATGAGATCTAGAATGTATGGAGGAGACGTTCCATGAAAAAGTTTGAAGACCACCAGGGCATATTGTCCTGGATCCTCAAGGAGGTATGGTATCTTTAAGGGTGGGAGAAATCTGATCGTGTTTTTGTGCAATTTAAAATCAGGCAGTGATATTTTAGATATATCGACGTTTAGAAAGCTGGGACTATAGGAAGCCGCCAAGTAGTGCTTCCAAAACTGTGGGTTGGGACCCCAAATGGAGTCGCATCATCAGTGGATGGGGCCATAGAAATAGGCAGTTCCCCCTCACTCTAGTTCTATACTGTGACCTGTGCCTTATAGTATCAATCAGCATGGGACATGCAAATGTTCACAGTCCCTGCCTGCCCTCTTGTCCCATGTGCCCTTCATGATAGAATGGAAACCCATGAGGGTACTGTGGTCTGTGAGCACACACAGAGCCCAGTGCTAACTGCTGCTTTGGTAAGTGGGAGGTAGGACTGGTGCTAGGATTAAAGGCATGACCTCAATCCCGCCACACACATCCTCCCCACTGCACCTCTTACCCCCATTACTGCTACCTCTAAGGTACCTGCACAGGCAGTAATGCCATTGAAACCATGACTCAGTGCTGGAGAGTTCAGGTAAGCACTGCATTGCAGTTTCAATGCCATTACTACCCAAAGAGGGCAGCAGTGAGGCACCCCAGGAACATCAGCATTCCAGGCAACTGACTACTTTGTCTAATGGAAGTGCTGGCCCTAGTGAGAGAAGAGGAAGTGGAGGGCAATGGAGGTCTGCTATTTTGTTATCACTGTGGGTCACATGAATTTTTAAGTGTTGAAATGGAGTATTTATTTACATTCTCTAATATACCACACTATTCTGCATCAGTGCAGTTTACATTGAACAAACTGAAATTACATTGAACAGGGCATTATAACTTGGAGATAACAATTTTACAGGGAACATGGGCTATGGAGGGTTAAGTGGCTTGCCCAAGACCACAAGGAGCACCTGTGGGACTAGAAACCCCAGTTCTTCCAGCCCAAGGTTGCTGTCCTCTAGTGGGATTTGAACTACCAACCTTCTGGCCTGAAGTACCTTGCCCCAACCACTAGGCCACTCCTCCACTCTGGATAAATAACGGACAAATGTTTGGGAAGCAGTGCTATAGAGTGAAGACTTAGATGATGATAAAACACAAAAGGCATGAGTAATTATTTCAGAAGAGAGTATCAGATATGGGTGGGCACTGTTATGACAGACTGGTAGCAGGCAGTTTTGCAAAAATGTGACATTCGGATTCACTGATGTGTCCAAGGTTCCAGGATTAAAGAAGTACACCAGGATTCCAAATGGAGGTGATAACCATGGATCACATTTAAGGAATTTGCGCATGGCATGCACATACAGAAGGACGAGCGGTGGGTGCAGTTCACCCTGGGTGCCTGCCAGAATAGGAATGCAGTGTAAATTCTGGGCCCACATAGTGGTAGTGAGCACTCGGCAAACTTATTTTCATTTGCTTGCTATGCCACCTCCACTCCTGGCCCTCTGTTACCTCCCAAAATCTCACAATAACAGCTGCACCCAGGGCCAACCTGAGGGTTCTGCTGCCCTAGGCAGGCCCGCCATACCTCTACTCCGCCTCGACTACAGGGTCAGCTGGCCTACCATGCTACCCCACCGGCATCTATCTTCTCACATGGTGGAGGGGGGAAGCACAGCGTTCTCCTTATGCTGAAGCGGCAGATGAACTGCCATTTTGTTGGTGCTACATCAGGTTTCAAAGTGCCTACTCCCATGCATGCTCATGGCCTGGCACTCCTACCCAACTCTGACATAACGTCATGTTGGAGGGGACAGGAGCAGCAGGTCATAACTGCATGAACATGTGCAGACTCTTTAAAGCCCGCTGCACACCGAAACGGCAGTTCAACAGCCGCTTCACTGGGCGAGTTGCTATGCTGCTCACCAGGGCCTGCCACCCTAGGTGACCGCTTAGTTTGTCTAGTGGAATAGATTGGCCCTGCTGCGCCTCAAGACTTAGGCCCAGCAAGGAACAGTGGGCCTGCAGGGAGGGCAGCATGGCAAGCCAGCAAACAAGTGGAAATAAGTTTGCTCAGCGCACGTGTGGGGGTAAACTTCACAGAGGGGTTGTTGCGGGGGACATCATATGGGGGGCGGGCACTAGGTATGCCACTGATATATGTCACCCAAATTTTCTTTTCAGCTCACAGCTACAAGCTGCCTGTGGGGGATTCATTATTGCCCTTCTCATTGTAAGAAAGTGAGGCATGGTTAGGAGTCTGCATTGCCAAAAGAGGAAGGAACCACGGAAATAGTGAAAGAGCTGAAGGTGCAATTCACTGTTTGACCAAGAAACCAGTGTTCATGTCCCACTGTCATTCCTTGTGACTTTGGGCAAGTCGCTACCCTTCATTACCTCCGAAGAAAGGCCTGGCAATCTACTTCTCATCACATCTTTCCAAGAAAACTCAGGGGCTGCTGGGTGGCCAGAAGTCAGCAATGACTTGACAGCAACACATTGTAGTGTGTTCAGAAAGGAAAGGACGGATTTTGCTGATGTTATAGAGAAAGAAACAGCAGGTCTTAGCTATCAGATGGATATGTGAGGAGAAAGAGAGAGAAGAGTCAAAGACTACCCCCAGATTGTGGGCTGAGGAAACAGGAAGGAGTACAGAGTTATCCATAGAGACTGAGAAAGGAGGAAGAGGAGGGGAGGTTTTAGGGACAAAGATAAGAAGTTCAGTCTTGGCCATGTTCAATTTCAAGCGGCAGTGAGACATCCAGGCCGCAATGTCAGAAAGGCAGGTAGAGATCTGGGTCTAGATAGCCGGAGAGATTTCAGGCGTAGAGAGGTAGATCTGGGAGTCATCAGCATAAAGATTGTACTGAAAACCATGGAAAGAGATAAGCGCCTCAAGGGACTGGGTATATAGAGAGAAAAGGAGCGGACCCAAGACAGATCCTTGGGGTACACCAACTGGGAGTGAGATAGCAGAAGAGGAGGAGCCACCAGAACACACACTGAAAGAGCGATGGGAGAGATAGGAGGAGAACCAGGATAGTACAGAGCCCTTAAAACCAAGCGAGGAAAGGGTATCGAGGAGAAGGTTGTGGTCAACAGTGTCAAAAGCAGCAGAGAGGTCAAGAAGGATGAGGACAGAGTAAAGGCCTTTGGATTTTGCCAGGAACAAGTCACTGGAGACTTTGGCAAGAGCCGTTTCAGTAGAGTGCAAAGGACGAAAGCTAGACTGCAAAGGATTCAGGAGGGCATGAGAGGAGAGGAAGTCGAGGCAGAGGTAGTTTAGAAATGAAAGGAAGGAGGGAGATGGGTCGATAGAAGGACAGGTGGGATCAAGTGAAGGTTTCTTGAGGAGAGGTGTGACCAATGCATGCTTGAAGGCTGCAGGGACATTTGCAGTGGAGAGCGAAAGGTTGAGAATATGAGAGATGGAAGGGACAATGGTGGAGGAGATGGGGCTTAGGAAGTGGTTGGGGATAGGATCAGAGGAGCATGTGGTGAGTTTGGAAGAAGAAAGAAGGTGGGCAGTTTCGTCTTCAGAGATCACAGGAAAGGAAGAGAGGGTAGCAGAGGTAGGAGAGGAAAGTTGGTAGTGAAGAGGGGGAGGAGGGGAAATAGCTGACTTTGGGGGAATTGTAGGGTGATTTTGTGGATTTTGTCATAGAAATAGTCAGCCAGAGTTTGGGCAGAAAGGGAGGGAAGGATCAGGGGCGGAGGCACTTTGAGGAGAGAGCTGAGAGTAGTAAAGAGATGGCGAGGGTCAGAAGTAAGAGAGTTAGATGGACATAATAGTCTTGTTTGGCAAGAGCTATGGCTGACTGGAAAGAGACAAGCATGAATTTGAAGTGTAGAAATTCAGCAAAGGAGCGTGATTTGAGCATGCTGTGTATGGGGTAAAGTGAATGACAGGATCAAGGAAAACATCTTTAGATGTTCATCTAATGGCTTAACTGGGCCAAGTAAAAGTTAAGAGATGGTGCTGTATGATAAAGTGTGAGAGGGGTTTTTTTACTTGTATTTTCTTCTGTTCAAGAAGGCCTTCTCTGGCAGTCTGGAAAGGAAAATTGACCTTAAAACTAACAACTAGTGACAGTTTAAGAGTCAAATCTGATATCTTGACTTCTGTAAACCTACCGAACCTGGACTTGAAAAGAAAGCTTGCTGCGATTTTCACGAAAGAAAGTTTTTCTTTGGAAAGAGAAAAACTTGTGCTGCATTTGTGTGAGAGCTATCTGTTGAGCATGTGTGGCTGTCACTGACAGAAAAATAAATTCAGCATCAGGATTGGAGTTAAAATTCCTCTTAAACTGAGGGAATTTATTTCCTGAAGGGAATTCTGAAACTGAGCTGTGACTGGAAAATTCTACTGCTGTCCTTGGCTGCTCGGAAGCCCTGATAAACAACAAGAAGTATGAGAGAAATCTTTGATCTCGATGAATAATCTGAGTTTTAACCCTTATCTTTTTTTTTAAAGTGCAACAAGATTGGAGAAGATCCTTTAACAGTGAAAAGAGTGAATGATTTTTATGAATGACTGGGGTTTACTGAGAGAGGGACTAAAAATTATCCATTCTTCTAAAGAATCCTGCTGCCTGTACCTCCAGAACCCCGTTGCTAGGGAGGTTGTCTTCCTTTTTGAGTTATTAAAGGCAGAGAGTAAGACCCAGAGAAAACAAAGAAACATGACTACTGCTACTACTGCTGAACATTTGTATAGCGCTACAAGATATATGCAGCACTGTACAAACAGATGTAAAAGACTGTTCCTGCTCATCAAAGGTTACAATCTAGTCAAGACAGACAAACAGTAGCTGTAGACATGGGATACATCTAGGGGGAATGGTAAGGAAACACAAAGGAGATCAGGTGAGTCAAGATCCGAAAGCAGCAGCAAAGAGGTGAGTTTTCAGCCTGGATTTAAAAAGGGTCAGAGAGGACACCTGACGTAAAAACTCAGGTAGCTTGTATCAGGCATAAGGAGCAGCAAGGTGAAAGGAGCAAAGTCTGGAGTTAGCAATAGAAGAGAAGGGCAGAGATAGAAGCAATTTGCCAGAAGAGCGGCGTTCTTGAGGAAGGATGTAGGGAGAGATAAGAGAGGAAAGGTAATGAGGAGCTGCAGAGTGAATGCACTTATAGATCAGCAGGAGAAGTTTGAACTGGATGCGGAAACAGATAGAGAGCCAATGAAGTGACTTGAGATGAAGGGAAAGATTAGCCATGTAGTAGAGAGTTGAATGGATTGAAGGGGAGAAAGATGATTCAGAAGGAGACCAGCAAGGAGTAGGTTACAATAACCTAGACAGGAGGTGACTAAAGAGTGGATAAGTGTCTTAGTAGTGTGTCCAGAAAGAAATGGGCAAATTTTGTTGATGTTTTTGAGAAAGTAACGGTGGGTTTTAGCTGTCAGTTGGATGTGTGTGGAGAAGGAGATAGAGGAGTCAAAGACAACCCCAAGATTGTGAGCTAAGGAAAGAGGGAGGAGTGGAGAGTTATCCACAGAGACTGAGAAAGGAGGTAGGGGAAAGAAGGGTTTAGGGGGAAAAATAAGAAACTCAGTTTTGGCCATGTTCAATTTCAAGAGGCGATGAGACATCCAAGCAGCAATGTCAGAAAGTCAGACAGAGATCCAGGCCTGGATTGTAAGAGAGATTTCAGGTGTAGAGAGGTAAATCTAGGCGTCATCAGTGTAAAGATAGTACTGAAAGCTGTGGAAAGAGATGAGTGAACCAAGAGACTGGGTATAGAGAGAGAAAAGGAGTAGACCAAGACAGATCCTTGGGGTACACCAACTGAGGATGGGATAGCAATAGAGGAGGATCAACCAGAACAAAAGAGTGAAGGGAGAGATAAGAAGGAGAACCAGGATAGCATAGAGCCTTTAAAACCAATTGAGGACAAGGTATCGAGGAGAAGGTTGTGGTCAACAGTGTCAAAAGCAGCAGAAAGGTCAAGAAGGATGAGGATTGAGTAAAGGCCCTTGGATTTGGCCAGGAATAGGTCACTGGCACTTTGGCAAGAGCCGTTTCAGTAGACTGTGAAGGACAAAAGTTAGATTGTAAAGGATCCATAAGGGTTTGACAAGAGAGAAAATTGAGGCAGCGGCTGTGAACCGCACATTCAAATAGTTTAGAAATGAAGTGTAGGAGGGAGATGGGTCAATAGTTAGAAGGACAGAAAGGGTCTAGTGAGGGTTTCTTGAGGAGAGCTGTGACCACATCATGCTTGAAAGCTGCAGGGACAGTTGCAGTAGAGAGCAATAGTTTGAGAACATGAGAGACGGAAGGGACAACAATGGAGGATATAGAGCTTAGGATATGGGCAGGAATAGGATCAGAGGAGCAGGTAGTGAGTTTGGGGAAGGAAGGAAGGTGTGTGGTTTCCTCCTCAGAGATCATAGAAAAGGAAGAAAGGGTAACAGAGGTATAGGGGGAAAGTTGGGAGTGAAGGGGGCAGGAGGGGAGGTGGTAGCTGACCTTGTGGGGAATTGGAGTGTGATCATGTGGATTTTGTCATGGAAATAGCCAGGTATTGGGCAGAAAGGCAAGGAGGGGTCGGAGGCAGAGGTACCTTGAGGAGTTGAGACTTGTAAAGAGATGGCAAGGGTCAGAGGCAAGAGAGTTGGTCAGATGGACATAATAGTCTGGGAATCTGTGCTGAGCCCACTGCTTTTTATCATGTTTATAAATGACTTTGAAATGGGAATAATGGATGAGGTGATCAAGTTTGCAGATGGCATGGAATTTGCAGGGTTGTTGAAGCATGGGAGGATTGGGGAGATTGCAAGAGGACCTTGAAAAATTGGGCAGCCAAGAAAGCAAATAGAATGCTAGAAATCATATGAAAGGAATGGAGAATAAAACCAAAAATATTTTATTGCCTTTGTATCACTCCAGATATAGCTTGTCGTGCTATGAGGACTATGAGGACTTGTGTGCATCAGTGATGCTGAGGGCTAAGCTATCAGTAGAAATCATTGGCAGGATCTTCCAAGATGGACAGGTCTCAGCTGAGGTGCCAGACCAAGACAAACCATCCATCTGGGCAGCAGCAGAATGGAATGGTGTTGCTGGTGGAGGATCACATTTCTGTGAAAATGGCAAGAACACTAAAATTAAACTTCCTGGAAGAAAAGCTTGGCAATCTACTTCTGTATCTTGCCATTAAATCCAATGGATAGTCACAACATAACAAATTGCACTATAGTGCTAGAAGATGAGACCCCCAGGTTGGAAGGCATTCAACTGGCTACTGGGGAGGAGCTGAAGACTTTTCCCTGTAAAATAGTTATCTCCAAGTTATAATGCCCTGTTCAATGTAATTTCAGTTTGTTCAATGTAAACCGCACTGATGCAGAATAGCGCGGTATATAAGAGAATGTAAATAAATAAATAAATAAATAAATATTTATGATGTGGTTGGATCAAAGCCCTCAGGACGTTTGACTGCTGATGTAGCTGTGCATGAAATGAGAGTCAGAAGATACAAAGATGTCTTATATGAGTTGGGACATGGAACATACGAAGCATGAGCCAAGGGATGTTGGAGGTGATCAGGAAATAAATGGAATGTGTACAACTCGATCTGTTGGGTGTCAGTGAAATGAAATGGACTGGCATCAGGCACGTTGCATCTGATGATCACATAGTCTACTATGCTGGAAATGAAAGACAAAGAAGACATGATATTGCATTTATAATTAAGAAGAAATCTGCAAGAACTGTAATGAAATACAATGCAATCAGTGAATGCTTAATTTCTATTTGTCTATGAGGAATGCCTATCAGCACAACTATAATTTAAGTATATACCCCAACAACAGTTGCAGAAGAGGATGAAATTGATGAAATGCAAACAGGATATCCTGATAGTCATGGGTGACTGGAATGCAAAAGTTGATAACAAAGAAGAAGGCAAAATAGTTGTAAAATATGGACTTGGCAACAGAAATGAAGTTGGAGAAAGACTGATAGAATTCTGCAAGACCAATGATCTATTCATCTCAAACACATTCTTCCAGCAACACAAGCGCCAACTGTGCACATGGACTTCACCCAATGGATTGCACAAAAATCAAATTGACTACATCTGTGGAAGTCAATGATGGAAAAGCTCTATAACATCAACAAAGTCAAAACCTGGAGCTGACTGTGGTTCAGATCACCAACTACTAGTATGCAAACTCAAGCTAAAGTTGGAAAAGAGCAAGCCACTCATGAATGTAGCAAAATATGACCTTGAGAATACACCACCAGAATTTTAAGACTGATGCAAAATTGATTTGCCGCTTTAGATACAAATGACAGAGCTCCAGAAGAGTTATGGGATGGCACCAAGAAGGTTGTGTTGGAAGAAAGTGAGAAATCTCTACAAAAGATGAAAAAGCAAAAATGGCCAAAATGGATGACTGAAGAAATTCTGAAAATTGCCCAGAAATGCAGAGAAGCTAAAGCCACAGGAGAAAGAGAGGCAATCACAACTCAAGAGATTTCCAACATGCAGCTAGACAAGACAAAGAGAAGTACTACAAGGATGCAGGCAAGGAAATAGAAGCAGACACTATTAGAGGCTTTCCTAAAGCTACAAGAGTTAAAGAAAAAATTCCAGCCTCAAACTGGAATGTTACAAGGTGCTCAATGATCCATGTTGAATGATGCTCAAGGATCCATGTTGAATGATGCTGAGAAGATCAAGAAAAGGTGGAAAGAATATACAGAGTTTTTATATGATAAAGATCAAGTGGACCAACAGCCTTTTCAATCTGTACCTTACGATCCGGAACCATTGGTGATGAAAGAAAAAGTTGAAGCAGCATTGAAAGCTTATAAAAGAACAAAGCACCAGGCATTGGTGGCATTCATATAGAAGTATTACAGAAATCCAATGCAGCTATTACCATGCTTACAAGGCTCTCCCAGGAAATTTGGAAGACAACATCATGGCCAACTGACTGGAAAAGATCTGTGTTTATGCCAATATTAAAGAAAGGTGATCCAGCTGACTGTGGAAATTATCACACAATCGCTCTGATCCCACATGCCAGCAAGATTCTACTAAAGATTATTCAGCATAGGCTACAACCATACCTGGAACGAGAATTACCTGAAGTGCAAGCAGGGTTCAGAAAAGGGCGAGGAACGAGAGACATCATCACGGATGTGAATGGATCTTTGAAAAGACTAAAGAATAACAAAAGGATATCTGTATGTATTTTATTGATTACAGCAAGGCTTTTGATGATGTAAGCTATGCGAAACTCCAGGCCACATGAAGAAGCATGGGTTTACCAGAACACCTGATCGTTCTCTTACACAACCTTTACATTGATCAAGAAGCAATAGTTCAAACGGAACAAGGAGAAACAGAATGGTTTAAAATCAGCAAAGGTATATAACAAGGCTGCATACCTTCCCCCTACCTGTTTAATTTATATGAAGAACAAATTATCAGAGAAACAGGGCTGTATGAAGACAACAGAGATGTGAAGATTGGTGGGAGACTCATCAACAACCTTCGCTATGCTGATGATACCACATTACTGACTGAAATTGAAGATCAGCTGAAACATTTGCTTCTCAAGATCAAGGAACATAGGGGTATGTTTACTAAACCGTCTTAACGTGCGCTCGGCAATAGTGTGCAGGATGCCATATAAGGAGTGGGTGTTTCGGTCTTAACATAGCAAAACGGGATTATCACGCGATAACGCGCGCTGCGCACATTATCGGGTGAAACGTCGCTAAGCACGTTAACGCGCTATAATCTTAAGTAGGCACAGACATACAAGCATAGAAGCAGAGGTGTAGCACAATGGTTAATACACTGACTGATGGTACAAGGGTCATGAGTTCAATACCCCAGTGTGCCTAATGCATAAGGCTGACTGAGATATCGCCCTTTACATTTAAGTAGTGCTTTTTGAGGCATTTTACTTTCATCTTAATTAGTGCTGCCAGCAAACACACCCTCATGGTGGCGTAACCTAAGGTGCCGCATAAGGCACCCCATAACGCACTCCATAGGCCACATTATAAAATGCACTGTCCGCCAAGGCACCCTATAATGTCCCCTATAGGAACCTTATAAGGCGCTTGATAGGGCGCCCTATAAGGCGCCCTATAAGGTGCCTTATGAGGCACCTTAAGGTTACAGTACTCTGAGGGTGTTTTTGCTGGCAGCCCTAATGTACATTAAAAATAGACAATGCCTCAGACAGCCCTATCAAATAACCCCACCATGGGTCTGAACACAGGCAGTGAAGTAACCAGTGGGCTAAAGCTGCCAACAAACCCCTGGCTGGCTGCAGAAGGACTGCATGTCACCACACAAACTGTCTGCTGTGGTTACCAGGATAGGGTTAACCCACCCGTACCCATGATGCACTGCACATGCACATCAGCAGTCGACAGATGGGCACAAGATGGGGTATGCACCCCCACAGCACCTCGGCCTGGTAGGGGGAACTGACCGTGTGTGGTACTGGCACAGAGTAGCCACAGACTGTCACATTGTGCGGGTACTGTGCTCACCCTGAGAGTGAGGTGGGGCGCCCAGCACCAGGTCCACAGCACCTTTCATGGCTGAAATACGCCATGCTGCAGGTCCCCATCAGTGCTACTGTGTGTGATAGGTAGTTCCTGCAGACACACCTAGGATACATCTGCGTCCTTCTGTATTTCTCAGTCATGTCTAGCCCTTATGGGCTATGATGCACCCAGAATAGTGCATATCCTGTGTTGGTGCCATGGTTACATGATGCAGGTGAAAAGGGGGGGGGGGGTGTTTGGACCCATAGGCAGATTATGTACCACCACACAACCCACCCTCTGGGGCTCAGGGTGGGAAACAGGATCACCCACCAATAGATCCACATTCTACCTCCCTGCAATGGTGGCAGTAGAGGGGACCATCAACCCCAGTCCTGCTGGGGAACAGACACCCTACAGGGCAGGCAATGCAGAGCTGTACACATCCATAAAACAATAGCAGACAGACAGTAGGCCTGGAAATGCACAGCTGTCCCCCACCACTATCTGACATTCTCCAGCAGCAAGCCTCCAGCCACTGCAAGGTGTTCCAGCAAGACACATACTAGCTGCAGACAGTCTGCTAGCTAGTCCGTAGTGCATGGTCCTGAAGAAAATGCGTGTACCCAGAACTGGGATGTCAGCATACACAACAAGCAGATAAGTCAGTGATTGGGCCCCAAAAGAGAACCCATAAACATCACATGAGAGAAATACAATACAGCACTATGGGGGAACGTAGCCATGCCGTGGTCACTGCTCAGTCAGGGTGAGAGTGACCTCCCAGCAGGACATGCTGTGGCCACCGTGTCCATGCAGGTGGTGGCCGGCCACTACAGTGTCCGAGCCATTGCCCTATGCCAGCGATGGCGAACCTATGGCACGTGTGCCAGCTGTGGCACGCGAAGGCCTTGCAGCTGGCACGCGGGAAGGTCCGCAAGTAAAATTAAAAAAAAAAAAAAGCTGTCTTCTCCCGCTGCCGGGGCCGCCGCGGCAGAATCGAGTGTGCCGCGGGGTCCCCCCTGCCCAGCACAGCCTGCCCTCCCCCTCTATCCGCTCTCTCGTCGCAGCTCACAGTGACACGCGCCGGCTTTCAGAGAGCGAGGGAAGAGTTTCTCCCTCGCTGCTCTGTTAAGCCCACGGGGGCTGATGGGAAGTTCCCATCAGCCGCCGCGGGCTTAACAGAGCCGCGAAAGGGAAACTAATCCCTTCGCGCTCTGAAAGCCGGCGCGTGTCACTGTGAGCTGCGACGAGAGAGCGCGGATAGAGGGGGAGGGCTGGCTGTGCTGGGCTGGGGGGGCCCGGCGGCACACTCGTTTCTGCCGCGGCGGCCCGGGCAGGGGGAGAAGACAGCTTTAAAAAAAAAATTCCCTCGGCTGGGCTGGGCTGGGCTGGGCTGGGCTGGGGGGGGGGGGTTAGGATTGCTGATGGGCTGGGGGGGTTAGGAGTGCTGATGGGCTGGGGGGGGTTAGGAGTGCTGATGGGCTATGGGGGGGGTTAGGAGTGCTGATGGGCTATGGGGAGCTGGGGGGGTTAGGAGTGCTGATGGGCTGGGGAGGTTAGGAGTGCTGATGGGCTATGGGGGTCTGGGGGGGGTTAGGAGTGCTGATGGGCTATGGGGGGGGTTAGGAGTTCTGATGGGCTATGGGGGGCTGGGGGGGTTAGGAGTGCTGATGGGCTATGGGGGGGCTAGGACAGGAAATGGGCTGATGGGGAGGGGTTAGGACTTGAGGTGGGTTGATGGGGTTAGGACTGGTAATGGGCTGTGGGCTGTTGGGGGGGTTAGAACTGGTAATGGGCTATGGGGGGTTAAGACTGGTAATGGGCTGTTGGCTGATGGGGGCTGTCTGGTAATGGGCTATGGGGGGGTTAGGACTGATAATGGGCTATGGGGGGGGCTAGGACAGGAAATGGGCTGATAGGGAGGGGTTAGGACTTGAGGTGGGCTGATGGGGTTAGGACTGGTAATGGGCTGTGGGCTGATGGGGGGGTTAGGACTGGCAATGGGCTATGGGGGGCTGACTGGAAATGGGTTGATGGGGTTAGGACTGGAAGTGGGTTGATGGGGGGGGCTAGGACTGGTATTGGGTTGGGGGGTTGCTAGGACTGGAAATGGGCTGATGGGGGCTAGGACTGGAAATGGGCTGATGCAGGGACTAGAAGGGAATGGATGCTGGGTGAGGCTGGAACTAGAAGGGAGCTGATGTTGGGGGAGGATTAGAATGGGATGGGGCTGGGAGAGTAAAATGGAGAGGGGAAAAATATTTTGTGTGGGAGGGATAAAAAATCTACAATTGGCCGGGTATTGGGAGAGTAAGTGGGGATTGAGGATGGAGGGGTAAAATTTGAGTGGATGAAATAGGAATGAGGAAAGAGCAAAAGGAGAAAGATTAGTATGTTAAAGCGGATGTAGAGAGAGAGAATGGAAAAAAAAACTAGAAGAGAGAAGAAAGGACAAATGGACAGCAGATGATGGAGAGTTAGCAGAAACATGAAGAAACCAGAAGAAAGTGGCTGGAGCAATTGCAACTGAAAAAAAATGCACAAAAGGTAGAAAGATATCTCTTTGACAAGTTATCAGCATGCATGCAACAACAAACATCACATTAATTTTTTTCATGTATAGATTCTTTGGGAATACACACCGAGTCCTGACACAGTTAACAGTTTTAAGAAGTTTATCTTTTTTTACTCAGGATACATTTGACATGCTATGTGAATAATACATTTAAAATATATTGTGTAACTGAATCAAATTCTTCCTAAATTCATTAAATTGAATGAAATCATTAAAACATTATAAATTGCCAATAAATTGAAATGAAAACCAAAGGATTGTGAATCAAATTGATTCTCTGACAATACAAAGATTCCAACCTTTACAAATGATGTTACATAGTTCAGGCAACTTTATAAAGAGTTTTTAGATACTAAAATCTTGTTGTTAAGGTTTAATTGACGTGCTGGCACTTTGAGGAAATTCTTTGGTTTTGTGCGGCAGTTTGGGCACTCGGGCTCAAAAAGGTTAGCCATCACTGCCCTATGCTATGTACAGATGAATCCAGGCCAGGCCACCCTATCCTGGCTATTCCCACAGTACCTTGCTCCTCATTATGCACATTGGCAGGCCAATACTGGCAACAGTGCTAGCAGTGTGGGCTGTGGAGGGTGTTTGCAGCCACCACACACTGGATAGACAGACACACACTCCTCACACCTATGCCAGCATTGTGCAACTATAGAGGTGTTTGGCAGCCCTGGCCACCCCACCAGTCCTGGGCACAGTGCAGGCATGGCTATGGTATGCAATACTGTTGGGGTCACCCCCCAGGGTGGTAAACACTGTCAGACACAAGACCTGTAGCACACTCCACAGACATCAGAAAGGTTGCTATGCTGCAGCTCACTCAGAAAATTGTACTTAACCTCGGAATTGCTATCTGCCAGTAATCATAGCAACCTTTTGATAGCTGTGTACCGTATTCCCAGGTTTAGGATGGCATTGCTAAGGTATGCAAGTGCTAGTATTGGGAGATGCACGCAGGGCCCAACATCCTGCCTCTCCAGGAGGCATTGGATAATGGAGCCTGTGGGTGCGGGTGTGTCTGCCTCTGTTGGCCGCTGCTTTGGTGCAGAGGTTCCCGACTCCAGTCCTGGTGGGCCAGACACTGTTCGGGTTTTCATGCTGTCCCTCATGAATATGCATGAGATACATCTGCATACCATAGGGGCGGCGCATAGAAATGCAGCACAGGCATCTTTATTAGAGACAGCATGGAACCTGAATGGTGTTTGGCCCTCCAGGACTGCATTTGGGAGACTCTGCTCTAGGTAATGCACATGTTTATGGTGTCTGTGCTCTGTAGGGTAAAATGTAGGTGTTTTGGGCATGTTTACGTCATCTGCAATAAAGGTTCTGTCTGTATTAGCACGTTTTAGTAGTGGGTAAAATATGGGGACTGGGTTGGCAGGAACCACAGCTGGGACTTGAACCTGTGACCTTCTGCTTCTGAACACACTGGCTGTGTGCACTGCACCACTGTGCTGCCATAGTGACAGTGCATTCTCTGGTGATACCATGACTGTTTGTCAGACAGGGCCTGTCTGTTGCCGTGCATGGCACCCACCTACACAGGGCTAGGCCACGGTCTGCTCTGGGCAGCTGCCACTGCCCCCTCCACCACCAATATCCCTCTGCCACAATGCTGACATGCCCTTCTGCTGGTGCTGCTGTTGGAGCGCAGTCTGAGGCCATCCATTGTGCGGGTAGGTGGCTGCCTATGGTGCGGGTTCTGGGGTAGGGGTGCCTGCATAGCTGTCCACGCTTCCCCCCAGCACCACATGCCAATGTTCCGTGCCCTTCGGGGTACCTGCTGGGTGCTATCCCCTGTGACACTGTGGGGAGTACACTCATGCCCATGTTGGGCCCTCAGCAGTTGCTGTCTGGCTGCTCTACTGTTTCAGCATTCCTATGGGCCAGCTAGGCATCACCCTAGTCCGCACTGTGGGCCAGCTGCACCGCAGCATGTGCTGCCTGCAGCCCTCTGTGTCCCCTTTTCCAGCATCTGTCCAGTTGCCCATTCCGATGTGCCCACCCTGCTGTTGTGGAACATGTGCATGCCATAGGAAACCTGGCCAATGGAGTCGAAAACCCTGCTCAGCGCAATTACACTGTGGGCTCATTCACCTTGTATGGGGACGGAGCATAGACCCTTCCAAAATTCATATCTTTTTTTTGGAGCTTTCTTGGGAGTGTTTTGTGATGT
Source organism: Ichthyophis bannanicus (assembly GCA_033557465.1). Taxonomy (NCBI): domain Eukaryota; kingdom Metazoa; phylum Chordata; class Amphibia; order Gymnophiona; family Ichthyophiidae; genus Ichthyophis; species Ichthyophis bannanicus. The sequence continues at coordinate 811,544,754 of CM066036.1, forward strand.
TTACCATTGATATCACTATTGGCCAGCTTGGTTATTTTATTTTTACATTTTCCTCTGTACATTTTCAAGGTTTATTTGCCCTTTTGTTCGGTGCACATGTATCACACATCACTTTTTGTAGGTTTCCCTGGTTTTGCTGTACATTGCTGATGGAAATGGTTTCTTTTCCCTTTAAATCAGCTCTAACGCCAGGGTTTCACTGGCGTTAGTTTTGACCCTCGGATTTCACAGCGTTAGTGTGCGGGGAGCCTCTCCCCTCCCACTCTCCAGCCATTGACCCCTTCTCTCCGCCCCTGGGGAGCCTTCCTCCGCCTTCCGGGAGCCTTTCCCTGCCTTCAGCGCTCGTTTGTGCCGCTGCGCACATTATCGTGCGATAAGGTACCTGTGCGCCTGATAAAGCGCCATTATCACGCGATAACGTCACAGAGCGCACATTAAGACGGTTTAGTAAACATACCCCATACTCTTAAAATGGGCCTGCAACTTAATGTAAAGAAGACAAAGATCCTGACAACTGGCAAAATCAATAAGTTCATTGTTGATGGAGAATAAATTGAAATAGTGGACAATTTTTAACCTACTTGGATCAACTATCAATAAAGAAGCAACAAGCAGTCAAGAAATCTGATGATGCATTGTTTTTGGCAGAATGTCTATGAAGGACCTAGACAAGATTCTCTCCATACAAAGATTTGACTTGTTCAAGCCATGATATTTTCAATAACATCTTATGGATGTGAAAGTTGGACAGTAAAAAAGATAGACAGGAAGCAAATTGATGCCTTTGAATTATGGTGCTGGTGACGAATACTGTGTATACTATGGACTGCCTGAAGGACAAACCAGTCAGTACTAGAGGAGATCAAGCCTGAGCTTTCTTTAGAAGCTCAGAATACAAGACTTTGACTTTCATACTTTGGACACATCATGCAAAGAGAGAGATCATTAGAGAAAGACATCATGCTTGGCAAGGTAGAAGGTCGACGCAACAGAAGAAGTCCAGCAATGAGATGGATCGATACAATTACAGCAGCTATGGGTACCAGTCTGGCAACAATCATCCGCCTGACTGAAGACTGAACACAGTTTAGGACAAATGTCCAGAGGGTCGCCATGAGTCGACACCGACTCGATGGCACTTAACAACAACAACAGCAGAATTAGAAAAGGTACAGAGAAGAGCCACAAAAATGGTAAAGGGGATAGTAGGATACCCCTGTGAAGAAAGGCTTAAAAGATTAGGGCTCTTCAACTTGGAAAAGAGATGGCTGAGGAGAGATGTGATAGAGGTCCTTCAAAAAGGAGAAAGACTAGGGGAGATGCAATGAAGCTACAATGTAGCACATTTAAAACTAACTGGATAAAATACTTATTCACTCAACTTGTAATCAAAATCTGGAATTTGTTTCCAGGGGATGTAGAAAAAGCTGTTAGTGTAACTGAGTTTAAAAGAGGTTTGGGTGAGTTCCTGGAGGAAAACTCTATAAACCATTATTAAAAAGGACCAGTGAAACATACTACTTACTCTGCGGACAAGCACAATGGAATCTGTCTTCTTTTTGGGAACCTGCCAGGTACTTGTGATCTGGATTTGTCACTGTTGGAAACACAATGCTGGACTTGATGTACTCTTGGTGTAACTCAGTATGGCATATCTTATGCTCTTATTATTTTACTGGCAAAGTGAGCACTTTTCTGTGCCTATTTGTGCCCTGGAGCAGGTATACACTTGGACAAGGGTGGAGATATGCCAACTGTTTCTGAAAGTGGGTACACATGTCTCCAGAAAACCTGAACATCCATGCACTGGAGACATCTCTGTAAATTTATTTATTTTTTATACCACACTCTTTAGAATCAGTGTGGTTTACATGTATGCTAGCAGATACTTTCTAGTCCCTTGTCAGTTCATGATCTAAGTGTATCTGAGGCAATGGAGGGTTAAGTGGCTTGCCCAAGGCCACAAGGAGTGGCCATGGGACTAGAGACCCAGTTCCATGTGGGAATTGAACCCCTGGCCTTCGGTAACCTGTCCCAACCACTGAGCCACTCCTCCCTCTCTGTTTTGTCAAATGACTCTGGGGATGTCTCCGTGATTATGGATGTCTGCGAACTTGTTTTCAGATGTCCAAAGCACAAATAAGGCTTATAAATTGACTCCCTTTCTTATTCTCACACTCTTTGAGCCACTTTCTCAAGCATTAGAGCCTCAGTGCTACCGCGCTGATCCTGATCATTGCGTTCACGATAGACAAGCATAAGAGAAGAAAAACCTAATGGCCCAGCCAATAGGAAGGAATCTGAGCTCATTGCCCTGTGCGCTGTCTCCTCCTGACCCCTCACTTTCCCTGAAACCTCCACGCACACTTTTAGCCACTGAGTGAAGAGCAATTTTCAGCTCCGAGAATTTACCCATGTTGCCTCCACTATGTCTCTATCTTTTCCGAGGCGCCATGGAAAAGCAAATATTTTATCCTGCCTTTTTCATTTGCAAAGCTAATACTATATCTAAATACTCTGGATGCAGCATTTGAGAATTCTCACTCTTTGGACTTTGCTCTTAGTCTCTGGGGTGGTAAATCTCCCTCTTTGGAAAGTGCTCTAGGGGCCTGTTGCTCTCTCTTTGCAATGTTGCCTTATCCTAGGAAGGGTTGTTATATAGTAACATAGTAAATGATGCAGATAAAGATCAGTATGGTCCATCTAGTCTGCCCAGTAAGATGGCAAGAGTAGGTGCACCTGCTGCTCCGTGCAGGCCGCCCCTCCCCATGTCTTTGTTTTAGGGGTGAACCCTCCCCATGTCTTTGTTAAAGGGGTGAACCCACCGCTCGTATGTTGAGAAATTAGTTACGTTTATTTTGATTTTATGCTGTTGCTGTAAAGGGATCCACTGTGTCTGTCCCATGCCATTTTGAATTCTTTCATTGTGTTTGCCCCCACCACTTCCATCGGGAGGGCATTCTAAGCATCCACCACCCTTTCAGTGAAAAAGTATTTCCTGACATTGCCTTTCAATTTACCCCCTTGCGCTTCATGTTATGTCCTCTAGTTTTACAGTTTTCCTCGTCTTTGGAAGAGATTTGTTTGTTCATTAATACTCTTTAAGTCTGAATCATATCTCCCCTGTCCCTCCTCTCCTCCAGAGTGTACATATTTAGGTTTTCAAGCCTCTTCTCATAAGTCTTCTGACGCAGGCTCCAAATCATTTTGGTTGCCTTCCTCTGAACGGTTTCCAGTCTTTTTACATCCTTTGTAAGATACGGTCTCCAAAACTGAACACAGTATTCCAAGTGAGGCCTCACAGTGGCATTAGTGCCTCTTCCTTTCTGCTGGTAACTCCTCTTTGTATGCAGCCCAACATCCTCCTGACTTTTGCCACTGCCTTGTCTCATTGTTTTGCCACCTTAGCTAGTGCAGGGTGTTAGTGCTGTTATGTTATAACAGGTTTGCTACAAATGTACAGACCCCTAAGATTCTGCTTTTTTTTATTTCATCAAGACCTCTAGGGGCTCTACCAGAGTAGTTCCATCTCACCCCTCAGCCACCAGCCTGTTTCTAGAACAGGAGGGAATGTTTTCGCCTCTGACTTATCCCGCTAATTTCAATGAGGTAATGCTGGCTCCCTATCTATTTCTGCATGCAGTTCAAACTTCTGCTGACTTATAAGTGCATTCATCTGCAGCTCCTCACTGCCTTCCCTCTCTTATCTTTCCCTACACCCCTCTAATGCCAGACTTTGCTCTTTACACCTTGCTGCTCTTTATGCATTGAAAAAACTTCCTGAGGCGCCTTCTCTGACCTTTTTTAAATCCATGCTGAAAACTCACCTCACCTTTGCGCCACAGGATTTGGCCTCTGGCCTCTGGCCTCTGGCCAAGCACCTAGGAGAGGAAGGAGTGGTACAACTCTGACTATCCAATGGGGTTTCTGAGGAGAGGTAATTGAAGCTGCGCAAATCAAAATGTCTTCTCAGGAACTGCTGGAAGAAAAACAAGGAGCAGCACCAGGAAGCTGTTCTGTGTCTACCTAAGTCCTTCCGAGGAGAGATCTTTAAGATGGCTTAAACCAAGGTACCACAGGAGCTACTGGAAGAAACAGCTAGAGACAGAGTCCACGGAGAGCTTCAGGGAAGTATTGACAGTATGGGGCTCTGAGCTGACTGAAAACTGAAGGGGAACGGTGTCTGTGTGTTTTCTAAACCAGAAGGATCCTACTTGCTTTCTCCCTGAATAAGGAGAACCCAAGGATTTGAACTGCAATAAGGAGTCAAGAGGTTGTAAGTTCATCCATTCAACTTGCTGTTTTGTTGCATATTGAAAGTGAGAGTGGGTATTGGAATTTTGTGAGTGAGTGATTTTTCCCAAGTAAAGTTAGTGGGCTCAGAAGTAATCTTTGGCCTGGACTGAGTCTTTTTGCCATGAAAGGAGTAGAGAGAGTGAACTGTGAGTACAATTCGCTTTCCAGGGGATTCTGGTCCTGCACCAAGAACCCTTCATACCCCTGTCAGCCCCACAGGGTGAATCTAGGCCTTGGGAAGTTGTGCCCCCAGACTGCTGGACAGTATTCCGAGCTACCATAATGGATCACCAACCTGGCACGGGTTACACAAATATTCTGAGTGTATTTCTGACAGGGTTTTGTGGGTAGTGTTACCTGACTTTTGGATAACAAATCTGGGACACTTGGGATGGGCGGGGCAGGAGTCTTCTCTCCTCGGGCATCTTTTCCCCATTTATTTTGAAATGACCGGTCTAGGAAGCATTCAGTAATTTCAAAAGTTTAAAACAGACAGTGGTAGCCTTCGAGTTATAAGCATGTATACATACATATATGCTTAAACTTCATTTTAAATCTTCAAAACGCCACTCCCACAGATGTAAAGCCACTGACAGCCCAAGAAGGCGCAAAAAAATGTGCCAAATTATTATGGCCCAAACTGAGGGTGTCTTTAATAATTTGACACATTATTTTGAGCCTTCTTTGGCCGTTAGTGACTTTACTTCTGTTGGAATGGTGTTTTGGTGATTTTTGATATTGAACTTCTCTGTAAGTTCATTTCTATATATATTTCTATAATTTCCCCCTCTTTTTTCAGAAAAGGAGTTAATTTTGCATCATTTCCTACCAGGATTTAGAAGATTGCGTCAGAGGCATACTCAGGAGATGCAACATCCTTTGCCTCTATCCCCGCTGTTATCAGGGACAGGAACTGGTTAAAGTCCATGGAGCTGGGGGACAGTATTTCAAAACCGGGGACAATCCCCGAAAATCGAGGATATCTGGTAAATTTATTTGTGGAGTATCACAACCTGCATGGTAGCGGGGGGAGTTTGCTTTACTGTTAATAAGATCTGGAACCTAATTAGTTTAATATAAAAAAGACACAGGCCGGTTCAACGGTATGAGATGCCCTAGACGAAACTCATTCTCTGCATCCCCCCTACTCCCACTCCCACCCTCACTCCCATTGCTGCTGCCCCTCTCTGGGATATACCACAGCACCAGAATTACCTTCACTGGGAATCGGCAGCATCTGGGGGGAGGGGGTGTAGCAGCGGCCACACCCCCCCCCCCCCCAGATGCCGCCGATTCCCGGTGAAGGTAATTCTGGTGCCGCCCTAGTGGAAGTTCCAGTCTTGTCCCCCCCTCCAATTTCACTTCCTTGTTCCATGTGGTAGAAGAGTTTTAAAAGTATTTGCCACCACTGCATACCCCAGAGAGAGGTATCAGCAATGGCACCCTCAGACCCACACCAGCCCTGGAAAGACGCCATCTTCTTTTTTCTACCCCTTTAGGTTAGCAAGATAAAGATTATTAATCAGTTAGGCAAAAGCTGGTAGAGATCAAGAAGCACACCCATACAGACATAAGGGTCATATATGTCTGCTTATGGATTATCAATAACAAATATTATATTTTTTATTTAAAAACTTAACAGAATATCTCTGCTCATGGTGTTGTGTACAGGGTGAGGGTACACTAAAATATATTTATTTAACAGGTTTTTTTGCCACTTTGTCATTTTTAATCAACGTGGTTTAGATTTTAACTTAAACTTGGTAATGCACATTAAACAGGGGCATTGATAACTTGGAATTTTCTGAGGCAATGGTGGGTTAAGTGACTTGTCCAAGGCCACAAGGAGTGATGGTGGGAACTGAATGCCGGTATCTTCCTTCCCAAGCCAGTGCTCTAACCAAACAGACTGACGACAGCTCTTGAGAAGAAGCTCTTTTGGTTAAAATACAGTCCAGGGTGTCACCAAACAGTCCATCCTGGCTGAATGATTTCCATATACTGTTAAGTCGGAGCTCACTGTTAGTACCACATACTGTCAGAAGGTGGCACTGCAGATTAAGAGGAGAGTCAGGTGCATAAGGGTTTTTGTTCTCTTTGGAATTGCTTTTTGCCACTGCCTTGGTTCCTTCTTTTCCACTTTTCTCCCCTTTTCTGCATCTTTGTTCAGCTATGAATTTGCCCCCATCTTTCCTTTTCCCTCTGCCACTCTGTTCATGTACTTTAATGGCAAAAACTTATTTTCCTTTCTTTGCCCGCTTCATCCTTGCAAGGCGCTTTCCCTCTCTCTTGGTTCTGGTGCTTTCTGACAGTTCGCTGTCTTCCTGAGGGCAGTAATTGAAGCCCTTTCTGTGAGTAAGAAAGCATTTTCCATTTGGATGTTGGAGCTGGGGAAACAGGTGGTATGGGGTGTGGAGATTAGAAGTAGGTACATAGATTTGAATAAGGGCATTATAATCTAAGCTATCTCTCACTTGGTTTGCACCTTGTCGTGCTGTGAGGGCTTGCGTGCATCAGTGATGCTGAGAGCTAAACTATCGGTAGTTTAACTACTGGCAGGGTCTCCCAAGATGGACAGGTCTCAGCTGAGGTGCCAGACCAAAACAAACCACCCATCTGGGCAGCAGCAGAATGGGATAGTGTTGACGGCGGAGGATCACATTTTTGTGACAACGGCAACAACACCAAACTTAAACTGTGCGGAAGAAAGGCCCGGCAATCTACTTCTGTATTTTGCCATGAAAACCCAATGGATAGTTACAACAAAACAAATTCTGCTATGGTGCTGGAAGATGAGACCCCCAGGTCAGAAGGCACTCAACTAGCTACTGGGGAAGAACTGAAAACATTTCAGAGTAAAGCCAGCATTTATGACGTGGTTGGATCAAAGCACTCGGGAAGTCTGTCTGCTGATGTAGCTGCGCATGAAATGAGAGTCAAAAGCTGTAAAGATGTCTTACACATTGGAACATGGAACGTACGAAGCATGAACCAAGGGAAGTTGGAGGTGGTCAAGAATGAAATGGAACGTGTACAACTTGATCTGTTGGGTGTCAGCGAACTGAAATGGACTGGCATGGGGCACTTTGCATCAGATGATCACATGGTCTACTATGCTGGAAATGAAAGACAAAGAAGAAATGGTGTTGCATTTATAATAAAGAAGAAACTTGCAAGAACTGTAATGAAATACAATGCAGTCAGCGAACGCTTAATCTCTATTCGTCTACGAGGATTGCCTATCAACACAACTATAATTCAAGTATATGCCCCAACAACAGCTGCAGAAGAGAATGAAATTGAAGAGTTCTATGAACAAGTACAAGCTGAAATTGACAGAACATGCAAACAGGATATCTTGATAGTCATGGGTGACTGGAACGCAAAAGTTGGCAACAAAGAAGAAGGCAAAGTAGCTGGAAAATATGGACTTGGCAACAGAAATGAAGCTGGAGAAAGACTGATAGAATTCTGCAAGACCAATGATCTATTCATCTCAAACACCTTCTTCCAGCAACACAAGTGGCGACTGTACACATGGACTTCATCCAATGGATTGTATAAAAATCAAATTGACTACATCTGTGGAAGTCAACGATGGAAAAGCTCTATAACATCAACAAAGACAAAACCTGGAGATGACTGTAGTACAGATCATCAACTACTAGTATGCAAACTCAAGCTAAAGTTGAAAAAGAGCAAACCACTCATGAATGCAGCAAAATATGACCTTGAGAATATACCACTGGAATTTAAAGACTGCCTGCAAAATCGATTTGCTGCTTTAGATACAAATGACAGAGCTCCGGAAGAGTTATGGAATGACATCAAGAAGGCTGTGTTGGAAGAAAGCGAGAAGTTTCTACAAAAGGTGAAAAAGCAAAAACGGCCAAAATGGATGACGGAAGAAACTCTGACAATTGCCTAGAAACGCAGAGAAGCTAAAGCCAGAGGAGAAAGAAAGACAATAACAGAACTCAACAGAGATTTCCAACGTGCACCAAGACAGGACAAGGAAAAGTACTACAATGACACTTGCAAGGAAATAGAAGCAGAAACTATTAGAGGAAGAACAAGATCGGCTTTCCAAAAGCTACGAGAGTTAAAGAAAACGTTCCAGTCTCGAATTGGAATGTTACAAGATGCTCAAGGTTCTATGTTGAATGATGCTGAGAAGATCAAGAAAAGGTGGAAGGAATATACAGAGTTTTTATATGATAAAGATCAAGTGGACCAACAGCCGTTTCAACCTGTACCTTATGATCGGGAACCATTGGTGATGAAAGAAGAAGTTGAAGCAGCATTGAAAGCCTTATCAAAGAGCAAAGCACCAGGCATCGATAGCATTCCTATAGAGGTATTGCAGCAATCTCATGCAGCTGTTACCATACTTACAAGGCTCTGCAAAGAAATATGGAAGACAACATCATGGCCAACTGACTGGAAAAGATCTGCGTTTATACCAATACTAAAGAAAGGTGATCCAACTGACTGTGGAAATTATCGAACAATCGCTCTGATCCCACATGCCAGCAAGATTCTACTGAAGATTATTCAAAAGAGACTACAACCATACCTGGAACAAGAACTACCTGAAGTGCAAACAGGGTTCAGGAAAGGGCGAGGAACGAGAGACATCATTGCGGATGTGAGATGGATCCTTGAAAAGACTAAAGAATACCAAAAGGATATCTATTTGTGCTTTATCGACTATAGCAAGGCTTTTGACTGTGTAAACCATGAGAAACTCTGGGCCACATTAAGAAGCATGGGTATACCAGAACACCTGATCGTTCTCTTGTGCAATCTGTACATTGATCAAGAAGCAACAGTTCGAACGGAACAAGGAGAAACAGAATGGTTTAAAATAAACAAAGGTGTAAGACAAGGCTGCATACTTTCCCCCTACCTGTTTAATTTATATGCAGAACAAATCATCAGAGAAGCAGGATTGTATGAAGACAACAGAGGTGTGAAGATTGGTGGAAGACTCATCAACAACCTTCGCTATGTTGATGATACTACATTACTGGCTGAAAGTGAAGATGATCTGAAACATTTGATTCTCACAATCAAAGAACATAGTCTCAAAATGGGCCTGCACCTTAATGTAAAGAAGACAAAGATCATGACAACTGGCATAATCAACAGGTTCATCGTTGAAGGAGAAGAAATTGAAATAGTGAACAACTTTAACCTACTTGGATCAACTATCAATAAAGAAGCAACAAGCAGTCAAGAAATCAAACGACGCATTACTCTTGGCAGAATGGCTATGGAAGACCTAGATAAGATTCTCAAGAGCAGAGATGTCTCTCTCAATACAAAGATTCGACTTGTTCAAGCCATGGTATTTTCAATAACATCATATGGATGTGAAAGCTGGACAGTGAAAAAGACAGACAGGAAGAAAATTCATACCTTTGAATTATGGTGCTGGCGGCGAATACTGTGTATACTATGGACTGCCCGAAGAACAAACCAGTCAGTACTAGAGGAGATCAAACCTAAGCTTTCTTTAGAAGCTCAGATGACAAGACTTCGACTTTCATACTTTGGACACATCATGCGAAGAGAGAGATCATTAGAGAAAGACATCATGCTTGGCAAGATAGAAGGTCAACGCAAAAGAGGAAGGCCAGCAATGAGATGGATCGATACAATAACAGGAGCTATGGGTACCAGTCTGTCAACAATGAGCCGCCTGACTGAAGACCGAACACAATTTAGGATAGCTATCCAGAGGGTCGCCATGAGTCGACTCCGACTCGACGGCACTTAACAACAACAACAATCTAAGCTATGCACATGATATTTTCTGACTGATAAATTCCATGCAGAAAAGGTAGATGCAATTTCTGCTTATCATTTTTTCTGGGAGAAAAATCAAAGTAAAATCTTGCACAGGCTTCAGTGCAAACCCCACAGCACAAAGTTCCTGTGGGGTTTGCGCATATGTGGGCTGCTCTTATTATTGCTCTCTCTATATCTCTGTACTTCACTGCGCCTTGTCTTCACTGGCAAGACCAGGGTTTGATTCCCACTAGCACTCCTTGTAGCCTTGGGCAAGTCACGTAACCCTCCACTGCCTCATAAGAAAGGCCTGGCAATCTACTTCTGGTCACACTAGCAAGGAAACCGAGGAGCTGCTGAGTCACTAGGAGTCAGCATTGTGTTGAAGGCACACATTGGATTGCAAGCAAAAGCTTCTGAAAGGGCCCCCAAAGGAGGAACAGCCCATTTTAAAATACATGGAAGAGACCACAAGTGGGTCTCCCTTGCACGGCAGGGCCGCTTGCCTTCAAACTGAAGGAAATGGATTTAGCTCACACCTTTCCTCAGAGGTTCAAGATGAGCTACGTTCTTGTACAGTAGGTATTTTCTTATCCCTGGAGAGATTGCAATCTAGAGTTCTGCCTGAGGCAAGGGAGCAAGTGACTTGCCCAAGATCACAAGAAGCTTCCCTACCTCACTACTCTAAGCATTCGACTACTTTTTCTATATAACCGGCAGGCCTCTATTTAATGTGGTGGTCGGTGACACATCTCCAAGATTCAGAACATTCCTTTGACGAGAGTTGTACCAAGGATTGCCATGTTTACGTGGATAAGCTTTGCCTAACATCCTTCTTGGTACTCAGATCAATGGCAGTGACAGAAGGCCAGCCTTATGGACACACAGTGCACATACACTTTTGGACTCTGGCTCCCATTCCTCCCCCCCCCTCCCCATCCTGATTGCAAAGGAAATCTGCATAAGCTCTAGGTGAGTTACATTCAGGTACAGTAGGTATTTTACTGTCCCCAGAGGGACTACAGACAAAGTTGGTATCTGAAGAAATGGCAGGGTTGGCGCGACCGACTAAGTAAACTGTGCATTTGCAGGGGGTGGCAGCCTCTGGAGAGCAGCACAGTGAGTTCAGCAGGCCCAGCTGTAGGGCAGGTGAGTAGCAAGCAGTTTAGCAGTGAATGGTGAGTGACAGACAGCAGCAGACAAGCAGTAAAAATCAGCATTGGGCATTTGAAGCCCATGTGCACACTGCATGTCTGATGTGTAGTGTGTGCATGGGTTCCAAAGCCTCATGCTGATTGTTAGGGGCCGTGATGGGGTATATGCTAACAGTCTTTATCCGAAGGGATTACACAGGTACACTAAAAAAAATTTTTTTTAAACTGCCTCTAATGTTTCGATTGATTTTTACGTTTTTTGGTGCGCTGAATCCAAATCTGGTAACCAATTTGCTCCATCACGTACAGATTTTTTGCTACATTGGGTTAGCAGTTTGAGGTGAATGTTTCAGATTGAGTGCGATCGAGATAAAAATTTCTTGGATGAATTCTTTATACTAATTGTTTAGTAGTTATTCAAATAAGAATAAAGAAAATTGTAACAAGGCAGCACATAAGAATAGAGTAATGTCAACAAAAACACACTGTGATGGTAGCAAATTGTCTGCACTTAAAACAGCCACATACATGTGCACAAACATTGAGCATATAAGAGCGAGGTTAGACACAAAGCAAAGCAAAGAAATGTGCAAAAAATGTTGTACAGGTATGTATGTAAGAATAGAAAACGCAAACCGCACCATTGCAATACATGAAGACAAACACCCGATGGTGTGAAAATAAAATTCTAATAAATGCGATCCGACACTGTGGTAATAACTAGCAAATTTTTATTTCAAAGTTTAGTAAAAACACGATATTTGTCAACACAGTTTAGATTTTAAAGTCATTCTTGGGTCAATCAATCTCCTGGTGGGCCCGTTTTCTTCTTCCCCCGAATGCTTCTCTTGGTGCGCTGCTTGGCGTATTTTTCATCTGGGGTTCCCGCAGCAGCAACCAGCAGAAATCAGCCATCATAGTGGTGTTCCATCTTCCTTGGTACCTTCTCTCTGCGTCCTTGATGTCCTGGTGAAACCTTTCACCTTGTTCTTCACTGTACACCCCCAAGTTTTCGGGAAAGTAGTTCACATGGGAGTGCAAGAAATGGACTTTCAGGCTCATGTTACAGCCTTGTTCTTTGAAGGCATTGAGCATCCTGGCAACAATATCCTTATAGTTCTCATCCCGCCTGTTCCCCAAGAATTTGAGAACAACATCCTTGAAGGAATCCCAGGCTTCTTTTTCCTCTCAGACATCGTTTCAGCGAATGCTCCATCTGAAATGAGTTTCCTTATATCAGGGCCAACAAACACTCCTTCCTTTAGCTTTGCTACAGAAAGTCGGGGGAACTTTGAGCAAAGGTACCGAAAGCACTCACCATCTTTTGGAAGGGGATTGATGAATTGCTTAATGAGACCCAACTTAATGTGGAGAGGTGGTAATAGAATTTTATCACGAGGTACCAAGCTCTCATGAAGAACATTTTTCTCACCGGGTCTCAAATACTCCCGAATTGGCCAGTCTTTTTTCCCCCAGTGTAGGTTGCGGGCCCGGCTGTCCCACAAGCAAAGGAATCAGGGATATTTGGTGAAACCGGATTGCTGCCCTAATAGCATGGATAGAATTTTAAAGTCTCCACAAATCATCCACTTATGCTCATCATAACGAATCTTCTGAAGAATCAGGGCCAAATTCTCGTATTTTTCTCGGAGAATAACAGAGTGAGCAATAGGAACTGAAGCGAATGTGTTGCCATTATGAAGAAGAACACCTTTTATGCTGTCTTTTGACGAATCAATGAACAGCCGCCATTCAGCAGGATCATACTTGAGTTTAAACTTTTCCATCACTCTGTATATATCGTTGCAAAATACCAAATCTTCCTCTTTGCTGAAATACTTCAAAAATTGTGTCTCGCGGTTGCGGTACTAATTAAAAGTTGTTCCTGGTGACAATAGATTTTTCTGTTTAAGCCGAGAACCTAGCAGTTGGGCAGCATCTTTTGGGAGTCCTAAATCCCGGACTAAATCATTCAATTCAGCTTGAGAGAAAAGTTCAGGTTTCGGATCTGGTTCATTTTCAAACTCGGAAGTACTGGACTCATCGGGAAAAGCCATCTGATGAGTCTCATCATGATCAGAACCGTCCACACAAATATGATCCAAAGATTTTGGTGGTTCAGGCACAGGTACTTCGTTGCTATGAGGCATAGGCCTAATTGCTGAGGGAAGGTTGGGGTAACCTATTACGTTCTTACTTTTTTAAATTGTATCCCTTCACAATGCAAGAGCAAAAATAGCAGTCACTGCTGTGGTCTCTTTGTTCACGCCACATCATAGGTATTCCGAAACGAAATGCTTGTTTTTTACCTTTCATCCATAAGCGTAGATCTTCCTCACATGTCTTGCGCACTTTGTGAGGAGCCCACGGTTTGTCTTGATCGCCTAACTTCAAACCGAAATAGGCAAAATATACTTTTTTAATAAATGCAGAAATGTTCCTCTGCCGCTTTTTCATGGTATATTCACCACAAATAAAACAAAAACTGTCTGGAGAGTTGATGCAACCTCTGGCTCTGTGAGCCATCACAAATACACAGCACTGCAAACTACAACTGTAGTGAACCACTTCGGAATAAAGCTGGATTACAACTGAGCAAACAAAAGGTAATAATGAACTTGCAAGAAACTGAAATTTGACAGGAACGTTCATGTCGCAACCACCGTGTTTGAGCGAGCGAACGAGGCGAGGCGAACAGGAAAGAACATGCGCCAGCGCGAGTACTGGATTTAGCCCCCCGCCTCCCAATTGTCCTGTTAATGTATAAAATGAATACAAAACACTCTAAAATATCATGAGGGAGTGTTTCTAGTTAGTTAACCATTACAACCTCTATTTTGGGCCAAGAAAATAAACTGCAGTCGGCTAAAAAGAAATTATGTGAACATTCCTTATATGGGTAAGAAATCTAATTTTGCAAGAAAACGTGACGTGATGGAACATTTTGGCTATTTTTCCTGGATTCAGCACCCCAAAATCTATAGGAATCAGTTGCAAAACTGGAGGCAGTTTTTTGGTAGTGTACCTGTGTTATCAACAATCCACTTTAAGACAGTCTGCAGCCCAAATTTCAGGGCTGGGAGGACATGACTCACAGGAGAGGTTAAGAATCCAGCAGGCTGCAGAAAGGGGAGAGGCCCGTGGAGCCAGAAATCCTTCTAAGGCAAGCCATGTAAAGATGTTCTGAGGTAGTAACTTTAACTGCGGCCATAGGAAAGGCCAGGAGAACCAGCTTGTGGAGGTTTATTAAGCTGGGACAGAAGTAAAGTTGCTTTTGTTTTCACTAAACTGCTGTCTGGCCTGTGTTGTAAGGACAAATCCTTTTCCACCGCACGCCACATTACCACATATTTTGGTAGCTAGGGGATTTCCTCTAACCACGTGACTGAGGGCAAATCCACATACCACCAGGGCTGGGCCTCTACAGCAGTTCAGCATTTTTTTTTTGTTTCTTTGTGTGAGCTAAGAGTCCGCAAAACATTGTTGGAGCTGGAATACTACAGAGTTAACTCAGCCGCAGAGAGGAAGCTGTGGTGGTATTGCAAGAGAACAGTAACAAGCCAGGATGGAGCGGCTCTTCCAGATTCTGGTTGAAGGGTGGCAGCAACAGCAGCAGTATCAGAAGCAACAGCAACAACATCAGCAGCAGTAGTTGATTCAGGCCCTACAGAGACCGCAAGTTCACCCTCCAGCGCAAGCACTTCTCAGAATGAAGGCAAAAGACAAACTGGACCACTTCTTGGTGAACTCTGAATGAATCGCTCTCCTGGCTGGGTGGCCAGAGGAAACGTGGATTATTTATTTGGGGAATCTGCTGACAGGCAGCAGTCAGGCTACATTCCAGGACGCCAACCCAGATAGGTGAGCTACATACGCAGATATCAAGGCCGCCATACTGGAAAGGGCTGGCTATACTCCAGAAACCTGACTCCAGACAAAGGAGAGCGTTCAGAGGTTCCTCTGTCGGTTGAAGGACATCGCACAGAAGTGGTTGCAACCAGAGGGAAAGACGGGGCCTGAGATAGCCAAGATTGTGCTATTGGAACAGTTTTTGGAGGGCTTGACCACCCCAATGAAACAGTGGGTATGTCAGCACCCCAAGCTTACACTGGAGAGTGCATTGTAAATAGCCGAGGGGTATCATGTAGCCCAGCCAGTGACTGAAGGGAACAGTGAGAAGGGGAAGAAGTCACCCATTAGCCCAGGAGATGGAAAGGGAAGCCTCTCCTGTTCCAACCCCTAAAATCACCTTCTAGGTGAGGGCATGGCCCTAGCCACAACCCTTCACCTGTTTTAGATATGGAGCCTGGGGACACTTTGCTCAGAAATGTCCCCTGGGTACAGAAAAATCCATGAATGTCAGACTAACCACCCTTTATACCTGCGCTTTTGTGGACACTCCCACCCAGGGTCCCAGAACTTTGTGATTACAGTGGAGTTGAGGGGACCCACCTCCAGACGTTGACAGACTCTAGAAGTGTATGGACCCTCATTTGCTGGGAAATTGTAACCCAATTTCAAATAGACTATGCAAGGACAGGAACAGTGTAAATGGATACCTGAGGCAGTATCCCATGACACAGGTTTAATTTAAGACTCCAGCAGGGCAAGCCACGTTTGAGGTCATGGTACTGCTCTGGCTCCTGTATCCAGTGATGATCAGCTGAGACTACCCAAACTTCGGAGCGATCTGGGCCCGGCTAACTGATGGCTCTGCTAAGTCAGATCAGGAAAATTTTTCAGAGCTTTTCCTGCTGGATGTCACTGGGATCTATATGCCATGAATCCTAAGCCTGCTAAGTCCCGGAGATGCCATCAGCGGGAAAAGCTATGCTACCAACAGAATCTAGGGGCGGCTATGGGGGAGAGATCAGGGGAGGGACTGCCTAGGGAAGAAACCCCTGGGGAAAGTTCAGGGCTCAGCAATAGCGACCCATTTAATCCATCTCAAGTCCCAGTTGGAGAGCAGCTCTCTACTGTCCAAAGAAGAGATCTAGATGGTTTGATCCACTGGAACCTAAAAGTGTTCTCTACCTGCTTGGGACGGACCCATCTCATTTGGAGTGGAGGAGTGGCCTAGTGGTTGGGGCAAGGTACTTCAGGCCAGAAGGTCAGAGGTTCAAATCCCACTAGAGAACAGCAACCTTGGGCTGGAAGGACTGGGGTTTCTAGTCCCACAGGTGCTCTTTGTGGTCTTGGGCAAGCCACTTAACCCTCCATAGCCATGTTCCCTGTAAAATAGTTACCTCCAAGTTATAATGCCCTGTTCAATGTAATTTCTGTTTGCTCAATGTAAACTGCACTGATGCAGAATAGCACAGTATATAAGAGAATGTAAATAAATAAATTTGTCATGGATATAGTTACTGACCCTGGAGTGGTAATCAGGCAATGACCGTACTGGATTCTGGAGGTCTGGTGACAGGCCAGTGCCAAGGAGCTGGAAGAGATGCTTAACCTGGGAGTTATAGAAGAGTTTATAAATGACTGGTCATCACCCATAGTTTTGGTTTCTAAACCCAATGGAAGCATCAGATTCTGCATTGACTTCTGGAGGGTCAATGAAGCTTCTAAGTTGGAAGTGTATTCCATGTTCATGGTAGGAGTGGAGGAGTAGCCTAGTGGTTGGAACACTGGCTTAGTATGCATGCCCAGGATAGATGAGCTAATCAAGTGACTCAGTGGAACATGCTTTATATCAACCTTGGATATGACCAAAGGATACTGGCAGGTGTCCTTGACTCTGACTGCCAAGGAGAATACTGCTTTTTCAACACCGCAAGGTCTGTTCTATTTTACAGTGCTACCCTTTTTATTACAAGGGGCTCCTGCCATGTTTCAATTCCTAGTTGATCGTCTATTGAGTCTGCACAAGGAGTGGACAGATACAACCTCAATTAGGGAAGGTTGATGCCATTGCCCAGATCACCACCCCAAAATCGAAGAAAGAGGTCTGTGTCTTCCTTGCATTGATTGGCTATTACTGACGGTTCATTCCTAATTTTGCAGAGGTAACAAAGCCATTAACCAGTCTCCTCCAGAAGAGATCTCCTGAACTGATCCAGTGGTCATCGGACCTGGACCTGACCTTCCAGCGCCTTAAGAAGGCCATGTGCTCTGAACCCATCCTCATTAGTGCTGATTTCTCTCTACCATTTATTTGTTCAAAATGATGTCTCAGAGGTGGGCTTAGGAGCTGGTCTGTCTCAGGAAGTCAGGAGTGAATAATATCCATAGTGTTCATCAGTAGAAAACTGCTTCCTTGGGAGAAGCATTATGCAGTGATAGAGAAGGAGGCCCTGGCAGTCAAATGGGTCCTGCTCGGCCATCCATTTATGCTGATAACGAACCACCAGCCCTTCAAAAAGCTGGCTTGACATAAGGAGTCCAATGGCTGTATTATGTGGTGATTTTTGGGTCTCCAAACCTACTAGTTCCAGGCCCGCCATTGGGCTGGTCAGACTCACCTGAATGCAAACTTCTTTTCCCCGTGTGAGGCAGGTGCTCAAGGGGGTATAGTTGAACTAAGGGGGAGTGTGTGTCATGAGGTATATAGAATGCTATCCATACCTACCCAAAGGCATTATCAACAGCCCCTTTAAGAGAGTCTACATCCCAAAGTTCAGGGCTGGGAGGGCGTGACTCACAGGGAGAGGTTAAGAACACAGCAGACTGCAGGAAGGGGGAGAGACCCATGGAGCCAGGAGTCCTTTCAAGGCAAACTGTTCAGAGGATTTCTGAGGTAGGAACTTTAACTGAGGCTGGAGGAAGGTCTGGGAGATCCAGCTTGTGAAAGTTTAATAAGCTGGAACAGAAGTAAAGCTGCTTTTGTTTTCCCTGAACAGCTGACGGGCCTGTGTTGTAAGGAAAACCCCTTCCACCACACGCCACACTAACACAGGGACCCTCCATGGTGATTGGCCTTCCACCCCAAGCACGCCATTCAAATGCACAGAACAGAGCAGGTCATGGTTGAAGGATGAAATGTCCTTAAAAATCAGCACGAGGCTTGGAGACCCTGCTGATTTTCACTGCTTGTCTGCTGCGGTAGAGGGAAGGAAATATGGTAAGATGGCAGGTGCTAACTGCAGAAGGGTAGGGAGATGGCTGTAAGGGAGAGAGAAATGAGAGAGAGAGAGAGAGAGAGACAGACATCACATGATGGCTGCGGGGGGGATTAGAGAGAGACATTGGGTGATAGCTGCAGGAGAGCAATGAGAGAGAGAGAGAGAGAGAGACAAGGTGATGGCTAGGGGAGTTATGAGAGAGCGACACTGGATGATGACTGGGAGGGGCAATGAGAGAGATACTGGGTGATGGCTAGGGGAGTTATGAGAGAGACACATTAGGTGATGGTTGAGAGCTATTAGAGAGACATACATATACATGGAGTGATTGCTGTGGGGAGATATGAACAAGAGAGAGAAACAAACAGACTGAAAGAAACCTGGACGGGGAGTCCTGAGAGAGAAAAAGAAACAATCTGGGGGAAGTCTGGGAGGGGGGTCATGAGAAAGAGAGAGAGACAGACTGGAGGAAGTCTGGGGGGGGGGGTCATGAGAAAGAGAGAAACAGACTGGAGGAAGTCTGGGGGGGGTCATGAGAAAGAGAGAGACACACACACAGCATGTGGCACTCCCTATACCAGACATGTGCACACACAGACCCTGATACTCCCCATGAAAGGCACATGTATGCAACCCCGCGATACTCTCCATAGCACACACATGATGCATTCACCAACACTCCCCATGATAGACACACACACACACACATACATGCAGTCTACTATTACTACTACTACTTGTCATTTGTATAGCAGTACATGGCGCACACAGCACTACACATAGAGATGTAAGAGACGGTCCCTGCTCATCCGAGCTTACAATCTAGTCAAGATGAAGATAACAAAATTGCAGACTACAGTATGGTAAGTTACTGGAGCAGCCCAAGGGTTTCTGCCATCCTGGGTTCCTAAACCCGACGGAACCTAGGGCCCTAGGCAGAAACCCTGGCCTCGCAGCCCCTCCTAGCTACCAATGCCCCCCCCCCCAGCTGCCGCTGATTTTGTCTCGGGTGGGGGAGGCAAGCAATGGCAGCAGCAGTATTTCAAAAAGCGGTGTTTTTTTGCCGCCACTTTCTTGCCTGCCCGCCCGCCTCCCCCCACCCAATGGAATCAGTGGCAGCTGATGTCCCTCACTCTCCTGTTCACCACTTATGTTTATCTTAGCAGTGCCGCTGCCGTTGCCCATCTGGGCTGGCTGCCCTAGGCAGCCACTTAGCTTGTCTAATGGACGGACTGGCCCTGGTAAGATACACATAAATGGTGAACAGGAGAGGGAGGGACATCAGGAAACAAAAGGAGCCTCAAAGAGGTGAGTTTTTAGCCTGGATTTGAATAGGGCTAGAGAAGGAGCCCGACCTACTGACTCAGGTAATTTGACCCGGACATATGGAGCCATAAGGTAAAATGAATGAAGTCTGGACTAGGCAGTGGCAGAGAAGGACACAGATGATAGGGATCTGCCAGAGGAGCGGAGTTCCTGGGGAGGGGTGTAGAGTGAGATAAGAGAGGAGACGCCAACACTGCCCTCGACATACACACACACATGCACCCATCTTGCCCCTGATACCGCCTGACACTTCCTATGAGACACACATATGAACACTTTACATGCCTGAGTCTGGAAATTGGGGAAACAAACAATTGTGTTACTCTGCTAGTATACACTTTTCAACTTGTTACTTTTGAATTGGTGATGGCAAAGTGTAAAGTAAGGGGGAGAGGGGCAGAAGCTGCAGTGGAGAAAAGGAAGGAAGTTCAAAAGGTTTCTGGAGGTGCCGATCTGGTGGAAAATCACCATTGACAGCATCCAAGCTTTGGATGGACTGTGTAAGGGACCACGGCAGATCTCCATGGGGACTTGTCTCCTTCCTCCAGCACCACCACCCCTACTACCACTACTACTACTATAGTAGTTGATTATGGAAGGGCAGACTAGATGGGCCATGTGGTCATGTTTCTATGTTAGCACTACAAGGATCCTTGATATTGATGCAAGGCTTTCTTTTTTTGTGTGTCACTCTAGAAACGGCAGAAGAAGACCATGCGGCCTATCCAGTCTGCCCTTCCATACCAACTACTACAGTCCCTTTTTTACTTGATTCTTCTCTTTTTATAAATTTTAATTCCAATTTACAAATATCATTGAAGACTACCCCGATAAAGAAATTAAGTGGAAATGTAATTACATACAGCCAATACTCCTTGATCTTCATATACAGCCTCCAAAACTAGGGGGGTCGAGTACTAAGACAATAATCAGTGTCTGATAGATAAGCACTATAATACAGGACAATCTTATAACACCTTAAGCATTTAGGCTTGCCACCTTCACAATTTATTAGCATCAGAAAGAACATGGAGCTGGATGGGTTAATAAAAAAGACATGTTGCAGGTTGCCCATTGCCTTGGGGTGTTCCTGGATTCTGATCTTTCCTTTATACCTTAAGTGTCATCAGTTTTGTCTTCGGCCGATGACAGCAAAGGCAATTAAAGTCAGATTTGGTCAGGACCGGTGTGTACTGCCATGTCTGCCCTTGTGGATTCTAAACTAGATAATTGTAATCCATTGTACTGTGACCTTAATTATCCTTGCAGCAATATATGTGACTTACTCAGGACACAGCAACCAAAGAACTGACAGGGAAAGGACAAAGACAGCATGTTTTGCCAGTCCTGGAGACACTTTGCTAGTTGGCAGTCCTCTAAAAGATTTAGTTTAAGATACTCTGTACTGTTTTTAGGTGACATAACAAGTCTAGGCCTAACTAGAAACATAACAAATGATGGCAGATAAAGACCATACGGACTATTTAGTCTGCCCACACATAAGAACTATTAAGTTCTACAGTCCTTTCCTTTCCTTCAGAGATCCTCTGAATTTTGCCTTTACTTTCTTGAGTTCAGATACAGTTCTTGTCTCCCCAGCTCCACTGGGATACTGTACGATGCATCCACCACACTTTCCATAAAGATATATTTCCTCACATTTCTCCTGAGTCTTCCTCCTTCACCTTTATCCTATGATCCCTCGTTCTGCCTCCTGTGCATTTATACCATAAAGCAGGGCTCGATAAACCCCAGGCGCCAGGTCACCATGGCGACTGAAAAATAAGACCTGGCGCCTGAGGTTCACAGCACATGTGGGCACAGGGGCAACAAAGGGCTGTGATTGTGGCCAAGACCATCATTGTTGGCCATAGGAATCCCATCTCTTGCAGGCAGACAGTGCGACTACGATTGCGGCCTTTAGCAACACTTTTACCTGCAGGAGATGAAATCCCCGTGGGCAGAAGTGCCACAACATTTGAGCCTTTAAAAAAAAAAGCACAGAAGCTAAAGAAATTTAAAGGGACAGCAGACTTGATTTAATAAAAAGGGGGGATGGAGGGCAGGGTGTGAGTGCAGGGGGGGGGGGAAGAAAGAGTCTGGGAATGGAAACAAAGAGTTGGGGTGGAGGAGGAACATCAGGAGAGGAGTTGGAGTTGGCAGTGACGGGTAAAAGTGGTTGGTGGGTGAAGCACCACACTCCCCCCACCCCCCCACAGGTATAGCTTAAAGGGCTAGAGGTGGTGGTGGGAGATAGAGGAGGAAGAGTGGGGTCGCTGCCTTCTGTCGGCACTGTACAGTGGCCCATTAAGAGCCTGATTTATTACGGGGTTTTTTTCCATAGAAAATGGAAAAGCAGCCTTAGTAAATCAGGCCCTAAAACCATAACTGCGATACACTTTTTTGGGGGGCGGCGTGTGCACTGTGACCTAGACTTCGGTGTCCTAGATTCTTAGGACAGATCCTAGATTCCCACCATAAAGATATCTCCTCCTTTCTTCATTTCCTCAAAAGTAAACATATTAAGTCTATCCCCATATGCCTTATGACGAAGACCACTGATCATTTTAGTAGCTGCCTCTGGACTGACTCTATCCTGTTTAGGATGCGGTCTCCAGAACTGTACACAATACTCCAAATGAGGTCTCGCTAGAGATTTATACAGGGGCACTATTGCCCTCTCCTTCCTGCTGGCCATTCCTCTCCCTGTGCACCCAAGCAGCCTTCTGGCTTTTACCATCACCTTTATTACCTCTTTATCCACTTTAGGATTATCTGATATGATCACCCACTATACTGCACTACTCCCTTGGGTTTTTGCAGTCCAAATACATGACTTTGCATTTTTTAGGATTAAATCTTAGCTGTCAATTTCTTGAAGTATTCTTCATGCTTTGCTAGATCCTACCTCATATTATCCATGACTTCCAGGGTATCTAGCCTGTTGCAGATTTTGATCTATTCGAAAAAGACCTGGCCGACCTTCTGCAAAATCACTTACAATAAAGGACCAAGGATCGATACCTGCAGCATGCCACTCCTATTTTCAGAGTGAACTCCATTTAAAACTACGCTCTGTCTTGTCCTATTGATTCAGTTTCTAACCTAGTCAGTCATTCTAGGGTCCATCCCATGGGCAGTCATTTTATAAGTCGCTGATGTGGAGCAATACCAAAGTTGTTTTATTTTATTTATTTATTTTAAAAAATTATATTCCGCGCTATAAACCTAGACACGTCACAAATAACATACACAATTAAAATCATATTGCTGAAATCTAAGCATACCGCATCTGCTTCTCTCCCTTGATCCAAGTCTCTGGTCACCCAGTCAAAGAAATCAATCAGATCTAACAAGACCTACCTCTAGTAAAACCTTTTCTTTGGATTTTATAGTCCTTTGGATTGAAGGAGTAGGCTAATGGTTAGAGTAGTAGGCTAAAATCATGGAAGCCAGGGTTTGAATCCCACCATTACTGCTTGTGATCTTGGATAAGTTTATTTATATTTTCTTATATACTGTGCTATTCTGCATCAGTGTGGCTTACATTGAACAGGGCACTATAACTTGGAGATAACTATTTTACAGGGAACATGGGCTATGGAGGGTTAAGTGGCTTGCCCAAGACCACAAGGAGCACCAGCCCTTCTGGCCCAAGGTTGCTGTCCTCTAGTGGAATTTGAACCCCCAACCTTCTGGCCTGAAATACCTTGCCCCAACCACTAGGCCACTCCCCCACTCCAAGTTAAGTTGCTTAACTTCCCCTTGTTTGATGTACAAACTTAGATTGTAAGCTTTTTCTGGGATAGGAAGATGCCTACTATTTAAGAATGTAGTTTCACTTGAATTTCTGAGGAAAGGCATGCACTAAATTTACTTCCTGTTCTTCCCTTGGAGTCTAGAAACTGCACCATCCCCTGCTTTAGGTCCAGCATTATTCTCTTGAGATGGTAACAGCTAATTTTACCTTTACTCCCTTGGGCAACCCTTCTGAAAAATGCTGACAGCCTTGGAGTGCAACATGAAAAGATAAGATCTGTTTTTAATTTCATGGATTAGAGAGAGGTTCACTTTGATCAGTGATTGTTATTATGGAAGATTTTTTTCCTAACACACGATGGAACTCTTTGATGCCAAAAAAAACTGCTGGTTATTGACAATTTTTATTGTGCAGTTATAGAAGGTAGAGTGAAGGTTTTCATATCTGTTTATTGGCGTGCTAGTGTGGTATGCAGTGGAAAGGGTTTTCTTTACAACACAGGCCAGACAGCAGTTCAAGGAAAACAAAAGCAGCTTTACTTCTGTCCCAGCTTGTTAAACCTCCACAAGCTAGTTCTCCCGGCCCTTCCTCCAGCCTAAGTTAAAGTTCCTATCTCAGAACTCTTCTGCACAGTTCATCTTAGAAGGACTTCTGGCTCCACAGGCCTATCTCTCTCCTGCAGCCTGCTAGGGTCTTAACCTCCCCCTGTGAGCCACGCCCTCCCAGCCCTGATGTCTGGGTGGCAGACTCTCTTAAAGAGGACTGTTGATAATTCCTTTGGAGAGGTACAGGTAGCATTCTATATATCCCATCACATACCCTCCCCCTCTGCTCAACCATGCCCTGTTGAGTGCCTGCCTCACTTAGGACCCCCACCCAGGAAAGGAAGTCCAAATTCAGGTGAGTACGATCAGCCTTACGGTGGACCTAAAACTGGTGGGGTAGGAGACAAAAAACACCACATAATACAGCTATTGGACTCCTTATGTTGAGCCAGCCACTTGAGGGGTTTGTGGTCCATTACTTGCATAAATGGATATCTGAACAGGTAATATTTGAGGGTCTTAAGCATTCACTCGACAGTCAGGGCTTCCTTATCGATCACCGCATAATGCTGTTCCCGAGGAAGCAGCTTCCTGCTGATGAATGCTACAGGATGTTCTTCACTCCTGACTTCCTGGGCCAGAACGGCTCCAAGGCCCACCTCTGAGGCATCAGTTTGCACATAAATGGTTGAGAGAAATCAGGGCTAATCAAAATGGGTTCAGAGCTCACAGCCTTCTTGAGGTTCTAGAAGGCCAAGTCCAAGTCCGGTGACTACAGAATTCATTTGGGAATACTCTTCCAGAGATCGGTTAATGGCTCTGCTACCCCTGCAAAAGTAGGGATGAACCAGAGGTAATAGCCAATCAATCCAAGGAAGGCATGGACCTCTTTTTTCATCTTCAGAGTGGGCATTGGAATCCACCTTCTGTAGCTGAGATCGTATCTGCCCATTCCTGATTAAATATCCCAGGTACTGAACGTCCCAACCTCCCAGGAAACATTTCTTGTGTTTGGCCATCAACCCAGCCTCCCACAGGCTGGTTCACATGGCCTTCACTTGGGTTAGATAGGTGGTCCAATCTCTACTGTAGATGATGATGTTGTCAAGGTATGCAGCCACATACTCCTTGTGTGATCTCAATAGGCAGTCGACTAAGCATTGAAGCATGACAGGAGCCCCATGTAATTCAAAGGGCAGTACTATAAACTGGAACAGACCTTGTGGTGTCAAAAAAGCAGTCTTCTCCTTGGCTTCCAGAGTCAAGGGCAGCTGCCATATCCCTTGGTCAGATCCAAGGTTGATATAAAGCGTGCTCCACTGAGTCATTCAATTAGCTCATCTACTCTAAGCATGGGATACTCTTCCAATTTAGAAGCTACATTAACACTCCGGAATTCAATGTGGAATCTGATGCTTCCAATGGGTTTAGGAACCAAAACAATAGGTGATGACCAGTCAGTCATAGACCCTTCTATAACTCTTCCAGCTCCTTGGTGATAGCCTGTCACCAAGGACCTCGAGGGGCAGAGGGGCTTAGGTTTAATACTACTACTACTACTGAACATTTATATAGCGCTACAAGATGTACACAGAGCTGCACAGACACATGTAAAAGACAGTCCCTGCTCATCAGAGCTTATAATCTAATAAAGACAGACAACACAGTAGCTGTAGACATAGAATACATCTAGGGGGAATGGTAAGGAAAAACAAAGGAGATTAAGCGAATCACGATCAGAAAATGGCAGTGAAGAGGTGAGTTTTCAGCCTAGATTTGAAAAGGGTCAGAGATGAAGGCTGACATACAGAATCAGATAGTTTGTTCTAGGCATAAGGTGCAGCAAGATGAAAGGAGCGAAGTCTGGAATTAGCAATAGAAGAGAAGGGCACAGATAGAAGTGATTTGCCAGAAAAGCGGAGTTCCTGAGGAGGGGGATGCGTAGGGAGAGATAAGAGAAGAAAGGTAGTGAGGAGCTACAGAGTGAATGCACTTATAGGTTAGCAGGAGAAGTTTCAACTGGATGCGGAAATGGATAGGGAGCCAATGAAGTGTCATAAGAAGAGGGGTAATATGAGATGACGAGGCTGGTGGAAGATTAGCCGCGCAGCAGAGTGTTGAACAGATTGAAGGGGAGAGAGATAATTCATAGGGTGACCAGCAAGGAGTAGGTTACAATAGTCAAGATGGGAGGTGACTAAAGAGTGGATAAGTGTCTTAGTAGTGTGTTCAGAAAGGAATGGGAGAATTTTGGTGATGCTGTAGAGAAAGAAACGGCAGGTTTTAGCTATCAGTTGGATGTGTGTGGAGAAGGAGAGAGAGGAGTCGAAGATGACCCCAAGGTTGCGAGCTGAGGAAATAGGGATGACAAGATATCAAGGAGAAAGTTGTGGTTAACAATGTCAAAAGCAGCAGAAAGGTCAAGAAGGATGAGGATTGAGTAAATGCCCTTGGATTTTGCTAGGAACAGGTCAATGGAGACTTTGACAAGAGCCTTTTTGTTAGAATGTAAAGGATGAAAGCCATATTGTAGAGGATCCTGAAGGGCTTGAGAGGAGAGAAAGACAAGGCAATGGTGGTGAACCGTACGTCCATGTCATTTAGAAACGAAGGAGAGGAGGGAGATGGGTCTAGTGAGGGTTTCTTGAGGAGAGGAGTGACCACAGCATGCTTTAAGGCTGCAGGGAAAGTTGCAATGGAGAGCGAGAGTTTGAGAATATAAGAGATGGAAGGGACTAAAGTGAATGAGATGGAACTAAGGAGACAGGCAGTGAGTTTGGATGAGGAAAGAATGTGAGTGGTTTCCTCCTTAGAGATCATAGAAAAGAAAGGGTAGCAGGGGGGGGGGCGAGGAAGTTGGGAGTGAAGAGGGGGAGGAGGGGAAGTAGCTGATCTTGAGGAGAATTGGAGTGTGATCTTGGGGATTTTGTCATGGAAGTAGTCAGCCAGGGTTTAGGCAGAAAGGGAAGGAGGGGTCGGAGGCAGAAGAACCTTGAGGAGAGAGTTGAGAGTTGTAAAGAGATTGTGAGGGTCAGAAGCAAGAGAATTAGTCAGATGGACATAATAGTCTTGTTTGGTGAGTGCTATGGTTGACTGGAAACAGACAAGCATGAATTTGAAGTGTAGAAAGTCCGCAAGGGTGCAGGATTTGAGTCAAGCACACTCAGCTGAGCGGGCACAGGAATGTAGATAGCAGTTAGTGGAAGACTGCCAGGGTTGAGGTATAGTATGCATCACAGGATGTGGCATGGGCAGAGCAAGAACATCCAGAGCAGAGGAGAGTGCAGCGTTACAGGAATACTGCCTCATCAACAGACTCTGATGACATAGTGGAGGAAAGAGGTGATGAGATATTGGAGGATAGTGCCAACGGGTCAATAGCATGAAGATTTCTAAAGAAGTTGGAGGAGACAGGGAGAGGTTGAGGTGGTGGGTGATGAAGAGTGAATCTTAGCAGGTGATGGTCCGATAAGTGAGGTAGAGAGATTTGAGGGTAAGCAATTAGAGAAGACTACAAGGTCGAGACAGAGGCCTTGCTAGTCAGTGGGGGCAGCAGAGCAAAGCTGGAGTTTGAATGATGAAGTAAGGGAGAAGAGTTTTAAAGCATAAGGGTCAGAGGAGTTATCAACATAAATGTTAAAATCCTGAGAATAAGGGATGGGGAAGGTGGCCTTTGGTGTACAGCCAGCCCATTCCAGTATGGCGGCCTTGACAGCCGCATATGTATCTCACCCATCTGGATTGGCATACTGGAATGCAGTCTGACTGCTGCTTGTCAACAGATTCCCAAATAGGTAGTCCATGTCACCTCCAGCCAGTTCATTCAAAGTTCACCAAAAAGTGGTCAGATTCATCTTCTGCCGTCATTTTAAAAAGCGCTTGCACTGGAGGGTGGATTTGAAGTCTCTTCAGGGCCTGGGTCAACTGAACTAAGGAACTCTTCTGTAGCTCCCCCTGCACTTGGATAAGATCCTGTATCCACTGCTGATGTTGTTGTTGCCCTTCCAGCAGGGCATGTTGAAACTGCTTCTGACATTGTTGCTGTTGCTCTTGCTGTTGTTACTGTTGCTGTTGCTGGCTGACCCTCTGGCAGAATCTGGATGAGCCGCTCCATTCTGGCTTGTCACTGTTCTCTTGCAACAGCACCACAGCTTCCTCTTCTGCAGCTGTGTTAACCCTGCAATATTCCAGCTCCAACAAACTTTCAGCCACCTCTAGTGGCCAAAACAAAGTCTGCCTATCCGGCACTGACTATACCTTTGTTAAGCTCTGTAACTAGAGCACGGCTAATCCTCTTAGCCCATACAAATAAACAAACAAAACCCCTGCTGTTAGAGGAAATCCCCATGCTGCCATTATAATGTGGTAGTGTGGCATGTGGTTGGAAGGGGTTTTCTGTACAATACAAGCCAAACAGCAGTTCAGGGAAAACAAAAGCAGCTTTACTTCTTCTCAGCTACTTAAAGCTCCCCACAGCAAAACCTAGAACAGACCACAGCTCAGGGAAAATAAAAACAGCTTTGCTTCTGTCCCAGCTTGTTAAAACCCCAAAAGCTGGTTCTCCCAGCCCTTCCTCCAGCCACAGCTTAAGTTCCTACCTCAGAACTCCTCTGCACAGCTTGTGTTGAAGGACTTCTGGCTCCATGGGCTTCTGTCCTTCCTGCTGACTGCTGGATTCTTAACCTCTCCCTGTGAGCAACACCCATCCAGCCCTGAACTCTGGACTGCAGACTCCCTTAAAGGGGACCTTTGGAGAGGGACGGGTAGCATTCTAAAAAACCCATCACAATTGTTTTGATCACCTTCCTGAGCCATTTGATTGCAATGTTATAAAATAAATCTGCCATACCAAAAGAGCACTAATTTCTAGAGGTGAAACAGCAAAAACTGCAGATACCACACCAACGCTGCTAGTGCATCAGTAAACATGCTGCAGGGAAAATTAAACAAATCTGACTACTACAGATTCAGATAGCTTTCTTGGCATGATAATTTTACTTGTGTTGGCAAAGGAATACATTAAGTAGTTAAAATAGAAAAGTAAAGAGAAAAAAAGACAGAAGGAATAACTGACAAAATTAAAAAAAAAACAGCAGTTGACAGAATAATTTACCTCTAGCACTTATGCAGAACACAGACCCTCATCAAATACAGAATAATTAGACACAAATATTGCACCCCATCACCCTCCCCAGGCCATCATCCTCAGTATCCCCTTCTCCCATCCTCCTCCAGGCCAGCAAACTCTATATTCCATTCTCCCTCTGACCACCAGGTCAGCACATTTGAAATCCCCTGTACCTGCCCCTCGCCTCCCCGAGCAAAGCCAGCGACTACCTCATTTCTAGTCACCCTCAGCAGCAGCAGTAAATTTGCTAGTGGCCTAGTGGTTGGGCAAGGTACTGAAGGTTGGGGGTTCAAATCCCACTAAAGGACTGCATGCTGTCAAATATAAGATATTATAATTTACATGTGTTTTTGCAAACATCTAAGTGCAAGGATTTACCAACGTGGTTAGAGCAACTGCCTCGTACCCAGAAGATCAAGGGTTCGATTCCCACTGGCACTCCTTGTGACTTTGGGCAAGTCACTTTACCCTCCATTGCCTCAGAAGAAAAGGCTGGCAATCTACTTCCAGTGATACATTGCCAAGAAAACCCAGAGGTAGCTGGGTCGCTATGAGTCAACACTGACTTGATGGCACTAAAAAAAAAAAAAGGCTGATGTAAAATGTCTGCATCTTAACTTAAGGTGCATTTCTGCCACTTTTGCTAGTATTTTATAAAGAATTGAATTTCCTTTTTAAAACAGTACCTAAGTAGGAAGTTACTTTTGGATGAGGTTTCTCCTGCCCCTCACCCCCCAGAGCCTCAGCCACACAAATAGCTGGGGCAAAGTATGTGGGCATTTTGAATCTGCATGGTATTAGGCAGTTTTCAAAGACAGGCTGCACGCATAGCTTCTTTTTGGAAAAGGTCGCAGAGGTATGAAGGTATCAGAGTGCCGTATAGGTAGGTAGTGGAAAATGCTCAACCAGGCCCTTAAACTGAATTTTGTAAGATTTATGGGGCTGGGATCCGCATCTGTATGGTAGCCTTTCTCTGACTTGCCTCTCCTCTGCTTTTGAAGGTACGGCTCCCAGAACTGGGCATAACGGTCCGATATTCGAAAGGCATTTACTTGATTTGCAGACAAGTAAACCAGGTAAATGCCTTACATGGGGATATTCAACAGCATCTACATGGTTAGTGCTGCTGAATATCCCCTACTAACTCCCCTATGTGCCCCGATACTATCCGGTTAGCATCGGGGCATTTTGGGAGCATTCCAGGGTGGAGCGGAGGCGGAGAATGGTGCTAACCAGGCAGCAGCGATATTGGATGCTGCCTGGTTAGCGATCTGCGCCTTAAAGATAGCTGAGAAAAAACCTGGCCTATCTTTAGGGTGCAGGAACTAACAGGCAACATGCAATATCGCTGCTCCCTGGTTAGCTTTGGTGGCGTGTGGCTTTTGCGGCAATCACCGGATTTTCAGTTCCGTCTCCACAGCATTGAATATCCGGTTTAGAGGGCACCAGGGAGGGCTATGCGTCGGACAGTTAAAAATCGGGCCCAACATTCCCAATGAGATCTCACCAATGATCTGTATAGAGAAGATGGCATCACCACCTTTTTCTACTAGATACCCCTCTCTCTATGCTTTCTGGCTGCTAGCTTTTCACACCATTTTGCTCCTTTGAGAAGCTCAGAAATGATCACCTTGAGATCACTGTCTTCGTTAGGGTACATCAGTACTTCACTCGCTATCTTGTACTGTTTTCTTGGATTTCCACTTTTTATATTAAAACATAACTGCTGATTTTAACCAAGCCTCAGGATGTTCTCACCCTCCATTTCTTCCTAATATAATTTAATTTAATTCATGTATCTGTAAAAAAGGCGTACGAGGCTGCATTGAGGCAGGAAGAAAAATAAACTACTAAAAAATCCGGGCCTGCAGCACAGGCTGGAATAAGGCTACAGTATGTGGAGTACATAAGTTAAAAGAAGAAGAGAAGAAGACTGTGTTCTTGGCTTATGCAATCTGAAAGCCTGCATCAGAGAGCAGTCGAAGTGGCAGATAGTAAAAGACTGAAAACGCAGCACAGCACTGGAGCCCTCAGGGAAGCATTGCCTCACAGTTTCCTCTGCATTTCCACCGTTGCAGGCCCCAGAGTTAATGGGTGGCCCTGGAAGACTAGCTCTCTAGGTGACCGCCGGATGACCTATTACTATAAAGTTAGGACAGCCATTGACCTGTCCTAACTTTACTCTGGTTGGCGAATGGATATCATCAATAACTGGATAGCTGCTGGGACCACCCCGGAATTAACAGGCATCATTATTGCGGTTTGTGGTTCTATTGGGAAAGTGCCACTGAATAGTGGGATCGCCGGGGTTATGCAAATGGCAAAAACCCATCTGAATATTGACCCTTAAGTACTCGCCTGAAGGAGCGATATGGTCACGCCGAGGAGTAGACTTGATGAAGAATCAAAAGTTCTTACTCATTCTTACATTTCTCGATAAAGGAATTGCAATGCAATTAATTTTTGAGCGAACTTTAATGTGTAACATGTCCGTTTAAAAAGATCTCTTTAATAAAGACAAGAAAATTGGAATGCTTGAATTCTTAAAATTCTCAGCTTAGTTTTCCTGAAATTCTGATTTTACTCTTCACTTCCCATCCCTGAGGCTAGTAAAAGAGCTCAGTCGGGAAAGGGGCAGCTTATGTACCCCTGGGATAACAGCTGAGGACTCTTTGCACATTACATCACTCGAGTCCCCCTGATTCCAAAAAGCATGGGAGAGTTTTCGCCCCCTGAGATGTTACATATTCCAACATTGCCCAACTGAGCTCTAGGAAGATCACAGAAAGCATAAAAGCATGCAAGATTAACAATGCAGCACACAAGATCGGTTATAACATGAAAGCATGCAAGATTAACAATACAGTACACAAGATCGGTTATAACATGAAAGCATGCAAGATTAACAATACAGTACACAAGATCGGTTATAACATGAAAGCATGCAAGATTAACAATACAGTACACAAGATCGGTTATAACATGAAAGCATGCAAGATTAACAATGCAGCACACAAGATCGGTTATAACATGAAAGCATGCAAGATTAGCAATGCAGCACACAAGATCGGTTATAACATGAAAGCATGCAAGATTAACAATGCAGCACACAAGATCGATTATAACATGAAAGCATGCAAGATTAACAATACAGTACACAAGATCGGTTATAACATGAAAGCATGCAAGATTAACAATATAGCACACAAGATCAGTTATAACATGAAAGCACGCCCACCCACTCCTGGGGTAATCACAGCTTTATAGGTACTTGCACATCTTAAAAGACAGGAGGTGCTCTCAGGTGAAGCTCGTTACCCAAATCAGTCATACACTAAGGACCTGAGATTAATTAAGCTTCAGGTGAACAAGGTATATTAAACTTATTAGGTACAGTTTTATTGGTATAAATATCCATAGCACCCTTTAGTACATAAAGAACTTAAAGATCTAAACACAAACTTAAAACTAAGATGCAGACAGCAGTCCAGCAGCGGGATGTGGGATTTCCAGTCTTTTGCATTGAGTGTCACATGTATGAATTTCTCCCAGTTGTTGAGAGGTCTTACGTGTGCACTAGGTGCAAGGAGCTCTTTGCTCTCAGGGAACAAGTCCGTTCTCTAGAGGCTAGAGTAGCAGACTTGGAAAACAAGACAGACAGAGAGGTACATAGACGAGACCTACAGGGATATAGTCCTGAAATCCCACCTCCAGTCTGGCAGCAACCCTGTTGCCATGGAGGAGAGAGGTCACGTGACAGGAGAGCATCACCCTGGTGTGGCAGGAAGTGATCCTGTAACTAGGACCTGTCCTCCAGGTGATGTAAACCACTCTCGCACCGAGGAAGTTTCTCCAGGGCCATGTGCCCATGAGGGATGGGTTGGGACAGCAGTTATAGTTGGTGATTCGATCATTAGGCATGTAGATAGCTGGGTGGCTGGTGGACGTGAGGATCGCCTGGTAACATGCCTGCCTGGTGCGAAGGTAGCGGACCTCACGCGCCACCTAGATAAGGTCTTAGATAGTGCTGGGGAGGAGTCTGCTGTCTTGGTACATGTCGGTACCAATGACATAGGAAAATGTGGTAGGGAGGTTCTGGAAGCTAAATTTAGGCTTTTAGGTAGGAAGTTGAAATCCAGAACTTCCAGGGTAGCGTTCTCCGAAATGCTTCCCGTTCCACGCGCAGGACCCAAAAGGCAGGCAGAGCTCCGGAGTCTCAATGCGTGGATGAGACAATGGTGCAGAGATGAGGGGTTTGGATTTGTTAGGAACTGGGGAACATTTTGGGGAAAGGAGGGGCTCTTCCGAAGGGATGGGCTTCACCTTAACCGGGATGGAACCAGGCTGCTGGCATTAACCTTTAAAAAGGAGATAGAGCAGCTTTTAAACTAGATGATAGGGGAAAGCCGACAGTCGCCCAAGAGCGCATGGTTCGGAAGAATGTATCCTTGAAGGATACTACAAAAAGCAGAGAGGTTCCAAAAAAGAGTAAAGTAGCCCAAATGCCCTCAAGTATGGAGCAGACAGAGCTTAAAGATCCCAAATTACCCATGTCTACCAATAGCCAAATTAATATGAATAAAATACAGTCTCTAAAATGCTTGTATGCAAATGCTAGAAGTCTACAAAACAAGATGGGAGAGTTAGAATACGAGAGGTTAGATATGATTGGAATATCAGAGACATGGTGGAAGGAGGACAACCAGTGGGACACTGTGATACCTGGGTACAAATTGTATCATAATGATAGAGCTGATCAAATTGGTGGAGGGGTTGCGCTCTATGTTAGAGAGGGCATTGAGTCAGAAAGGATTAAAGTTTTGCAGGAAACAAAATTTGCTGTAGAATCTCTATGGATTGAAATTCCATGTAAAAAGGGGAAGGCGATGGCAGTGGGGGTGTACTATCGTCCGCTTGGCCAGAATGAACAAATGGATGATGAAATGCTCAAAGAAATCAAGGAAGCTAGCAAACGTTACAGTGCAGTAATAATAATGGGTGATTTCAATTACCCCGGTATCGACTGGGTCAGTGTCATGGCAGGACATGCTAGGGAGATAAAGTTCCTAGATGAAATAAATGACTGCTTCTTGGAGCAGCTGGTTCATGAACCAACCAGAGGGGAAGCAATATTAGACCTAGTCCTTAGTGGAACACCAGATGTAGTGCAAGAGATAAGGGTGTTTGGGCCACTTGGCAATAGTGATCATAACATGATCGCCTTTGATTTAATTAGTGGAGGAGGGATAGTAAGGAAATCCACAGTACTACCTTTTAACTTTCGAAAGGGAGAGTATGATAAAATGATGAAAACAGTTAAGAAAAAACTAAAAGGAGCAGTTGCAAAGGTTAAAGACTTACATCAAGCTTGGGTGTTGTTTAAAAATACTATCTTGGAAGCCCAAGCCAGCTTTATTCCACGCTTTAAGAAAAGTGGAAGGAAGTCAAAAAAACTGCCAGCATGGTTTAAAGGTGAGGTCAGAGAGGCTGTTGTTGCCAAAAAAGCATCTTTCAGGAAATGGAAAAAAGAGCCAAACGACGAAACCTGGAAACAGCACAAGCACTGGCAAGTCAAATGCAAGGCATTAATAAAGCAGGCAAAGGGAGAATTTGAGAAGAAGCTTGCTGCGGAAGCAAAAACGCGAAATAAAGATTTTTTCAAGTACATTCTCAGCAAAAAACCTGTGAGAGAGTCAGTTGGTCCATTAGATGATAGAGGCGTTAAAGGGGCACTAAGAGGTGACAAGGCGATAGCAGAGAGACTGAATGAATTCTTTGCTTCGGTCTTTACTGAGGAAGATATAGGGATGTTACCCATGACTGAAGTGGTATTTAAAGGTGCAGAAGAGTTGAAGGAAATATCGATACATCGGGAAGATGTATTACAACTATTAGATAAACTGAAGAGTAGCAAATCACCTGGGCCGGATGGTATACATCCAAGGGTGTTGAAAGAACTGAAATATGAGATTGCAGACCTGCTATTAGTAATCTCTGAACTATCATTAAAATCATCTCTAATTCCTGAAGATTGGAGGATAGCCAATGTAACACCAATTTTTAAAAAGGGTTCCAGGGGTGATCCGGGAAACTACAGACCGGTGAGCTTGACGTCAGTACCGGGAAAAATGGTAGAAACCATCATAAAGAATAAAATTATTCAGCATTTAGATAGTCATGGCCTAATGGGAGACAGCCAACATGGCTTTCGACAAGGAAGATCTTGCCTTACTAATCTGTTATGTTTTTTTGAAGGTGTGAATAAACAGGTGGACAAAGATGAGTCAGTTGATATAGTGTATCTGGACTTTCAGAAAGCCTTTGACAAGGTCCCTCATAAGAGACTTTTGGCAAAACTAAAGAGTCATGGGATAGGAGGCAGTGTACTACTGTGGATCAGGAACTGGTTAAAAGATAGAAAGCAGAGGGTAGGGCTAAATGGCCAATTTTCCCAATGGAGAAAGGTGAATAGTGGTGTACCCCAGGGATCTGTGCTGGGTCCTCTGCTTTTTGACATATTCATAAATGACCTGGAAAGTGGAATAACGAGTGAGGTTATCAAATTTGCAGATGACACAAAACTATTTAAAGTTGTTAAAACCCAAGAGGATTGTGGAAAATTGCAAGAGGATCTTGATAAATTGGAAGACTGGGCATTAAAATGGCAGATGAAATTTAATGTGGACAAGTGCAAAGTTATGCACCTAGGGAAGAACAACCCAAACTATGGTTACACGATGCAAGGTTCCACTTTAGGAACCACCACACAGGAAAAAGATTTAGGCGTCATTGTGGATAACATGTTAAAACCCTCGGCCCAGTGTGCAGCGGCAGCCAAGAGAGAAAATATAATGCTAGGTATGATAAGGAAAGGAATGGAAAATAAAACAAAAGATATTATAATGCCTCTATATCGTTCCATGGTGAGACCGCACCTTGAATATTGTGTGCTATTCTGGTCGCCGTATCTTAAAAAGGATATAGCGTTATTAGAAAAGGTTCAGAGAAGAGCCACCAAAATGGTAAAGGGGATGGAAGGATACTCCTATGAAGAAAGGCTAATAAGGTTAGGGCTCTTTAACCTGGAAAAGAGAAGGCTGAGGGGAGATATGATAGAAGTCTATAAATTAATGAACGGAGTGGAACGGGTAAACGTAGATCGATTGTTTACGTTATCAGAATATAGACAGACTAGGGGACATGCAATGAAGCTACAGGGTAAACTATTTAAGACTAATAAAAGAAAATATTTTTTCACTCAACGTGTAATCAAACTCTGGAATTTGTTACCGGAGGATGTAGTGAAGGCTGTTAGTGTAGCTGGGTTTAAAAAAGGTTTGGACAAGTTCCTGGAGGAAAAGTCCATAAACCATTATTAACAAGGGACCCAGGATATCAATGCTTGACCCAGTACAAGCATTGTGGAACTTGTGTCTTTTGGGGGAACTGCTAGGTACGTATGACCTAGATTGGCCACTGTTGGAAACAGGATACTGGGCTTGATGGACCTTGGTCTGACCCAGTATGGCATATCTTATGTTCTTATGTAACATAAAAGCATGCAAGATTAACAATGCAGC
Source organism: Ichthyophis bannanicus (assembly GCA_033557465.1). Classification (NCBI taxonomy): domain Eukaryota; kingdom Metazoa; phylum Chordata; class Amphibia; order Gymnophiona; family Ichthyophiidae; genus Ichthyophis; species Ichthyophis bannanicus. Next base: position 811,581,403 of record CM066036.1, read on the forward strand.
ACACAAGATCGGTTATAACATAAAAGCATGCAAGATTAACAATGCAGCATAGAAGATCGGTTATGACATAAAAGCATGCAAGATTAACAATATAGCACACAAGATCGGTTATAACATAAAAGCATGCAAGATTAACAATACAGTACACAAGATCGGTTATAACATGAAAGCATGCAAGATTAACAATGCAGCACACGGGGGGCGGAGCCTGATGTCCAGCGGGTAAGACGCTTCGCGCTGAAGCTCCCGAGAGGCCTACTCAGAATCCTGACTTAATATCTCTACAAACTTACTATTTTGCTCCGAGCTTACCGGGGTACCTCGGGGGGGATGGCGGCCCATAAACCAGCGCGCTTGGACTTCGGGTCTCCTTCTTCTTCACACGGAAAACGCTCCAAAACAGAGGTGTCTTCCCCACAGAAGATGGTTCCACTTCGTGAAAACCCCGAAATGCACCTGGAGATTTTAGAGGAAATACGCGGCGTGAAGGAATTGGTGCAGTCCAATGGAGAAGCGCTTCGAGCCATGCGAGAAGATTTTGGAGTGCTCCAGGACCGACTTGAAAGTCTTTCATCACGGCAAGACAACATGGCGGGGGTCCTCGACTCGCACGCGGTGCGCTTGGGCAAACTGGACAAGGCTGAGCGCCAGATACAGAATCTTCAAAAGGAGTTAGAAGATAGCAACAATCGAGCCCGTCGCAACAATGTGAGGCTCATTGGAATCCCGGAGGGGGTGGAAGCAGGAGATATGAGAGAATTCCTGCTCAAAACTCTTCCCTCTTTGCTGAAGATCACTTTTCATAGAGAACTGGAAATTGATCGAGCACACCGTGTTCCTACCCACATGGCGCTCAACCGAACGACCCCCTGGCCTATTATTTTTCGATTACTACGATATCAACAAGTGGAACAAATTTTAAATGCTGCCCGGGCGAATCATCATTTGGAATTTGAAGGACACAAAGTCTCCTTCTTCCCTGATCTGGCAAAGCCTACTGTTGACCGTCGGAAGAAACTCCTTGCTTTTCGCCCTCGACTTCAACAGCTACAGGCTCGCTTTGGCCTGTTGTATCCAGCGAAGCTTCGAGTGACTCTCCACAACCAAACCAGGACATTCGAAGATCCTGATCTACTATCAACATTTTTAGACTCCAAAGAAGCAGAGCAGATGCGCTAATTCAACAACTTGGACTTATTATTTGCCGTCTCTATCCGCCATTTTGAAGGGCCCGAAGCGGCGGTCACAGCCAAGCACAGAGACTACCTGGACTTTCTTTCTTTCTCTATATGACCTTTTGTTTTTTATTTTTTGGTCTCCTATCCCTCCATGATGTGTGCCTCGGTCGGATTCGGAGCACGCACAATTTTACAGGTTATATGTTTTCAATTTCGGCCTTCTCTGGGGTTTCTCCCCGCAGACACATGGTCGCCAGTAATTTCTGGGGTTCTGCTTCTTCTCCACCGCACTGCGGTTTTTCTTTTTTAATGTGGGGCGCTTCATTGTATTATATTAGCTTATTTTCTTTCATGTCATGTGTACAGTCAGATACGGATAATATGAGGGGCATAGTGAAATTATGTGCGCTATCATGCTCAGAATTTTTAACTTTTCTGAATGGCCTTATGTAAAATCTTATCGCTCAACGTAAAAGGCATCAATAGTCCAATCAAAAGAAAGAAAATCCTTAGCTATCTCAGTCATGAGCATGCTGATTTAGTGTTTCTTCAGGAAACGCATCTAAACTCTGCGGAAACACTGAAACTCAATGCTAAGCCTTACACGGTCGCTGCCTATTCTCCCGCCGTTTCCAAACGGTGTGGGGTAGCCATTCTGGTTAAGAAGTCTTTGCAAGCTACTGTAATGGATACTAGCTCTGACAAGGAGGGTAGATGGGCCCGTGTACACCTTAAGGTTGGAGATAGTGAATTCACGTGTATTTGTATTTATGCCCCGAATGTGGACAACCCTGCTTATTATGCAAGTATTGCGCAGTTGGCACAGGCCTCTGCCAATACTCCATTAATACTTGGTGGTGATTTTAATCAAGTGTTAGACCCGTTGATAGATAGACAACCGCCTAGAACGAGTAGTCCACCCAAGAGTCTTGCTACCCTTACAGCTCTGATGCAAGACCTTGCGCTAGTAGATATATGGAGGCTGCTTCACCCCTCCGACTTAGAGTTCACCTTTTTCTCTGCCACGCTTCACTCACAATCTAGAATAGATTTCTTTCTCATTTCCAAAGCACTGATTTCTCAAGTGGACACGGCTAGGACTCATCCTCTCCATATCTCAGATCATGCTGCCATATCTTTATCACTACATGTCACTGCGCGAGACGATTCTCCCCGAGCTTGGTTTTTTGATAGATCCCTATTGGCTCAGAAGGATTTTCAGGTTGATATAAAGGCCGCTATCCAAGATTATTTTCATTTTAACTCACCCCATGACACAGCGAGCTGGGCTTGGTGGGAGGGCTTTAAGGCATCTATCCGCGCAACTATCACTAGCTATCAAATTCGGCAGGGGAAACAGAGAAAGCAGCACTTACTGATTCTAGAGCAGCAGATACAGGCTGGGGAGCGTCTTCTCACGTCCCGTACTGACCCATGTATTTTACTCCGCTTACAACGCTTGCGTTTTCAATACAATCAGCTTCTGTATACTGCTGCTGCTAAAAATATTGAATCACAACAAGGGATATATTACCGGGAAAATAACCGTGCTGGCAAATTGTTAGCAAATGCCCTAAAAGGTCAAAAAGAAGCCAAGCGTGTTACCGCCCTCCGCAATCCGTCGGGGGGGGGGCTTGGTCACTAAAGATACAGAAATCTTAGAACTCTTTCGTGATTTTTATACTCGGCTTTACCAATCTGAATGTGATTTTGAGCCAGAAGTATTCGAACGCTTACTTTCAGGGGTACAAAGACCGACCCTATCTGACGAAGATAGAGTGGCCATGGACAAACCATTCACTTTATCAGAAATTCACTCTGCTATCAAGAAATGTGCCACTGGTCGAGCTGCAGGCCCAGACGGTCTCCCAGCTGAATTCTACAAAACCTTTAACGCTGACTTAGCTCCAGTTTTGAAACTTTATTTTTCTGCCCTGGCCGAGGAGGGTTCTCCTTCTGGGTCCTTTTCAATGGCAAATGTAGTAGTTTTTGAGAAAGAGGGGAGAGACCCGCAACTAACAGCTAATTATCGTCCAATTTCCCTTCTAAACGCGGACTATAAAATATTTGCCACCATTCTCTCCACCCGGCTCTCTGATAAGATGTCTACCTTAATACACCCCGATCAATGCGGTTTCATTCCTGGTAGATCAACTGCCGACAATGCTCGGACTCTATGTCATGTACTGACTACCGTAGTTAATCTTGATCGCCCATTTGTTGGCCTCTCCCTTGATGCTGAGAAGGCCTTTGATCGCTTAGAATGGCCCTTCCTGTTTGCAGCCCTCCGCTGGTACGGATTTGGAGAAGGTTTTCTCCGTTATCTCCGCACCATGTATGCACAGCCTACAGCCAGTATATGTGCTAATGCTTTAAAGTCTCAGCCATTTCCCCTTCAACGCGGTACTCGCCAGGGATGCCCACTGTCTCCACTTCTTTTCGATCTTGCACTCGAACCCTTAGCTTTACTACTCCGGCAATCAGAGGAGATTCATGGAGTCCCCTTCTCTCATAGGGAAATCAAACTTTCAGCATATGCTGATGACCTTATGCTCTTTGTCTCTATAGACTCAGTACCGGTTGTCCTAGAGCAAATTGGTAAATACTCACAACTCTCCGGTTATAAGATAAATTGGACCAAGTCGGTAGCCTTTCCACTAAATTCTTTGCTTCATCAGGCAGATATGCAACCCTTTCCCTTTTTATGGCAACCTCGCATGGTCAAATACCTTGGGGTTCACTATTGCTCTCCTTTGGAAGACACTATCTCTTTTAATGCCAAAGACTTAACCTCTAAAGTCCGGGCGCTTACTCACCGTTGGACTCCTTTAACACTTACCTGGTGGGGTCGCCTAGAAACCATAAAAATGATGATAGTTCCGAAAGTGAATTATATTTTAGAAATGTTGCCCTGTCTTTTACCTCGACGTACATATAAAGATATAGAGGGCCTTCTGACTAGATACCTATGGCAAAATAAGACACCTAGGATAGCGAAACATAAGCTGCAAGCAGATAAGGAAAATGGGGGTGTCAGATTCCCTGATTTCCTGAAATACCATCAATCTTTTCTTCTCAAACAAGGCGCTCGTTGGCTGGAAGATCTAGCACCGAGTAGACCCGTGTGGCTAGACATTGAGGAGGACCTTTGCAAACCGATTCCTCTTACTTTTTCCTCCCTGGTATGACTCTCCCATCAGACTCCCACTATCCACCAATGCTTTTAGACACTTTAGGTGCCTTTAATACTCTTATGCAATCTTTAGACTCCCGACTCTGCCCGTTAGACAGGCTCCCGCTTTGGTACAATACTCGATTTCGAATACAAAATAAACCGATGGCGTGGAGCCCCTGGTACACTAGGGGCATTTGGATTCCTAACCAGTTGTTCCATGATGGTCGATGGAAAACTTTTAGTGAATTGCAAATTGAATTTGGTCTCCCAGCAAAACACTACTTCCAGATGGTGCAACTTCAGCATTGTCTTCGAAGTGCTAAGGTGCTCCCGTCATCGGCATCCCCTGCACAAGGTTGGTCGGAGACTATCCGATCTATCGGTAGTTCGTCGGGTGTAGCATCCAATTTTTACAAAACTTTATGTAATGCTATAATTAGAGATACCCCTATAGCGCAGAAAGCATGGGAGCGAGAACTGCATGTAACTTTGACCCCGGAGCAATGGAGCCTTGTCTGGAGTAGAGTGACACGGGTTTCTCGATCCGCCTCACTCACTCAGACACTCTTCTTTCTAGCCCACCGGTGTTTTTATACTCCTGACAGATTAGCCAAATGGAACACCACTCAGGGCAATAGCTGTTGGACATGCCATGCGGCCATTGGTACACTATCTCATGTCATGTATGAATGTCCCGCACTACAGTATTACTGGCGTCGGGTCTGGGGTCATATCCAGTCTATTTTGCACTTTCAAGAGCCCCTTTCTTGGAGGATTGTGGGACTTCGCTCAGCTGCGGGGATCCCCTCTCTTCCAGAAATGGCTCACTTCCTCTTGGACTTTATGCTTGGCATAGCTATTTCCCTAATTACGAAATACTGGAAAAATAGCTCCCATCTGAGCCCCAATGAATGGTGGAATCATGTCTGTCTCTACAGTAAATATGAACAAATACCTCGTATGTTTGCTACTTCCGTTCAGACTCCTCATCATCTGTCTAAATGGAAGATGCTCAATGACTATGTTCGCTCTGCTAAATGCTCTCACCTGACTGTTTAAATTTGTATATATCTCTGTCCCATGATCATACTGTATCGTAGATACTCTTTTGTTCATTTTGATGTACAATCACTGTTGTTTTGAGGCGCTCACATGCTGACATAATCGGCTAGAGAAGAAGCATGGGGGTGGGGGGTAATTGGGTTTGCTTTTCCTTATTGTGTACTTGTTTTGTCTCCTTTAGTGTGTTGTTTCTTTTGTTTGTTGCAAAATGAAAATAAAAGTTTAAAAAAAAAACAAAAAAAAACAACAATGCAGCACACAAGATCGGTTATAACGTTTCTGGTAGAACCATGGTGGGTGGGATATTCAAAGCCCTTTAGGCAATTTGTAGACCTGCAACCCCCTAAATGGTGCTTTGCTGGATATTCAGGGGAATTAACGCAGTTGGTGTTGCTGAATATCCCCGGGTCCTACCACTCAGCACCCCGAATCTAGCTGGCTAGCGTTGGGGCGTTCCATGGGCACATCGGAGGCAGCACCTGGGGATTACCGGCTGGCGACATCATTCAGCTGCTAGCTGGTTATCACAAAGCCGCAAAAGTTATGCACCTGAAAGGCTCACCCTAACATATGCCGCTTTACTTAACCGCCAGCGGCTGAATATCACCCCTAGCTGCTTAGCTTTTGCTCTATGGCAAGCCCAGCTATTCAGTGCCGGTGGCTGGATATGGGTCCAGCATTGATTATACAAATGCAAAGTTGAGTGGCGACAGCTAGTTTCTGCTTTTGAATACACCCCCCCCCCCTCCAGCACACACATTTTTAAAAGCTTCCTGAACTGCACATAACATACTGATGAAGCAGAACCCACAGTAGTTTTCTTCAGTGTTCCCTTGAGTGAAAATTGCTTAACCAGCAGTAACGCCAGCCTAAAGCCTACTGTTTCAAATCTCCCTTCTATCCCTCCCTAGCTTTTTATTTATTTAATAATGTTTCTAATCTGCAAATCAGAATTTATAAGTGACATCAGAAATATTAAAAGCACATGTGAAAAACGTTACACAGCCACATAACATCAAATGAACATCAAAAGAAAACAATAAAACAATGCCGTCTCCGCCAAACCAGCTAAACAGAAAAGCCAGGTCTTCATACATTTTCTAAACTTCAAATAATAGCGCTCCGATTGAATCCACTGGCAAAGATTTCCACAACAGGGCTGCAGGGGTTCTCGTCCCTTAAACCCTCCAACTCCGAGGTTCCCTGCCCCTTTATCATTTCCTATTACTGAATCTTATGTTTTTATCTCTCCCTACCACCAAGACTCTCTTCTTTCCCTCCATGTTTCTATTATCTCTCTCTATTTTCCCTTCTTCCCCCAACATTTGAGTTCTCTTCTCTGTGTCTTCTTGTATTTTCTCTTTTATCCCCTTCATCACTTCTTTTCCAACCTCCATATTCATTCTTTCCATGTTTATCTTATCCGTTCCACACAGACCCAGGTTCCAGTTCTTGGCTGCATTTATTTGCTTTTCTTTTTCATACCAGTCCTCTCAAGACTAAACCAACTATTAGGCAAAAATACCAAAACATTTTATTTTATTTTATTTAGCTGTATTTATATCCCGCTTTTCACCGGGTCAAAGCGGTCAATTGGGGGATACATTTAACACGAGGGGATATGAGACACATATGCTAATACTTACAGGGAACATGGGCAATGGAGGGTTAAGTGACTTGCCCAAGACCACAAGGAGTGCCTACAGGACTAGAAATCCCAGTCCCTTTGGCCTGAGATTGCTGTCCCCAGGTGGGACTTGAACCCCCGGTCCTCCGGCCTGAAGTACCTTGTCCTAACCACTAGACCACTCCTCCCTCTTCATGTGCAAAATATAGGACCAGAAATTGAATGGACCACAATATTCATAACACAATATTAAAATTTATTTTTGTATAAATATGATGACTCCGTCACAACAAATCACACTCATTTAAATACACTGGAAAATTCAATGGGCAGTCTTAACGGCAACACATTTTCAGCCTGCCGTACCCATTACGTCATCATTGCTCACTACGGTGTTCAAATTATTCTCAAATTCCAGGTGCAATTACCCCAAAAGATCAATAGGAGAGATACATATTGCACTTAGCTTAAAAACTTCTTATGCTCTCCTTACGGGACGATCATCAAACTTCTGGTCATAGAAACATAGAAACATGATGACAGAAAAAGACCACATGGCCTATCTAGTCTGTCCTTCCATAACAACAGTCCACTTTTTACCTTTAGAGATCCTCTGTGTTGGTCCCATGCTTTTTTGAATTCAGTTACTGTCCTCATCTCTACCACCTCCACTGGGAGACTATTCCATGGATCCACTACTCTTTCTGTAAAGAAATATTTCCGCATATCACTCCTGAATCTATCTCCCTTCACCCTCATCCCATGTCCCCTCATAGCAGAACTTGCTTTCAATTGAAAGAGGCTCTCTCCCTGAACATTTATGCCACGGAGGTATTTAAACATCTCAATCATATCACCTCTATCCCGCCTTTCCTCTAAGGTGTACATATTAAGATCCTTAAGTCTGTTCTCATATGCTTTATAATGAAGCCCATTAAACATTTTAGTAGCCACCCTCTGCACCGACTCCATCCTGTTCACATCCTTTTGAAGGTGCGGTCTCCAGAATTGCACACCATACTCCAAATGAGGTCGCACCAAAGACTTATACAGAGGCATTATCACCTCCTTTTTTCTGCTAGCCATTCCTCTCCGTATGCACCCAAGCATCCTTCTAGCTTTTGCCGTCGCCTTTTCTACCTGTTTAGCTACTTTAAGATCATCAGACACAACCACGCTTAGGTCCCGCTCTTCTTTAGTGGACAAAAGTACTTCACCTCCTATACTGTATTGCTCCCTTGGATTGCTGCAGCCCAAATGCATGACCTTACATTTTTTAACATTAAATCCCAGCTGCCAAATTCTAGACCAGGGGTGGGCAAACTTTTTGACTCGAGGGCTGCAATGGGTTCATATATTGGACCCGGGGGCCGGACCAAGAGTAGATGGACGGTGTGTATGTGTGAATTAATATAAATTAAATTTAAATTTGTAACATTAAATGTTTAGATTAATTTAAGGTAGAAAAGCATAAAAAGAGTTATTTTACAAAACTTTTATGCAATGTATTTCTTTCATAAAATAGTACCTTCAATTTTAGTGGGAACAGTGTTGTTGGTCTCCCTTTTTTGTTAAGGCATCAAAGTCAGGAGATAGCTTTGTTGTTGCAATTCGCAGAATAGATCTGAGGTGTTGGTCAGTTAACTGGGATCTGTGACGGGTTTTATTGATGTTCATGACACTGAACGTCTGCTCACACACGTAGGTCGAGCCAAACAAGGCCAGAATCTTCTGTGCCATCCCCCGGAGGTTTGGAAAACAGTCATCTTTAAGTGAGGCATAGAACTCTTTTAGTGGAAGAGAGTGGAAGTTCTCCTTTAAGATTGCATCAGATTGAAGATCGATTAGTTCCAATTGCACTTCTTGAATTCTTCATGCAGGTCATTCAGTGATTTGCTATATTTATTCACATTTTGGATGGCCTTTTCCTGTGTGGCTAGTGTGGGAAAATGAGAGAAGTTTAACGATTCTAACATCATAAAGAGCAGATTACTAACTCGGGGCATCTAACTTCAGTCATACGCACTTATCTAGTAGCAAAGTCCCGAGCCTTTTTCTCTAAGTAAATGGCAGCTTTGCTGTCTGCCCTAGAGCTTTGTACTTCTGGAAATTTAGGAGTTAAATGGTATGGATCTGGCAGATCATCAAAGGTCTTGTATTTGCTATACAAAAGATACATGGTTGTAGAGTGCGTTCAGATGCTGGATTAAGATAAAGAAAAACCGAGCAAGAAATACTGCAGGTGGTTTGGAGAGAGAAAGCTGTTCCCCCTTTTCTAATCGGAGCGGGAACTATATTCAAACTTCTCACAGTAACTAAATAGTGTTTGCCTTTTCTGGCCGCCTTCAGCACCCCCACGTCCAGGAGATATATAGCAATATTCACATATCTATCACATAGGGAACTTCTCTAGCTGCAGAAACCTCAAGGGAGCTACATTCACTGGGCTTTCTTTTACTGTGAGATGCTTTACGGAATTCGGTGTTAGCTGCATTTGGCTGCAGAATCACAGGCCAATGTTTAGGAAATAAATCGTTTTTTTGGGAGGGTTGGGGGCATCAAATACAAATGTTATAATTTTAAACTCACTCAAAAATGCGTGCGTACATGTCTGAACCGAAAGAGCCAATTAGCACAACATCAAGTCTTTAAAAATAGAAGAAGCTTTGACGATTGATGCTCTTGCTCCCAATTTTCAAACCTGTGCTAATTTAACCACTCTTAAAAATGCCAGATTCCAAGGACTTTATGCCACCTTCCGTTTGCCTCAGTACATCGCTCCTGAAGAATTTACAGATCTTCGTACGTACATCTAAAGAAGTATTGAGAGGAACAAGAGGGGAAACCCACACATTTAGGAGGGGAATTAAACAAGACGGCTTTCCTGAAAGAGGAGACCTGAGGAAGAGGGGCAAAGGAGCACTTACCACTAGCGGGATCGAGCAGATGAGCACGACGGCCGAGGTGGCGATGAGCAGGATGACCATCTGGATCTCGGCTCCAGCCATGCGGCGGAAGGAGCGGCGGCGGCGCAGTTCAGCCAGGCGTGCATCGGCGGTACCCAGCGAGGTGCGGCGCACGAACTGGCGGTGCACACCAGCATGTTGCAGAGCACGGTGGCCAGGATGAGGAAGGAGCTGAAGCCGGCGTACATGTAGGAGTAGGCGGCATGCGCAGACACATTGGTGCGCCAGTCGATGAAGCACCAGGTCTGCGGGTACTGCAGCGTGCTGCGGCCCAGGCCAATACTAGGCAGCGCACAGAAGAGCTAGCGCTCCGCGGGCCGGATTAAAAGGTCCGCCGGGCCGTATACGGCCCGCGGGCCGTAGTTTGCCCATTCCTGTTCTAGACCATTCTTCAAGCTTAGCTAGATCCCTCCTCATGTTATCTACACCTTCCTGGGTGTCTACTCTATTGCAGATTTTGGTATCACCCGCAAAGAGGCAAACCTTACCCGACAGCCCTTCCGCTATATCACTAACAAAGATGTTAAAAAGAATCAGACCAAGGACAGATCCCTGGGGCACACCACTGGTAACATCCTTCTCCTCAGAGTGAGCTCCATTTACTTGTACTCTTTGTGGCCTCCCACCCAACCAATTTCTAACCCAAGCAGTAACTTTAGGGTCCATCCCTACGGTGCTCAGTTTGTTTATAAGTCGCCTGTGAGGAACAGTGTCAAAGGCTTTACTGAAATCTAAATACACCACATCTAGAGCTCTCCCTCGGTCCAACTCCCTGGTCACCCAGTCAAAGAAATCAATCAGATTTGTCTGACAAGACCTGCCTCTGGTGAATCCATGCTGCCTCAGATCCTGTAATCCACTGGACTCCAGCAACCTCACTATTTTCTCTTTCAGCAGCGTTTCCAATAATTTACTCACCACCGAAGTTAAACTAACCGGCCTGTAGTTTTCAACCACATCCTTACTTCCGCTTTTGTGTAAAGGCACCACATGAGCCTCTCTCCAGTCCTTCGGCACCACTCCCGACTCCAACGAGGCATTGAAAAGGTCAGTCAGTGGAGTTGCTAGAACTTCCCCAAGTTCCCTCAGTATTCTAGGGTGTATCCCATCCGGTCCCATCACTTTGTCTACTTTAAGTTGAGCTAGTTTCTCACGAACACAGTCTTCTGAAAAAGATGTCCCTCGCTTCTGTTCTTATTTGTGGGTGTTTTCTGAGGTCCTGCTCCTGGTTCTTCATCTGTGAACACAGAACAAAAATATTTGTTAAGCAATTCCGCTTTATCCTTATCAGCTTCTACATATTCCCCCCCTGCACCCTTGAGTCTGACAATACCACTTTTGCCCTTCCTCTTCTCACTAATATATCTGAAAAATGTCTTATCCCCCCATTTTATTGCATTGGCTATTTCCTCCTCCTTTTGAATCTTTGCCTTCTTGACTACTTTGCTAGCTTCTCTAAGTTTTTCCAAATACAGATGCCTGTCTTCCTCTGTCTGTGATCTCTTGTATTTCCTGAAGGCCTCCCTCTTTTTCTTCACTTTTTCAGATACTTCCTTTATGTATTATTTATGTATTTATGTATTATTTACTTCTGACCTTGGCTGATGGTTTTGCCAAATCCAACGGCTTCCTCAGAATAAATTAATGGCCACCACCTAAAAGATGTGATAAAATCAGTATCTTCCCCACTTTTTTTTACTTTAATTCACTAGCACCAAAATTTTCCGAAAGCCGTATCAGCCCCCTTAGTATCCTGCTACATTTAAAAGGCAAAAACTGTTATCTTATTGGCTGAACCTTTTTAACGAGCAGCCCACATGCTACTATCCTATTGGCTAAAACTAATAGAACCAATTCCACTCTACGGGGCCATTCAAGCCCCTCAGAGCCCACGTGTTCCAATGAAAAACCAGACACATTTCCTGTTATGCAAATCGTTGAGATATATCTCCAGCCCCCAACAATTTAACTTAATCCACAACAAAACAGAGTAATCACCTATGTCATGAGATAGAGACCTCCAATGCTCAACCAAAGGAGCAGACCCCACTCCTCGGCGGATCACAGAAGTATCTTTATAATGCGACTCTTGAACATACAGGAGGTTTGGCCCACATAGATCTTTAACCAAACAGCAGGAGAAGGAGGTCTTCCACAAAGGGTACAGTAGAAGGAAGTGGAAGCCAAAAATCACGGCCAAACACAGTAAGGGTATCCAAAAAACTTTATTAGCAGACCCAACTAAAAGGTTTTAGCCTGGGGCCTTCTTCAGGGGTCTAAAGACAGACACAAACATAAAATTAAAATATAAAATTATAATATAAGCCAACCAGACGTAAGCACTTTAAAAAGATTCAATAATACATAAAAAATATATAATACATTACCAAAGAAGACAAAAAGCAACGTCAAAAGGGTGGAACATACCACTCTTCCCATTCTATGGTGAATAAATAAATACAATAAATATAACATACTGAACATTCATAAATAATATAGAGAGCAAAAATAATAGAAAATTATTAAAAAGATACAGTAAAATACAAAAATTGGTTAGAAATTGGTTGAGTGGGAGGCAACAAAGGGTACAGGTTAATGGAGCTCACTCTGAGGAGAAGGAGGTTACCAGTGGTGTGCCCCAGGGATCTGTCCTTGGTCCAATTCTTTTTAGTATCTTTGTTACTGATATAGCGGAAAGGCTGTTGGGTAAGGTTTGCATCTTTATGGATGATACCAAAATCTGCAATAGAGTAGACACCCAGGAAGGTGTAGATAACATGAGGAGGGATCTAGCTAAGCTTGAAAAATGCTCTAGAATTTGACAGCTGAGATTTAATGTTAAAAAATGCAAGGTCATGCATTTGGGCTGCAGTACTCTAAGGGAGCAATATAGTATAGGGGGTGAAGTACTTTTGTCCACTAAAGAAGACTGAGACCTAGGCATGATTGTGTCTGATGATCTTAAAGTAGCTAAACAAGCAGAAAAAGTGACGGTGAAAGCTAGAAGGATGCTTGGGTGCATAGGGAGAGGAATGGCCAGCAGAGGAAAGGAGGTGATAGTGCCTCTGTATAAGTCTTTCGTGCGACCTCATTTGGAGTATAGTGTGCAATTCTGGAGACCGCACCTTCTAAAGGATATAAACAGGCTGGAGTCAGTACAGAGGGTGGCTACTAAAATGGTTAGTGGTCTTCCTTATAAAGCATATGAGGACAGACTTAAGGATCTTAATATGTACACCTTAGAGGAAAGGCGGGATAGAGGTGATATGATTGAGATGTTTAAATACCTCCATGGCACAAATGCACAGGAGGAGAGCCTCTTTCGATTGAAAGCAAGCTCTTCTACGAGGGGACACGGGAAGAGGGTGAAAGGGGATAGATTCAGGAGTGATATGTGGAAATATTTCTTTATGGAAAGAGTGGTTGATCCATAGAATAGTCTCCCAGTGGAGGTGAGGATAGTATCTGAATTCAAAGAAGCATGGGAAAAACAAAGAGAATCTCTAAAGGAAAAAAAGGGGACTGTTTAGTGGTTTTATTTATTTATTTACATTCTCTTATATACCGTGCTATTCTGCATCAGTGCGGTTTACATTGAACAAACTGAAATTACATTGAACAGGGCATTATAACTTGGAGATAACTATTTTACAGGGAACATGGGCTATGGAGGGTTAAGTGGCTTGCCCAAGACCACCTGTGGGACTAGAAACTTAGGAGCACCTGTGGGACTAGAAACCACAGTCCTTCCAGCCCAAGGTTGCTGTCCTCTAGTGGGATTTGAAACCCGACCTTCAGGCCTGAAGTACCTTGCCCCAACCACTGGGCCACTCCTCCACTCCAATGTGGTTGATATGGAAGGATAGACTAGATAGGCCATGTGGTCTTTTTCTGTCGTCATGTTCCTATGTTCTATTCTGGAGCCATGGTTACACATGAATCTCTTTTGTGTCACACTGTACATACCCGTCACTCCCCCATGCAACATGGATGTGATCAGGATGGAGATGTGTAAATTTGGGGCTTTCTAAAATGGCTGTCTAGATGTGTCCATGCTCTGCATGTCTAATTTCAGACATGCAAATCATGACTTTTTTTTTTAGTGCCATCAAGTCAGTGTTGACTCATACTGACCCAGCTACCTCTGGGTTTTCTTGGCAATGTATCACCAGAAGTAGATTGCCAGCCTTTTCTTCCAAGGCAATGGAGGGTAAAGTGACTTGCCCAAAGTCACAAGGAGTGCCAGTGGGAATCAAACCCTTGATCTTCTTGGTACTAGGCAGTTGCTCTGACCACTAGGTTGCTCCTCCACTCCAAATCATGACTAGGGCTTCTAAAATAACCCCCATACTGTATAAAGTGCATGCATACCTTATAGGATGTAACTTTATAAAGTCATTCCTGTGGCTATGTGGCCACCTATGTGTCTACCGATCGGCGTATAATAATGCGCTTTGGCATGAAAGTGGATACGTTGCCTGTAGGCATAGCAGGGGGTATGGTTTGGGTGGAGCATAGGCAGAATTCTTCTATACATGGGTAGATTATAACAAGCTCAAAAGAGCACATTTACAGTATGACAACACGGTGCATTTCCCCTTCCTTACGTTGCAAACTCATACATGTCTGGGGGGGGGGGAACAGTTAATCTTCTGCCAGTCCCGTTATACTCATATAACCCTTCTTCTTAAATCACTTCATTGGCTTCTCTTCCATTTTGGTATCCAATGCAAACTTCTCCTTCTGACCTTTAAATGCATTCATTCTGTTGCTCCTCGCTAGCTTTCCTCCTTCCTCTCTCCCTACACCGCTCCTCGTGATCGCCGCTCTTCCTCTAGCTTACTCCTCTCTTTGCCCTTTTCTTCCACTGCCAACTCCAGACTTCGCTACTTTCACCTTGCTGCTCCTTAAGCCTGGAACAAACTACCTTTATCTTTACATCAGGTTTCATCTCTCCCCCTTTTCAAATCCATGCTAAAGGCTCACCTCTTTCAGGCCGCTTTTGGATCTTAATCCTTTGTTCTCCTTCTGTCTCCTTACCCTTCCCTATTGTATCCTCTTACTCATCTATTGTTTTGTCTGTCTTCATTAGATTGTAAGCTCTGATGAGCAGGGACCATCTTATTATATGTGTCTGTACAGTGCTGTGTATGCCTGGTAGCGCTATAGAAATGATTAATAGTAGCAGTAGTAGTACTTTGAACAGAAGGCGATAAAGCATGTCTCATTATAAAAGCACTCGCTGAATGAGAACTGCTGTTATCTATATATCTGTGTCTATCCTCAGATAGCAAGAGTCTGTCTGCGTGTGTGGTGTGGGGGTGGAGTTCCTGTATGTATGGGGGGTGCAGCGGTGGGCACCTGTGTGCATGTGGAGTGGGGGTAGTGTGGGGGCCTACTGTGCCTGTGTGTGGGTGGTATGGGGATAGGGTGCAGGGCTGAGGTATCTGTGAGTGTGTGTGTCTGTATGTGGGGGGTGCCTGTGTGGTGTGAAGTTGGAATGCTTGTGTGGGGGAGTGAAGTGCCTGGGTGCACGTGCATGTGCTGTGGAGGTAGGGTTACGGCTATTCAGCCTCCAGCCTCTTGCACTCTTCCCTCTCCTCCTCTGATAGCTCTTCAGCCCCTCCACTCTGTTTCCCTTCCCAAACTCCCTCCCCTGCCTCTCCCCCTTTGCCCTCCCTCTCCCCCCAGTCCTCCCCCACCATTCTTCTTTTCACAAGCCTACTGCCCCTTTAAATTTCCTCTGCCATCTCTGCATTGCCCTCCCCCTGCCACTAACCTTTCTTCAAGGGTGCAGGTTGTCCCAGCACAGCCTTCCTCTTCCCTTTTGCTTGCAGGAGATGGGGGTCCCCGCAGGCAGACAGCACCAGTCTTCATCCTCTTCTTGCTCGTCTGTCTTAATTGGAACCCATAGGGTTCTCTATACAAGCGCAAAGAACCTTACGTATACGGACAAAATAAACACTGGGCTGGACCCTCAACAATACGAGTAGGTGCTATCGCTTAGGTCAAACGCACCTAAAAAATCCTTAATCTGCATGCATATATTTGTAATCTATGCACGATCATTTATGTCTGCCTGCAAACAGTCTAAGTGATCATGCCTCCATTCAAGACTTGCTTTCTGCCACTTGTGCTCGCATTTTCTAAAAACAAGTAGGCGTCTAGTGCCTACCCATAGCATTTCTATAAAGATACCCTCAGAAAGTGCATGCTTAGGATTGCAAGGGTCTCAAGCATTGATGCTCTATGGGGGAGTTCTGGGAGTCTATTCAATAAAGATATTCAATAAAGATAGATACACACATATGTTGCCTCTATAAAATGATCTTAATACATAAAAGCCCCGACCACATCGGACTTATCTTTCTAAAGCTATAAAAAATTATTTCTTAAAAAATTTATGTCAGACCCCAGAATCAACAATGCTAGCCCCAACCCCCAGTGGAGTACTCTTTAATTATATTTCAAATTAATTGCATCCAAAAATGTATTTAATAGTATTTAATCAGATACTTTACAGTTCTGCCGAAATCCTCCATACAAAGCAGACATATACGGGCTGAAAGGGCTGAATTCCTGTATAGGGAGACCTTAGAGTATCTGAAAGAAGATTTAGTCAGGGGTTTTTTGTGTGAAGATTTTTTTGATTTGTTATGGTCTTTATAAAATGGACATTAAATAAGTCAAATTTTTTCCATTTTTCCTAAGCATCGTATTATAAAATTACCCTCATTATTTTTCAAGATAAAAGATCTCCAGATTAGTCTTAATGGCAGCAATAGTGGGTGTTATTTTCTCAGCTAGAGCGACTTTGAGAAACTGGCAAAAGGCCCTGAATTCATTTCAATTAAGAAAAAAGGAGCAATAATAAGAAATAAGAGTTAACAGCAAAAACACTTTTAGGTATCTACAGTCGGCGCTTCGTTTGCATTCAATTAACATTTAATAAGCATGTTGTGGCAAGTCATCTAATACCAATGGCTAAAAATACCTCAAGTAATGTTAGTCAAGATTAAATTAATTTCTTTCAGCACTCTTCATAAATGCCATTGAAAGTTAGCAATCTCTGGCACATTTAAGGCCTCAGCGAGAATGTAAGGCTGCGTGTCTGCTCACGTACGTCTATGGTAATTACAGGGCACATCAGACATTGTGCCTCCAGACCCACAACGCTCACTCTTAGCCTCCAGCAGAAGTGCTGCATTGATTCTAGTTGGTGTTAGATGATACAGGAACAAGATGCCGGGGGGGGGCACCGAGAATTCTCACCGACTAGACTGAAGCAAGAAGCCTTTATGCAAGGGGCTCTCTGCTAAACAGAGCCGTCTTTAGATTCATTTGCCTGTCAGAACTGTTGGCTCAGTCGAATCTCCCTCTCTTAAATTCCACTAGAAGATCACAGAAAAAGTGACAACCCAGCAACTACATGACTTTTTAGAGGCCTTGATCTTTCAGGCTCTTATCATGTGGGCTTCCAGATTGGATTTCGTACAGAACAGTGGCATAGCCAGACCTGAGTTTTTGAGGGCGCCCAGAGGTAACATGGGTGGGCACTAGGCATACACAAATCTGAGCTCTGCTACTTACACTCTAATGCTTTAGAAGAGTACACCTGCTGATGGATTTATCAGCAGATTTATCATTAAATCAGTTGCCGAGCATGTACAGTACTGTCTGCCACCGTGCCCATAGATTAACATGGGAGATGCAGCAGACAGCACATACTAACATTTAGGAAACCTCACCCACAATTTACACATTAAAATTCACAAACAAATTGAAAAATGACAAGTTATAACACATCAGTATGTTGACTGGGCTCGATAGACTTTTGGCACATTTTGCTTTATGTCATCGTGTGCTGCTAGGACACTTTCCTTACACTAATACATTCAAAGTGTCTCAAGGCCCCTCCACAGTTGATCTCCATTCACTATTAAAAAGAACACCCAACAGCGGGTCCAGAAGAACGCACCTCCAAAACACACTCATAATACCATAAACTCAAAGAGTAACAAAACCACCTCCAACAAAGCCTTCTCACTTTATTCTCCATCCATGTGGAATGCATTGCCAGAAGGTATACACGCAATAACCGAACTAACAGATTTCAGGAAAAAGCTAAAAGCCCATCTATTCCAGGAGCATTTCAGCTGTGAAAACTAACCACATCACTGGACCACAAGCTTCTTTGAGAATTAAACAGTCCTCAACACAATACCCCCGACTAGACAACCCATCCATCCATCCACACTCCGCTTATTAACCTACACCCTGAATTAAAAAGTTGAAGTTATGTTCTGCCACTCTTGAGTATATAGAAACATGTACCACCATATTCTGCAAACACATCACCCTTATCACTTAACATAATACCTCCTGACACAAACAGCTCGCACAGACCCTGCTAAGTCATGTTCTATTAGATTTGCATTCCATGTTAAATATGTTCCACTGATACCTGTACACCACCCTAAGTTAAGTTAGGTTTTACTATATTTGTATAGCATGTACAATATATGTTATTTCTCTTCTAAACCACCTTGACGTTAAGATAACCCAGTATATAAAACTACCTACCTAAATGAACAAATAATGCAAAAAAGTATGATAAAGAAGTGTGGAAGTTGGGATAGTCCACTAAAAGGGTAATGAAATAAGGAAAATGAGGTTATACCTTTTTAGTGGACTAACCTAATGTATTTGTAGACTAGCTTTCAAGGGTTAAAACCTTCTTCTTTAGATCAGAACAGTATGAGCAACAGGTGTTGATACCAAAATATATGTAGGCATCTATATAGCATTACATTGACAGGAGGTGAGGGGGAAGGGCTGGATGGTTGATCAGAGGGTGACTAGGCTGTAAATGTAAGAGTTTATAATGTGACAGAAGGTACATGTATTTCTTGAGTACTGTTAGTGATCAGGTTATAAACGTTTTATGGTTTATAATGTGATAGGAAACCAGTGTTCTTATTGAGTCCTGTGTATTCTGATTCAAAGATTTCCATGGATAAAGAAAGCTTAATAAAATCAGGCCCTTAACGTGACACTGCACAGTGCCAACAGAAGGCAGTGGCCCAGCTCCAACCCCCCCATCCCATCACCCCCCAGTGACCCTTGATAGTTGCACCTGATCCATGTTCCCTTTTTAATTCTCATATCACCTTACCAAAAAAACCAAAAAAGTCTGTTATCATTATGACCCTCTGTTCCCTCCAGTTTCTCGGTCCCTCTCATATCATAATGACCTCCCTACTTCCCCCAGTCTCTCTCATCAGCATGAACCCCGCCATGCACTCGCCACCCCACTTTCCCCAGGCTCTCTCACCGAGTGCAGCAGCAATAGCCATTGTTCTTGGCTCTACCTGCAAAACAAGCTGTAGTCAGGTAGCAGCAGTTCCCCTCACTCAGAACCCTGAGGTGTTTGTTCTAAGGAACGAGAAAGCAACAGAATCCCAGTATATATAATTTAAAAAAACAATTTTGCAATGCTGTTTATATGCAGCAAAAATCAGAGGCATTTAATTAAGTAGCCGGGAATCTAATATAAAACATACCAGCTCCTGACACTACACTGCACCGACCTGAAATATAAATATATATTTTGCAAAAAATAAAGGCGAATACACCAATGAACGAAAAGGAAAAACAAGAACCATAGCACATTTTATAACCCCAAATTAAAATTATTACGACTAATTTTCTTTTGGTGTTATAAACCGCTGTAGTTTGTAGCCAGAGCAGAAATAGCACATTTCTCCAGAGAACTCAACATTCCAAAAATAATTTCTGATTCTGGTGTCTTCTCAGTACCAGCAACATAAACCCTCACCAGTACTTGGCATATTGTCTGTACCACAACAGAGTAAATCCCTGATGAAAGCGTAGAGGTTGTGCTACTTGATACCACAGCTGTACTTGGAGTACTGGCCTGAAAAATGTATCCATTAGATGGGGTGCATTTTATACCTGACTACTTTTTACTTGCACTGTCATTGCAAGTGGAATTTTTCAATGTATGCGACTGACCCCTGATGTAGGCCTCAGTCCCGAAACTTGGCCAAGTCAGGTCCTTTGAATAATATTGTTAAGTAATACAAAATCTTACAAAAATCACTCAGGAATTACAGAAAAAGATCTACCACACTCTAACAGCATTAGCTCCAAAACTCACACAAGGAGCCGACCCAGAAAAGGGCGACACCATATATACTGCTCAGAACCCTAGAACATCCATACATCTATACGGAAAACCAGACAAGCCACAGCACAGATTCCTACCTAAAAGCTCCAAGCTAACAGAACACATGGCCTCCATCCCACATGAAGAGCACAGAATGACCCTTATCAAGTTCAACGGAACAAAAACTCTTTAACCTTTAACTTGGTGAGAGGTCTTACATGTGCACTAGGTACAAGGAGCTCTTTGCTCCCAGGGAACGAGTCCGTTCTCTAGAGGCTAGAGTAGCAGACTTGGAAGACATAAGAAAGACAGAGAGGTACATAGACGAGACCTACAGGGATATAGTCCTGAAGTCCCACCTCCAGTATGGCAATATCCCTGTTGCCATGGAGGAGAGAGGTCACGTGACAGGAGAGCATCACCCTGGTGTGGCAGGAAGTGATCCTGTAACTAGGACCTGTCCTCCAGGTGATGTAAAACCCTCTCGCACCGGGGAGGTTTCTCCAGGGCCATGTGCCCATGAGGGAAGGGTTAGGACATCCGTTATATTTGGTGATTCGATCATTAGGCATGTAGATATCTGGTGGCTGGTGGACGTGAGGATCGCCTGGTAACATGCCTGCCTGGTGCAAAGGTAGCGGACCTCACGCGCCACCTAGATATGGTCTTAGATAGTGCTGGGGAGGAGTCTGCTGTCTTGGTATATGTCGGTACCAATGACATAGGAAAATGTGGTAGGGAGGTTCTGGAGGCTAAATTTAGGCTTTTAGGTAGGAAGTTGAAATCCAGAACTTGCAGGGTAGCGTTCTCCGAAATGCTTACCGTTCCACGCGCAGGACCCAAAAGGCAGGCAGAGCTCCGGAGTCTCAATGCGTGGATGAGACAATGGTGCAGAGATGAGGGTTTTGGATTTGTTAGGAACTGGGGAACATTCTGGGGAAAGGAGGGGCTCTTCCGAAGGGATGGGCTGCACCTTAACCGGGATGGAATCAGGCTGCTGGCATTAACCTTTAAAAAGGAGATAGAGCAGCTTTTAAACTAGGGGATAATAGGGGAAAGCCGACAGTCGCCCAAAAGCGCATGGTTCGGAAGAATATATCCTTGAAGGATACTACCAAAAGCAAAGAGGTTCCAAAAAAGAGTAAAGTAGCCCAAATGCCCTCGAGTATGGAGCAGAAAGAGCTTAAAGATTCCAAATTACCCATGCCTACCAATAGCCAGATTAATATGAATAAAATACAGTCTCTAAAATGCTTGTATGCAAATGCTAGATGTCTAAAAAATAAGATGGGAGAGTTAGAATATATAGCACTAAATGAGAGGCTAGATATGATTGGAATATCAGAGACATGGTGGAAGGAGGACAACCCGTGGGACACTTTGATACCTGGGTACAAACTATATCGTAATGATAGAGCTGATCAAATTGGTGGAGGGGTTGCACTCTATGTTAGAGAGGACATTGAGTCAGAAAGGATTAAAGTTTTGCAGGAAACAAAATTTGCTGTAGAATCTCTATGGATTGAAAGGCCATGTAAAAAGGGGAAGACGATGGCAGTGGGGGTGTAGTATCGACCGCCTGGCCAGAATGAACAAATGGATGATGAAATGCTCAAAGAAATCAAGGAAGCTAACAAAAGTTACAGCGCAGTAATAATAATGGGTGATTTCAATTACCCCGGTATCGACTGGGTCAGTGTCACGGCAGGACATGCTAGGGAGATAAAGTTCCTAGATGAAATAAATGATTGCTTCTTGGAGCAGCTGGTTCATGAACTGACCAGAGGGGAAGCCATATTAGACCTAGTCCTTAGTGGAACACCAGATCTAGTGCAAGAGATAAGGGTTTTGGGGCCACTTGGCAATAGTGATCATAGCATGATCGCATTTGATTTAATTAGTGGAGGAGGGATAGTAAGGAAATCCACAGTACTACCTTTTAACTTTCAAAAGGGAGACTATGATAAAATGAGGAAAATAGTTAAGAAAAAACTAAAAGGAGCAGTTGCAAAGGTTAAAGACTTACATTAAGCTTGGGTGTTGTTGAAAAATACTATCTTGGAAGCCCAGACCAGCTGTATTCTGCGCTTTAAGAAAAGTGGAAGGAAGTCCAAAAACCTGCCAGCATGTTTTAAAGGTGAGGTCAGAGGGGAACGTCTACCTTGCAGTCCTGTTCCCACGGAGGGTGAGAATGCCGGTATGAGTTCCTCCACCTGTGTGGCTAGCCCAGCTGACGTCATCTTTTGGGCCCCGATATAAGATTCCTGCAGTGTGCTGTAATAGGGAGCATCTACCTTGCAGTCCTGTTCCCACGGAGGGCGAGAGTGCCGGTCTGAGTTCCTCCACCTGTGTGGCTAGCCCAGCTGATGTCATCTTTTGGGCCCCGATATATTTCTTCTGTGTTTTTTTATGGTGCTAGCCGTCGGCGCTTTCGGTGGGCATTTCCTAAGTGGCGTGTCCAAAGGGGCATTATGCGCCCCTTGTGAGCCCCTTAGGAGCACTGAAGGAGCAAGGGCAGCTGGGGAGTAGTGGAGATGCCCGGCGGGAAACGAAAGAAGAAACTTCCTCAGGATGAATCTCAAGCAGGAGCCATAGAGAAACATGTGATTTCCATGCCGCAGGTTATTAACTCAGGTACTGTGCCTTTCAATCTATCAGTAGAGGGAGCGAGTTTAAGCTCAGTGGAGAGAACCCCTCCACTTCCCCCAGGGTTTTTGGAGTTGTCTGATGAGCCCGTTCCAGATACGAGTCCTCGACGGGACGGTGAGCTCCCCAAAGTGGTTTCGTGGAAGGAGCCCGCTGCTCTATCTAAGGACTCGCAGGTTACCAAAATTTCACTTCTGGATATTTGGCAAGTAGTTTCTCGAACTGAAAAAATTCTTGCGGAGACTGTTCCTTTGCTCTGTCAATTTACTAAGGATGCTGTTGTGAAATTTCAATCTCTGGATTCTCAGGTTGGGGCCTTGAGCTCTGTGGTGACTAACATGGAATCTCAGGTTAAGTCCTGCTCTGAATTTCATGTGTCCAACGTAAAAGATAGCCTTATTATACACCAGAAACTTGAGAATCTGGAGAATCTTTCACGGAGCAAGAATTTAAGGTTGCTCAATTTTCCTATATGTTCTTTATTGTCCCCCTTAATCTTGTTTAGAAAGTTCTTGAAGGATGCCCTTCTTCTTTCACAGGCTGAATCATTTTCTATTGTTAAGTGTTATTATTTTTCTACTAAAACTTTGTCTAATGCGGTGAACGAAGAAGTGGCTTCTCCTCTGAGCTCGGATAAATTTAATTTAACTGCTTTCTTAGAGGAAACGCAAGATGATATTTCCGCTAGGGCTACACTATTGGTGACACTGTCCTCTGAGGAGGACAAGGCCACCATTCTTAAAGCTTATTTTAGGAAAAAAGAAATAAAATTTTGTGGGGACAAGGTGTCCATTTTTCCTGACATTTCACGTTCTACACAATCGCATAGAAAAGCTTTTCTTATGTTTAAGGCCAGAATCCTTGCTCTGGGGGCAACCTTTTTTCTAAGATATCCTTGTAAATGTTGTATTACTATTGATTATGAAAGATTTGTCTTCTTGTCTCCTTCGGAATTGGAGAAATGGATCCTGGAAAAGGAAAGGGCTCATTGACCTCCAAGGTTATGGATTATGTTTTTTCTACTTTTTTGTTTTTTGTAACAGGGAAGGGAGGTGTCTCAACAGGCTGTTAAGTAGGCTATGGATTTCTCTCTAAGGAGCATTTTCCTTTTCTTGTTTTCTTCATTATCATTACTTATATCAATTGTATGTACGTCTCCCCAAGATGTGGGCTGTTTTCTTTTTTTCAATGATTACCTCAGTATATTATTTATTGGTATGTTTTGTTTGCTTCAAATTGTAAATTTTACTGTATAAGCTGTAAAATGTTTCATAAATAAATAATTAAAAAAAAAATAAAAAAAAATAAAGGTGAGGTCAGAGAGTCTGTAGTTGCCAAAAAAGCATCTTTCAGGAAATGGAAAAAAGAGCCAAGCAATGAAACCTGGAAACAGCACAAGCACTGGCAAGTCAAATGCAAGGCATTGATAAGGCAGGCAAAGGGAGAATTTGAGAAGAAGCTTGCTGCGGAAGCAAAAACGCGATATAAATACTTTTTCAAGTACATTTGTAGCAAAAAACCTGTGAGAGAGTCAGTTGGTCCATTAGATGATAGAGGGGTTAAAAGGGCACTATGAAGCGACAAGGCAATAGCGGAGAGACTGAATGAATTCTTTGCTTCGGTCTTTACTGAGGATAATGTAGGGATGTTACCCATGACTGACGTGGTATTTAAAGGTTGAGGAAGAATTGAAGGAAATATCGATACATCGGGAAGATGTATTACAACTATTAGATAAACTGAAGAATAGCAAATCACCTGGTCCGGATGGTATACATCTGAGGGTGTTGAAAGAACTGAAATATGAGATTGCTATTAGTAATCTGTGAATTTTCATTAAAATCATCTGTAATATCTGAAGATTGGAGGATCGCCAATGTAATGCCAATTTTTAAAAAGGGTTCCAGGGGTGATCCGGGAAACTACAGACTGGTGAGCCTGACGTCAGTATCGGGAAAAATAGTAGAAACCATCATAAAGAACAAAATTACTCAGCATGTAGATAGTCATGGCTTAAAGGGAGACAGCCAACATGGCTTTAGATAAGGAAGATCTTGTCTTACTAATTTATGTTTTTTTGAAGGTGTGAATAAACAGGTGGACAAAGGTGAGTCGGTTGATATAGTGTATCTGAACTTTCAGAAAGCCTTTGACAAGGTCCCTCATCAGAGACTTTTGGCAAAACTAAAGAGTCATGAGATAGGAGGCAGTATACTATTGTGGATCAGTAACTGGTTAAAAGATAGAAAGCAGAGGGCAAGGCTAAATGGCCAAATTTCCTAATGGAGAAAGGTGAATAGTGGTATACCCCAGGGGATCTGTGCTGGGTCCGCTGCTTTTTGACATATTCATAAATGACCTGGAAAAGGAAAAGGGAATAACGAGTGAGGTTATCAAATTTGCAGATGACACAAAACTATTTAAAGTTGTTAAAACCCAAGAGGATTGTGGCAGTAAGGCCGTACCTTGATCAGCGTGCACCAGGGACCCACCCTGAGACGCCGATCGAGATAAACATTTAAGTTCATCGATAGGAGGAGTTAAACCCGATTCACTTAGAGAAGGAGTAGAAGAAACAGAACTCACGGTTGATGTATTCATCGAGCCGGCCGTCGATAACAGCACAGGTGCAGATACAGACACCTCTTGCACCCGCACATGAGCATCCATCGGGCCAGTGATCTTTACTGCCTTCATTTGGGCAGCCGGCGAATATTTCTTCTTTCTCTTACCCATAACAAGGGGGAGAACACCTTCTCACGCCGACGTACACCGAAGGGGCGTGTTGATTCTGATTTGAATTTGCCTCCACCTATGCCTGCTGTTTTAACTTTTCCCTTGAGATTGGAAGCTGATTCACCCCCTTTGGAAGTTTCCCTAAAGGATATCTGGGTGATAGTTTCTCGAATGGACTCAGCTTTGAGTACTTCCCTGCAGAAGATCTCTGAATTTTCTAAAGAGACGGTATCAAAGTTATCAGATCATGAGGATCGGATGTTGTCTCTGGAAAGACGGGTGGAGGCTCAAGACTCATTATCCTTATCGCATAAACTTTCCTTTGAACAGTCTGTTGCAGTTGCTGCATTGCTACATCGGCAGGATGAATTTTTGGAAAATGTTTTAAGATCTCACAATTTGCGGTTGTTAAATTTTCCAAAGACTCATTTTCTGTCTCCGTTGATTTTATTGCGTAAATATTTTAAGGAGATTTTGCAGTTTACTGATTCTGAATCGATTTTGATTTCTAAGCTTTATTATGTACCTCAGGGTAAGATTGACAGAGATGTCCAGGGAGGTGAGGCAGCCCCTCAGCTGGGGCAGCTTGTCTCATCTCCGTTGGACATCTCAGAATTTATTGAATCTGATGACGATATTATACCCTTAAGGGCTACTCTTTTGGTAAAGTTCGTTTCAGAATTAGATAAAGACAGAGTCCTACGAGCATATTTTAAAAAAAAGGATGAAAAATTTTGTGGGTATATAATTCAAATGTTTCTGGATGTTTCTAGGGATACCCAGAGGAGACATAAGCTTTTCCTAGAACATCGCCCTCGGGCTCAGGCCCTAGATGCCTCGTTCTATTTAAAGTTCCCATGTAAATGTCATATTGTTTATCAAGGGAAGAGATATATATTTCTTAAGGTAGATGAATTGGTGGCTTTTCTTGACAGTAAGACCTAATTTACTTTGTCTGTATTGTTTAAAGTTTCTTAGTTCACTGATAAGTTAAAAGGTGTTTTCATTAGTAGAGAGACCATTCAGGGTCGTTTTTTGTTTTTTTTTCTTTTCTTAATATTTTTAAAGTACCTCCGTGATGTGGACTAGTGCATTGTAATTTATTTTCTTTTGGTGTTATTTTCTTGGGCTGCAGTTTACTATGGCTTGTAATTGTAATTTTTCTGGTTATATGGAAAATTTCATAAATAAATAATTAAAAAAAACCAAAAAAAAACAAGAGGATTGTGGAAAATTGCAAGAGTATCTTGATAAATTGGGAGACTGGGCATCAAAATGGCAGATGAAATTTAATGTGGACAAGTGCAAAGTTATGCACCTAGGGAAGAACAACCCAAACTATGGTTACATGATGCAAGGTTCCACATTAGGAACCATCACCCAGGAAAAAGATTTAGGCGTCATTGTGGATAACATGATAAAACCCTCGGCCCAGTGTGCAGCGGCAGCCAAGAGAGCAAATAGAATGCTAGGTATCATAAGGAAAGGAATGGAAAATAAAACAAAAGATATTATAATGCCTTTATATCATTCCATGGTGAGACCGCACCTTGAATATTGTGTGCAATTCTGGTCGCCGTATCTTAAAAAGGATATAGCGTTATTAGAAAAGGTTCAGAGAAGAGCCACCAAAATGGTAAAGGGGATGGAAGGATACTCCTATGAAGAAAGGCTAAAAAGGTTAGGGCTCTTTAACCTGGAAAAGAGACGGCTGAGGGGAGATATGATAGAAGTCTATAAATTAATGAACGGAGTGGAACGGGTAAACGTAGATTGATTGTTTACCTTATCAGAATATAGAAAGACTAGGGGACATGCAATGAAGCTACAGGGTAAACTATTTAAGATTAATAAAAGAAAATATTTTTCCATTCAACGTGTAATCAAACTCTGGAATTTATTACCGGAGGATGTAGTAAAGGCTGTTAGTGTAGCTGGGTTTAAAAAAAGGTTTGGACAAGTTCCTGGAGGAAAGGTCCATAAACCATTATTAAGAAGGGACCCAGGATATCAATGCTTGACCCAGTACAAGCATTGTGGAACCTGTGTCCCTTGGGGAAACTGCTAGGTACATATGACCTAGATTGGCCACTGTTGGAAACAGAATACTGGACCTTGGTCTGACCCAGTATGGCATATCTTATGTTCTTATAAACTAAAAATAGAAATATGGAGACAAAAGTTAAACTGAAATCCCAAGAAACCAGACTCTGCATGCAGCAACACGCCATAAAAATATAAAGATTTGTAGACGCCCCTGTACTGGGCAAAATATAAAAAATGAGCATGTAAATTCCAAGCCCTGACATATTATATTACAAGCACTACATTTTTTCTACCCTTGTTGCCTGGTCCCAGTTAATAGTTTTTGCTTTTCTCTGTCTTTTATTAACTCACTTTTGCTTTTTTCCAACATTGTACACTGAGCGAGAACAATAATAACTATAAATATATATTCTGTAAAAACAAAGGAGATGCAAGGTGATCACACACCAAGCAGCAAAGTGAAAAAGTGAGAACCACAGCTAATTTTATTTTGGTGTTATAAACTGTGCTGTGCTTTTCACTTTTTATTTTAGAACCTAAAAGACGTCCTAGACAGAATGTGCCGAGAAATGCCAGAGATCTCTGTCTCTACAGGATTTTAGTAACATAGACGTCCCCACTGTGGACATCCACGCTGGTGGCCACGTAGATGTCCCCCTTAGGAAAGTGTGGGGTAGGGACATCCACCTAATGCAAGCTACATCCAAAGTAAGCCTTCTCCCAACAATAGGTGCAGAGGACATTTCCCCATTGAAGTCAACATACAAAAAATAAGTTCTACTATTAATCATTTATATAGCACTACAAGGCGTATACAGCACTGTACAAACATATAAAAAGACAGTCCCTGCTTGTAGAGCTTACAATCTAATCAAGACAGACCAAACAATACAAGAAAAACAAGGGGGTTCAAATAGGGAAGGGACAATTAGAACAAAGGATTAGGATCCAAATGTGGCCTCAAAGACGTAAGCCTTTAGCATGGATATGAAGAGGGTTAGAGAAGAGACTTGATGTAAAGACAGAGGAAGTTTGTTCCATGCATAAGGAGCAGCAAGGTGAAAAGATCAAAGTCTGGAGTTTACAGAAGAAAAGGGCACAGAGAGAAGAAAGCCAGAGGAAGAGCGGAGTTCACGAGGAGGGGTGTAGGGAGAGAGAAGAGAGGAAAGGTAATGAGGGGCAGTAGAGTGAATGCATTTATAGGTTAGAAGGAGAAGTTTGACTTGGATACGGAAACAGAAGGGGAGCCAGTGACGTGATTTTGAAAGAGGGGTTGTATGAGTTTACTGGGGCTGTTGGAAGATTAGCCGCACTGCAGAGTTCTGGATAGATTGAAGAGCAGAGAGAAGACACTGAGGGAGACCAGCAAGGAGGAGATTGCAACAGTAAAGACCAAAGAGTGGACAAGAGCCTTTGTAGTGTGTTCAGAGAGGAAGGGACAAATTTTGTTAATATTGTAGAGAAAGAAACAGCAGGTTTTAGCTATATATTGAATATGTGTGGTGAAGGAAAGGAAGGAGTCAAAGATGCCCCCAAGGTTGCGGGCTGAGGAAATAGGAAGAAGAAGAGTGTTGTCAACAGTGATAGAGAAAGGAGGAAGGAGAGAAGGGTTTAGGGGAAAAATAAGAATTTCAGTTTTAGCCATATTCAATTTTAGGCGGCAATGAGACATCCAGGTGGCGAAGTCAGATAAACAAGTTGAGATACGAGTTGGGAGTGAAGGAGAGAAGTCATAGTTCTGATTCTGATGTCATCTCAATAACAGCAATATAAAGCCTCACCAGTACTAGGCATATTGTGAAGTAAAACTCACAATCACTCAGGACCTATTGAGAAACTCTATCATACCATAACAGCATCAAAGTCTAAAACTCACACAGGGAGCCTTCCAAGAAAATAGCAGCACTGTAAATATTGCAGTGGGCCCTAGAACATCCATACAACAATCTGGAAAACTGAACAAGCCAGGTTGCTACAGAGCCCTACTAATGTTCCCGCTAAGCTGTGCTGAGTTCTCTGCCGGCATTTCTGCTGGTGGGAGGAGGCGCAAAGCGATCGTCAAAGCGATCATGCTTAGGATTGCACGGCATACGCAGGTCCCAAGGGCCTGCTGATGCTGTGCGATCCTAAGCGTGGTTGCTTCTGCAATCACTTTGCACCTTCCCCCACTGGCAGGAATGTCGATGGAGGACAGAGCGCAGCTTAGTGGGAACATTGATCCCTGCATAGAAACACCAGGCTAACTGAATACCTTGCCTAAGTCAGACACTCAGAATATAGATAGATCCTCACCAAGTATATATTAAATTATCACCAACTAAAAATAAAATTATGTAGACAAATATTAATTGAAACAAAAAAAAACGGACTCTGCATGCAATACATCACCAGAGAAACAGAGAGATCAGGCCCAATATTCAAAGGGCTTTATCTGGTTAGCAGGACCTGCTAGTGAGATAAAGCCCTCTGAGAGAGAGACCTAGAGGGCAGTTACCAACCAGTGCCGCTGAATATCTCCTCTAAACACCATGGCAGTGTCTGGACAGTGACAGAACAGTCCATAGATGGGGCAAGGGTAGTCCCAGCGCTTAGCTGGTTAGCAGAGATTTTCAGTCCACTAACCGGCTAAGTGCCCATATAAAGTCAGGTCATCTCAATAGTTGTCCCAACTTTATGCAATTAGGCTATCCGGACAGCAGCTGAACATTGCCACCGTCTGAATAGCTGTGCCAGTCAGCTCTGAAAATGGATATTTAGCGCCAGAGGATATCTGGATTTCAGCGCTGAATATCCAGTTTCACTTGTGCCCACGATGGTCAGGTGCTTTAAAAACACTGACTGCCACCGATTGAATATCGGGCCTATAAAATCCAAACATACACATTTTCCAATCACTAAACTGAAGATAAAATTAATTTTTCTACCTTTGCTGCCTGGACATTTTATGATCCCATTCTGTTGATCCCAGTCTCTGGTGGCTGTTTTCCTCAATCTTCTCTTAACTCAACCTCTAGGATCTCTGATCCATCTGTCGCTTCTCTCCCCTCTCTTCACTTCCTTCCAACTTCGACACTGATCTTTTCCTTTCGGCTTTCTTCCATTTAGTTTTCTTATTAACTCAGGTTTCACTTTCCCTTCTTACAATCCAGTCCTCAATCTCCCACGTTTTACTCCTCTACCTACCATTTCTCAACCTTTAACAGAGTCCTCTTACTCCCCATCTCTCTCTCCTTCCAAGCCGCTCATTCCCAGTCTTTAACTAACTCTCCCCTTTCTCTTTCTCTCTTCCGCCCTCTCCATACCCAGCACCTCTCCCCTTCTCTCTACTCCGTCCTGGCTCTCTCCCTCTCTCTCGCACACTCCAGTGACTCCCCTCTTTTTCTCATCTTAGCCCCCATCATGTCCAGCATTTCCTCTCTTTCCCTCTCCCTCCCCCTCCCCAGCATTTCTCCATCCCCTACTTCATGTCTCTCTCTCACACACCCTATCCCGTACTCAACATCTCCTCTCTCTATCCCCCTCTTCATGTCTAGCATCTCACCCAATACCCACCATCTGCCCTCATACAGCGTTGGTTGGTGCCTGAGGGGCCTTTCACTCAGTTCTTTCCTTTTCTTTTAAATGCATTTAAAAATTCTTAAACACAAGAAGCCCATGAATGATACCATTGGGGGGGGGGGGTGTTAAGTGGTTTCTTCCTGTTTAGTGGCATTGCTTTGTCATTTTGCATTTCCCGCTCCCTCGTCTGAGGCTTCTCTAGAAATTATTAGTGCCTCTCAGGTTTCTTTTCCATACGCTTTTGGATTCACACTGCTTAGTGGGCGTGTTTAACTTTCCTCTCTTTTTTCAAGTTACGTTTCTTGTTAGCTTTTATTGTGTAGGCATCAGCAGTAGCAAGCCAGTGAAGCTGAGACTTCAGGAAAAAAAAGTGTTGGGCCGCTCATCATTGCACTCCTGTGAGTGGCCCGACCGGTACCGTTCACTCTGACATTATGTTAGGAAGCAGTAGTGTACCAGTCTGTGCGTGGGTGCCTTTGTGTGGGTGGGGTGCAGAGCTGGGGAGCTTCTGTGTGTGCGGTTCAGAGGCAAGGTTCCAGTGTGTGCATGGGTAAGTAGCATGGAGCTGGCGGTATGTGTCTGTCCTACAGAGGTGGTATAGAAAAACAAAAAAGAGCACATCAACCTGCAGTATCAATACAGCAGAAAAGAACATGTATATCTATAGTTTGCCTTGCAGCAAACTATAGTTGGAATAGTTTGCTACAAGGCAGGGAGTCTTTGGGTAGACACCTGACGTGTTGGCCGTTGGCCCATGTATTTGATGCTTCCTATAACAATACTCCAAGTTTGTAGAGGTCTCGAGCCCCTGACGAAGGCTTTTGCAGAAGCATGTGTAGGGTTGATCTCACTGGACACTTAAATAAAGGATTTGTTGTCTTCCATGCTGTGTTGAGATACCTACAGAGGTGCAGTGCCTTTGTGTGTGAGTGTGCGTAATGGGGTACTTGTGTGTCTGTGCGTTCTTGAGGGACCGGAATGCATCTTTTCATAAATAGGCATTGCACCCTATTGTCTTCATGCATTCATCCCATTAACCTTTAACCTTGCACTCTTCCTTCCTCCCTGGAACCCCCTCCCCACTCTCTGGTCCCCTTCCCCCTCACACCTAGCACTTCCACCCCTGCCTTCCATTCCCCCCCCCCCCATACTCTTTTCTTTTTCTTTTTTTTTTGTAGTTACTGACCCTTAAGATTTTGCAGTTCATTCTTCCCTCACCCTCCCATCTATTTTTTTATTTTTAAATTCCAGACCGCAACTGGCCCTCCTCTTCTGCCTGCAGGAGATGGGATCCCTACAGGCAGCCTGCTGCCTTCCAGACAGCGATTGCAGCCCTCCCCTCCTGTTCTGCCTGTGGAGATCTGATCTCCTGTAGACAGAAGAGAAGGGGAAGACTGCGATCTCAGCCCAGATGCAAGCTGTCTACCTATGGGGATCCTATCTCCCGCAGACAGACAGCATATGAGGGGGTACCCAAAAAAAACAGGAATTATTTTTTAAAAGCTATTTATTTCAAATTCTTTACAAAACAACCTTATCCCCTTCAAAATACTCTCCATTACAACTGATACATTTGTCCCACCGGTGCTTCCACTGTTCGAAACATTTTTTGTAGTCATCTTTAGAAACGGCTGACAGCTCCTCCCTCGTTTTTTTCTAGACTTCTTCAATGTTGTCAAATCGGTGTCCTTTCATGCCCCTTTTCATGCGTGGAAATAAGAAAAAGTCGCACGGAGCCAGGTCAGGCAAGTAAGGTGCGTGGGGCAGCGGAACCATGCCATTTTTAGCCAAAAACTGTCTAACAGAGATGGCTGTGTGTGCAGGTGTGTTGTCGTGGTGGAAGAACCAGTCTCCTGTCTGCCACAAATCGGGTCTTTTTTGACGAACACTGTTGCGCAATCTTCTTAAAACTTCCAAATAAAAGGTTTGATTGACGGTCTGACCTGGGGGAACAAACTATGAATGAACTACCCCCTTGGCATCAAAAAAGCAAATCAGCATTGTTTTGATGTTTGATTTGACTTGACGACATTTTTTTGGACGGGGTGACGATGACGTCTTCCATTGGCTTGACTGTTGCTTTGTTTCTGGGTCGTAACCATAGCACCATGACTCATCACCTGTAATGACCTTTGACAGAAAATCTGAATCAGTTTCAAGCTGTTGTTTCAAAACACGACATGTTTCAACTCGATGTTCCTTTTGATTGTCAGTCAGAACCCGAGGAACAAACTTGGCAGCAACCCTTTTCATTCCCAAATCTTCCGTTAAAATTCTCTGAACCAAGCTCCAAGATAACCCACTAATCTCTGACAGTTGATCAATTGTCTGTGAGCACAAGCTCTCTAATTTTTTCAATATTTTCGTCGATTCGGGCAGTTGATGGACGCCCAGAACGAGGTTTGTCATCAATCGACATGTCGCCATTTTTAAACCAAGCAAACCACTGGTACACTTGACTTTTTCCCATAGCGTCATCTTGATAAGCTGTTTTCAACATTAAAACAGTTTCAGCAGCATTTTTACCGAGTAGAAAACAAAATTTCACAGCTGCACGTTGTTCACTTAAACTTGTCATCATAAAAAAAGACGTAATATTTTAAAAAAAAGAAACAAGAACAAAACAGCGCTAGTAAAAACAATCACTGCAGTTGAACAGAACAAGCCAGGTCGACAACACAGGCGGCACTGAACTGACAATGAGTTGCACTATACACGCCTAGCGGCAGAAGTGCGTACTACACAAGCTCCGCCCACGGCAATGTTATTCCTGCTTTTTTTGGGTACCCCCTCGTATATCTGGGCTGTGATCACAGCCTTCCCCTTCTCTTCTGCTCACCAGAGGTAGGATCCCCTTGAACAGTCAGAACTGGTCCCAGACCAACATTTCTGAGCCTCAGGCACCAAGTCTGATTTATTTTTTTTAGTCACCATGACCTGGCACCTGGGATTTGTTGAACCCTGAGCAAAGGTGTAGAGCAAGGCTGCATGCTTTTCCCATATCTGTTTAATTTATATGCAGAACAAATCATCAGAGAAGCGGCACTATATGAAGACAACCGAGGGAGACTGGTGGAAGACTCATCAACAACCTTCTGCATTGATGATACCACATTGCTAGCTGAAAGTGAGGATAATATGAAACATTTGCTTTTCAAGATTAAGGAACATAGTCTTAAATGGGACTGCACCTTAGCATGAAGAAGACAAAGATCCCGACAACTGGTAAAATCAATCATTTCATTCTTGATGGAAAAAAATAAGAGAAATATCAGACAACCGCAACCTGCTTAGATCAATAATCAGTAAAGAAATGACAAGCAGTCAAGAAATCAGATGACAAATTGCTCTTGGCAGAATAGCTGTGAAGGACCTAGACAAGATTCTCAAGTGCAGAGTCATATATCTGCATACAAAAAAATTGACTTGTCCAACCCATGGTATTTTCAGTAATGTCATATGGATGCAAAAGTTGGACAGCGAAGAAGAAAGACAGGAAAAAAATGTATGCATTTGAATTACGGTGCTGTGAAGACTATGTGTATACCATGGATTACCCAAAGAACAAATCAATTTGTACTAAAGGGAATCAAACTTAAGCATTCTTTAGAAGTTCAGATGACAAGACTTTGTCTTTCACACTTTGGACACATCATTAGAGAAAGACATCATGCTTGACAAGGTCGAAGGTCAATCCAAAAGTGGAAGGCCAGCAATGCGATGGATCAATACAGTAACAGCAGATGTGGATACCACTCTATCAACAATTAGCCACCTGACTGAAGACCGAACGCAGTTTAGGACAACTATCCACAGGGTCACCATAAATCAATATCGACGGCACTTAAGAGCAACAAAAACAGGTGGTTAGCTGCATTCTGCATTAGCATCTGTGCTGTTAATGTGCTGCAGCGACCATTGTCCCGAATTAGTGCCACAGCTGCCTTCCTCTCACTGCCTATATTCACCACAGAGATTTTGCACTTATCAGGGCATGTTTACTAAAGCATTTTACCAGGGTAGCGTGGGTCAGGGCGGGGAATGGTCAGGACATGAATGAGCATTTCAAGTACATTGCAACTAGTGCGGGTGTTAGTCACCACGCTAACTGGGCTTACCTTGATAGCATGGGTGCAAATAATGCCACTTTGTGCTCCTGAGGCCCCTTTGCCACATTAAATCACAGCTTCTTGATGCTAACTGCTGGGAGAAGGATGTACACGCCCTCCTGCAGTTAGCTAGAAGCTCTATGCTGGTAATGCAGCCCACACGTGTATTACTGGTGCAGGGCATAGTAAACCTGCACCAATACATCTTAACTTTGGCTGTTAATACATGTCAAGTGTAAAGGCTTACAGTAACACGATTTAGCAAATAGGCCCTCTTAGTGCATGCAAAAATAAAGGCAAAAACCTGGAAACGTTTTTATGGCCTTGTCTTCCCTGAGCGCCCCTTTTACCCCTCAGTCATCTAGGTTTCCACTAATATCCTCACAGGACTTTTGCTTCAAACGCACTTGAAAGATTTTTATTATTAGTTTGGCTTGGAATTCAAGCTTCTTTTCTAATTCCCTTCTGGCCTGCCTTATTGAAGCTTTACATCTAGCTTGTCATTGTTTATGCTCCTTGCTGGTTTCATCATCTGGATCTGTTTTGAACAATGTCCTTTTGGCTTTAATATAACCTCTTATACCTCACTTTTTAATGATGTTGACAGTGTTTTGGTCTTCTGGCCTTATGGTTAGAGAGGTGGACTGCACATTCAAATCCTGCCTCTGCCATTGACTCCTTGTGACCTTCAGCAAGTCACTTTATCTCCCATTGCTTCAGGTACCTAGTGAGATTGTCAACTCTTGGAGGCCAGAGCATATTCTACGTGACTACTTATCACTACCGGGCAGAACTGTATACATCCAGGAGGGATATAAAAAAGATGAGCATTACCGTATTATTCTTAGGAAAACTATTTGGATTCCCTGCGGAAGATGCTGACGAGATGCCCAGGCTAGACCTGTTCTTCGATGGTGATTACTCAATAGCTGGACCACACTATGGTGAGCCTGGAAGATGTAATGAAGCAAACTGACAATCCAAAGGATGACAAATCCCCCGGAATGGATTTGTTTTATACACCTCAGAATTTTGACGGAATTCAAAAGCGAAATTTCAGATCTGTCACTTGTAATCTGTAATCTACCATTAAAACAAAAGTTGAAAAGTGCACACGTACAGTGCGACAAAATGACACATTTCCCATTCGTAAACTCAAGCACGTCTGCATCATAAAGTCCATCTCATTAGGGTACAAGGTCTGTGTAGCTCCTCTGTGAGTGGTTTTGTGTGCACATTTATCTCTTTTTTAGGGTGTCAGTGTGCACACATGTGGGGAGTGAATTGCAGGCTTGGGTATACCTGTCTACAGGTGTTAAGGGCTGGGTAAGGAGATGGGGGCTAAATGTGCATGCCTGAGAGGATGTAGGGTGAGGGCCTGGGTGTGTCTGTGTTCTTGTGCGTGCATGAGAGGGTGCAGGCTAGAATGCGCTAGTATGCGAGCAGGTGTGCATAGTAGGGTTAGAGACACTGCATGAAGATATTGGTGTGTGTCCCTCTTAGCATACAGGCATTTAGGCCACCTTCTTGCCATGCACTGAACTTCTCAACCTCTTCCACTCTTCCCTCCATTCCACTCCCTTTCTTCTCCAGCTCCAGCTCCAGGCCCCTCCAACCCTCCCCCCTCTATTTCAGCACACTCTTCTCCCCTTCCATGTAACTTTATTACCCCCCATATTTTTAGTAAATCATTCTTGCCCAGAGTCACAGCCTCATGCAGACTTATGCCAGTATGGGATGGGGTCCCCGCTGACAGCCACTGAGCCAGTCCCCGCCAGCAAGCACTGATACCTTTGGGCCGCAGCCACACCCTCACGCAGACCTCTGCCAGCAGGAGATGGTGTCCCTGCCAGGAGCCACTGACATTTGTGGGAGTTGGTGTCCCCATTAGCAGTCACCACTGTTCTTCACGGCAACTTTCATTTTTTGGAAGCATAGATTTGTTTGTGCAAGCACAACCAAATCTATATGTACGGACAGACAAATGGGTAGAGAGGTGGCTGGAGCCTCCCCAGTAGGCGCTATCGTTTCAGCAAAACATGTCTACAAAGATAACGCTCTTTAACATGTTTTGCTTACACCACACAAGACACTTTCACAAATCATCACATCCTTCCAATTCCTACTCATATGTGTTCCCCTCATATGTGGGGAATGGACCCTTCTACTTAATGAAGGAGACTTGGGAAGGGGCTACACTGTTTGACTCCTGTTGCCAAACCGATGGAGACAGTCAGCCACTAAAGAGGAAAGGGTATAGGCAGGAGGACCCTGAATGCATGGTTTAGATTAGGAGGTTGGGAGGCAGGACAATAAATGGAGGAGCAGCCCAGAGGTTAGAGCAGTGGGTTGGGAGCTAGGATGGCCAAGCTTCAAATCCCACTGATGCTTCTTGTGGCCTTGGACAAGTTACCTAAGCCACCTCCACTGCCTCAAGCAGGAACTTTGGGGGTAGGGGCACATTCAAAATGATTAACATGGTTAGCAGACCCATTAATCATAGTGAGCAGGGTATTTAGGACATAGAGCCATTTTGTGCCGTTGAATAACCCCACCTAACTCCATCAAATGCCCCAATACTAACTGCCTAGCATTGGGGCGTGCTGGGGTGGCGGTCGTGATGACAAATATTCAGCTGTTATCTTAAAGGCTGGCCTTACTTTAGTTGGTTTATCTTACTGGGCAGTGGCTGGATATAGCCACTTCCTGATTAACTGAAAAGCTATCAGAGCAGACCGGATATGACCCTGGCCTTGAATATCTGGGTCTATGTTAATGCAGCATTGACCAGTCGCTTTAAATGTGCTGGCCATCGTCGCCGCAGAATATCGTCCTCTCTGGGACAGGAAAATGCCCACTGAACCTGAATGTAATTTGCCTTTAGCTACTGTTGGAATGCAGAAAACATAGGCCGGACTATGACAGCTTTTCCCAGTGCGAGTGGGACAAGCTTCTCCTTATCTAGCTGGATCGCGATAGAGGGAAGGGTGAGAGGAAACAGATTTTCAAGGAGAAGAAAGTTCTTCAGAGTTTTGCCACATTTTACTGGACTGCAAATTTTGCATGAGGGAAGGGAAAACAGCTCAGCACAAGTATATCTGTGTTGAATGGTTTTGTGAAATGGTTTCTATAAAATGTTTTATAGGCATCGCTATGGCAACATTTGCTAAATGCAATAAAATAAAGGTTGGTTTTGCCAAACAATTATACTGACTCAGAGTTGCAATAAAATGTTTTATTGGTATCACAAGAGGTTGCTTGTGCTCTCTTATGCTTATGGGCATACAGTTTAGATGAATAAACGAACCATGCCAACATTTCCACAAAGCAGTGGAGAAAATACACTTTGCTAACAAGCCCAGCTAAATAAGGGGCCCTTTTCCTAAAGTGCGGGGTTCAGTAGGCGCTAAACCCACATGGCAATTGCTACTGCACAGCAAGTGCAGGATAAAATCCACACTGTGTGATCAGAACGTGGGTGTGGTGGCCAGTGGCGGCTAGCGTGCACGACATTGACTCTCGCTAGCTGTCACAACTGTCAAAGGCGTGGCTGCAATTACCGTGCCACCGGCAGCCTGCTAGAGTGGCTGCAGCCAATGCCACTCCCTCACCATCTGGTCCCCCCCATCAAGACCTCCCCCTTAGCAATCCAGCCCCCTCTGCAGAGGTGCCCCCGCCATGATCCCACCATCCATGACTGGAAACCTTCCTGCCTTGGAGGCCCTGCAGACGAGCCCACCATTGCTGAGTAGGAAAGTCCCACCCCTCAGGCCCACCTATACCCCCTCCCCAACACCCAGCCAGGGTCCTACTGGGTCCTCCCTGGTGGCCTAGGGGTGATCGGGGAAGGAGCCAACCACTTCCGCTTCTGCACTGGCGGTCTTCAAAATGGCTCTGGGTCAACTCATGCTAGTAGTCTCTTGTTACTTCTGCTAGGAGTTACAGGACTGCAAGCATCTCTCTGATGAGCATCACATAAAGGAACTTCTACCACAAAGTGCATACAAATATCTAGGAGTAAAGGAAGGAACAAAACAGCATAAAGTACTGAGAGAAGGCACTAGAAAAAAGTATTACAGGAGATTAAAATTACTATTGAAAAGTGCTTTAACATCATGATACAAGCCTATAAATTAAGGAATGAGCCTGGGGTGGGTGGGAGTTTGAGGGAGGAGGGGAAATGAGACACACACAGAGAGCCTTTACCTACCCTGCTGTGTTACCTACTTTTTGAATAGACACAAAAATAAACCAAATCTCTCTTTTCCCCAAGTTTTAAGACAGCAGGTAAATCGTCGCAGTCCAGATTTCTTACCAGCAGTAGCAAGTCCTGTGTCAGTAGTCCTACAGTTTTGAGGTGTTTTTGATTGTTGTGGAGAAGTGTCTGAGTATCTCTTTAACCCTTTCCAGGCCGAGCCCAAAACTCTCGGGATCCAAAATTCTGACTAAATATTCCTATCAAATGGTATATAATACATGACCATAGCAGAAGGGAAAATCACTAATAGAACATATTGAATAAGACGGGTACAATTTTCCTGAAATATGCAAAAATTAACCCGGCCACAGAATGTGGATTAAAAATTTAAAGTAGGCCTTGAAAGGGTTAAAAGAGAGAGAGATCGAGGAGTCTGAATGCCCATCCAAGGACCCAAGAAAAGAAGAGACTGAGAGGAACCAGGCTGTGTGGTTGGCGCATGGAGCCCAGAGGTAGCCTGCCCAGCTGTTTCAAAGAGAAGGGAGAATCGCCTGCTACGCAGAAGGGTTGTTTTCCAAAGGACTGTGATATTTGAATAATCCTGTTCAAGCCTCTGGAGATTTTCTTTCTATTGCTGATTTTAATTTTACCGTGCATTCTTTTGCTTGGGGATGCACTAATGAAGGTGATTTTAATAAAACGACACAGCTGACTGGACTTGCTTTTTGGACTGGAAGGAAAGAAAGTGAGATGTTGCAAGTCTGGCAGTAAGTGTCCTTTTACAAAAGTAGCCCCTACCAAGTGACCCCAAGGGTTATACAAGTTTTATCCAGATAAGCCAATTATTTCCACACAAATTCCAGCGGAGCCTGTAGAGATTGATTTCCATGTGACCAAGCGAGCATGTCCAATGAGAAGCACCACAGTATGGACTAGGGTTTTTTCGCGAGCAAAAATACATTTGGTTTGTTTTTTCCAAACTTTTTCTGGATTTTGGGGTATTTTTTCTGAATATTTTCAAACATTAGTTTTAACATTAGTTTTAAATGCGTGCTATAGTGTTTTCACGTGCACTAATCAACTTAATGTGTATTAATTCATAGGTTGGTGTATGTTAAAACACTAGCATACACAAAATCCTTTAAGGCACACTAACAAACCAAATGCACATTCCTAAACCATATCTCCCATTTATTGTAGGAAAAAGGTTTTTCTAGTGATTTCTCAGTGCTGCCCCAAAGCCTTTGGCAGGCCTTTAGCCCTGGGCCTGGGCACGCTGCCTGCCCCCTCCTGTCTGAATCTCAGCCGAAGCTTACGTCTTTCATTTTGTTTTCAACAGCCATTCTGCATGACTGTTGAAGGCTCTGCTGATATCTCCATGTGTTTTAATTACATTCTTTAAGGTCTATTAGGTCATTGGCTGGAAAAAAACATTAGGTCAGTTAAACTCACAGTTGACGTTTTATATTCTGACAGCGTTGACCTTTCTGTGCTAAATGTTAAAGAAGCCTTAAGCCAGGATTTTGCTGCCATATGTAAGATGCGTTTTGGAAGGCTGTCAATATTCTTTCTGACTAGTGTCATAGAAACCTAGAATATGATGGTAGATAAAGACCATAGCATTCATCTAGTCTGCCCTGTTTCATTAGCTTGAATTCTTTGTATCTAGGGACACTGATTATCCCAAGCTTTCTTGAATTCTGTTGCTGTTTGTGTCTACCCCACCTCCACTAGGAAGCTGTCCCATGCATGATGCACCTGCCACCCTTACCATGAAGATGACTCTCAGATATGAGTCTTAGGGGGTACAGGAACAAGCATGCATTGTAAGAATGGGTAACAAAAGAAATCTGGCACTCCGGCAGAAGTTTCATTGCATTCAGACCAGACGTAGAACTTGCAACTTTACTTATATTAATATATCATAGTGAAGCATAAGTATAAAGAAACATCTTATCTTCTTGCACTGAAGGTCTAGGTTCCTAATCTTATGAGGTAGCATCTGATCTCTCCACGACTGCTATAGGGGAAGTGTGGCATGGAGACGGAGGTACCGGCAGACTCTGAGGAGAGGTCCCCTATCCCCATCCTCTGTTGTGTCCTCAGCAGTGCTCCTGTGGATGAGTCGCTGAGGATAGATGTAGGTAGTCTGGAGAGTAGGGCAGTAAGCTGGAGTGTCGTGTTAGCTGGGCGTTCGGCAGGGAGTTTGGTACCATGCAGCAAGGCCAGCAGCCCTCTACATATACACATATACCAAGCCAGTCGCAGTAGCCATCAGCAGGGTTTAATTAGATGGTTCTGCTCAGAAGTCAGGTAAAGACTTTTTAGTACAATAACATCAAATTTTCTTTACAGAAAACAACTCAAGTGATCATATAGCAGAACTTCTTTCTTTCTTAACATATAGGATAATAGTAGCTCAAAAAGAGAAAGTCATCCCATCATACATTTTCTTGCAAAGTCCCCCCTGAGCCCTTCGACTACAACCAAATATAAGTAGACTTATAGACGGGATGGAGAAAAGGCTTCATTCCTAATGTTACTTATGCTTAAGAAACAGAAAAGCTAATCAACACATCTTACCTGTTCCTTAGTCATGATAAAACTCACTTAACCTCTGACCCAGGCAAATTGAGAAAAGAGGAAGGAGGGGGAAGTCAGGGAGGAAAAATTCCCCAGAGAATTATACCTTCTCAGGACGTACTTACAGACAACAAAATGATGCATGCAAACAAAATGCAATGTGTGCCTTTGAGTCAGTCCTGACTCCTGGTGACCCAGAAGCTCCTGGGTTTTCTTGGCAGTGTCACCAGAAGTAGATTGCTAGGCCTTTCTTCTG
Source organism: Ichthyophis bannanicus (assembly GCA_033557465.1). NCBI lineage: Eukaryota > Metazoa > Chordata > Amphibia > Gymnophiona > Ichthyophiidae > Ichthyophis > Ichthyophis bannanicus. The sequence goes on from CM066036.1 coordinate 811,623,732, forward strand.
AGGCAATGGAGAGTTAAGTGACTTGCCCAAGGTGTGCTAGTGGGAATTGAACCCTGGTTGCTTGGTTACCAAGCCAGTGTTCTAACCACTAGGCTACTCCTCCACTGCCTTATTAATACAACTATGTTAAGGGAGCAAGGAGACAAACAACAAAAACAGATTGTGCTCCTCTCTTTGTAGGTTGCACATTGGAAGAGGCTAGAATGATAGTTAGTTCAAAACGTTCCAAAGAGAATGTTCTCAAACCTAAAAACCTAAAATGATTTCTCATTGGTTTTCATTTTTTGCATCTGTTGCCCATGCACTAGACCAAGCTGTCCATGGGGCAGCTCTTTGATGGACAAAGTAAGGCCCTTAGATTTAATTTATCAGAGTGAATTCCCTCTCTGGAATTAGGTTACCACAAGAGGCAGGTTCACCTACGTTGGTTCAGTAGGTGTTCTCCCCAACCATACCCCAGCAAGAAATTTGGGACTGTGGTACAGAGCATAGACCAAGCGTGTAAATCAATTGTGAATTTCTCTGAAGACACCATTTCCAAATATAAAACTTTGGATGCTGTGTTTGGGGATGATAAATTGTAGCTGCGGGGTTGGGAGGGTAAAAGTGCTACTCTACAATCCATGGGGGTGGATCTCATTAACAGTGATCTAAATTTAGCAAATCTTGAAAATCAAGCCAGGAGGTGTAACTTAAGCCTTTAAGATTTTCCCAGATCATGTATTATTTCTACACAAGCTATGTATAAAAATTATTTAGTGGAAATTCTTAAATATCTTCCTAATCTATGCCACCCACAGTAAGGATATAATTACTACTCTTCATTAGACAGAGGATAAATTTCTGTCCTGGTACAGTAGTGAGGGATACACTTTCAGCTGCTTTCATCCTCATCAATGATGAGACAAAGTCCGTAATTTTGCAGCAGTTTTCAGACAGAAAGTGTTCTACCTGCTTTTCATAAAGGTACTTTTTCTCATGGAAAATAACATGTGTTGAATTATGCAGTCTGCACATTTTATTTTCTCCCCTCACCTAAATATGCCCCTGGGACACCATCTCTGAATGCAGTCAAAAGTAAACATGTTCTTAACCATCCCTGTTTCTGTAGTAAATGGAGTTCACGCACTAATATATGCCCAACTAGAATTTTTGTGATAGGCACTCATACAGACCCCTGCATGGCTAAGAATTTCTCTCTGATGCTCAAGGAGCTTCGGCAACATGAGTTCCACCTTACTCTGACAGACATTGTCTCTTCTGGTGAGCTCCTTTCACTTAGGTGCCGTAACCAGTTTAGAATCATCACAAAGCAAATCATTTCTATAATCGGTTATCACATGAGTTTAGTGAGACTGGCGGCTAATCTTCCGCCAGTCTTGCAATACTCATTTAACCTCTTTTTCTCAAGTTGCTTCATTGGCTCCCTGTCTGTTTCCATATCCAATTCAAACTTCTCCTACTGATCAATAAGTGCACTTATTCTGCAGCTCCTTACTACCTTTCCTCTTATCTCTCCCTACACCCCTCTTAGGGAACTCCACTCTTCTGGCAGAACCCTTCTATCTGTGCCCTTCTCTTCTACTGCCAACTCCAGGCTTCAGTCCTTCCACCTTGCTTCTCCTTATACCTGGAACAAACTACCTGAATCGGTATGTCAGGCTCCATCTCTGGCCCTGTTCAAATCCAGGCTGATCCACTTAGTCTCCTGCTCTGCAACTATGTGTTTCCTTACCACTTCCCTAGACATATCCTAGTCCCCAGTTGTCGTGATGTAGCGCTATACAAATTAATAGTAATAGTGGTACCACGGGATTGGAGAAGGGCTATCATGGTCCCTCTTCACAAATGTGGCAACATAGAAAAGTTGTCAAACTACAGGCTGATAAGTCTTACCCCAGTGGTGGCAAACGTAATGGAGATGCTGCTGAAAGAAAGGATAGTGGTTTCTCTGGAAGTAAAAGTGTTGCGAGATCTGAAGCAACATGGATTTACCATGGGAAGATCATGCCAAACCAATCTGATTGATTTCTTTGACTGGACGAGCAGAGAACTAGATCAAGGGCATGCGATGGATGTGGCCTGCTTAGATTTCAGCAAGAACTGGTAGACTGACAGACTACAGAGGGCAGTGGTGAATAGAACTCACTTTGCAGCCCATGTGTGCGCTGCATGTCTGGTATTTTTATTTATTTATTTATTTATACATCTTTTCTATACCGCCACTTCCAGCGATCAGTAGCGGTTTACAGGTAACATAAACTTTAATAATAGAGTACTATTATTTTACATAGAACATATTTAGAACAATGAACATTCAACTATTAAATGTAACTCAAAAAATACAATGAGATAACAGGCTACCAACAGCATATCAACAGTAATGGGATATATTTACATTAAATTACAGTTATTCACATTAGCGACAAGTAATTGCTTTCAAAGAGTAAGCTTTACTAGGTGAGCAATGTGAATGTGTGTGAAAGATTTTATGCCCTGTCTAGGTAGGGTCAGTGAGTGACTGCTGATCAGTGGTTGTCTCTGTGTTAGGATTATCTTCAATGTGGAGGTTATTGTAGTGTAGAGTAAATAGATGAGTTTTTAGATTTTTTTTTTTTTTTAATTCTTTATTTTCGTTTTACAACAACAAAGGAAAGGAAGACATACAGCAAAAGACAAATACATACATGGAATATGATACATACACCAAAGTAAACCCCTGCCACCCCCCTCCCCCCTGCTTCTTCTCTAAAAAACTGAATCATTCTCGAAGCGGGCGTGTACTGACATTATTGTGTTACAAAACCTAACAGCGATCTGAAACATGATGAGTGTACATTAAACAGACATATCGAAGCAATGAGCAGATTGTACATGATCCTTGAGCATCCGCCATTCAGACAAGCGAGAATGAATTTGGGCATGGAAAATAGCTCTCCGAGATATCTGCTCATATTTACTATATAAGCAGACAAGGTTCCACTATTCATTGACAGTAAGTCGAGAGCTATCCTTCCAAGTCCTCGTGATTAAACATATGGCTATACCCAGCATGAAATCAGGAGAAAGCGACCCTTCTTAGGAAGAGAGGGGACCTCCGCCACTGAGCGGAGTCCCACAGTCTTCCAAGAAAGAGGCTCGTGAAGGTGTAGGATAAATGGAATACGACCCCAGACCCGCCCCCAGTAAACCTGTAGTTAAGGACATTCATAAAGAACATGAGCGAGGGTCCCACATCAGTATGGCAAGACCTACACTGATCCCTGGCAGTTGTGTTCCATTTGGCTATTTTCCTGGAATATAAGAACATCTGTGTGCAAAAAGGAAGAGAGTTTGGGTAACTGAGGCAGACCGGGAAACCCGCACTATTTTGCTCCAGAAAACGCTCTAATGCACAGGGGTTAAAGTGGTTTGCGGTTAGCGATCCCAGGCTTGTTGGACTCTACAAGTGGCAGTATCTGTACCCTGACATAATAGTTATAAAAGTTAGAGGCTACCCCCTGTGTACTACTAATAGAGTGAATTAGTTCTAATAGCCCGTCCTTAGTAGGGACAGAGGGCGGCATGATTGGAGCACTTTTGAGGCAGCATGGAAGCTGCATCAATTGAAAGTAATGTTTCGCTGGTAATGCAAATTCCCTGTATAAATCAGAAAAGGTTTTCCAACGAGCTGCAGAGAAGAGCTGTTGGGGTGTCCAGATCCCCCTGGAGTACCAGGGTCTGGAAGTAATCATACATGGCTGCTCGAATTTCTAACCGGAACTCTGGCTGAGTTAATAGGGCTCTATCAAAGAACCAGGCCCCCGGATTCCCTTGGAGTGCAGTAGTACGTTATTGAAAAGAAATAGCAGCGTGATCTGAAATATGCTGAGAGTGAATCTTTGCAGCGTCCACCTGAGGAACCAACAGTTTTGATATCAGAAAGAAATCTATGCGAAACTGGGATTTGTGAGGGGAAGTGAAGAAGGTAAAGTCAAGCTCATTGGGGTGTAGTAACCTCCATAGATCGACTAGAACAATATCTGTGTTCACAGAGATTAGCGCGATGTGACTCTTGGGGGGACCACTTGTCCTAGGCGGCTATTTGTCAATCAGGGGATCAAGAACTAAATTGAAATCCCCCCCAATATCAATGAAGTATTAGCAGAGGCCTGCGCAACCTGAGCAATAGTAGCAAAAGGGCAGGGTCATCCACATTAGGAGCATAAAGGCATATACATGTAACTTTAAAGTTACCTATCTTGAGGTGAACTCGGGACCATCTACCCGCTGTATCTGAGCAAGTCGCAATAATAGTAGCATGCTGAGAGTTCCTATCCAATATGGCAACCCCACATTCCCTAGAAACGGCTGGGGAATAGGCGGCCACCATGTAAGGTTTAATATTGAGTTTGAGAGTTTCCTTCGAATTGAAATGTGTTTCTTGGAGGAAAATCAGGTCCGCAGCGTCATGACTTAAATAGCTTAGGATTTTCCTCCGTTTTATCGGATTATTGATTCCTTGTACGTTCAATGAGAAAATCTTACATGGTGCCATCAATCGATAACAGACATTTTAGGTAAGAGCGCTTGAAAACTTACAACATAATCAGAATACTCGTCGAGGCTACTATGGGTAGATGGAGGCGGGTCCCAGATATCTTCAAAATAAGGCAACAAACCACCCTCGACAGACTCTTCGCTGAGCCGCGGTAAATCCAATATGGCAGGCACAGCGGATATGAGAGTACTGGCAGGAATATTCTGGAAGTCAGCGCATCAAGTCGGCTTCTTTAGAGTCCAAAAACTCCGCTAGTAGATCAGGGTCCTCAAATGTTCTTGTCTGATTGTGAAGCGTGACTCGGAGCTTGGCCGGGTACATCAGGCCATAGCGTGCTTGTAGTTGTTGAAGCCTCGGCCGAAATTCCAGAAAGCGCTTTCGGCGGTCGACCGTGGGTTTAGCCAAGTCAGGATAGAAGGAGACCTTGTGGCTCTCAAACTCCATATGGCCCTTTGCCCGGGAGGCACTGAGAATTTGTTCCACATGTTGATATCTCAAAAGTCGAAAGATGATAGGCCGCGGGGTCTTCCTGTTGAGCGTTATGTTTGTGGGTACACGATGAGCGCGATCGATCTCCAATTCTTTGGTAAAGGTGATTTGGAGCAGGGAAGGGAGGATTTTACCTAAAAACTCCTTCATGTCTCCCAATTCCGCTCCCTCCGGTATGCCCACGAGTCGTAGATTGTTGCGGCGCGCTCTATTATTGCCATCTTCCACTTCTTTCTGCAAGGCCCGCACCTGACGTTCAACTTTGTCGAGTTTGGACAGCCGGACCGCATGGGAGTCTAATATACTCTCCATTTTGTCCTGACGCGAAGAGAGCCCCTCCAGCCTGCCTTGCAGTACACCAAGATCTTCCCTCAGCGCTCGAAGTGCTTCACCGTTTGACTGCACGAGGTCCTTAACCCCTCTAAATTCTGCGAGGATTTCCTGCTGCATTTCGGGGCCCTCGCGCAAAGCCAGCCCCTTCTGCGGGGACGGGGGTTCAGTTTTGGAGCGTTTACCGTGAGAAGCCGCTGGAGATCCAAATTCCAGGCGCGTGGGTTTGGTCCCCGCCATCTCACCAATGTGCCCCGGCAAGATCAGAGCAGAAATTCAAGTATGTCCGGTGTTAATTCAGGATTCTGAGTAGGCCTCTCGGGAGTCTCAGCGTTATGCGACCATCCCGCTGGACATCGGGCTCCGCCCCCCGAGTTTTTAGATTTTTTTAAAATAATTGAAGGTCCTTGATTGCTCTGATTTCAGCCGGGAGGTTGTTCCATAACGTAGGGGCAAAGTATGAGAAGGCTGTGTTGCTTGTCTTCTTACTTGTCTTTCGAATAGAATCAGGGACTTGTAGCATGTGAAGGTTTATTCTTCGTCTTGATCTATTTTCATGTGGGATGTTGATGAGCGTAGATAAGAAGGAAGGAGCTATATTATTAAAGATCTTGAATGTACTGATTAAGGACTTGTAGATGATTCTGCATGCCTCGGGATGATTCTGCATGCCTCGGGAGCATTGGCTTCAAAGCCCCGTGCCGATTTCTATGGATGTTTTGGCCCTCCACCACGTCGGCTGTGCTTTGTGCATGCAGCTTGAGGGTATGCTCAGCTCTGCTCTGCAGCTTGAACTGCACGGCTCAAGCTACATGCAGAGAGCAATGTCAAATGTGGAGAAGGGCCAAAGCACCCCTTAAAATCAGTAAGGGGCTTTGGAGCCCATGCATGCATTGCACATCAGATGAGTATTGCTGATGTGCAATGCTTGTCCATCAATGTGAAGGGAAAGAAATATGGTAAGACAGTGGGTGCTGGCTGCTAGCAGGGAATTAGAGAGACATCGAGTGCTGGTGGTTGCGGCAGGTGGGGGGGGGGGAATGAAAGAGACATCAGGCACTAGCTGTGGTGGGGATGAAGGAGAGAGAGAAATATTGGGGGATGGCTGTGAAGGGGACAATGAGAGAGACCGCAAGGAGAAATTTCACTTACCGTTAATTTCCTTTCCTGGAATACTGCTAGACCAGTCCAGACAAACAGGTTGTGTCCCCCTGCCAGCAGATCTTGAAGACAGAAATTTCTACCAGAGCTCTGATAGGCTGGACTCTGGTGATATGGTCCTACCCCTAGGGGTCTCCCTCAGTATTGTCTGTAAAGTGAACCCAAACATGTAACGCAACTAAACCATAAGACCACACATAGTGGACGTTTAATTCAACTATGTACAAGGGAGCTGAAAGTATCCCCAGAACTGAAGGCTGCTAAGACCGATAACGCAGCCATCGGCCCCCCATGGTGAGGCATACTGACAAGGAAGGCACAGAGGCCAGCGGCTTCACCGCACTAGCAGCACCATAACTGACAGCAGGGTGGGTCCTGGACTGGTCTAGCAGTATTCCAGGAAAGGAAATTAACGGTAAGTGAAATGTCTCCTTCCAAGTCATACTGCTAGACCAGTCCAGACAAACGGGCAGTACCCAAGCTACCTGCTTTCAAGGGGGGGTCAATGCCGACAACAGCACTGCAGCTCCAAACTGACCCTCCTGCCGAGCGTGAACGTCCAATCTATAGTGACGAACAAACGTGGACTACGATAACCAAGTCACCACCGGCAAATGTCAAGAGGGGCTACTTGAGACCTCTCGGACCAAGACGAAGCCTGAGCCCGAATGGAGTGAGCTCGGAGCCCTGCTGGAACCTGCTTGCCTTGCAGTATATAAGCTGCCTCAATAGCTCCTCACAACCATCTAGAAATGGTAGATTTGGAGGCTTCGGACCCACGTCGAGGGCCCGCAAACAGGACAAAAAGATGATCGGTCTTACGGAAGGCGTTTGTGATCTTAAGATACCGATAAAGCACTCTCTTCAGGTCCACAGCACGCAATTGACGAAGGTGACCGGAACACTGCTCTTTTTCAAAGGTAGGCAAGAAAAGAGGCTGGTTGACATGAAACGGGGTAAGCTCCTTAGGTAAAAAGGATGGAACAGTTCAAAGAGAAACTCCGCCGAAGAAAACGAGAGATAGGGGTCTTGACAAGAGAGAGCCTGAAGTTCGGAAATCCGACATGCCGAGGTTATGGCCACTAGGAAAACTGTCTTTAGCGTTAAATCCTTAAGGGAACATGCCTTCAGGGGCTCAAAGGGAGGAGCAACAAGGGCACGGAGAATGAGAGCGAGATCCCAAGAAGGAACTAAAGGACGTATCGGGGGCCGTAATGTCTGAATCCCTTTAAGAAAACGCGAAACGTCCACATGCGAGGCGAGAGAATGCCCCGCTATCAGCCCTCGAAAACAAGTTAGCACGACAATCTGCACGCACAAGGTCCCGAGTGCCAGACCCTTATCTAGACCGGCCCACAGAAAGGAAAGAATATCCGGGATGTTGCAACGCCAGGGCGAGATGTGACGTAGCGAACACCAAGTGTCAAAGAGATGCCACACACGAGCATAAGCCAGCGACATCTAAGACCGCCGTGCCTTAAGCATTGTCGCCACCACACTCGATGAATATCCCTTCTGAACTAACCTGCGGCGTTCAAGAACCAGGCCGTAAGCGTGTAAGGAGCCGGGTTTCCCATTTCCACCGGCCCTTGGAGCAGGAGCCCTGGGAACGCCCCCAGGCATAGACGCCTGAGACAGCCGGACGAGATACGCATACCACGGTCTGCGAGGCCAATTCGGTGCCACCAGGATCACCGGGCCGCGATGCTCCCTGACTCTTTGGAGAATCTTGCCAATCATGGACCAGGGAGGAAAGACATACAGAAGGAGATGGGTTGGCAACGCTTGAGACAGTGCATCTATCCCGTGCGACCCGTTGTCTCTCCAATGCCTGAAGTAGATCGGTGCCTTGGTATTCTACGCCGTAGCCATGAGATCCATTGCCAGTAGACCCCATCGTCGAACAATGGACTGAAAGGACTCTGGCGCCAGAGCCCACTCCCCTGGATCCAGAGCATGTTGGCTGAGGAAATCGGCTTTTACATTGTCTACCCCCGCGATGTGTTGTGCCGAGATCGCCTGCAGAGGCCTCTCTGCCCACGGAAGAAGACTAATTTTCTTCGATACACCTGGACATTTCGTGCCCCCTTGGCGGTTGAGGTATGCCACTGTTGTAGCGTTGTCGGACAGAATTCGAACCGCCTGACGCCACAGAAGAGGCTGAAACTTTTGCAAGGTTATGCGCACCGCTCGCATCTCAAGGCGATTGATGGACCACCGGGCCTCCCGAGAAGACCAAATCCCCTGCGCTGAGTGCGTGCCGCAATGCGCTCCCCAACCAGAGAGACTGGCGTCTGTCATTACCAACACCCAGCGCGGAGTCTCCAAGGGAACCCCTCGAAGGAGACGAGACTGCGGGGCCGGAGCCACCAACGGAGGCAAAGTCTCACCGCCGGTAGTAGAGGCAACTGAATTTGATAATCCTCTGGACACCATGCTCGAGGCGAGACATGTGCTAGGAGACTGCGAACTTGAGAAGTTAACTTGAGGAATCGAGGCATTGACAAAAAGACCCGACCTAAGGCTGTATCAAATCGAGCCCCCAAAAATTCGATCTCCTGGGACGGCTGAAGACAACTCTTGTCACGGTTGATTACCCAGCTGAGGCTTTCGAGAAAGGCAACAACCACTGAGACTGTGTTGCAAGCCTCGGGGAGAGAGTCTGCACGAATGAGCCAGATGTCCAGATAAGGATGAACTCTGATGCCGTGGCTGTGTAAGGCCGCAGCTACTACCACCATTACCTTGGAGAAGGTTTGAGGCGCCGAAGCTAGACCGAAGGGCATCGCACGAAATTGGAAATGTTGACCAAGTACCGCGAATCGAACGAGTCGCTGATGCCCCTCTCGAATGGGAATGTGAAAGAATGCTTCTGCGAGATTGAGGGAAGCTAGAATTCCCCCTTGCGTACCGCTTGAATAACGGATCGCAGAGTCTCCATTTGAAAGTGTGGTACCCGCAGACTGCGATTGACACCTTTGAGATCCAAGATAGGATGAAAGGAGCCGTCTTTTTTTTTTTTGGCACCACGAAATAGACAGAGTAACGGCCTAGTCCTCTTTCCAACGGTGGAACTGGACGAATGGCATCTAAACGCTGGAGTCTTTGAACGAATCAACATCTGCTGCCCATTGACACAGCCAGAGCCATCTCCGAGCTACTGTCACCGGTGCTACGGAGCGAGCTGACAGCCGCAAGAGATCAGAGAAGGCCTCTGCCAGGAATGCAGCGATGGATTCTAAACGAGCCAACTCGGGATCACCTGGAAGCTGCTGAATCCATTGAAGGGAGGCCCGTGCTGCTAGACCTCCACACACCCCTGCTTGAAGGGAAAGAGCGGACGATGAAAAACCCGTCTTTAGCAGACTCTCAACTTTTTTGGTCTTGCTGGTCGCGGAGTGCCGCTCCGCCCTCAACCGGAATTGTGGTATGCCTGGTGACTCCGGTCACTAACGCATCAACTTTCGGGTATGTCAGCCAACGGTCCAAGTCAGAAGGTGACCAAGGGTATAACTGACCAATACCACGTGCCATACGTAGAGAGGACTCTGGAGAGTCTCACTCTCGAGATACCATATGCTGTAACTCGGCTGGAAAGGAAAAAGCTTTGGAAGGCTTATGAATGCCCTGTAAAATGGGATCCGGCTGCAACAGGGTTTGAGAACTCTGAGGATCAAGCGTGTCGGCTAGGCGTAGTGACTCCATCACCTGTGTGATTAGGGCCAGCAACTCCTCTTTCCGAAAAAGTCTGATATCTTGAGAGTCCTCGTGAACTGTCAGCGAAGAATCAGACGGAGAATATTCCCCATCTTCTTTCTACAATGAGTCTGGGCTCACCTCCGACGATTTAAAGTCTTCTGGAATATCCGTAGTGTCCATGCAACGTTCCTGGAAGGGCGTACTGCTTTAAGATCTGAGGACTTTCGGGACCGCTTGCGAGACCCCACCATATCCTTGTCTGCTACCGGGCGGGTGCTGGAGGTATACCAAAAGACTCAGAACGCCACAGGTGCCATGCCTGGTGGAAGAGCGTCAGGAACTCACTGTCAGCCAAGGCTGCCGTGGCTTCCAGCGGCTGTGGAAGCAAAATGGGAGCTGACTGTGTCCTTTCTGCAGGAAGATCCTGCTGCAGGGGCTCTAAGGAGGGAGGAGTTAAGGCACTGATGTCCCCAGCTGGCAGCGCAGTGGGAATGGAGGAAGAAGATTCTCCTGGATACAGCATGCAGGTGGAACACAAGCAATCTATTAACTCCTTTTTCTTATTATTACATATAATACATCTGTGCAGAGAAACAGGCATTGCAGAGGCTTAAACCTTTTTTTCTTTTTTTTTTTTTTTTTGTAAACAAAAATCAAGGTAGGCTTAGGGAAACAGAAGACTCTTCAAAGAAAAGGGATTTTGAAACTCCCTGTGCCTTCACAGCATGTTTAAATGTTTTGAAATGGCTGCCCAGAGCTGCTCCCTCCAAAAAAAAACACTGAAGAGAAATCCCTCCTGATTTTCAAAATGGCCGTTGGCACAGAAAAACTGCCAAATAAAAGTTTCCTAAGTTCTAAAAACCTTAAAAATGCAGCAAAATCGCTGGGGAAGAGGCAAGGAGTGCTGCTAGCAACTTAAAAATTCAAATCCTGACGAACCCTGAATCACCAGAAACGGAGGGGAGAAGGAAACTGTCAGTTATTCACTGTGCTGGTACAGAGGAGCTGAGTTCCCATGGAGGAGAAAAGAAAACTTTCAAAGTCAGTGTAAGGTAATTACAGCGACTGAAAGGTAGGGAAATTAGAGTTTGATCCCTCTGCAGCCACTTAGACCCTCATGGCAGGGGCTGGAAGGTGTTTCTGGAGAAAAGGGCAGCTGCACAGATAGTGAAATCAGGAGCTCAAACCCTGCTGTATTGCTGATTACAGAAAATCCAGCTATTAAGGAGGGAAGCCTGTGAAACCCAGAGAAAACCTCTTGTGTGCTCTGGGTGCATCCAGGAAATTAAAATGAAGAAAGAAAATAGGAACTTCAAACCCCAGTTTAACAGACCCTGATGAAACCGGAAGTGAAGGAATCAGGGCAGAGACAGCCGGTCCCAATGCAGTTGAAATAAACCCAGGGCAGCTGAGGCAAGTAAGAAAAACAGTTTACTTACAGTTTCTCTCAGAAATTGATACCTGATCCTCCTGCTGTCTAAGTTCTCGTGGCAAAGACTCAGCGCTGCTTAAAAAAAATTGGGAGCTCTACTGAAGCCAGGCTCAGGAGCTCCACAAGTTTATCTGGGGAATCAAGTTGCTGGGAAACCAAGAGTAACACCTATTGTGAAATCTGGGTGCATCCAGGAGCCTCAAGATACAGAGAAACCTGATTTTAGGGGGGCCTTCGTCCAGCTAACAAGCCCTCATGGCCAGATACTGGGGATTCTTCCTGTCAGCGAGCTCTACTGTGTCAGAAACAGGAGCTCAGCTGCAAACACCCTGGTGCACAGTGAAACTATACTGGCAGCAACAGGCAAGTGGAAATATCAGTCCCCAAAGGGATTCCAAATAATTTTAAAGATTTTGAGGGAAAAACAACAAAAGCAACCAGATCTGCTGGAGACAGAGAAATACAATACTAAGGGAGACCCCTAGGGGTAGGACCATATCACCAGAGTCCAGCCTATCAGAGCTCTGGTAGAATTCTCTGTCTCCAAGATCTGCTGGCAGGGGGACACAACCCGTTTGTCTGGACTGGTCTAGCATTATGACTTGGAAAATCATGTGATAACCGCAGGAGGTGCAGTGAAAGAAAGAGCGAGAAACTGGCTGATGGCTCAATGAGAGAGAGAGAGACACCAAGTGATGGCAGAAGGGGGCTACAAGATCCTTCAGTCTGTCCTCATATGTTTTATAATGAAGACCACTAATCATTTTAGTAGCCACCCTCTGCACCGACTCCATCCTGTTCACATCCTTTTGAAGGTGCGGTCTCCAGAATTGCACACCATACTCCAAATGAGGTCGCACCAAAGACTTATACAGAGGCATTATCACCTCCTTTTTTCTAAATAAAACAGCAAAGCATATGAGGACAGACTTAAGGATCTTAATATGTACACCTTAGAGGAAAGGCGGGATAGAGGTGATATGATTGAGATGTTTAAATACCTCCGTGGCATAAATGTTCAGGGAGAGAGCCTCTTTCAATTGAAAGCAAGTTCTGCTACGAGGGGACATGGGATGAGGGTGAAGGGAGATAGATTCAGGAGTGATATGCGGAAATATTTCTTTACGGAAAGAGTGATGGATCCGTGGAATAGTCTCCCAGTGGAGGTGGTAGAGATGAGGACAGTAACTGAATTCAAAAAAGCATGGGACCAACACAGAGGATCTCTAAAGGTAAAAAGTGGACTGTTGTAGTTGTTGATATGGAAGGACAGACTAGATAGACCATGTGGTCTTTTTCTGTCATCATGTTTCTATGTTGTGTGTCTGGGAGATTGAATGCCAAAGTGAAAAGGTGAGTTTTTACGGAGGCTTTGAATGTTGCATAAGTCTGTTCCAGACGGAGGGATATGGTCAGAGAGTGCAGGACCAAGGAAAAAGAAGGCTGAGTTACGTGTCGATTGCAGATGCACCCGTGACGGTGGGGGGAGACAAAGACGATTTATGTGGAGTGAGCGGAGACTTCGGGTGGGAACATGAAAATGCAGATCAACAAGATATTGTGGCATATGTGTATTGAGTGTGTGATGTACCAGAATGAGACTCTTACAGCATATACGGAATTTGATTGGGAGCCAGTGTAAGTGAATTAGTAGGGGAGTGATGTGATCGCTACGTGAGGAGTGGGTTAGAATTCTTGCTGCCGTGTTCTGAATCAATTGTAAATGATGGAGTTGTGTATGCGTGATGCCGGCAAGAGCAGAATTGCAAAAATCAAGGGGGGAGATCACAGTCGCTAGTGTGAGTGTGGCCAGAGCAGCAGGGGACAGAAAAGGGCGAATAGTGCGTATTTGGCGAAGGTGAAAGTAAGATGATCTGGCAAGTTGGGAGATGTGGGCTCTAAAGGTTAGACTGGAAAATCACCACTGACAGGAGGCACTGTGTAAGAGACCGCGGCAGACCTCAATGGGGACTCATCTCAGGGGTGATGATGAATCAGATGGAGCCTCTTTGTTTGCTTGTCCTGTCTACCAAGAGATGAAGAATTAGCTTGTTCTTTTTACTGGGGAAAAACACTGAGAAATGCAATGAACTTTGAATCTGCTGAACCCTTTTGAGTATAACATCTGTTCCGGTTGATGATGGGAGGCTGTATCATTTGAGAATCTGTGAATGCAGCCTGCAAGTGCAATATCAACATTTAAAGGCAACTTGCACAGAGAGGACAAGCTTCAGAAATCTACTTTTGTCATAGGGGATGGGGGGATGCTGAACTGCTGGGGTGAACAGAGAGGGAGAGATAGCGGAGATGCTGAGCTATGAGGAGATGACAGAGAGATGGGGTGGGGGGGGGGGCTCTGAGAGGGTAAAAAGAGAGTAGAGACATGGAGGAAGGAGCTAGAAGGGAAAGATCAATATGTCAGAGACAGATATAGAGAGGGAATGGAAGGAGCAAGAGGAAAGGGCAAACGGACAGCAGACACTGGAAAGAGGTTTAAGAGAAGAGAGAGGGTAGCAAAAGCGAGATGAGCCATTGTGACTGGAAAAATAAAATGCCAGACAACAAAGATATTTTAGGAAAGCACTGAAGCACCACCTTTTCCTCAAACACTACTCTGATGACAGCTCACAAACAGCCACCCCCCTCCACCAGTTCCGCCACACCAATACACCCTGCACGCAATGAGGCGTCCTCTTCCAGTGGCGCCATCCCCGAATATGCGTACTTTGTAAATAGCAGCATGTACATACACCACTTTTGTAAACGTGGCGCCATCCTCGACTATGCGCACCTTGTATATACCCCACCTCTGTAAAAGTCACTCTTCCCACCTGACGTGATTCCTACCTATAAATAGTTCCCCCAGTGTTATCCAAGTTTTAGCACCTGTTTCACTGTAAATACACAGCAGGTTAGCCTGCACTGTATAAGCTAAGGTTGTATGTAAACCGCACTGATGTTAAATAGAGCGGTATAAAAGAGACATTAAATAAATAAATACATTTTAAAAAAATATATTTTATTTTGAATTTATTAACTGGAATATGTTAACTTGGGGAATGCGCATTGCTGATGTCTGTGTTTTGTTCAGTACAAGAGGAAATACATTTCTATATTTATTTTTCCAGTGTTGCCATCACTGTGGAGTTTGACTTCTTGGGTTCCCTGTTCAATTACTGTCTATTTCCAATTGGGGTCCTTTGTTTTGCATTTGGTGAGGATCTGACTGTGTTTTGTATGTACTGTATGACGGAGGTACGGCATTCCGTTAGCATGTAGTTTCCGTGTAGATATCTGTAGCAGTCCCACCGGTTCTGTTTTCCCAATAGGAAAGGGATTGGTGTTCTCTAAGCTGTAGCACTGCCGTTCATAGTTAGGATTGCTGCTCTGTGAGTCCTGCTGTTATTTTATGGCAGGTTTGCTATGGTCTCCGACTGGTCTTTCTGCACAGTTTTATAGTTCTTCCTCATGTATATGGTAGAAATCCGGTGGTCTCTCTCTAACCCCACTTCACATATAAATACTGTTCAGACAAAAATGACAGAGGCATGTTGATTAGTCTATAAGGTGCCATCTGCCTCTGTCATTTTTGAGAGGTTTCTAAAGGGCTCCGTTTGAATTCATAGAGTGGGGGAGAGGGGTGCAGCACAGAAATCACTTGCATTGGGCAGCACTAGCCCTCGGGGGTGGGGGGCAGGGAAGTATGCATGGATTGATCATCCACCCTATGTTTCAGAGCCAGGTAGCTGAGCCTATGGCAAGGTCTGTACACCTTGTATTGGACATGTGCTTTTGTATCCCCATAGTACCCTTGAGTGTATGGTGAGCCTGTCACAAGATGGGCTCTCACTATAGGCATGCAACTGCCCACATACCCCAGGGAAGGGAAGTATGGCAGCTGTGTTTGACTTCAAACAGTACAGAATAAAATTGTGAATAGGGGTGGTAGGGTGAAGCAAAATAAATAAGCAGGCAGGATATAACGCCTCCCACCCCCCTGAAATCAACTTTAAATAATGAAGCATCTTTTAGCACTTTCAAGATGAGCAAAATCAACAGTAAGGCACAATTAGCAAGAGGGCATCTGGCTGCCTTGAATCTTGCAGCTCCACTTCTGCCCCTCAGAGGTAATTTAAAATGTTGTATTCTATACTGTTTGCATAATGGCTGACCAGTCTAAGCCCATCACTCATTCACCGGAGAGGCCAAGTATAAAAAGCACCAGAGAGTTTGCTATATCAGTATGAATTTAGCAATTTAGCTATTACTTGCCAACCAGATATATCTACAGGATATGGAGTCTACATGCATCAGTGTCTGGGGTAAGAAAATAGCTCAATTACTGTTTCATTACTCAATTACCTTTGGATAAACAGTGGCTTAGAGAGATCAAGTGGCTTGCCCAAGGTCACACAAAGAACCTGCAGTGGTAGTCAGGTTTTGGAGACACGCCTAACCAGTCTAGTTTACAGGATAGCCAAACTGAACATACCTGAGCTAGGTCCACATGCATGGGTCTCCAATGTAATCAAAGCTCTCTCATGTGTATTCATTTCGGATATCTTGAAAACCAACTGGATAAACATACCTCCAGGACAGGGTTTGAGAATCACTTTGATAGCAGAAGGGAGGCCAGGTTTTATGTTCCTTATGCAAACACTGCCGACTATGCTTCTACTTCAGATCCCTTGAGGTGAAGGTGTGATCTTGGTGAAATCACTCATTTAATTACAATTTTTAAGTTTTATCTATTTTTAATAAGTTGATTGTGTGGTGGTATTGGAGCCTTCAACTTCCAAGTATTGACTTGTAAAAGCGGCCACCTTTGCAGAACCCTCTAGAAACTTCCAGCCCTAAAGTGGCAAAAAGAACCTGCACTTGTAAAACAGAACGTGATATAGATCAAGTTAAATCTTTGTGTTTTGAAACAAGGAGAGTAATGTTTAACTTTTCTTTCTGGGCTGACCCAGCACTTGGCAGCAACTCCTGCTTTCCCGTTGACAAGATTAACTTTTAATAAAAGCTGAATTCAGCACTGCTCCTCTAGTCTCTCCAAGCAATCTTTTTCTCCAGTTCCAATGCACTTAGTGCTGTGCATCGCTCAATGCCTCGGATGGCTCTTTTTAATCTCTTTGTTCCTGTTCAGTCTGGCAGCTTCGGTTGCCAAGGCTCTTCTGAAATACTGGAATACAGGTATTGGGGGAAACTTACAGCTGGCAAAGAAACTTCCTGCCGGTTTCCAAGTAAAACACAGCAAAACTGAAGTCGTGTTCTACAGAGATGACCAGATAGGTGCCATCTTCCTACTTCACCCTTTCGAATCGAGTAAAACTCCAGGATCATGTTCCAGGATTCCTGCAGTTCAGTTGGGCATGAAATCTTTGGTGCCTTGTGCCTCCATCTACTCCCTGCAACTATCCTGAATCTGCCCAATCACATGAGAACACATCTCCCTCTAAATTTAATTTTTAGCTATCAAAAGTTAAAATGGAGAAGTCATAAATCTCATGTGCTGTGAGATCTTGCAGGGATTCTGAAAATTCTGCATTAGAAGGAGTGGAGGAGGACAATGTCTCCTATGCTATGAGAGCCTGTAGGATCTCCTAGTGATCTGCACTAGAAAGAGTTGAGGACATTGTCTCCTGCATACTAAGATCCTGCAGGAACACCCAGAGATCTGCATTAGATACAGTGGAGGACATTGTCTCCTGCACAGTAAGATCCTGCAGGAACTCCTAGAGATCTGCATTAGATACAGTGGAGGACATTGTCTCCTGCATACTAAGATCCTGCAGGAACTCCTAGAGATCTGCATTAGATACAGTGGAGGACATTGTCTCCTGCACAGTAAGATCCTGCAGGAACTCCTAGAGATCTGCATTAGATACAGTGGATGACATTGTCTCCTGCATACTAAGATCCTGCAGGAACTCCTAGAGATCTGCATTAGATACAGTGGAGGACATTGTCTCCTGCACAGTAAGATCCTGCAGAAACTCCTAGAGATCTGCATTAGATACAGTGGAGGACATTGTCTCCTGCATACTAAGATCCTGCAGGAACTCCTAGAGATCTGCATTAGATACAGTGGAGGACATTGTCTCCTGCACAGTAAGATCCTGCAGGAACTCCTAGAGATCTGCATTAGATACAGTGGAGGACATTGTCTCCTGCATACTAAGATCCTGCAGAAACTCCTAGAGAACTGCATTAGATACAGTGGAGGACATTGTCTCCTGCATACTAAGATCCTGCAGAAACTCCTAGAGATCTGCATTAGATACAGTGGATGACATTGTCTCCTGCATACTAAGATCCTGCAGGAACTCCTAGAGATCTGCATTAGATACAGTGGAGGACATTGTCTCCTGCACAGTAAGATCCTGCAGAAACTCCTAGAGATCTGCATTAGATACAGTGGAGGACATTGTCTCCTGCATACTAAGATCCTGCAGAAACTCCTAGAGAACTGCATTAGATACAGTGGAGGACATTGTCTCCTGCACAGTAAGATCCTGCAGAAACTCCTAGAGATCTGCATTAGATACAGTGGAGGACATTGTCTCCTGCATACTAAGATCCTGCAGGAACTCCTAGAGATCTGCATTAGATACAGTGGAGGACATTGTCTCCTGCACAGTAAGATCCTGCAGAAACTCCTAGAGATCTGCATTAGATACAGTGGAGGACATTGTCTCCTGCACAGTAAGATCCTGCAGAAACTCCTAGAGATCTGCATTAGATACAGTGGCGGACATTGTCTCCTGCACAGTAAGATCCTGCAGAAACTCCTAGAGATCTGCATTAGATACAGTGGCGGACATTGTCTCCTGCACAGTAAGATCCTGCAGGAACTCCTAGAGATATGCATTAGATAAAGTGGAGGACATTGTCTCCTGCATACTAAGATCCTGCAGGAACACCCAGAGATCTGCATTAGATAAAGTGGAGGACATTGTCTCCTGCATACTAAGATCCTGCTTGAACACCCAGAGATCTGCATTAGATACAGTGGAGGACATTGTCTCCTGCACAGTAAGATCTTGCAGGAATCCCCAGAGATCTGCATTAGATACAGTGGAG
Organism: Ichthyophis bannanicus; assembly: GCA_033557465.1. NCBI lineage: Eukaryota > Metazoa > Chordata > Amphibia > Gymnophiona > Ichthyophiidae > Ichthyophis > Ichthyophis bannanicus. The sequence goes on from CM066036.1 coordinate 811,642,466, forward strand.
GACATTGTCTCCTGCACAGTAAGATCCTGCAGGAACTCCCAGAGATCTGCATTAGATACAGTGGAGGACATTGCCTACTGCACAGTAAGATCCTGCAGGAACTCCCAGAGATCTGCATTAGATACAGTGGAGGACATTGTCTCCTGCACAGTAAGATCCTGCAGGAACCCCCAGAGATCTGCATTAGATACAGTGGAGGACATTGTCTCCTGTGCAGTAAGATCCTGCAGGAACTCCTAGAGATTTGCATTAGATACAGTGGAGGACATTGTCTCCTGCACAGTAAGATCCTGCAGGAACTCCTAGAGATCTGTACTAGATACAGTGGTGGACATTGTCTCCTGCACAGTAAGATCCTGCAGAAACTCCTAGAGATTTGCATTAGATACAGTGGAGGACATTGTCTCCTGCACAGTAAGATCCTGCAGAAACTCCTAGAGATCTGCATTAGATACAGTGGAGGACATTGTCTCCTGCATACTAAGATCCTGCAGGAACTCCTAGAGATCTGCATTAGATACAGTGGAGGACATTGTCTCCTGCACAGTAAGATCCTGCAGAAACTCCTAGAGATCTGCATTAGATACAGTGGAGGACATTGTCTCCTGCATACTAAGATCCTGCAGGAACTCCTAGAGATCTGCATTAGATACAGTGGAGGACATTGTCTCCTGCACAGTAAGATCCTGCAGAAACTCCTAGAGATCTGCATTAGATACAGTGGAGGACATTGTCTCCTGCACAGTAAGATCCTGCAGAAACTCCTAGAGATCTGCATTAGATACAGTGGAGGACATTGTCTCCTGCATACTAAGAACCTGCAGGAACCCCCAGAGATCTGCATTAGATACAGTGGAGGACATTGTCTCCTGCACAGTAAGATCCTGCAGGAACTCCTAGAGATCTGCATTAGATACAGTGGAGGACATTGTCTCCTGTGCAGTAAGATCCTGCAGGAACTCCTAGAGATTTGCATTAGATACAGTGGAGGACATTGTCTCCTGCATACTAAGATCCTGCAGGAACTCCTAGAGATCTGCATTAGATACAGTGGAGGACATTGTCTCCTGCACAGTAAGATCCTGCAGAAACTCCTAGAGATCTGCATTAGATACAGTGGATGACATTGTCTCCTGCATACTAAGATCCTGCAGGAACTCCTAGAGATCTGCATTAGATACAGTGGAGGACATTGTCTCCTGCACAGTAAGATCCTGCAGAAACTCCTAGAGATCTGCATTAGATACAGTGGAGGACATTGTCTCCTGCACAGTAAGATCCTGCAGAAACTCCTAGAGATCTGCATTAGATACAGTGGAGGACATTGTCTCCTGCACAGTAAGATCCTGCAGAAACTCCTAGAGATCTGCATTAGATACAGTGGAGGACATTGTCTCCTGCACAGTAAGATCCTGCAGGAACTCCTAGAGATCTGCATTAGATACAGTGGAGGACATTGTCTCCTGCATACTAAGATCCTGCAGAAACTCCTAGAGATCTGCATTAGATACAGTGGAGGACATTGTCTCCTGCATACTAAGATCCTGCAGAAACTCCTAGAGAACTGCATTAGATACAGTGGAGGACATTGTCTCCTGCACAGTAAGATCCTGCAGAAACTCCTAGAGATCTGCATTAGATACAGTGGAGGACATTGTCTCCTGCACAGTAAGATCCTGCAGAAACTCCTAGAGATCTGCATTAGATACAGTGGAGGACATTGTCTCCTGCACAGTAAGATCCTGCAGAAACTCCTAGAGATCTGCATTAGATACAGTGGATGACATTGTCTCCTGCATACTAAGATCCTGCAGGAACTCCTAGAGATCTGCATTAGATACAGTGGATGACATTGTCTCCTGCATACTAAGATCCTGCAGGAACTCCTAGAGATCTGCATTAGATACAGTGGAGGACATTGTCTCCTGCACAGTAAGATCCTGCAGGAACTCCTAGAGATCTGCATTAGATACAGTGGAGGACATTGTCTCCTGCACAGTAAGATCCTGCAGAAACTCCTAGAGATCTGCATTAGATACAGTGGAGGACATTGTCTCCTGCACAGTAAGATCCTGCAGAAACTCCTAGAGATCTGCATTAGATACAGTGGAGGACATTGTCTCCTGCACAGTAAGATCCTGCAGAAACTCCTAGAGATCTGCATTAGATACAGTGGATGACATTGTCTCCTGCATACTAAGATCCTGCAGGAACTCCTAGAGATCTGCATTAGATACAGTGGAGGACATTGTCTCCTGCACAGTAAGATCCTGCAGAAACTCCTAGAGATCTGCATTAGATACAGTGGAGGACATTGTCTCCTGCATACTAAGATCCTGCAGGAACTCCTAGAGATCTGCATTAGATACAGTGGAGGACATTGTCTCCTGCACAGTAAGATCCTGCAGAAACTCCTAGAGATCTGCATTAGATACAGTGGAGGACATTGTCTCCTGCACAGTAAGATCCTGCAGAAACTCCTAGAGATCTGCATTAGATACAGTGGAGGACATTGTCTCCTGCACAGTAAGATCCTGCAGAAACTCCTAGAGATCTGCATTAGATACAGTGGAGGACATTGTCTCCTGCATACTAAGATCCTGCAGGAACTCCTAGAGATCTGCATTAGATACAGTGGAGGACATTGTCTCCTGCATACTAAGATCCTGCAGGAACTCCTAGAGATCTGCATTAGATACAGTGGAGGACATTGTCTCCTACACAGTGCAGTAAGATCCTGCAGGAACTCCCAGAGATCTGAATTAGATAGAATGGAGGACATTGTCTCCTGTGCAGTAATATCCTGTAGGAACTCCTTGAGATATTCATTAGTTACAAAACACAATGTATGCTGTTGAGTCATTGCTGACTCCTGGCAACCCAATGGGTTTTCTTGTCAAGGTGGGACAAGAAGCAGAGTGCCAGGTCTTTCTTCCACGGCAATGAAGGATAAAGTACTACTACTACTACTGAACATTTGTATAGCACTACAAAAACAGGAACCTGCCCACATCAAGTTTATACTTCCTACTATAACGGACAACATACATAGCTTAAACGAAATGACACTCCATTCTAATATGCCCTAATACCTCCACATGTATATAGTTGCAACTGTTATGTACTGCCTTTAGTTGTACAGACATTACATTCTGTATAGATAAATTATTACTCACACTGTTCTAGTTGAAATACTCTGCTTAGTTCTTAAGATGTTAAGATGTTTAGATGTTCTATGTAAAAAGTTAAAATGTTCTATGTTCTATGTAAAACAAACTTCGCTTTGTTAATTGTTGTTAATTGTACACCACAACTGATCGCTGGAAGACGCGGTATATAAATGAGTGTTAAAAATAAAATAAAAATAAAAAAGGACGTATGCAGCGCTGCACAGACACATGTAGAAGATGGTCCCTGCTCATCAGAGCTTACAATCTAGTCAAGACAGACAACACAGTAGCTGTAGACCTGGGATACATATAAGGGAAACGGTAAGGAAGCACAAAGTAGATCAGGTGAGTCAAGATCCAAAAGCGGCAGCAAGGAGGTGAGCCTTTAGCATGGATTTGAAAAGGGTCAGAGAAGGTGCCTAGCATACAGACTCAGATAGTTTGTTCCAGGCATAAGGAGCAGCAATATGAAAGGAGCAAAGTCTGGACTTAGCAATAGCAGAGAAGGGCACAGTTAGAAGAGATTTGCCAGAAGAGCAGAGTTCCCGAGGAGGGGTGTAAGGAGAGAAGAGAGAGGAAAAGTAGTGAGGAGCTGCAGAGTGAAGGCTACAAGGAGTGCCAGACGTGCTTGGTTATCAGGCTGCTGCTCTAACCACTAGGCTTTGTCTTCACAGTGGAAGACTTATCTCCTGTGCTGTGAGATCCTGCAGTACCTTTCAGAGATCTGCATTAGCTACAGTGCAGGAAATTGTCTCCTGCACTCTGAGATCTTTCAGGAGGTCCCAGAATTGTCATCAGATACAGTGGAGGACACTTTCCCTTGTGCTGTGAGATCATGCAGAAACTCCTAGAGATCTTCATTAGATAGTGAGGAGCACATATGTCTCCTGTGCCATGAGATCCTGCAGGAGTACCCTGAATTCTTCACTGGATACAGATTCAGCAACTATAGAGAAATTCCCAGAGTTTGCTATCGTATGTCGCATAAGCAGGACATAACATTCTGCTGAATAAAGCAACGTGTTTTCATTATGTAAACTGTTTGTGAAGATGATCACACGCTAGGTACAGTAATTTATACTCTTTTGGTATGCTTACCGCACTGCTTGTTGCTACTGGGTCAGAAGAAGACGAAGCGTCCCACATGGGAAAAGGGCCATAAATCTTGGCTGGGCCACTTCTACTTAGCTCAGATATAACCTTGAGTGCTGTTGTGCTTTTCCCATCAGCATAGACTTCCTCTGCCAACTGCAGGGAGAGGCTTACAGAAGTAGACAGAGCAGAAGGATCTATTACCACATCATAAACCCTTAACACTTCAGCTCTCTAGAGGACAATTATCCATGACAACCCAAAAATATCAGTTGCGTTTTGATATAACAGATTTCTGTTCGGTGAGGTTGTCTATCTTGGAAAGATCTCTGACTTAAAAATTTAGTTATATTTTGACTTATCTTGAACACTACAGTAATTTACACTTACGGATGTGTGAACTACTAATGAAACATGAACTAGGTAGAATTTCAGATTGGTTTATGTTTACTGTAACTCACAGCACTTATTTATTTATTTGTAAGTGCTTTTATACCGCTTTTCAGGAATCAAAGCGGTTTACAATAAAAGTCAAATAACAAAAGCAGAACAGATAGGTAAAGTACATAAGAACAAATAACAACATTAGTAACTTCGCATAGAAAAAAATTGGGATTACAGAATCATGAAAATTGAAATAAATAACAACTAATTAAATAAAAGACTCCCCATAATAATTCTTAAATAAATGAGTCTTTAAAAGTTTGCGAAATGTAGTTGGATCTTTAGTTTGCTTTATGATTTGAGGTAGAGAGTTCCATAAAATAGGTGAATAAAGGGAAAAAGCTCTTTTTGAAGTGGAGGATTTACATGTTCTATAATCATTAGGAACCACAAGAGAGTACTTATTTCCACTTCTCCGGGGTCTGTTATCTGGAGAGATTAGAATAAGTAATTTTAGCTGATTTGATGTCTTGGAATTAAGAATTTTGAAGGTAGTATGAATGGCCTTACTTGAATAGATGAGAAAGAAATGGGAATGGATAAAATAAATAAACATGTATTTGCTTTGAATTGAAATTCTGTTCTTTTAATAAAGCCCAGAGCAGGTTAGAAGAAAAATCATAACATATTGATAAATAACAGCATTCTATTTATACACCTGAAACTAAAACATAACTCAATAGGTCTGAAACAGATTATACAATATCATCATAGCCTAATGGTTAAAAGCATGGACTAGGGATGGGGGAAAATCTCACTGCTGCTATCACTGAATGTGCGGAGGACTGGGGATGATGGAATGCTATCCTCTGGATGTTTTTCACCAAAAGAAGCACTGTTTGTTGGACACAATATCGGACATTTCTGTGGTCAGACAGGAACGTCCAGGTTCCTGGAAATGCTCCAGCCATGCCCTCATTCAGATTTGGTTGTCCTCATGTTGGGGACATCCATAGACCCAGCTTCTAAAATTACTACTACTAATCATTTGTATAGCGTTACAAAGCGTACGCAGTACTGTGCATATAGATGTAAGACACAGTCCCTTCTCATCAGAGCTTACGATCTAAAGACAAAACACATGGAGGCAGATTTTGATAACATGCATGTCTGGCCTGCAGACACGTCTAAACTGAAAATGGGCCCCATTTGAACCTACTTCCTCGTCTGCAGGTCTAGATGTGCATGTGGGTCCTGAATCAGGGAGGTAGACGCGTCCAGCACGGCACAGGCAAAGCGCTATTCAGCCAGCCTGTGTACACATCCGGCACGAGGCCCACACACGGATGCTGTCAGGGGTTATGTGATGTAATGGAGAAACAAGTCCCCCGTCAATATTATGGGACATGGGCAATTGTTCTGGATGTCCCCACACTCACTGTATTCTGAAATGCTGCACATTTTGGATCCTACTTGTCTCCGTGATATACCTGCAGATGCCACCCCCCCCCCCCCCCTTTGAAAAACATGCAACCCCTAAGCTGCTCGTCACACTGACTGTAGTGTGTTGATGCAAACTAGACATAAATACAAATAAGAAATGACTACTTCTGCAACTTAGACCATATACCAGTCCTCTATAGGCCCTGAAAAGTGCTAGGTAATCGCAGTGCACCCTAATGTGGTATAAGAGAATGTAAATATGAACATGTATGTCAGGACGTGCCTTGCATCAAATGGTACATGACATTAGAAAATGGCCCTAGTGATCCCCACCTTGGTCATCTCTACAAACACACTTTAAACTGTATGGGATGGACCCTCACCAAATGCACAAAATCTGGAACTAACATTGCAGTTCCCCAAAGGATGCATAATGTTGCTGAGCAACAAATGCATGCCCTGGCCTATGTGCATTCATTCTGCTGCTCTGCACTACCTTTCCCCTCTTATCTCTCCCTATATCCCTCCTCGGGAACTCTGCTCTTCTGGAAGATTGCTTCTATCTGTGCCCTTCTCTTCTACTGCCAACTCCAGATGTCGCTCCTTTCACCTTGCTGCTCCCTATGTCTGGCACATATTACCTGAGTCTGTACGTTAGGCTTCTTTTCTGACCCTTCTTAAATCCAGGCTGAATGCTCACCTCTTCATTGCTGCTTTAGGATCTGATCCATCTATTCTCCCTTGTGTCTCCTTACCATTCCCCCTAAATATATCCTGTCCACAGCTGCTTGATTGTCTGTCTTGACTAGATTGTAAGCTCTGCTGAGAAGGGACCATCTTTTATGTATGTCTATGCAGCACTGCATACGCCTTGTAGAGCTATACAAATGATCAGTAGTAGTAGTAGTATGGCCTTCTGGCTATGGCATCTGATTTCCATCATGGCATATGTTGATCTGTATACATCGGCTATCTGTGGGGCAACCCTGTCTGCCTTCCCACAGTCTGCTTTGAGGCACTGCTCCCCTGGCAGGCCTGTGTGGACATGGGAGGGGGATCCCTGTGCCATCATACTCAGGTAGCTAGCCTCCAGATGTATCACCACTCTCGCAGCTTGCATAGATCCTGGACTGCAAAAGGATGTAAGCCTCATGGCCCAATCTGGGGGATGTTGGCATAACATCAGTCTCCCAGTGCCTGGCACAGCTGATATATGACTGCCTTATCACACTGGCACCTGGTGACACTGCAGTCATCCATATGGTCCAGGTACTGGCCAGCCATTCATGGCCTCCCTGAATTGCAGATCCGCACACCAGATCCTCCTGTGCTGCCCCCCATACCATACACTCTCACTTGGAGTCACAAAATACATCATTCTGTTAAATCGAACCTATAACTAACAGCTCCTATACCATAATGGCATGACGTCCCAGGACTACACATATGATCTTCCTTTCTCACTCCAACATGATTTGTTTCTACATTCACTCACATACAGTACTATCCTTACATCAACAGTCCCAGTTTTCAGAACACAGGATTTGTTAGGGTCCCCTGGATTAGCTCTTTTAGCACAAACAGCACATTTCAGCATAGCCTGAATAAACAGTATTACTGTTCTTAACATTACTATAAGGTTGTTTATAAATGTTTCTTTACCTTATAACCTTGCCTCACCTCTGCTTTCTGTTCTTTGTCTGCATCATGTGTTTTTCCAAACTGCAGTCACACCAGTTCAGTACATAGTTGTCACAACCATTCTTCAATATGGAATGAATTGAAAAGCACAGCAGAATATTTTCTAAGTCCTGGCCTTATTCTATGTTTCAGCAGGAATAATGGGGACATACACGGGGATATCATAGAACATACATGGACTTTATGGAATATGCTATGCACATCTCCGTGGCTCACCAAACCCTCATTCCACCCCTTCTGGGCAAGTTCTGAGATCCCGGTGCTAGCACTGTGGACATGCATGACAGCAGTGTTTCAGAATATGGTCAGGAATGTTTTAAGCACATAAACATCCTCACTGCATGTCTAAACTCTTTATTTGTGTTCTGGAATGACCTCCACAGTGAAACTGGGGACTAAAGTATGGTAAGATACACATAAATAGTGGACAAGAGAGTGAGAAGCATCAGGATCCAAAAGGGGCTTCAAAGAGATGGGTATTTAGCCTGGATTTGAATAGGGCTAGAGAAGGGGCCCAATGCATGGACTCAGGTAGTTTGTTCCAGGCATAAGGAGGAGGAAGGTAGAATGAATGAGAAGAGCACAGATAAAAGTGATCTGCCAGAGGAGCAGAGTTCCTGAGGAGTGTAGAGTGAGATAAGAGATGAAAAGTAGTGAGGAGCTGCAGAATGAATGCACTTAAAGGTCAGCAGGAGAAATTTGAACTGGATATGGAAACTGATAGGGAGCCAGTGAAGTGACTTGAGAAGAGGGGTTACATGAGCATAGTGGCACTGGTGAAAGATAAGCCGCGCAGCTGAGTTTTGAACAGATTGAAGGGGAGAAAGATGATTCAGAGGGAGACCAGCGAGGAGCAGGTTGCAATAGTCAAGGCAGGAGGTGACTAGTGAGTGGATAAGGGTCTTAGTAGTGTGAGTAGAAAGGAAGGGACAAATTTTGCTGATGTTATAGAAAAAGAAGCAGCAGGTCTTAGCCATCTGTTGGATGTGCCCAGAGAACGAATCAAAGATCACCCCAAGGTTGCGAGCTGAGGAAATGGGGAGGAGTGTAGTGTCATCCACAGAAATAGAGAAGGGAGAAAGGGGAGAGATGGGTTTAGGGGGAAAAATAAGGATCTCAATTGTGGCCATGTTCAACTTCAGACAGCGCTGATACATCCAAGCAGCAATGTCAGATAAGCAGGCAGAGATCTGGGCCTAGATTCCTGGAAAGATTTCAGGCACAAAGAGGTAGATCTGAGAGTTGTCAGCATAAAGATGTACTGAAAACCATGGGAGGAAATAAGTGCACCAAGGAACTGAGTGTAGAAAGAGAAAATTAGAGGTCCCAAGACAGAGTCTTGAGGTACACCAACTGAAAGTGGCATGGCAGTAGAAGAGGATCCACCAGAACATATACTACAAGTGCTCTGGAAGAAATAAGAGGAAAATCAGGACAGAAAAGAGCCCCTAAAGCAAAGTGAGGATAGGGTATTGAGGAGAAGGTGAAGGTTAATAGTGTCAAAGGCAGCAGAAAGATCAAGAAAAATGAGGATAGAGATTAGATGAGCAAGAAGTTACTGTGGACTTTGACAAGAGCCATTTATGTGGAATGTAGAGGATGAAAGCCAGACTGCAGTGGATCCAGAAGGGCTTGAAAGGAAAGAACGTCAAGACAGTGGCGGTGAACCATTCGTTCAAGTAGTTTTGAAGCAAAGGGGAGGAGAGAGATAGTCCGATAGCTGGCAGGACAGGCATGGTCTAGTGAGGGCTTTTTGATAAGAGGTGCAACCAGAGCATGCTTGAAGGCGAGAAGAGCAATTGCAATGTAAAGTGATAGGTTAAGGATATGACAGATGGAAAGGATGATGGTGGAAGAGATAGAACTTAGTAGATGGGTGGGAATGGAATCAGAGGAGCAGGATTGGAAGAGGAGAGAAGATTTGTAATTTATTCCTCAGTGATTTCAGAAAAGCAAGCAAGGGTGACAGGGGGAAGAGGGATCTTGAGGAAAGAGTTAAGCATAGCTAAGAGATGGAGAGGGTCAGAGTCAAGAGAGTTAGTCAGATGGACATAGTACTCTTGCTTGGAGAGTGCTATGGCTCACTGAAAAGTGTTTAGCTTGAATTTGAAATGTAGGTAGTCAACAAGGGTATGTGATTTAAACCAAAGGTGCTCAGCTGAGCGGGTACAGGAACGTAGGTGGGTGGTTGTCGAGGACAGCCAGGGATGAGGTACAGTACACCTCATAAGATATGGATGGAAAGAGCAAGTGCATCCAGAGCAGTGGAGAATATAGTGTTAGAGGAAGATACTGCCTCATCAACAGACTCAGATGACAGAGTGGAGGAAAGAGGCAATAAGACAGCAGTGGAAAGAGCTGAAGGGTCGATAGTGTGAAGATTCCTAAACACATTAATTGAGATCAGACGAGACCAGGATGGGGGGTGGCTAAGGGTGTAGGTTAACAGGTGATGATCAGATAAGGGAAGAACTGAGGTAGAGAAGTTTGAGGATGAGCAATTGGAGAAGAAAACAAGGTCAAGAAGTGGCTATGCTTGTGAGTTGGAGAAGTAGAGCACAACTGAAGGTGGAATGCAGTGGTTAGGGAAAGGAGCTTTAAGGCATAAGAGTTATAAAGGTCATCAACTTGGATGTTAAAATTCCCAAGAATAAGGGAAGGAAAGGATGCAACCAGCCAGGAGACAAAATCTGTGAGAAAGGTAGGCGCGGACTTACATAAGAACATAAGATATGCCATTCTGGGTCAGACCATGGTCCATCAAGCCCAGTATGTTGTTTCCAACAGTAGCCAATCCAGACCACAAGTACATGGCAGTTTCCCAAAAAGACACACAGGTTCCACAGTGCTCGTATTGGGGCAAGCAGTGGACTTCCCAGGTCCTCTTAATAGTGGTTTATGGACCTTTCCTCCATGAACTTATCCAAACTTTTTTTTAAACTCAGCTACACTACCAGCTTTTACTACATCCTCTGGTAATGAATTCCCAAGTTTATGTATTGAGTGAAAAAAATATTTTCTGTATTTAATCTTAAATAGGTCACATTGTAACTTCATTGTATGTCCCCTAGACTTTCTACATTTTGATGCGTAAACAATCGATCTACAATTACCCATTCCACTCCATTCACCATTTTATAGACCTCTATCATATCTCCCCTCAGCTGTCTCTTTTCCAGGTTGAAGAACCCTAACCTTTTAAGCCTCTCCTCATAGGGGTATCCTTCCATCCCCTTTACCATTTTGTTGGCTCTTCTCTGTATCTTTCCTAATTCTACTATATCCTTTTTAAGATAAGGCGACCAGAACAGTACACAATATTAAAGATGTGGTTGCACCATGGAACGATACAGAGGCATTATAATATCCTTTGTCTTATTCTCCATTCCTTTCCTTATGATTCCTAGCATTTCATTTGCCTTCTTGGATGCTGCTGCACTCTGGGTGAAGAGTTTCAACGTTTTATCTATGATGACATCTAAATCTTTCTCCTGAGTGGTGGTTCCTAATGTGGAAACTTGCATCGTGGATTGTTCTTTCCTAGGTGCATAACTTTGCACTTGTCCCCATTAAATTTCATCTGCCATTTGAATGTCCAGTCTTCCAATTTATCAAGGACCTCTTGCAATTTTTCACAATCCTATTCAGTTTTAACGACTTTGAATAATTTAGTGTCATCTGCAAATTTGATTACCTCACTTGGTATTCCCATTTCCAGGTCATTTACGAATATGTTAAAAAAGCAGTGGACCCAACACAGACCCCAGGGGTATTCCACTATTCACCTTTCTCCACTGGGAAAATTAGCCATTAGGTCCTACTCTCTGCTTTCTATCTTTTAACCAGTTCCTGGTCCACAATAATACATTGCCTTCTATCCCATGGCTTTTTAATTTCGTCAAGAGTCTCTCTTGAGGGACCTTGTCAAAAGCTTTCTGAAAATCCAGATACACTATGTGGACAAGCTCACCTTTCTCTACCTGTTTATTCACACTTTCAAAAAATATAACAGATTAGTAAGACAAGACCTTCCTTGGATAAAGCCATGGGAGGAGTGGGCTAGTGGTTAGGACAAGGTACTTCAGGCTGGAGGGCCGGGGGTTCAAGTCCCACCTGGGGACAGCAATCTCAGGCCGGAGGGACTGGGATTTCTAGTCCTATAGGCACTCCTTGTGGTCTTGGGCAAGCCACTTAACCCTCCATTGCCCATGTTCCCTGTAAGTATTAACCTATGTGTGTCATATCCCCTCGTGTTAAATGTATCCCCCAATTGACCACTTTGACCCGGTGAAAAGCAGAATATAAATACAGCTAAATAAATAAATGTTAGATTTCTCCCATTAAACCATGACTATCTACATGTTCAGTAATTTTGTTCTTTATAATGGTTTCTACCATTTTGATCGGTACTAATGTCAATCCTTTAGCAATAAGGTCCCAATTCCTATAACAACGGGTGAAAACATAACTAATAGATATGTCAGAGGCTCTTTCAAAAAGGGGAGGAGGAGGGCTGCCAATATTATAGATCCAGATCAATGATGAATTTTTAAATTGCAGACTGTGACACCTCTAAGACTTAATGTGGAGCTGAAGTGGTTTAGCCTGCTATAATCTGGATCTATAATATTGGCAGCCCTCCTCCAATGGTTTAAATGCTTGGAACTTTGACCAATTATATCGTAAGTGATTTTCATTTTTATGGATTGTTCCCCGGTGAGTATTGGTCATTCTCCCCCATGCACATCTGACATCAGACCGTATACATCTTAAATGCTTACAAGTTGAGCTTAGTTGCTCAGCACATAATGAAGCAATTTCTGTTGGAATCCTACAAGCCTGAAGCAGAATCTAAATTTATGGATCTGAAATGTGTCACGTTGTTTGGTGGATTCCTTGTGTATTCAGCGCTTGGACAAGATAAGATAAGTTGACTTTAGAGATAAAAATTTCAAACAAAAAAAGTAAAAGGAACCTCCATGGTGAGGGGGTAAGTTGGTTCCTTTCCCCTTTTGAAGGAGCCTTCTACATACTTACAAGTTACATTTTCACCCATTGTTATAGGAATTGGGACCTTATTGCTAAAGGACTGATTGATCTGGTTGCCAATTATCTGAGGCTATTATTCAATACTAATGTCAGGCTCACTGGTCTGTAGTTTCCCGGATCACCCCTAGAACCTTTTTTAAAAATTGGCATTACATTGGCCATTCGGCAATCTTTAGGTATTACCAAAGATTTTAATAATAATTTTTAATTGTAGGCCTGCAATCTCATATTTCAGTTCTTTCAACACACTTGGATGTAAATCATCCAGTCCAGGTGATTTGCTACTCTTTAGTTTATCAAATAGTTGTAATACATCTTCCAGGTTTATCAAAATTTCTTTCAATTCTTCCAATGCATCACCTTTAAATATCATTTCAGTCAGTAAAGAATGAAGCAAAGAATTCATTCAGTCTCTCCGTTATGGCTTTGTCCCCTCTTATTGCCCCTTTTACCCCTCTATCATCAAATGGTCCAACTGACTCATCGATTTTTTTTGCTACGAATATATTTGAAAGTTTTTATTATATGTTTTTGTTTCCACAGCAAACTTTTTTTTTCAAATTCTCTCTTTGTCTGCCTTATCAATGCCTTGCATTTAACTTGCCAGTGCTTATGTTGTTTCCAGTTGTTGTCATTTGACTCCTTATTTGGCTTCAATGGTCTCTCTGACCTCACCTTTAAACCATGCTGGCAGATTTTTGGACTTCCTTCCACTTTTCTTAAAGCATGGAAAGCAATAGGTCTGTGCTTCCAAGATAGTATTTTTAAACAACATCCATGCTTGATGTAAATCTTTAACCTTTGCAGCTGCTCTTTTTAGTTTTTTCTTAACTATTTTCCTCATTTTATCATAGTTTCCCTTTTGAAAGTTAAAATGTAGCACTGTGGATTTCCTTGCTGTCCTTCCTTCATTTATTTAAATCAAACATGATCATGTTATGATCACTATTACCAAGTGGCCTAATACCTTTATCCATTGCACCAGATCTTGTGTTTTACTAAGGACTAGGTCCAAAATGGCTTCCCCTCTTGTTGGTTCATGAACCAGCTGCTCCAAGAAGCAGTCATTTATTTCAGCTAGAAACTTTATCTCTCTAGCATGTCCTGCCATGACACTCACCCAGTCGATACGGAGGTAAATGAAGTCACCCATTATCATTACTGCGTTGTTAACTTTCCTGATTTCTTTGAGCATTTCATCATCCATTTGTTCATTCTGGCCAGGCGGTTGATCGTACACCCCCACTGCCATCGCCTTCCCCTTTTTACATGGAATTTAAATCCATAGAGATTCTATAGTATATTTTGTTTCTTGCAAAACTTTAATCCTGTATGACTCAATACCCTTTCTAACATAGAGCGCAACCCCTGCATCAATTTGATCTACCCTATCATTGCAATATAATTTGTACCCAAGTATCACAGTGTCCTATTGGTTGTTCTCCTTCCACCAGGTCTCTGAAATACCATCCATATCTAACCTCTCATTTAGTGCTATATATTCTAACTCTCCAATCTTATTTTTTAGACTTCTAGCATTTGCATACAAGCATTTTAGAGATTGTATTTTATTCATATTAAATTGGTTTTTGGTAGGCAGGGGTAATTTAGAATCTTTAAGCTCTGTCTGCTCTGTACTTAAGGAAATTTGGGTTATTTTTGTCTTTATTGGAGCCTCTCTGTCGATATGCCCTAACTTTAGTCTTTTGCTAGTATCCTTCAAGGATACATCCTTCTGAACCATGTGCTCTTGGGTGACTGTCGGCTTTCCTCTATTATCTAGTTTAAAAACTACTCTCCTTTTTAAAGGTTAATGCCAGCAGCCTGGTCCCATCCCAGTTAAGGTGTAACCCATCCTTTTTTTTTTTTGAAACTTTTATTTTCATTTTACAACAAACAAAGGAACAACACACCAAAAGATACAAAACAAGTATACAATAAAGAAAAGTAAACCCATTACCCCCCACCCCGGTGCTTCTTCTCTACCCGTTTGTATCAGCATGTGAGCGCTTCCCGTTAACAGTGATTATACATCAAACAATCAAAAAAATATCCACAATACAGCATGATCATGAGACAGAGATAGATACAAAGTTAGACAGTCAGATGAGAGCATTTAGCAAAATGTACATATTCATTGAACATCTTCCATTAAGACCAATAAGAAGGAGTCTGAACGGAGGAAGCACACAGACGAGGTATTTGTTCATATTTACTGTAGAGACAGGCATGATTCCACCATTCAGTGAGGCTCAGATGGGAACTAATTTCCCAGTATTACTCAATGAGGGATACAGCAATGCCAAGCATATAGTTCAAAAGGAGATAAGCCATTTCTTTGGAGAGAGGGGATCCCCGCAACTGGGCGAAGTCCCACTACCCTCCGAGAAAGGGACTCCTGAGAGTGCAATATAGACTAAATACGACCCCAGACCCGACGCCAGTGATACTGTAGTGCGGGATATTCATGCATAACATGAAATGAAGTAATAAACCAATGGCCACAGGACGTGTCCAGCAACCATTACCCTGAGTAGTGTTCCATATGTCTAAACTGTGAGGAATGTAAAAACACCGGTGGGCTAGAAAGAAGAGGGTCTGAGTGAGTGAGGCGGGTCAGAAACCCGTGTCCCCCGCTCCAGATAAGGCTCCATTGCTCCGAGGTTAAAGTCACATGCAATTCTCTCTCCCATACTTTCTGCGCTATAGAGGTATCTCTAGTGATAGCAGTACATAAGGTTTAGTAAAATTGGACACTACACCCGGTAAACTACCGAGAGATCGGAAGTTTCCAATCAACCTTATGCAAAGAGTGCCAATGGCGAGAATACTCTAGTGCTCCGAATGCAATGCTAAAGTTACATTGACCAGAGTCGGGAGTCAAAAGGTTGCATAGGAATATTAAAGGCACCTAAAGTGTCGAAAAACATTGGTGGATAGTGGGAGTCTAATGGGAGAGTCATACCAGGGAGTAAGGTAAAAGGAATCGGTGAGCAAAGGCCCGCTACTATATCTAGCCACACAGGTCTGCTCGGTACAGGAGCTTCCAACCAACAAGCACCTTGTTTGAGAAGAAAAGATTGAGGGAGCACTTGAATAAAATCGCCACCAAGTATTAATGGAGCATTAGCGGAGGCCGAGGCCAATTGAGCAAAACTTGCTTAGTGAGCAGGGTTGTCCACATTCGGGACATAGTGCAAATACACGTGAATTCACTATCTCCAACCTCAAGGTGTACACGGGCCCATCTACCCTCCATGTTAGCGCTAATATCAGGTACAGTAGCGTGCAAAAACTTCTTGACCAGAATGACTATCCCGTACCATTTGGAAACGGTGGGAGAGTAGGCAGCTACCATGTGAGGCCTAGCATTGAGTTTCAGTGTTTCAGCAGAGTGTAGTGCGTTTCCGAAGGAAACACCTAATCAACGTGCTCGTGTCTAAGATAGCTAAGGATTTTCTTTCTGCGGAGTGGACCAGCAATGCCTTGTACGATGAATAATAAGATTTTACATGAGGCCATTCAAAAAAGTTAAAATTCTGAGCATGATAGCACACATAGTTTTACTGTGTCCCTCAAACTGACTGTATCTGGCTGTACACATGACATGGGAAAATAAGCTAATATAATACAATGAAGCGCCCCACATTAACAAAGATAACCGCAGTACGGTAGAGGAGAAGCAAAACCCCAAAATTACTGGCGACCATGTGTCTGCGGGGAGAAACCCCAGAGAAGGCCGAAATTGAAAAAACATATAACCTGTAGGACTGTGCGTGCTCCGAATCCGACCGAGGCACACATCATGAAGGGATAGGAGACCAAAGACATAAGTCATACAGAGAAAGAAAGAAAGTCCAGGCTATTTCTGTGCTGGGCTATGATCGCCGCATCGGGCCCTTCAAAATGGCGGACAGAGCCGGCAGATAAGAGTCCAAGATTTGGGATTAGCGCATCTGTTCTGCTTCTTTGGAGTCCAAAAATGTTGATAATAGATCAGGATCCTCGAACGTCCTGGTCTGGTTATGGAGAGTCACTCGGAGTTTCGCTGGATACAACAGGCCAAAGCGAGCCTGTAGCTGTTGAAGTCGAGGGCGAAGAGCAAGGAGTTTCTTCCGACGGTCAACGGTAGGCTTTGCCAAATCCGGAAAGAAGGAGACCTTACGACCTTCATATTCCAAATGATGATTCGCTCGAGCAGCATGTAAAATTTGTTCCACTTGTTGATATCGTAGCAAGCTAAAGATAATAGGCCGGGGGGTCGTGCGGTTGAGCGCCATGCGGGCAGGAACACGGTGTGCTCGATCGATTTCCAGTTCTCTGTGAAAAGTAATCTTCAGCAAGGAGGGAAGAGTTTTGAGCAAGAATTCTCTTATATCTCCTGCTTCCACTCCCTCCGGCATTCCAAGGAGCCTCACATTGTTGCGACGGGCGCGATTATTGCTATCTTCCAATTCCTTTTGAAGATTCTGTATCTGGCGCTCAGCCTCGTCCAGTTTGCCCAAGCGCACCTCGTGCGAGTCGAGGACCCCCGCCATATTGTCCTGCCGTAATGAAAGACCTTCAAGTCGGTCTTGGAGCACTCCAAAGTCTTCTCGCATGGCTCGAAGCGCTTCTCCATTAGACTGCACCAATTCCTTCACGCCGCGTATTTCCTCCAAAATCTCCAGGTGCATTGCGGGGTTTTCACGAAATGGAACCATCTTCTGCGGGGAGGATACCTCCGTTTTGGAGCGTTTTCCATGAGAAGAAGAAGGAGACCCGAAGTCCAAGCGCGCTGGTTTGCGGGCCGCCATCCCCCCCGAGGTGCCCCGGTCAGCTCGGAGCAAAATAGTAAATTTATATAGGTATTAAGTCAGGATTCTGAGTAGGCCTCTCGGGAGCTTCAACGCAAAGCGTCCTACCCGCTGGACATCAGGCTCCGCCCCAAGGTGTAACCCATCCTATTGTAAAAGCCCCTCTTTTCCCCAGAATGTTGCCCTCTTCCTTGCACCATTGTCTCATCCATGAATTTAGACTGGAGCTCTGCCTGCCTTTTGGGTCCTGCGCATGCAATGGGAAGCATTTCTGAGAATGTTACCCTAGAAGTTCTGGATTTCAACTTCTTACCTAAAAGCCTAAATTTGGCCTCCAGAGCCTTTCTACCACAATGTCCTATGTCATTGGTACCAACAGGTATCATAACGGCAGACTCCTCTCCAGCACTATCTAAAACCTTGTCTAGGTAGTATATGAGGTCAACTACATTCACACCAGGCAAGCATGTGACCAGGTGATCCTCATGTCCACCAGCACCCAGCTATCTACATGCTTGATGATCGAATCACCAACTATAATGCTGTCCTAATCCTTCCCTCATGGGCACATGACCCTGGAGAAACCTCCTTGGTGCGTGAGGGTTTTACATCTCCTGGAGGGAAAGTCCTAGCTACAGGATCACTTCCTGCCTCACCATAGTGATGCTCTCCTATCACATGATCTCTCTCCTCCATGGTAACAGGGAGGCTGCCAGACTGGAGGTGTACTACTTCCCTGTAGGTCTCTTCTATATACCTTTTTGTCTTCCTTATGTTCTCCAAGTCTGCTGCTCTAGCTTCCAGAGATTGGACCCGTTCCCTGAGAGCAAAGAGCTCCTTGCACTTAGTGCACACATAAGATCCCTCACCAACTGGGAGAAAACCATACATGTGACCAGGGCCGGCCCGTCCATTGAGCAAGAATGTTTTTTGCACAGGGCCCCGCGTTTCAGGGGGCCCCAAGCAAAAAACATTCTTCATTAGCACAAGTAGAAAAAAAACCAAACCGGCTGCTGCTGCTGCTGCCGCCGTGGCAGCGGCAGAATCAAATGTCCCGCCGCGGGGCCCCTCCTGCCCGGCAGAGCCTCCCTTCACCATCAGCCTCCCAATGCGCAGGCTTTCAGATCCGCGAGAGCTTCTCTGACCTCTCGTGGCTCTGTTAATCTCGCCGGGATTTCCCATCAGCCCTGGTGGGATTAACAGAGCCGCGAGAAGAAAGGGAAACTCTTGCGGCTCTGAAAGCCTGCGCATTGGGAGGGACTCAGGAGCTGATGGTGAAGGGAGGCTCTGCCGGGCAGGTGGGGCCCCGTGGCGGGACATTTGATTCTGCCGCTGCCATGGCGGCAGCGGCAGCAGCAGCTGGTTTGGTTTTTTTTAATCTATCAGGGCTGATGGGGGGAGGGGGTTAGGACTGGTAATGGGCTTTGGGGGGGTTAGGACTGGTAATGGGCTATGAGGGGGCTAAGACTGGAAGTGGGTTGATGGGGAGAGGGGTTAGGACTGGTAATGGGCTATGGGGGGGTTAGGACTACTAATGGGCTATGGGGGGCGGCTAAGACTGAAAATGGGGTGTTGGGGGGCTTAGGACTGGAAGTGGGCTGATAGGGGGCTTAGGACTGGTAATGGGCTGGGGGGTGGCTAGGACTGGAAATGGGCTGTGGAAGGAGGGCTTGAACTGCAAATAGCTGATGGGGATGGGGGCTTGGAATGGAAATGGGCTGTGTGGAAGAAGGGCTTGAAGTACAAATAGCTGATGGGGAGGGGGCTTGGAATAGAAATGGGCTGTAAGGGGAGGGGAGCTAGGATTTGACATGGGCTGATGATGGTGGGGCTAGGAAAGGACTAGAAATGAGCTGATGGGGGGCTGGGATTGGAAATGAGCTGATGGAGGGACTCGGATGGGGGACTTGGATTGAAATGGACTCATGGCGGGGCTAGAACTGGAAGTAGGCTCATGGGGGGCTTGGATTGGAAATGGGCTGAGTGAAGGGGAGCTAGGATTTGACATGGGCTGATGATGGTGGGGCTAGGAAAGGACTTGAAATGGGCTGATGGGGGTTAGGACTGATAATGGGCTATGGGGGGGCTAAGACTGAAAATGGGGTGATGGGGGGCTTAGGACTGGAAGTGGGCTGATGGGCTTAGGACTGGTAATGGGCTATGGGGTGCTTAGGACTGGTAATGGGCTATGGGGGGGCTAGGACTGGTAATGGACTGGGGGGTGGCTAGGACTGCAACTGGGCTGAGTGTAAGGAGGGCTTGAACTGCAAATAGCTGATGGGGATGGGGGCTTGGAATGGAAATGGGATGAGTGGAAGGAAGGCTTGAACTACAAATAGCTGATGGGGAGGGGGGCTTGGAAGGGCAATGGGCTGTGAGGGGAGGCAGCTAGGACTGGAAATGGGCTGAGTGAGGGGGGCTAGGACAGGAAATGGGCTGATGGAGGGCTAGGATAGGACTGGAAATGGGCTGTTGGGGGGGGCTTTGATTGAAATGGACTCATGGAGGGGCTAGAACTGGAAGTAGGCTCATGGGGGGTTTGGATTGGAAATGGGCTGAGTGGAGGGGAGCTAGGATTTGACATGGGCTGATGGCGGGGCTAGGAAAGGACTAGAAATGGGCTGATGGGGGGCTGGGATTGGAAATGAGCTGATGGAGGGACTTGGATGGGGGAGCTAGGACTGAAAGTGGGCTGATGCGGGGACTAGAAGGGAGCGGATGCTGGGTGGGGCTGGAACTAGAAGGGAGCTGATGTTGGGGGAGGATTAGAATGGGATAGAGCTGGGAGAGTGAAATGGAGAGGGAAAAATATTTTGTGTGGGAGGGAAGACAAATCTACAATTGGCCGGATATTGGGAAAGCAAGTGGGGATTGAGGATGGCGGGGTAAAATTTGAGTGGATGAAATAGGAATGAGGAAAGAGCAAAAGGAGAAAGATTAGTATGTTAAAGCAGATGTAGAGAGAGAATGGAAAAAAACTAGAAGAGTGAAGAAAGGATAAATGGACAGCAGACGATGGAGAGTTAGCAGAAAACACGAAGAAACCAGAAGAAAGTGGCTGGAGCAATTGCAACTGAAAAAAAATGCACAAAAGTTAGAAAAATATCTCTTTATTGAATTTATTAACTGAAATATGCCAGCTCTGGGAAATGTGCATCATTAACGTCTGCGCTTTGTTTAGTACAAGAGGGAATTAATTTATAGTTTTATTTCTACAGTGTTGTTGGGCTTTTGGGGTTCCCAGTTTAATTATTGTCTTCCTGTTTCTACATTGTGATTTCTTGTTTGGTGACGGTCTATGTTCTGCACGTGTAACTGAGCTGAGGTATTCTGTTTATATAATTCCTATTTGACATTGCCACTTGTTCTCTTTCCCCAGTAGGTCATGTATTATTGTTCTCTGAAATGTATTGGTTTAATATTTGTAGTGTTGCCTTTTGATAGGTAGGGTCTTGTGCTTTGTGAGTCCTGGTAGTGCTGTTATGATACAGCGGGTTTGCTATGGGTTCTAAATGGGCAGTGTTTGTAGTAGTTCCTAATTTGCCTGGCAGTTGGCACTGGATTATAGTAATGTAGAAATCTTTTAGTCTTTCTTTATCCATACACTCATTAAGAGGCATGTTTACTAAAAGTTAGTGTATGGTAACATTATGCAAATATTTACGCAAATGAGGTCCCTTATGCAAATGAGGCCCCGCACCGAGTCTCCGCACATGGCCCCGCACCCCCCTTGGGCCACCCCTGCATGTGACACTCAATGAAAAAGACTGGAAAGCCCCCATTCAGCTGCTGAACTGCTGTCTGCATCTTAGTTTTAAGATTTTGTTTAGGTATTTTTAGTAAGTTGTTTACTTACTTAAGTTTGCTGGGGATACTTATACTAATACAACTATACCTGATCAGGCTAATTCCATTCCAGATGTACACTCCCTCTATTTGTTCTGTTTGACCGGATATACAGAGGGGGTCGCGATTCTGATCCTGCGGGGCACGTCTAGCCCTGCAGGATCAGAATCGCGATCAGTTCTGTACGTGCAGGCCAAGACTGTGATTCATCCCGGCCTGCACATACAGGAAAAGTCTGACTAACTCAGTCAGGGCTTTTAAATGGAGCCACAGTGCCATGGCATCCAGTTGCCATGGTGCCGAGGCTCCATTTAAAAGCCGCGATGCTGCCCACCGGAAAAAGCAGTTTATTTCCCGCAGCCCAACACCCAGTCTGGCCTTCTAAGGCTAGCATGGGGCTGTGGAGAATGTCCTCTGCCCCCCCCCCCCCGCCCCATCCATGCCCCGGGCCTGAAAACAAAAAACATCCAGGGAGGTTATTCCACCTCAGAGGTGGAATAACTTCCCTGCACAAGTCACCGGCCTTGGACGTACAGGGCCAACATTAGAATTAACCCTGTATGTCCAGGGCCGGTGACTGCCCACTACCCACCCAGACTCTGCCCCTGAGCCGCCCCTTCCCCACCCCCATCTAACTTCCCTGCACAACCGGCGGGGAAGTTAGATGCCGGATGGGGAAGGCACGAAAAGTGGGGATGGATGTCACATTGGGGCATCCATCCCTGCTATTCATGGCACAGAATCGGGCCCAATATGTTTAATGGACTTTGTTCACCTCAAGATTAATTAATCTCAGGTTCTTAATTAATCTATTCCTGATGATAATAATCAGCTGCTCCTGAACGTGAATATGGGCACCTCCTTCCCTTTAATAGGTTTAAGAGCCTATAAAGCTAAGATTATCCCTGGGGTTGGTGGGAAGGAAATAAGACAATAAAACCTGGCTTGTTAAAAAGCTCACTGAGCTGGTTTGTAAAGTAATGTCTTAGCAATTTCCTGGGTGATTCACACAGCCCTTGGTTTGATAGAGGGGATCTTTCAAATTGCCCATTTTATCTGTCACTTGGATTTAACACCTATTTAAGACAACTTCACAGATGTTTTGCCTCCTGATTGAAACACCTCTTTGTAAAGGTCACTAGAAACAAATTTCTTTCTTTCTACTCAGAGACCATTTATTCTGCTTTAATTTTAAGCTATACTCTGATTTGATTTAAATAAAAAGCGCTCTAGAAACAAATTTATTTTCAGTGACTATTTACTCTATTTTCTTTCTATGCTAAGCTATACTCTGATTTGATTTAAATGAAAATATCCGTGATTGTACAAAAGACTTGACTGACTCATTAAAAACACTGAATTCTAAAATACACAGATTTTTCAGCTTTAACCCAAAGAATTCCCTTTTTCCCCCAAGATTTAGAGTCTATTCCAGAAGATAAATACTTACAACTGCAGATCTTTTTCCACCTGTAGTAGTAGTCCTTCAAGACTTGTTGGGAGGTTGATAAATGACAGCTACCCAGAGAGGTAGTAGAGTAAAAAGGTGGATGACATGGACTTCAAAGGAAGCAGAAGAACCAGATAGAGGCAGGAGGGGCTGAAATTGGCAGGACTGAGAGAGTAAAAACACAACACTGCCCCCATGGCCAATGGGCTGAAGTGTATGGGAGACCAGGTAGCTTGCATGACAGAGGGCAGCAACTGAAGCAGTGTCTTCAGGGAGAAGCCAAGTTTCAGTAAGAATGATGAGATGCAGAGTATTAGAGATAAAGAGGTCATGAATGAAGGCAAACTTATTGGAGACAGAACATACATACCACAAAGTGTATGAAAAAGGAAGAGAAGAGGGACAAACAATTTTGGAGTTTGGGAGTGGTGCCAGAGGACTGGAGAAAGGCACATGTGGTCCCTTTACACAGAAATGGACGCAAGGGTGACATTGAGAACTACAGGCCAGTTAGTACAATCTCTGTGGTTAGTAAATTATTGGAAAGGCTACTAAAGGAGAGAATAGTGAGGTTTCTGGAGTCCAATGGATGCAGGATCTGAGGCAGCATGGATTTACAAGAGGTAGGTCTTGTCAGACAAAACTGATAGATTTCTTTGACTGGGTGACCAGAGAGTTGGATTGAGAGAAAGCCCTAGATGTGGTGTATTTAGATTTCAGTAAAACCTTTGATACCATTCCACACAGGCAACTTATAAACAAACTGAGCACCCTAGGGATGGACTAAAGTTACTGATTGGGTTAGAAATTGCGATCGACCAAAAAACATCATGCTGTCAGTAGCAGCAGTCCCATGGTCTGATCATAAACTTATCACTTTTCAGATGCCTATCCTCAACAAGCCACCAAGGCCCAAAGTGGATCCAAGCAAGACCTCTAGCCCAGCTGCCAGAAGTATCCACCCGTTTAATAGAGAATGCATCCTAGCCGAAACCTGCGCACTCATTGATGAGACTTTCCTAAACCTAGATGAACTGATCACCGCCTGGAACAACAAACTCAGCGCAATCGCGATCCGTACTCCAACAAACAAGTCCCCGAAGAAAAGAACATCAGCCCCATGGTTCACAGCTGACCTGAGGGCATCACTAACCCTTCTATGGAGGCTTGAGAAGTGCTGGAGGAAGTCACGCACCAGTAGTGACCAAGCAGCATACATCCAACACCTGGCTGCGCACCGCAAAGCCATCACAGACAAGATGAGACAATATCATACAGACACCCTGAGCCGGTCATTAAATAAACCACATGACCTGTTTAACCTAGTCAAAACTCTTGTTAAAGAACCAACCACTGAGCACCATGGCGATATCCAACCGCAGGACTTTGCAGTCTACATGCAATCCAAAATGTGCAAGACCAACAAAATAGTCATACCGGACCCCCCCGACGATCAAGAGTACCCAGCATCGTTAACATCCTTCTCTACACCATCAAAGAAACTTATCGAAGATACCATCTTAGCCCTAAACACTACCACCGCACACACAGATCCTTGTCCGGCATTCTGGATAAAAGATCTGCGATGTGCCCTCTCTCCAATTATAGCCAACATCATAAACCGATCCTTTAACACTGGGTCTTTCCCCTCTACTCTCAAGCAGACCTCTGTCAGACCTCTTTTATAAAACACCAAGTTAGACCCCCAAAAGGTAGAGTCTTACAGGCCCATATCTAGTATACCTATGCTCGCAAAAATCATTGAAAAAGTAGTGCATAGGCAATTACAGGATCATATTGACTCTGCTGCCCCACTAGATCCATCCCAACATGGATTCAGAGAGTCACACAGAGTGGAAACACTACTCATAGCCCTTTTCAACAACATAATTTCTGGCGTTGACAACATCCGACATGGATTTGCACTCATTTTTTAGATATAGCATCAGCTTTCGACTCAGTATGCCATGAGATTCTTCTTTGCCGGCTAAGAGAGAAAGGTATCAGCGGAACGGCGCTCGAATGGTGCAGATCCTACCTGTCCGGAAGATGGCAGCATGTTCGAGCAGATGGGGCTACATCGGAACCATTTCAACAAGGTCAAGGAGTGCCACAAGGATCCTCCCTATCATCCTTGATGTTTAATATATACATCCAACCCATCTGCAACATCATTAGAACCTTCATTGTCAGTTGTATGATATATGCCGACGATGTTCTGTTATACATGCCAGTATCATTGGATAAACTACACCTTGCCCCTCTGACCAACTGCTTCAACACCATATCGGAGTGGCTCCTCTCACAAAATCTGCGAATTCAACACAGAAAGACGGAGGTTCTCTTCATCTCGAGGAATCCAAACTTCATACCACCCAACTGTGTGAAGGTAAACGATGCCGAACTACAAGTGAAACCCGCTATACGTTACCTTGGAGTGACGCTGGATCAAAACCTCGACATGAAGAAACACATTGCCAATCTCTCCCAGCAGAAATCCGGACCATAAACAACCTCCCCCAATTCAGAAAGGCCGTCAAACACCACCTATTTCAACAGCACTTCTGTAACTCTGACAACATTACCTAGACAGCATTACACGACACAACAGTCTCTCAACCCAAAGCCGCCGAATCAATCTCCAATTTAACTTTCAATTACATAGAACTATCCCTTACAGGGCTGGTATTACAAATCCATCTACGATGCAACCCTCTTTATTTACATAGTGTATAAAGTTCACCTGTTATCCAAGTTGGAATTCCCTGTTATATGTAAGTTCAATGTCTGATTGTTCCACATTGTACAAACCTGTTCATTGTAAACCGCGCTGATGCCGAATAGTGCGGTATAGAAAAACTAAAAATAAATAAATAAAATAAATAAATAAAATAAATAAATACCGTAAGAGCGATCTATTTCAAGATCAGATCCCTCAGACACCTACGCCCTTTACTCTATCCAGATGATTTCCGCACCATTTACCAAGCCCTGATCAATCCCCATTTTGATTATGCAAACTCCATACTACAAGGGCTCCCCCAATCCACCTTGAACCCCCTGAAACTTGCTATGAACAGTGCAGCGCGGGTACTCTTTGGGGCATCCAGGAGGGACCATGTAACACCCCTCTTGAAACAGTTACACTGGCTCCCCATTCAAGCCAGGATCAGTTTTAAGACCTTGCTGATGACCTTCAAAGCTGGCAAGGGGCTCTCCTCCTCCTCCCTATCTGAACTCATCCAACCACTTGCACCTAACAGACCAAGAAGAACCGCAGAGTCAAACATGCTAACAATCCCAAAAGAAATGACAAGATGCACCAAAACAATAGCTAACAGAGCTTTCCGACTCTGTGCCCCAAGACTATGGAATACATTACCGGCACATATCAGGGCAATCCCCAAGCAGCAAATCGATTTTGCAGGCAGTCTTTAAATTCCAGTGGTATATTCTCAAGGTCATATTTTGCTGCATTCATGAGTGGTTTGCTCTTTTTCAGCTTTAGCTTGAGTTTGCATACTAGTAGTACCACAGTCAGCTCCAGGTTTTGTCTTTGTTGATGTTATAGAGCTGGCGGCGAATTATGGTGCTGGCGGCGAATACTGTGTATACCATGGACTGCCTGAAGAACAAACCAGTCTGTACTAGAGGAGATCAAACCTAAGCTTTCTTTAGAAGCTCAGATGACAAGACTTTGACTTTCATACTTTAGACACATCATGCGGAGAGAGAGACCATTAGAGAAAGACATCATGCTTGGCAAGATAGAAGGTCAACGCAAAAGTGGAATGCTAGCAATGAGATGGATTGATACAATAACAGCAGCTACGGGTACCAGTCTGTCAACAATAAGCCGCCTGACTGAAGACCGAACACAATTTAGGATAGCTATCCAGAGGGTCGCCATGAGTCGATTCCGACTCGACGGCACTTAACAACAACAACATCATATGAACAAGATTTGAGAGGTTACATATGGATCTGCTTTGGGAGTGTGAAAAAAGTCTAGGGGGCCGGAGTTGTGGTTGACATCTCCATATAAGAGAAGGAGAGAGAGCAGGAGAGCAGGGGAGAGAGAAGGAGACATGACGGAAGCGAGGATGAGGTTCCCTCAGTGAGAGTGGAGATGGCTGAATGAGAAGAAGAAAATGGTGACGCTCAAGGACAGATGATAATGCAGAAGAAAGAAGGGCAGGGGAGGTGTGGACAGTAATAAATGCGTAATGAGAAGTAGGACCATGGAACTGTTGGAATGAGGGGAAAAGATTAGGGAGAGTTAACATCAAGAACACAAAGTGACGTGGATCCATAGGAGAGGGAGAAGAGAAGAGCATGCAAATTAGAGAAGATACAGGTAGAGAAGGAGGAGAGAGGTCCTGGTGGGTTCAGGTGTACCTGAGTAATTGCATCAATGAGCAGAGAAAAGCTAGGAAAGAAAATTAAGCCAGGGGTGGGTGAGTAATAAGGTGAAGTGTTAAGGAGGGGGATACAGCAATGCAGAGAGCAGGAGCTCGGTAAAGGACAGAGAGAACATACACTGAAAATCTAGAAAGAACATTATATAAATAAATAACAAGCTAAATTCTAAACAGGCACAAGAAGATGCCTGAAAGGTTAGCAGAGGCTTACAATGAGGGTGCTCTCCCAAGAAGGAACCTTCCTGCTATGACCCAGTATGGTATATCTTATGTTCTTAAAATGGCTCTGGAGATGTCTCTGTACTTTGGTCTCTATGCCCATTTTCAGATATCAAAAGCACAAATAAAGCCCAATATTCAAAAGGGCTTACCTGTTATGTCAGGAAATGTCAGGAAATACTTTTTCACTGAAAGGGTGGTGGATGCTTGGAATGCCCTCCCGATGGAAGTGGTGGGGGCAAACACAGTGACGGAATTCAAAATGGCATGGGACAGACACAGTGGATCCCTTTACAGCAACAGGATAAAATCAAAATAAACTGAACCATCTAATTTCTCAACAAATAGGGGTGTCCTACATGGAGCGATGGGTTCACCCCTAAACAAAGACATGTGGAGGGGTGGCCTGCACAGAGCAGCAGGTGCACCTACTCTTGCCATCTTACTGGGCAGACTAGATGGAACATACTGGTCTTTATCTGCCATCATATACTATGTTACTATGTTACTATGCTCTGGATAAACCTGACTAAGCTTGTATCTCCCTCTAACTACCATAGCATTATTCAGACAGTGCCGGGCAAGGCGAGAGTGGTGCAGAGGCTTAACTGGTTAGCGGTAATTTTCAGTCTGCTAACCGGATAAGTGGACATATAGGGGTTTGTCTACTAAGTCAGGCTAATGGTTAACTTGGGCAATCTGCAACTAAGTCCCATGTTTTTCAATGTGACCTAATTGCAGATAGCTCAGGCTAACCGTTAGCCTGCCTTAGTAGACATATCCCATAAAGTTAGGTCACTAAAAAGCTGGCCTAATTTTATGCAGTTTTGCTACCGAGACAGTGCTGAATAACTCTGGTTTTTGGAAAGTGCCAGTGGTCAGTGCTGAAAAAGCAGATATTCAGTACCAGCTTCTATCTGGATTCCGGTGCTGAATATCCAGGTTCGTTTTTAAATGTCTTGGCTGAACTTTAAATATCGACCTGCCTCTGCTCCTCCTCTATCCTGGTTCCTTTTTATATGCATAATATCTGACCATTTAGGGAGTTAAGTGGCCTGATCTGTATACATTTTAAAAATATTCAGATAAGTGAGTTATGTGTTCACCACCTGCCTCTGGATGCATAGCTTGCTCTGAACATCATCCCATAATTTTCCATGTCTATGGTTCATTATATATTAAGAAATCATAGAAAAATAAACCAGGAAGAGACTCCGAGAGGTCAACGAACCCATCCCCATGCTTCCAGGCAGGATGTTGTCCATCAAAACTATGTGCAGAGATGTAGCTCTTGCTCTGATCACCTCTCAAAAACCATCTAGTCTGAAGTTTCCATCACTTCCTTAAGTATCTTCTTCTAGTACTGAACCCTCATTGTTGGAAAAACATTCTGGTCTTATCAAAATGCATCATCAGGTCAAAACTACAGCATGAGACTTCCCAGCTTCCGACTGCAGTTATTTTGACTGCTCATAAAGCTCCTTCGATGGCTAAAACAGAAACGACCCCCCTATTGCTGCTAATGCCGGTTCTTCCCAGCTGTGGACTGTCTGTCACTGAAGTCTAGGGACTAGTAATTATTTTTCCTTATGTTGCAATTTGTTTTGATAAGACAAACAGGTTTATGCATTTAGCGGGTATTAGTGACCCCATTCTGAAAAAGGCCATTACAAAGTGAAAGAAATTCATGGGCGAAATCTTAGCACATAGTGACTGCTCAGATTGGAATGAAGATTTCTCAGCTAGCAACTTCTGCTTCCAAATAGAGCTTCTGCCCCGATGTCAGCTTCTTGCACATTCTGTTTGTTGAAATTATTTGAGTTAGCATGACACTATTGCTGCTTCATTTGTGGGAGATTTATTTCATCTCATTCACATCTTGAATTTTAGCAATCTGCCTGAGTGTGTTTCATAATTATTAGGCTTGCTGATAACGAGGAACAGCGGGCAAGGTGCATATTCCATTTCCTACTTCTACAGGTTTCTCAGGAATCTGCTGATGCAGGAGCACATTGCTCAGTGATGATGCGTGCAAAATCCAGTTCCATTACCAGTTGTGCAAAATACCCTTCCATTACCTTACCTTTTCCCCCTACTGTGAAGCATTGGCAGTGGGATTCATATTTCTTGGAATGGGCTGATTTATTACCGGTTTTCTTCATTGTTTGAATAGACTTGTAGTTCTACCTTGGACCCAAAAATTTGGAACCAGAGTATCCATGTCTATAATGGTAGAAGAAAATGTTACAGATACGAAAGGCTCGCCACGTCATGGGGGTGGCAGAATTCAAAAAGGCATGGGACAGACATAGAGGATCATTATATGGCAAGAGGATGGAATCAAAGCAACTTTAACTTTATTAATAAAGGAGGAGTAACCTGCACGGAGCGGAAGGAGCAACTCTACCACTCAAGTCACCTTACTGAACAGAATAGATGGACTATGCTGGTCTTTATCTGACGACATTTACTACAGTTGTTGACAACATTATTGACACCCTTGCAGTTCAACCCCTTCATGTCCGATATCACCTAAAAAAAAAGTGGCCAGTGAAATGGCTTTGGACTATATTGTGTCAAATATGTGTACATATGTGTAAAATAAAACAAGACCAATTAAAAAAGGAAATAGTATAAAAACTGAGACATTGTCAGGACATGAATATTAGCACCCTTAAAAACAATTCAAAATCAGTTTGAACAGAAGAACCACATTCCCACTGCAGTAAAATCAGATGCACCTGTGAGCAATTGAAAGAACTCACAGGACTTGAATCAGCCAATGAAAGATGGCTCTAATGTTTATTTATTTTATTTTATTTATTTAAGCCATCAGCTAAGACTATAATTTTCTTTATTATCTCTGCTGGTTTCTAGCTACCAATATAGAGTTTAAGTGTTTGTTTTTTGGGGATATCGCTAATATAAGGTTTAACTATGGCTATACATTAAGTTTGGGGATATTCAGACTACTGGGGCCTAAGTATCCATCAGCTAAAACTATAATTTTCTTTATTATCTCTGCTGGTTTCTAACTACCAATATAGAGTTTAAGTGTTTGTTTTTTGGGGATATCGCTAATATAAGGTTTAAACTGTGGCTATACATTAAGTTTGGGGCTATTCAGACTACTGGGCCTAAGTATCCATATAATAAAGGGTTAAATCTGTTACACTGCTTGGAGAATAACTTGCTCCCAGGGGAGGGACTGATTGTAGACCATCTCACACCTGGTCACACAATACCAGTCTAAGGCAGAGAGCATGAGCTCTGGAGTGCTCAGAAAGCCATCAGCTAAGACTATAATTTTCTTTATTATCTCTGCTGGTTTCTAGCTACCAATATAGAGTTTAAGGGGCATGTTTACTAAACTGCGGTAACGTAGTAGCAGCTACGCTAAGGCGCGTTATGTAATGTTAAGGCGCCTTAACGTTACGTAACGCACCTTAACGTTCCAGGTCGCGGTAATTCCAGAAAAGGGTGGAGAGAGGGCGGAGAGAAGGGGTCAATGGGCGGGGAGTGGGCGGGGAGAGGCCCCTTCCACACTAACGCGGAGAAATTAAGGGCTGAATCCTAACGCAACTGAAAACTTGGCGTTAGCACACATTTGCAAGAGAGAGAAACCAGTTCTGTGTCAGCAATGTACAGCATAGCCAGGGAACCCCAGAAAAGTGATAGTAGTGCTACATTTGCACCAACAGCATAGTGGACAAGTATGAAAGGCCACTATGGTGACAGTGCGAATGGGGCATAGGGTGCTGCAGACGGGACATGTAGTGGGGGCAGCTGGGGCACAGGGCTGACCAGGCGGAAGCCTAGCTGACACATCACAACATAGACATGAGAAATCAGCAAGACAGCCGCTGACCAAAGCAAAACACAAATCACAAATACCCTGACCATCCTAGCCAATAATTGCCAGGGCACACACCGGACATCCTCCCAGCCACCCGTCTTCCATGTGAAAGGTGCAAAATGTTGGTAGGCTGTAATGGGGGTGGGGGGAGTGCGGAAGGCCATGTATGCCCCTCAACCCTGACACCCCAACCCAGGCACCCGCCTACCCGTGCAGTGTATGACCTGTGATGGCACACCAACAACATGTGCCCATGTCAGCACGACAGAGTGGGGGGGGGGTGTCCATGCTGGAGAGAGCAGTGCCACCTACCTGTAGTGGCACCAGTCCATGCCCTGCACCAGTACGTGGTGTGCAGTGCGATATAAAAGTTCTGGCTGATGAGACGTACAGCTAGCTCAAGGGACCAATGTGACCCTGTGGCAACACTGTGGTGCAATACACACAGCCAGTATGTCCCTAAGCAGAGGATCACAGGTTCAGGTCCCAGCTGCAGGCCCAGCACAGCACATCCCAATATTTTACCCCATTAGGTAGATGAAACAGAAACCAGAGGTCCTGCTGAGGAGAAGGAAATGTACATCCCAATAATTTTCCCCACCATGTACAGAAGCCAGAATAACAGAGAAGGTCGGGCTGAGGAGAAGGAAATGTCCATCCCAATAATATACCCCACCGTATAGATAGAACAGAAAACCAGAAACGGTCTGGCTGAGGAGATGTAAAGGTACACCACGATAATTTACCCCACTATGTAGATAGAACACAATACCAGAAAAGGTCTGGCTGAGCAGACATACAGGTAGCCCCAGGGCCCATTGTAGCTCTGTGGCAACTCTGTGGTGCAACACACACAGCCAGTGTTACCTGGAGTTGAGAGTCACAGGTTCAAGTCCCAACTGCAGGCCCAGCACAGCACAGCACAACCCAATATTTTACCCCACTATGTAGATGAAACAGAAACCAGAGAAGGTCCTGCTGAGGAGAAGGAAAGGTACATCCCAATAATTTTCCCCACCATGAACAAGAGACCAGAATAACAGAAAAGGTCGGGCTGAGGAGAAGGAAATGTCCATCCCAATAATATACCCCACCACATAGATAGAACAGAAAACCAGAAATGGTCTGGCTGAGGAGATGTAAAGGTACACCACGATAATTTACCCCACTATGTAGATAAAACACAACATCAGAAAGGGTCTAGCTGAGGAGACATACAGGTAGCCCCAGGGCCCATTGTAACCCTGTGGCAACATGGTGGTGTAGCACACACAGCCAGTGTGTCCTGGATTTGAGAGTCCCAAGTTCAAGCCCCAACTGCAGGCACAACACAGCACAACCAAATATTTTACCCCACCATGTAGATACACCATCAAAACATGCAATCCCCACGGCAGCGGCCAACAGGGGCACAAACACCCACTCATCCAGGCTCCATTATCCAAATCCACATGTAAAGTTAGGCTGTTGGCCCCAGCATGGAGCTGCAGGTAGCATCCCAACACCACCACCACCTCCTGCACAGTCTGGAAACGTCGGCAGGGTGGCGGGAAGGTTTGCCAAACACCCCTATTAGTGCACAGTGACACGTTAGCAGTTCGCTGGTACCCTTTTCTGCATTGCGACTCTTCATGCTTGCCTCTCCTGTGTCTTCTCGGCATAGCACTACTACTCCTCTGTCCTCCTATCATTGCACTTGTCTTGCCACCTCTACCTCCACTGGTGGACATGTATCCCCATCTCCTGCCACCCACTGTCATTGTGACAGTTTACATTGCAGGCACCCTGTGCATCTGTACAGCTGTCTCTGATATGTATGTCCACTTTACCAGCTGCCACATAGGCTGCACGCAGACTGGGCGGGTCCGTCAGCTCCCCCCTCTCCTTCCTTCAATCACTTGTCCATTGCCTTTGCTTGGTGCTCGGTGCAGTGTTAGGGTTACATCTGTGTTTCAGCCTTACATTTCATGCTTGCCAACTTGGGCCACCTTACTGCCCCTATGGCACCATATCTTTGGCCATTTTAGCATAATTATTATAGCACCTGGACCTGGGGCACCTTGGGTTTCGGCACTTTGTAGGGCGCCTTGTAGGGGGCCTTACGCTAGGTACCTTGTGCGGTGCTTTGTACCATGCCTTAGCACAAGACGCCCTGTACCGTGCGTTGTCTCACGCAGCTTGCCGTGATGATGCACTGCCCATGCCTTTATATGGGCATCCATACCTTTACCATGGAACCTAATGCTAATTTTTACACTGTTAATGTTCCATGTAATGTTAGTGTTAATTCTTTGACATGTTCTCTGTAAACCGCTCCTGATCTCTGGAAGGGGCGGTATAAAAAAGCACACAAATAATTAAATAAATAAAAATAATGCAAATGGCATTACCGCAGTTTAGTAAACATGCCCCTAAGTGTTTGTTTTTTGGGGATATCGCTAATATAAGGTTTAAACTGTGGCTATACATTAAATTTGGGGCCATTCAGACTACTGGGCCTAAGTATCCATATAATAAAGGGTTAAATCTGTTACACTGCTTGGAGAATAACTTGCTCCCAAGGGAGGGACTGATTGTAGACCATCTCACACCTGGTCACACAATACCAGTCTAAGGCAGAGAGCATGAGCTCTGGAGTGCTCAGAAAGCCATCAGCTAAGACTATAATTTTCTTTATTATCTTTGCTGGTTTCTAGCTATCAATATAGAGTTTAAGTGTTTGTTTTTTGGGGATATCGCTAATATAAGGTTTAACTGTGGCTATACATTTACATTTGGAGATATTCTGACTGACTGCTTTCCTGTGTAGCCTTGGAGCAGATATCTGTGGGTTCCCCAGTTTAGGAACAGCCTACTGGCCAGAGACACTTAGGTTCCCGCCCACCCTACCCCTCATCCCACCTGCCCCAGGGGCTGCATTGCCTATATAGTGGTTGCATACGTTGCCATCTATCCTTTTAACTTGGGTTAAGGCCCGCTCCTTCTTCTTCCTTTCTTCTTCTTCTAAGACTGCTTATTTAACATGTTGTGTATTCTGTGCAGTAACTGTGGTACATTCATTCCAAGACAAATCATTTGGAACCTGAGAGCTTGTCCTCTGTGCTTCAGGTCAGCTGCCATGCATAAAGAACTGACTGTACT
This sequence comes from Ichthyophis bannanicus, assembly GCA_033557465.1. Lineage (NCBI taxonomy): Eukaryota > Metazoa > Chordata > Amphibia > Gymnophiona > Ichthyophiidae > Ichthyophis > Ichthyophis bannanicus. The sequence goes on from CM066036.1 coordinate 811,677,034, forward strand.
ATGGGAAGACCTAGCTGCCATGCATAAAGAAGTGACCCTACTGAGGGAGGAACTGGCTGTAATGAAGCGCACCTCTTCTAAGATACAAACTGAACAACATCCACCACCACTCCAACAAAGAATCAAACACCCCAGGAATAAATGGATCACAGTGGGTTCTGGTAGACTGCGACCTGTGACACAAAGACATCCTATGCATCAGGAGATATCCCTGCATAATGCCTTCTCTGCCTTGGCTAATGAGGATGCCCAATCCAAAGAAACTGAAGTGCCCTTAAATGAGACAGACAATGCCCAATCTCCTGCTAGAGGACCAAATATGAAGAAAACCTCACCAAACAGCAAAATACTAATACTTGGGAACACAGTTCAATGGAGAGAAGATAGTCAAGTGCCTCTCAGACTCTTCAGCCAGGAGGAATACAAACCAAGTTGTTGAAGTATTTAGAGCAGAAAGTGAACACAGATGTGGAAGGTCAAGCTCTGGATGTCACCCCCTGCAAAAGCAGAATAACATCAGAAACAGCCAAACTTTTAAACCACACATCAAAAACAAGCGGGAAGATGTGGACAGAACAAAAGCAATTCAAAATACACACAAGCCAGTTAAATCCTGGAAAGCAATGAGCACTAATGCTCGAAGCTTAGCCAACAAAGTTCCGGACCTGGAAGCCCTAATGGTAGAAATGGATTTGGACATTGTGGCCATTACAGAAACTTGTCTAAATGAATCACATGATTGGGATATAGCCATAGCTGACTATAATCTATTCAGAAGAGACAGAGAAAATGGAAGAGGAGGGGGAGTAGCCTTGTATGTCAAGGGCAATATTAACGCTACTGAAATGCAGGGGGCATGGGGAAAAGAAGAAGCGCTCTGGATTGCGTTGGAAAGAGGAGATACCACTGTCATCCATACTGCTGTAGTCTACAGACCTCCGACACAAACTGAAGAGATAGATAACGAATTGATTATAGATATTGCCAAGATAGCAGCAAAGGGGGAAGTGATCATATTGGGTGACTTTAATCTACCTGATGTGGATTGGATTATTCCTTCTGCAAATCTGGAAAGAAGCAAAAAAATTGCTGATGCTCTCCAAGACACATTACTTAGACAAGTGGTGATAGAACCAACCAGGGAAGGCTAAACGCTGGATTTAGTGCTCACCAACGGTGATAGTGTGTCGAATGTCTGCGTGGGTGCCCCTGTGAGCAGCAGCGATCATCACACGGTGTGGTTTGAGATAAAAGCCATGGAACAGGCTAATCATAGCAAGCTCAAGGTCCTAAACTTCAAAAACACAGACTTCAATAAAATGGCCAAGTACCTAAAGGAAGAGCTGACAGGGTGGAAGGAGATAAGGGAAGTGGGCTAAACTAAAAGTGGCAATAAAAGGGGTAACAGATAAATATGTAAGAAAAATAAACAAAAACAAGAGAAGAAAACCTATTTGGTTTTCCAAAGAAGTGGCTGCTCAAATAAAGGCAAAAAAACACAGCTTTCGCAAAACTCAAAAGCTTGCAAACAGAGGAACACAGAAATGAATACAGGATCAAACTCAAAGAGACAAAGAGAGAAATAAGGATAGTAAAATCAAAGGCAGAGGAAAAGATGGCTAAAGATGTAAAGTGTGGCGACAAAACTTTCTTCAGGTATATTGGAGAAAGGAAGAAGATCAGAGGTGGAATTGCAGGACTCAGAAGTGCTGGGAACACACTCATGGAAAGTGACATTGAAAAAGCGAAATTGTTAAATGAATACTTCTGCTCTGTTTTTACTAAGGAAAGTCCTGGAGAAGGACCACTTGTGACTCCCAAATATAAATCTGGGAATGAAGTAGATACCACACCATTCACAGAAGATGAAATGTTAAAACAACTTGCAAAACTGAAAGTGGACAAGGCCATGGGATCAGATGAGATACATCCCAGGATACTGAAAGAGCTTAGAGAGCTTCTTGCAGGGCTGTTAAAGGATATTTTCAACAGATCCTTGGAAACAGGAGAGGTTTCTCAGGACTGGAGAATGGCTGATGTCGTACCTCTACACAAAAGTGGTGACAGGGAAGAAGTGTCAAACTACAGGCCTGTGAGCTTTACCTCAGTGGCGGGAAAAGTAATGGAGGCGCTCCTGAAAGAGCGAATTGTGAACTTTCTCAAAGCCAACAGGTTGCAAGATCCGAGGCAACATGGTTTTACCGAAGGACGATCTTGCCAAACAAATCTGATTGAGTTCTTTGACTGGGTGACCAGGGAACTAGATGAGGGGCATGCGATGGATGTCATCTACCTGGATTTCAGCAAAGCTTTTGATACTGTTCCTCACAGGAGGCTTATCAATAAACTCAGTAGTTTGGGGATAGATCCCAAGATGGTAAATTGGATCAGAAATTAGTTGACTGACAGACGACAGAAGGTGATGGTACAAGGAGCTCACTCGGATGAAAGGAAGGTGATTAGCGGGGTGCCCCAAGGGTCGGTCCTGGGCCCGGCACTGTTCAATGTATTTGTGAGTGATATTGCTGAAGGACTGCATGGAAAAGTCTGTCTATTTGCAGATGACACAAAAATTTGCAACAGAGTGGACTCCCCCAAGGGAGTGTTTAACATGAGGAATGATCTACAAAAGCTGGAAGAATGGTCTAATGCTTGACAATTAAGATTTAATGTGAAGAAGTGCAGAGTCATGCACTTGGGAAGCAGAAATCCAAGGGAAATGTACGCGATAGGGGGCGAGAGATTGGTGTGTACGGATCAGGAGAAAGACCTTGGAGTGATTATTTCTGAAGATCTCAAGGTGGCAAAACAGTGCGACAAGGCAGTGGCAAAAGCCAGGAGGATGTTGGGCCACATACGAAGAGGAATTACCAGCTGAAAGGAAGAGGTACTTATGCCACTGTACAAGTCACTGGTGAGGCCTCACTTGGAATACTGTGTTCAGTTTTGGAGACCATATCTTGCAAGGATGTAAAAAGACTGGAAACTGTTCAGAGGAAGGTGACCAAAATGATTTGGAGCCTGCGTCAGAAGCCTTATGAGAAGAGACCTAAACATGTATACTTTGGAGGAGAGGAGGGACAGGGGAAATATGATTCAGACCTTTAGATACTTAAAGAGAAATAATGAACAAACAAACCTCTTCCATAGACGGGGAAGCTGCAAAACTAGAGGGCATAACATGAAGCTACAAGGTGGTAAATTGAAAGGAAATGTCAGGAAATACTTTTTTCACTGAAAGGGTGGTGGATGCTTGGAATGTTCTCCCGATGGAAGTGGTGGGGGCAAATACGGTGACGGCGTTCAAAAGGGCATGGGACAGACACAGTGGATCCCTTTACAGCAACAAGAAAATATCAAAATAATCTGAACCATCTAACGTCTCAACAAATAGGGGTGTACTACAAGGAGTGGTGGGATCACCCCTAAACAAATATATGTGGAAGGGGGGCCTGCACAGAGCGGCAGGTGTACCTACTCTTGACATTGTATTGGGCAGACTAGATGGACCATACTGGTCTTTATCTGCCGCCATTTACTATGTTACTACTGTATGTTACTATATACTGCTTTTCACCAGGTCAAAGCGGTTTCCATAGAACAAACATTATACATTGAACGTTTGTTATACAAACAACATTTTAACATCTGAACATTTCAAACATTATGTTAATATAACTTTTAACATTTAATTAACATACATATCTAATTAACATTTTAACTGATATATACAGACTATTTAGTTACATGGAATTTATTGGGTTGAATTGTGTAATTTAGGTGATTAGGTAGTCTTCTGTAAATAGGTAGGTCTTTAGGTGTTTCCGGAATGTAAGGAGGTTGGTAATGTTTCTTAGGGTGTATGGAAGACAGTTCCAAAAGGATGGGGCATACAGCTCAAATACTCTTATGACATGTTTGTTGATTATATTATGTTTGTCTTGTGGTATGATGAGATTATTGATTGTTGTTTGTCTTCATGGTCTAGATCAGGGGTGTCAAACTCAAATACACAGTGGGCCAAAATGTAAAACTTGAACAAAGTCGCGGGCCAGCATTGAACACATGTGCAATCAGCTACTGTGTTTCTGCTCAGGCTCACGTTTGAAAAGGCTTGCTTTTTCTCTGGGCACACGATGTCACAAACTTTCAACATGCACTTTTTCACAAACTCTCCCTCATTAAAGGGCCGGGCTGATTTTGCGATCTCTCTGCTGCCACAATATAACTAGCCTTTACAGCAGCCTCACTTTGTGATGTGGCTTTTTTGAACATATTCTGTTGTGAAACCAAACTTCTTTTCATCTCCTCCACTTTCTGGCTCCTTTGAGTCATGTCCAGGTCCTTGTACTTGTCATGGTGTTTTGTTTCATAGTGTCGTCGAATGTTATACTCCTTAGTTATAGCCACGTTGACTCCACAAATCAGACAAACAGGTCTGTCTTTTACATATGTAAACAAATATTCTGTCTCCCACCTGTCCAGAAAGTTCCTGTTGTCTGCCTTTCTTTTTGCCATTTTTGGGAAGGGGTTCCACAGTGACAGTTGTAGCTTGAGATCGCTATGACTTCTGTCACATAGGAGAGGGCGTTTCTGGGACCTGTCCTGATTGACGCGCCAAAACAACAGCAAGGCATTATGGGATTTGTAGTATTAGCGATGAATGAATGCGCTGTATAATACCGGCGGGCTAGCTCTAGTAGTCATTTGGTATAGCCTCGTGGGCCAAATATAATTACACTACGGGCCAAATTTGGCCCGCGGGCCAGAGTTTGACACCTATGGTCTAGATGTTTGAGGTTTCTGCAGTAAGGATTTGAGACAAGTTTCTTGTTGGGAATGTATTGCTTTGTGTGTGAGGAGGATGCATTTGTAGTTTATTCTGCTGTTGAGTGGCAACCAGTGCAATTGCTTTAGGATGGGGGTGATATGATCGTATTTATTTGCACCTTGTAGGATGCGTGCAGCAGTATGTAGGGCAGTTTGTAGAGGGAGGAGTTTTGATTGAGGTAATCCTTGGTAGATGTTGTTGAAGAAGTCTGCGTGAGGGAGTGTGAGGGTTTGTAGCGTGGATCTGAAGTCTATTGGTTCTAGAAGAGGTCTAAGTCTCTGTAGGGTCTTTGTTTTGAAATAGATTGTTCTCGCTGTCATTGTTATTTGTGTTTTGAAGGATAGTTGCTGGTCAATTGTGATACTGAGGTATTTCAACTCAGTTTTTACAGTTACTGGCACGTTGTTTAGTTTTGTGGTAGTTGGAGGGGGGGCGAAGGTGGTATCTCTTGTAATGAACATAGCTTCTGTCTTCTTTAAGTTGATGGATAGGTTGTTGGATGACAGCCATTGCATACGTTCCGTAAAACAGCCTTGAATTTGTTTATAATCAGGTTGATTGGAGAAGAGTGGATAGTACAGCATGATATCATCAGCATATATGTGATCGTGGTTCCTAAATTTGCTCCTAACTTTGTGTCCTATTTTTACCCAAACCTAGGAGCCTAATGAGTAGCCAGATGGCCAGAAGGAGGCAGTTCAGATATGGATGCTGGCCGAGATATTCAGTGACACTATTCGGAAAGAACCGCTTAATATCTGTCCAGATCACCCTTTCACTATCCAGTTAGTACCGAGGCCATCTGTGGACAAAGTGGGGGCAGTTTCAACACTATCGAGATAGCGTGGTGATTTTCAGTCAGCATATATCTGGACAACTGAAGAGGCACTAAAAGATACAGCAGCTGAATGTTCCAGAGATATTTGAACACTGTGGCTGACCGCCATGGCATTTGAGTATTGGCCTTTTTGAAAAGTCATCTTAAGCTCCCCAACTTTTTTTCTCCACCCCAAATTTGCCTCTGTTGCCGCTGTGCTTTACTGCCAGCGATCACCCAGTTAGCACTGCTCGGCTGGGATATTCAGGATCAGTTCCTATCTGGATATTGCCACTGACTAGCCCACTGATATTAAAGCGCCATGGTTTGAATATAGTCAGTTTTAAAAACTGGGCCCTCAGCTTTTGTTGAATATCAGGCCCCACGTGTCTTTACAAAATACTAGCATAAATCCTCCAGCAATCGTGTCTAGACTGAAGGCACGGACAATACCCCTGCTTGGGAGCAGACATAATTGTTAGTGTGTGCTAGATTTGCAAATGTGCATATTTTCTAAAATACACTTGTAAATCATTGGCTCCACACATGTTGCAACCAAACTCTCCCCCCTGTGCATGTCTATTCTAAAAGTACATGCCGGCTTGCATCGTGAGTATTTTTAGGTGTGACCTAATTTTATAAAAGCCCAGTTATATATGAATATGGTTTATAAAATTGCTCTCAATTTGTCCAAATACCTATTTATTAAAAGATAGAGATGTTATGATATAGAATGGCCTCATAAGTTGTGAGCTGAACATATGATTGCCACTGGGATCAGATCATTTGCGAACCTTCTGTGCTAAAACTAGGCATGTGCATTAGTTTTCGTACAAATGGAAAAATCAATAAAAATTATGATTTCTGGTCAGTTCCAGGTCCAGCTCATCGAATGTGCACATGCATGTGGCCAGACACGCTGCAGCCAACCTGTAAAGAGGGAGGTCAAGGAGGGGTCATCTGCAGCCAGCATGAACAATTTCAGCCAGTCATACTGCAAAACCTTGACAAGCAGCCATGGAAACACGGCTTCATCGTCAGCATCGTTGCACCTCCAACACTGTATTCAGGTGCCACAATGCTGATGCTGAAGTTACTGCACTTAACATTGTGGAGGTCAGTGGTTGAAGCCCTCCCTTTGCTGCCCTGGTTGGGAATTTCACTTCCCTTTCTCCTCGCAACTGATGCTCTACTAAATGCTGCTGCCCCACAGGAACTTCCAGATGACACTATGACCTTCAGCTTGGGGATCTTCCCCATCCCAAAATCAGTAGAAATTAGAAATGCCTGATTTTAGTAAGGGTTTTGTGAAGCCGGTAATAGAACTCTCATGATGAACCACTTGAGGTATTTGTTTCGAGGGGGGGGGGGACTGAGTTTCCCCTTCGCTTGGGCATATTAGAAGAAATAAATAGCAATATAATTTTAAGGTCTCATTCTCCTATGGAGGGAGAGTGGTGGGGTGGCAGCAGCGATGATAGGGGAAAGGGAAGAGGAGGGTAGAGCTGGTCATGTATTGTGTGCACAAGACGGTAGTCTGGCTAGACCTAGCCCAAGTTGCACAGCATTTTCTGTCTTGCCCTCCAACCAGTGTGCCCAGTGAATTTACAGTATATTCTCCATGGCAGAGGATAGCGTGGCTCCCCATCGTTCATGGCTAGCACTAGAATTGGTGGGAAACTAGTGTTTCTGAAGATAAACCTTGCCTTGCTTCATTTCCTTTCATTTTCATGCAACTGGGAAGAGGACTCAGTATAGAGCTGTACTGGGGAGAAGTGCCCACTTCCTTCTGTGTCTAAGTGTGTTTATTAATAGTTTGCCCTACGGCCTGTCCATTTCCAGTGACACTCTTTCAGTCTCCCATGCCCAAATTTAAAAGTGCAAAGGGAGAAAGAAAGAAAAAAATAAAGCAAAATGCCCCCAAAACAGGAAGGAAATATAATAAAAAGAACTGATAAAGGTCTCTCTCTCTGCTGCTGGTGCCAGTCTCGTCATCCTGCCATTTCTGTTCCGGCCTGCTCTAGAGATCCAAAGCACAGCTACATTGCAGTGGTCACAAATCCTACTCCTGCCAGTAAAGCCATTTCGCGGCTACTATCACATTTCCGGTGGGTCTGTTTAGGTTCTTTTCAAGTGTTTATTTTTGCACTTGTTTGGAGGTTCACGCAGGGGAGTTCAGCTAGTGCTATTTCCGAGTCTATCAGAAGGGAAAAGCCCTGATGGAGGAAGGGGACACCTGCCTAGCCAGCCTGATAGGATATTGTAGGAAAAAGGAGAAAGAGTTAACTGTCTGTCATGTAGTTACTATTATTTTATGCCTCTCTATTGTTGCGTTATTGTATCAGTGATCCTAAGGTTCTTAAGCAAACTCTTGGTTCAGAACACAAAATGTGGGCTGCACTGTCATTTTTGAGAAGAGAGAAGGAGTGAGCGGCAATTATTTCCAGGAGAAGAGACTGAAAGACTGCATTGCTCTTGGGTGGTGGCGACCATTGTCTGCCATGCACCACGGAGGAACTGCGCATGGGCAAGGGTTACAAAAATGGTGCCCCAACAGATAACTGAAATTGTCACTTAAAAAGGGCACGGCTAAATTCTTGAATTCTTAGATAAAGAGCTAAAATTAAGAGTGGCAGAATAAAGCTGTTTTTGGGGCTGTATTGAACTTTTGCTTCAAAATTCTGGGATACATCAGGTGAACTGAGCAGAAGGGTTATAGCCAACAGTAGCTACAGTGGGAAGTTGAATAGGTGTGGTTTTTTGACAGCTGTGAGTGAAACCGCAGTGGTTTTGAGTGAAAAAAAGCTTCCCGCCTTTTGCAAAATTTGAATCTGGCGTTTCCGCTGGTGGGTTCAGAGATGCCCCTGCACAGGGACGTGCCTGCCAACATGGGAGCATGCTGATATGGGATGTAAAGCATGCCAAGGAGTAATGTCATAGAATATGTGTGCCAGCATGCCCAATTGGGGAGCCCCAGAACACATGCAAAAGGGCTGTATTTTTAAACCACTTCCATGAAAAATGCAGCGAAGCGCATCCTTGTAATGGTTAAAAGTGCGCGACTTCGAGAGCTGCAGTACAAAATACTGGAACAGGGATATTTTTTCCCTCCTACAGAAGCACAGGGTGGGATTTGCAGACACCAGGGCATGCCTTTGGTGCCATCACAATGAGCCTCACCTGGGTCATATACTTTGGAATGAGAATAACTCTGTAATTATTTGGGCCCAATTCAACATTTTCTAAGTGGAATTAGCCATCCAGTAGCCTTGCAAGTGGGTATGGTTATACTGTATGATGTTTGGGGGTTCGGAGTTAAAGGCTTGGGAGCTCAACTGCTAGTCCGCAAGACCTGTTTGATAGTTCAGAAATACCTTCTGCAACACTGGCAGGAAGCCATGACACCTCCACCTGAGAGTGGCGCAGTACCTTCCATTACCTGTTAGTGATGAAGGGTCTGACTGCCCACGGCTCGCCCGTGAGATAGATGGTCTTTTAGGCTCTTTGGGACCCTTATATTTCCCACCTCTCCCGCACACATTAAATGAGGTACTGACCCTGTAGAGCCTTGCGTTGATACACTGTCCTTTGCCCTATGCTCCTAATGTTCCAGTATTTTGTACTGCAGCTCTCGAAGCCACGCACTTTTAACCAGTGCAGGGATGCACTTCGCTGCATTTTTCATGGAAGTGGTTTAATGTTTAATGTTCAGCTCACAACTTATGAGGCCATTCTATATCATAACATCTCTATCTTTTAATAAATAAGTATTTGGACAAACTGAGAGCAATTTTATAAACCATATTCATATAAAACTTGGCTTTTACAGTTCTTTGACTGGGGGGGGGGGTTGATGTGGAGACTCTCCCTCAGACTTAGCACTGGCAGAAAATCTAGAAGTGATCCGTGAGCATACCTAGTTCTGTTTGACCACTTCAGGTTGAAATGAGGGATTGGGGTAGCTGTGGGGGTAGGAGGAGGGTGAGAGGACTTGGATGGGAATAGGGGAGTGAGGGGGACTGGAGAGTACAAGATATATGTAATTAATAATTAAGAAAATATGTCCTTTGTAATATGGGTCCATTGCCTTTCATTCTGAGGGCGAAAGATACTGTGTTACACAAGCTACTCATCTGTGGCTGCTAATATTGTATCCGGTTTGTTTGGATGTAAAATATTGTGATAGGGTGAGCTGTGTGGATGAGATGGAATGGGAAAGAAGTGAGGAATGTACCTTTAAAGACAGATGTAAACAGGGTTCCCATAGAAACCGCAAGCCACCGGAGCATGCAGTAGTTAGAGCTAAGCCCTGCCCAAGCAGTGACGTAAGAGCTAGGTTGAGCCCTAACAGCTCTCACATGTGCAGAGAGGAGGGTGTGGCTGAAAAGAAGCACCATTTTAAAACTGCTTCAGAGTTTGAGGAAGAGCCAAGCGAGAGTCAGGAGGAGAAAGGAAGCCACGGGATAAGGGAGCACAAGGAACGAAGGAGTGGAGAAGGAAGGACAGCTGATTCTTACTCTCAGAAAGCAGTGGAACCAAGGTTGGAACCTGTCCTAAAGCACCCCAGAGAAAAGAAGCTGGAGAGATTTGTTTCCACGTGGGGAAGCAGCTCAGAGAGCCAGCCAAGTAAGAGAGGTGGGGAAGACAAGTTTGTTACAGTTCCTAACAGAGGTTTTTCTGAAGACATGGTCAGAGAGCTGAGGAAAAGTGCTGAATGCTGTGCTAGCCTAAAGGCAGTGAGAGCAGCTCCAGGCAGGAACAGGAACAGTTCAAGTAAGTGCCGTGAATCAGCTTTAGAGGCTGTTGATAAGCTATTCTATGAGAGAGAAACTCCCTCTTTAACCTATGCTGGTACAGAGCAGAAAGAACACTTTGTAGGAAAGCTGAAAGAGTTTCTGCAGAGTTTAAAATTCAAACCTTCTGATATAAGCTCCCAGGAAGATGACTCAAGTGAAGCTGTTGAAGAAATGCAGATAGAAATGTATGAAAGTCCTTGTGATAGTGACGTAGCAGAAATAGAATGCTCATTCTGTAAGACAAACAAACTAAACATGTGCTAGGCTCAGGCCATGAGAAGAAGTTTGTTTAACCTGGTCTTTTTGTCAAGCTGAGTGAGAAATAAAACTCTTGCTAGAAGTTTTAAGTTTGCCTGATGTGATTAACAGCCATAGCAGTGAAAGGCATTTATCTGAAGAAAGCTGAATGCAGTTGCTGTGGAAAGAATATTCCTGACTTTGATGTTTAAGCCTGTTTTGTTCCTCTTCTTCATTTACTTTGGAGAATTTATCCTTGCCTTGTTTTGGCGCTATTAATTTTGATGCGAGGGAGAAACCCTGAAATAAATTTCTTTGTTTTGCCTGATAAACTGTGTGGTCACACTACTTTGCTTGGAGAGTATCTGAAACTACAAGTCCCAGCATTCAGCGCTGGCAGCCAAAGACTTGGGACAGTACTCAAAAGGGCAAATAAGGCAGCCCATTTGCTTATCGGCCATTGGCCTAGGCAGGGGGTCACGACAATATCTGGAACTGCATATAAGATGGATTATTCAGTGTGCCTATTATGTTATATTATGATCTGAGCACTATTTGTATATTGCCAAGGTCTGAATTAACAGATTCAAACATAAACTACGTCCATGAGGATTGGTGCCATTATGAGGGGACCTGAGACAGTCTAGATAGGAGCCTTTGAGCACAGCGATGGAGTGACTAGACCTCAAATGAGACTGTGGCCTACTAACCATTGAATCAAGCGCCAGAACGATAAAATTCAGCATCAATCAGTGAGACCTGAACCCTACAATAGCTACCTCAGAGACATCTCACTATTTGAAACCTGCCCTGCTTCTCTTCATTAAGGGAGGAGTACCAGTGGCCGAACATAGTGTCAGCGATGCAACCAAGAGCATGTTCCTGTGCCAGTCATTCTGAAATGTCATTTCTGCAGAGATCCATTTTTTGACTTGGATGAATAATCCGATTTGCAGATGGGAAAGGTAGAGGACCTCATGTGCCACCTAGATAAGGTCTTAGATAGTGCTGGGGAGGAGTCTGCTGTCTTGGTACATGTCAGTACCAATGACGTAGGAAAATGTGTTAGGGAGGTTCTGGAGGCTAAATTTAGGATTTTAGGTAGGACGTTGAAATCCAGAACTTCCAGGGTAGCATTCTCTGAAATGCTTCCCATTCCACTCGCAAGACCCAAAAGGCAGGCAGAGCTCTGGAGTCTCAATGCATGGATGAGACGATGGTGCAAGGATGAGGGTTTTGGATTTGTTAGGAACTGGTGAACATTCTGGGGAAAGGAGGGGCTTTTCCGAAGGGATGGACTTCACCTTAACCGGGATGGAACCAGGCTGCTGGCATTAACCTTTAAAAAGGAGATAGAGCAGCTTTTAAACTAGATAATAGGGGAAAGCTGACAGATGCCAAAGAGTGCATGGTTTGGAAGAATGTATCCTTGAAGGATACTACCAAAAGCAGAGAAGTTCCAAAAAAGAGTAAAGTAGCCCAAATGCCCTTGAGTATCGAGCAGACAGAGCTTAACGATTCCAAATTACCCATGCCTACCAATACCCAGATTAGTATGAAAAAAATACAGTCTCTAAAATGCTTGTATGCAAATGTTAGAAGTATAAAAAATAAGATGGGAGAGTTAGAATATATATCACTAAATGAGAGGTTAGATATGATTGGAACCTCAGAGACATGGTGGAAGGAGAACAACCAGTGGGAGACTGTGATACGTGGGTACAAACTATATTGTAATGATAGAGCTGATCAAATTGATGGAGGGGTTGCACTCTCTGATAGAGAGGACATTGAGTCAGAAAGGATTAAAGTTTTGCAGGAAACAAAATTTGCTGTACAATCTCTATGGATTGAAATTCCATGTAAAAAGGGGAAGGCAATGGCAGTGGAGGTGTACTGTCGACCGCCTGGCCAGAATGAACAAATGGATGATGACATTCTCAAAGAAATCAAGGAAGCTAACAAACGTTACAACACAGTAATAATAATGGGTGATATCAATTACCCCAGTATCGACTGGGTCAGTGTCACGGCAGGACATGCTAGTGAGATAAATAAATGACTGCTTCTTGGAGCAGCTGGTTCATGAACCGACCAGAGGGGAAGCCATATTGGACCTAGTCCTTAGGGAACACCAGATCTGGTGCAAGAGATAAGGGCTTTGGAACCACTTGGCAATAGTGATCATAGCATGATCACGTTTGATTTAATTAGTGGAGGAGGGATAGTAAGGAAATCCACAGTACTACCTTTTAATTTTCGAAAGGGAGACTATGATAAAATGAGGAAAATAGTTAAGAAAAAATTAAAAGTAGCAGTTGCAAAGGTTAAGGACTTACATCAAGCATGGGTGTTATTGAAAAATATCATCTTGGAAGCCCAGAACAGCTGTATTGCACACTTTAAGAAAAGTGGAAGGAAGTCCAAAAAACTGCCAGCATGGTTTAAAGGTGAGGTCAGAGAGGCTGTTTTTGCCAAAAAAGCATCTTTCAGGAAATGGAAAAAAGAGCCAAATGAAGAAAACTGGAAACAGCACAAGCACTGGCAAGTAAAATGCAAGGCATTGATAAGGCAGGCAAAAGGAGAATTTGAGAAGAAGCTTGCTGTGGAAGCCAAAATGCATAATAAAGACTTTTTCAAGTACATTCATAGCAAAAACCCTGTGAGAGAGTCAGCTGGCGAATTAGATGATAGAGGGATTAAAGAGGCACTAATAGGTGACAAGGCGATAGCGGAGAGACTGAATTCTTTGCTTCGGTCTCTACTGAGGAAGATGTAGGGATGTTACCCATGACTGAAGTGGTATTTAAAGGTGCGGAAGAATTGAAGGAAATATCGATACATCGGGAAGATGTATTGCAACTATTTGATAAACTGAAGAGTAACAAATCACCTGGACCAGATGGTATACATCCAAGGGTGTTGAAAGAACTGAAATATGAGATTGCAGACCTGTGAACTATCATTAAAATCATCTGTTATACCTGAAGATTGGAGGATGGCCAACATAACGCCAATTTTTAAAAAGGGTTCCAGGGGTGATCCGGGAAACTACAGACCGGTGAGCCTGACATCAGTACCGGGAAAAATGTATTTATTTATTTACATTCTCTTATATACCGCACTATTCAGCATCAGCGCGGTTTACATGGAATAAAATGCTCAGTACAAATAACATGTATGAGTTTACAGATAACAGGGAACAAAAACTTGGATAACAGGGGTAACTATTTACAAAACTTGCTACATGGATAACAAAATTGCTGAACATGTAGATAGTTATAGCTTAATGGGAGATAGCCAACATGGCTTTAGACAAGGAAGATCTTTTCTTACCAATCTTTTATGTTTTTTGAAGGTGTGAATAAACAGATAGACAAAGGTGAGTCAGTTCATATAGTGTATTTGGACTTTCAGAAAGCCTTTGACAAGGTTCCTCATCAGAGACTTTTGGCAAAACTAGATTCATGGGATAGGAGGCAGTGTACTATTGTGGATCAGGAACTGGTTAAAAGATAGAAATCAGAGGGTAGGGCTAAATGGCCAATTTTCCCAATGGAGAAAGGTGAATAGTGGTGTACCCCAGGGATCTGTGCAGGGTCCGCTGCTTTTTGACATATTCATAAATGACCTGGAAAAGGGAATAATGAGTGAGGTTATAAAATTTGCAGATGACACAAAACTAATTAAAGTTGTTAAAACCCAAGAAGATTGTGGAAAATTGCAAGAGGATCTTTATAAATTGGAAGACTGGGCATCAAAATGACAGATGAAATTTAATGTGGACAAGTGCAAAGTTATGCACCTAGGGAAGAACAACCCAAACTATGGTTACACGATGCAAGGTTCCACATTAGGAACCACCACCCAGGAAAAAGATTTAGGCGTCATTGTGGATAACATGTTAAAACCCTCCGCCCAGTGTGCAGCGGCAGCCAAGAGAGAAAATAGAATGCTAGGTATCATAAGGAAAGGAATGGAAAATAAAACAAAGGATATTATAATGCCTCTGTATCGTTCCATGGTGAGACCGCACCTTGAATATTGTGTGCAATTCTGGTCGCCGTATCTTAAAAAGGATATAGCGCTATTAGAAAAGGTTCAGAGAAGAGCCACCAAAATGGTAAAGGGGATGGAAGGATACCCCTATGAAGAAAGGCTAAAAAGGTTAGGGCTCTTTAACCTGGAAAAGAAATGACTGAGGGGAGATATGATAGAAGTCTATAAATTAATGAACGGAGTGGAACGGGTAGACATAGATCGACTGTTTACATTATCAGAATATAGAAAGAGTAGGGGAGCATACAATGAAGCTACAGGGTAAACTATTTAAGTCAAATAAGAGAAAATATTTTTCCATTCAACGTGTAATCAAACTCTGGAAATTGTTACTAGAGGATGTAGTAAAGGTTGTTAGTGTAGCTGGGCTTAAAAAAGGTTTGGACAAGTTCCTGGAGGAAAGGTCCATAAACCATTATTAAAAAGGGACCCAGGATATCAATGCTTGATCCAATACAAGCATTGAGGAACCTGTGTCTTTTGGGGAAACTGCTAGGTAGTGTGATGAGGAAGTTCCATTTCCTACCGTAAAAACACAGGATTCACTGAATTCTAGTCTTGAAGCTGACAGGCAGGCAGGACATGTGAGCAGCAGTTGTCAGGGACGACATAAACAAACCCAGCCACGGGGTTTGCAAACACGCCCAGCTGAAAAACATTCCCCAGTTTCTAATAGCTTGCACCTGGATAGGGGAAGAGCTAATAGCCATTATAAGAGTCACGCAGGAAATACAGAGTCGGAACTGGCTGGACTAGGTGAACTGTTAGAACTAGCTGAACCAGCTGATCTAGAGGAAGAAGGAGGAGTTTCAGACTCTGACCCAGGACGTGAGTCAGAACCAGAACTAGGAAGAGTTCAGAAACTACCCAGAGTACTGCAGGAGAAAGCAGCTAGTGAGGTCAGAGAACAGCTGTAAGTGTTCTGCTGATAGCAAGCCATTTGGAGCTCAGAGGCAACGTTCCAACTGGAGTGATTGGAAGCCTAAAGACAAACAGTATGTATTTGAGAGCTGTAGCCTGGAGAATGATTCTGGTAGAAAGCTAAAGTTTACTGATAAAAGAAATACCTGCAGGGTTAATGCTGAGAAGCCTCGTGTGGGAAATCCTAGGTGGGGGCAGGGCTGTAACACCCAGCCGAGGGATTTGTGCACAGAGCTGAAGAGAGAGCAGTTAACACCTCCAGAGAGAGAAAGGTATTTCCCTGAAGATGTGTGCATGTCTGAGGAAGATATATTAGAAGTTCCTAAGCCTCAGAGAAGACCCCAAAGGTTTAAACTTGGTGCTAATAGGGGAGAAGAATATTGTTTATCAAAGCCTGAAGCTAGAGCCAATAAGCATTCCAAGGGTAGAACCTCCTACAAGAAGGTGGACTCTAAAAACCCTGAATGGTGGCTTCCCTCTCTCCCAGACACCGAGGAATACGGTAGCTGTTATTCTAGCCCTAAAGGGAGTTGGGCAGAGAGACACTGTGACGGCACGTTACAGGGGAACTTGCAGAGATATTGTGACAAAGAGAACCCAGATAATACTGAATGCATGCAAGAGCCTATGGTCATTGATACACTCAGTGAATGTTCATTTGATGGTGACCCAATGGACTGCACATTGATTTTCTCTGATAGAGTGACGTCTTTTTGCTAGCCAAAGGCTTATTGATCAAGTCTTGCGGCCTCACCAAAATTACGCGCTAGCGTATATGGATGATGTAGTCATCTACAGCAACACATGGGCTGAGCACTTATTCAGGGTAGAGGCTGTATTACAGGCCATCCGAAAGGCCGGCCTAACCTTAAATCCAGCAAAGTGCCTATTTGCCACTAGGGAGGCCAAGTATCTGGGACATATAGTGGGAAACGGGCTGGTAAAACCCCTCACGAGCAAAATTGACAGTGTCCGAAATTTTTCCCGGCCCCTGGATAAAAGGCAGATCCGTAGCTTTTTAGGCCTTGTAGGATACTACAGGAGGTTTATCCCTAGGTTTGCAGAAAAGAGCATGATATTCACAGAAATGCTCAAAAAGAATGCGCCGAACATTGTACGGTGGACTCCGGAGGCAGAGGAGGCTTTTGTTTCTCTTAAAGAAAAACTTTGTAAAGCTCCAGTCCTAAGAGGGGTCGATTTTCGGCTGCCTTTCATCGTGCAGACCGACGCCTCCGAGACAGGTCTAGGCGCTGTCATGTCACAGACATTCGAAGGGATAGAGCATCCCGTTACATATCTCAGCCGGAAACTGTCCGATGCCGAGAAAAAATATTCCACCGTGGAACGCGAATGCCTCGCGATCAAATGGGCGGTAGAGGCATTACGGTTCTACCTATCAGGGCGCAAGTTTGTTCTAATCATGGACCATGCGCCGTTGAAATGGCTCAGCCATATGAGAAATGATAACGCTCGTTTGACCAGGTGGCACTTAGCTTTACAGGCCTTTGACTTTGAGGTACAACACAGGGCAGGCAAGTTGCATGGCAATGCAGATACGTTATCAAGGCTTACGTGCTGTCAGACGAGGGCGTCAGCAGCCCGTAAGGTTTTAAGGGGGGGATATGTGATGAGGAAGTTCCATTTCCTACCTTAAAAACACAGGATTCACTGAATTCTAGTCTTGAAGCTGATAGGCAGGCAGGACATGTGAGCAGCAGTTGTCAGGGGTGACATAAACAAACCCAGCCACGGGGTTTGCAAACACGCCCAGCTGAAAAACATTCCCCAGTTTCTAATAGCTTGCACCTGGATAGGGGAAGAGCTAATAGCCATTATAAGAGTCACGCAGGAAAAGGAAATACAGAGTTGGAACTGGCTGGACTAGGTGAACTGTTAGAACTAGCTGAACCAGCTGATCTAGAGGAAGAAGGAGGAGTTTCAGACTCTGACCCAGGACTTGAGTCAGAACCAGAACTAGGAAGAGTTCACCACAGAAACTACCCAGAGTACTGCAGGAGAAAGCAGCTAGTGAGGTCAGAGAACAGCTGTAAGTGTTCTGCTGATAGCAAGCCGTTTGGAGCACAGAGGCAATGTTCCAACTGGAGTGATTGGAAGCCTAAAGACAAACAGTATGTATTTGAGAGCTGTAGCCTGGAGAATGATTCTGGTAGAAAGCTAAAGTTTACTGATAAAAGAAATACCTGCAGGGTTAATGCTGAGAAGCCTCGTGTGGGAAATCCTAGGTGGGGGCAGGGCTGTAACACCCAGCCGAGGGATTTGTGCACAGAGCTGAAGAGAGAGCAGTTAACACCTCCAGAGAGAGAAAGGTATTTCCCTGAAGATGTGTGCATGTCTGAGGAAGATATATTAGAAGTTCCTAAGCCTCAGAGAAGACCCCGAAGGTTTAAACTTGGTGCCTATAGGGGAGAAGAATATTGTTTATCAAAGTCTGAAGCTAGAGCCAATAAGCATTCCAAGGGTAGAACCTCCTACAAGAAGGTGGACTCTAAAAACCCTGAATGGTGGCTTCCCTCTCTCCCAGACACCGAGGAATACGGTAGCTGTTATTCTAGCCCTAAAGGGAGTTGGGCAGAGGGACACTGTGACGGCACGTTACAGGGGAACTTGCAGAGATATTGTGACAAAGAGAACCCAGATAATACTGAATGCATGCAAGAGCCTATGGTCATTGATACACTCAGTGAATGTTCATTTGATGGTGACCCAATGGACTGCACATTGATTTTCTCTGATAGAGTGACGTCTTTTTGCTAGTCAAAGGCTGTATAGTGTGTAAAGCAAACACTATAAGTGAAGAGCGCTGTTTGCACATAGAGAAACTATGTGCTGAGTTTTGCATGTTTAACTTTGACCATTTACTTTAAGAAGCAAGAAGAAGCTGTTCTAATTTCCTTTGTGTTTTGCCAGAAGGTATGGCTTATTTGTTTTGAGTATTGTGTTATATTACCTGAAGAATCTGACCCCGGGAGGGGAAATAAATCCTTTTACCTTAAACCACTCGTGTTCACAACTACTTAATCGCCATCAGACACAGATCTGCTACCCTAGGTGGCAGCCTGCCCACCTGGTGGTGACAGTACTTATGAACTAGATTGGCCACTGTTGGAAACAGGATACTGGGCTTGATGGACTTTGGCCTGACCCAGTATAACATATCTTATGTTCTTAGATTCCAGCACCCCACTGCATGTGGATGTCCAAATCTCAGAGATGTCCCCAGAGCAATTTTACAAATGGCTTTTAAAGACGTCTCTGCACTAAGGATGTCCAAGTAGCCAGATGTCAAAAAACAAAATAAGAAAGCCCTATAGACATAAATCCAAAACAAAAAAATAGAGCAAGGAATAACTGAGCACTGCAATAAATATTTATATGTTGGAAGATTGGCCTTGAGGGACAATCCCCTCTCGCGGCCCTTCTTCCGTTTTAATCAATGATAGGTTCTTATTTATATAGAACCATTGTTATAATCATGTGAAAAAAGCACACAGTTTTGTGCCCCTACACAATTAAAACATTCAAAACCCTTGTGAGACTGCGTATGACTTGTAATTATATCTCCTTTAAACCGCATTGATTTACTTACTAAACTGCAGTAGATTACTATAGTCACAAATGTGAAAGAGCAAGAACTTTCATGCACTTATGTGAGAAGATGACCCCACAAACATTCTTCCTTGTAGAGAGTCTTCCCCTAAAAACATTTGCGGTGTCAACAGCCAACACAGAGGTGGCAGAGGCCTGTTTGCAGAGGTGCAATGGACTCAATTTCAGAAACATCAGGGATGTCTGTGACCCTATCCAAGTTTGGACTGTTCCATGCACAAATAGGTATCAAGAAAGTGCTTGTTTTGGCTGCAAAACATCCAGAGAGTATACAGAAGATGGAGGGGTAAGTGATTTGCTGAAGATTGCAAGGAGCAGTGGGATTTGAACCCTGGCTTCTCTGGTCCTAGCTCTGTACTCCAATCATTAGGCTATTAGACTGGGATGTCATTTGTAAAACTACAGCACTTTCCCGGCAAGCTTGATCCACAAGGTGATGGCTAATTAAATCTCCATGAGTAAGGGAGATTTTGCTAAATACTGGGTTCACATATCTAACAGCATAATTGATATGTATTTTAAATGACATCATCATTTTGTCCAGAGAATTGAAAGACAAAACTCCTTAATGGGGTGAAACTGACGGCCGAAGTTGGAGTGTATATGGAATGGTACAAGACAGTGGAAAGGTTTAATTTATGGTTTTTAAATGTTCCTGGATGAAGGTAGTGAATCAGTCTGAATTTACTGGATAGAAGTGGAACCAGTGATGTTTTTATTGTCAACAATGAGATATAAGTGTTTTGAGGTTAAAAAAAGAAAATAGATGGAGGGAGGTAGGGTGATGAAATTATTTTTCATATGTATATAGAACATTTATCCTATCAAATGATAAAAAATGGATGCTAAACTTTACTGTCAGGATTTCTGTTCCATGAGACAGATGATATAGTATAATTAAAGTAAAATACACTGAACAAATGTGATGTGAATCTTTTTATATTCATTGAGCGAACGCCATGCTAGCTCTCTGACTGGGAGCTCTTAAAAGGGTTTTAGTATATTTTTAAAACAAAGTTACTTTCTTTTTGGTGCTTTAGTAGACATATTTTCTTTAGTGGGGTAGGTTTAAAACTCTGCTTTGGTAACTTTCCCAGCTCTTGGGAACTGCTGACACCTAATTAGGTGTTAGTTCCCTCCCTACCCCCCAACTCCCACCCAACCCTAGTGAGCAGTCTTGCTTTATAGGGCACCTCCCCATTTAACAAAACACAGGAACTTGGAACAGCACATTTTGAATGTAATTAAAGAGATTTAACTGCTTTTTCTCTTAAAGGACAGCTGGAAAACCAGCTGCTACTTTGGTAGATCTCTCTCTTTTGCTTTAACAGATACCTAAGCTCCACGAACTGAACAATGGCTGGGAAAAATTGTATCGCTAAAGCTGTTGCCCCCATTACAGCTTCTGCCTCTGTCCAGACAGAGGTCCCAATGCCAGTTGAAGGGCCGGTTCCATGTGCAGGGTGCCTGCATGCTGAAGCTCTGAGGAAACAAGCGGAGAAACTCAGAGAGGAGGTAGAGAGGCTGAGGAGCATTCAAGACAGTGAGAAGTACATTGATGAGATGCTTCTTGCAGCAACCAAGCTCTCCAGCAGAGGAGATGATGGGTGCCGATAGAATGACAAAGGTTGGACAAAAGTCACCAGGGCCTGCAGAATCACCAATCCAACTTCTCCAGCCCTTGAATTGAAGAACCATTATGCAGCCCTGGAAGTGGAGGAGGTGAAAGTATCCCTGGAAAGAGAAGAACCAGAGCTCAAGTACCCTAAAGTTGCAGAATCAGTGACCACAGGGAAGCAAAGGGTAGTGGTGGTTGGTGACTCTCTTCTAAGGGGTACTGAGGCATCTATCTGCCGACCAGACTTGATGTCCAGAGATGTATGCTGTCTGCCTGGTGCCAAAATCCAAGATGTTATGGAGAGTTTGCCGAGACTCATCAAGCCCACTGACTATTACTCAATGTTGCTAATCCATGTTGGAACAAATGATACTGCCAGGTATCCCTCTGAGTGTATCAAAAGTGACTTCATGGCTCTGGGACAGAGGGTGAAGCAGTTAGGTGGTGCACAGGTGGTGTTCTCTTCAATCCTCCCTGTTGAGGGTAAAGGCCAAGGCAGAGAGGTTCACATCCTGGAGATGAATGCATGGCTGCGTGGATGGTGACATTGAGAGCGTTTTGGTTTCCTAGATCATGGGATGCTGTTCCAAGGGTTGCAGAGCAGAGATGGCATCCATCTGTCCAAGAAAGGTTGACACGTCTTCAGTAATAGACTGGCTAATCTACTGAAGAGGGCTTTAAACTAGATTCGTTGGGGATGGGTGAAGAAAGCCCCCAGGTAAGTGAAAACCCCCAGGTAAGTGATACATTAAATACCTTTATGGAAATGGGTAACAGGGTAACATATGGAAAGCAGTGTGTATAAATGCCCATAGCATGGGAAATAAGATCCCTGATGTTGAAGCTTTGGTGGGAGTGGCCGACTTGAATTTAGTGCCAGTTACAGAAACATGGTTCACAGAAAACCATGACTGGGATGTAACTATACCTGCTTATACTTTATTCAGAAAAGACAGGGTAGGAAGAAGGGGTGGAAGAGTGGCACTATATGTAAAAAATATTAAAGCTTTGGAATTACAGAGCTTAAAAGGGAGAGAAGAGGCATTGCGGGTTAAACTAGAAAGAGGGAAAGAGAAATTTATTTGCATTGGCGTGATATACAGACCTCCCTCACAAGAGGAAGAGGTGAACAGAGAGTTAATTGAAGACATACGCAGCATTGCTAGGAAAGGGGAAGTGCTACTGATAGGGGATTTTAATATGCCAGATGTTGATTGGCGCATTCCTGCTGCAGTATCATCTAGAAGTAAAGAGATCCTGGATTCTCTACAGGGAGAACTATTCAGGCAATTGGTAACAGAACCCACATGTGAAGGGGCCATACTGGACTTGGTGCTTACCAATGGTGAAAGTGTTTCCGATGTTATAGTGGGAGCAGGGCCGGCCAGTCCATTGTGCGATAATGTTGTTCGCACAGGGCCCCGCGCTTCAGGAGGCCACGCGCGAACACCATTATGGCACACCGGACGGCTTCAGAGGGAGCCAGGGAATCCCGCGCGAGGCCCTGGCTCCCTCTGTACAATCGCCAGCGTGAAGATCCTTTTCCTTCATGCTGGTGGCTGTTTCTGTTTAACCTTTAACCTTTC
The DNA here is from genome assembly GCA_033557465.1 of Ichthyophis bannanicus. Lineage (NCBI taxonomy): Eukaryota > Metazoa > Chordata > Amphibia > Gymnophiona > Ichthyophiidae > Ichthyophis > Ichthyophis bannanicus. The sequence continues at coordinate 811,699,526 of CM066036.1, forward strand.
CAGCAATAGCCGCGGGGCTGCTCGGGGTGGGGTGGGGGAGGCCAAGGACTGGATGGCCTGTGATGGGGGGGGGACCTGGACTGGAAATGGGCTATGGGGGGGGGGACTTGGACTGGAAATAGGCTTTGATGGGGGGGGGGGCTAGGACTGCAAATGGGCTGTGATGGTGGGGGGGGGGGCTAGGACTAGAAATGGGCTGTGATGGTGGGTGGGTAAGGGTTCCTAGGACTGCAAATAGGCTGTGATGGTGGGGGGGACCTGGACTGGAAATGGGCTATGGGGGGGGGAAAATTGGACTGGAAAGAGACTGTGATGGGGGGGACCTGGACTGGAAATGGGCTGTGATTGGCGGGGGGGGGGGAGCTAGGACTGGAAATGGACTGTGATGGGTGGGCTAGCACTGGATATGGGCTGATGAAGAGCTGGAATACGACTGGAAATGGGCTGATGGGGGCTGGAATAGGACTGGAAGTGGGCTGACGAGGGGGCTAGGATTGGAAATTTGCTGATGGGGAGCTTGGAATGGAACTTGGCTGATGGGGGGCTGGAATGGAACTGGAAAAGAGCATATATGGGGCTAGGACTGGAAATGGGCTGATGAGGAGCTGGAATAGGACTAGAAATGGGCAGATGGGGAGAGCTTGGAATGCAAATGGGTGATGGGCTAAAATAGGACTGGAAATGGGCTGATGTGGGGGCATGGGAGAATGGGACTAGAAGGGACCGGATGATGGGTGGGTCTAGAACTATAAGGGAGCTGATTTTGGGGGAGGACTAGAAGAGATGGGGTTGGGGAATGAGAATGAGAATGGAGAAGGGAAAATATATTTTGTGTGGAAGAAAAGTCTACGATGGGCCGGGTATTTGGAGAATAAGAGGGGATTGAGAATGGAAGAGTGAAATTTGAGCGGATGATAAAGGAATAAGGAAAAAAATGGGGGAAAGAGCAAAAGGGAAACAATCAGTATGTTAAAACAGATATAGAGAAAGACTGGAAAACATCTAAAAGAGAAGAAAGGACAAATGGATAGCTCGCAGAAGACACAAAGAAACCAGAAGAAAGTGACTGGAGCAATTGCAACTGAAAAATAAAATGCCCAAACAGAAGGTAGAAAAATACTTTTTATTTTGAATTTATTAACTGGAATATGTCTGGTCTGGGAAGTGTGTATAGCTAACATCTTTGCGTTTTTGTTTAGTGCAAGAGGAAATTACTTTATAGTTTTATTTCTCCAGTGTTGTACATTTCATGTTTGGTTTTTGGGGTTCCCAGTTTAATTATTATCTTCCTATTTCTAAATTGTGATCCCTTGTTCTTTGTGTGGTGATGGTCTATGTTCTTTGTAACTGAGCTGAGGTATTCTGTTCATGTAGTTTCTGTTTGACAGCCCCACTTGTTCTCTTTCCCCCAGGGAGATGTATTGGTATTCTCTAAGATGTTTTGGTTTAATATCTGCAGTGTTGCCTTTTGATAGGTAGGGTTTGGTGCTTTGTGAGTCCTGGTAGTGCTGTTATGATACGGTGGGTTTGCCATGGGTTCTAAATGGGCAGTGTTTATAGTACTTCCTAATGGGCCTGGCGGTTGGCACTGGAATATAGTAATGTAGAAATCTGTTAGTCTTTCTTTATCCAGACACTAAGAGGCATGTTTACTAAAAGTGTATGTTAATATTGTGCAAATAATTATGCAAATGAGACTTCTTATGCTAATGAGGTCCCCCAATTAATCGCCACACGTGGCCCTGCACCCCCATTGGGCCGCCACTGATTGGGAAATCATTTTGCATCCAGTGATCACCAGATGGTGTGGTTCAGTATTCGGACTAGGGCTGTTAGAATCCATTCAAAGGTGAGGGTCTTAGACTTTAGGAAGACTAACCTTGCCAAGATGGGCCAGTACCTCAAGGAGTCGTTAGCGGGTTGGGAACAGCTGGGAGATGTAGAAAAACAGTGGGCAAAACTGAAAGGGGATATTTTAAGGGCAACCAACCTTTTTGTTAAAATGGTAATTAAAGGTAAAAGGAAAAGGAGACCGCTATGGCTTTCGAAAGAAGTAGCTGAAAAGCTGAAGAAAAAGAGGGAGGCCTTCATGAAATACAAGAGATCACAGAGAGAGGAAGACAGGCATCTATATTTGGAAAAAGTTAGAGAAGCTAGCAAAGTAGTCAGGAAAACAAAGATTCAAAAAGAGGAGGAAATAGCCAATGCAATAAAATGGGGGGATAAGACATTTTTCAGATATGTTATTGAGAAGAGGAAGGGCAAAAGTGGTATTGTCAGACTCAAGGGTGAAGGGGAGGAATATGTAGAAGCAGATGAGGATAAATCGGAATTGCTTAGCAAATATTTCTGTTCTGTGTTCACAGATAAAGAACCAGGAGCAGGACTTCAGAAAACACCCATAAAGAGGAACAGAAGTGAGGGATATCTTGAACAATTTTAAGAAGACTCTGTTCGTGAGAAACTAGCTCAACTTAAAGTTGACAGAGCGAAGGGACTGAATGGAATACACCCTAGAATACTGAGGGAACTTGGGGACGTTCTAGCAGCTCCACTGACTGACCTTTTCAATGCCTCATTGGAGTCAGGAAAGGTGCCAAAGGACTGGAGAGAGGCTCATGTGGTGCCTTTACACAAAAGCGGAATTAAGAATGTAGTTGAAAACTACAGGCCGGTTAGTTTAACTTTGGTGGTGAGTAAATTATTGGAAACGCTGCTGAAAGAGAAAATAGTGAGGTTTCTAGAGTCCAGTGGATTATAGGATCCGAGGCAGCATGGATTCACAAATCTGCTTGATTTCTTTGACTGGGTGACCAGGGAGTTGGACCGAGGGAGAGCCCTAGATGTGGTGTATTTAGATTTCAGTAAAGCCTTTGACACTGTTCCTCACAGGCGACTTATAAACAAACTGAGCACCCTAGGGATGGACCCTAAAGTTACTACTTGGGTTAGAAATTGGTTGGGTGGGAGGCGACAAAGAGTACAGGTAAATGGCGCTCCCTCTGAGGAGAAGGATGTTACCAGTGGTGTGCCCCAGGGATCTGTCTTTGGTCCGATTCTTTTTAACATCTTTGTTAGTGATATAGCGGAAGGGCTGTCTGGTAAGGTTTATTTATTTTATTTATTATTTATTTATTTATTTAACATTTCTTATATACCGCGCTCTTGGTCATCAGTGCGGTTCACATTGAAACAATATAACACTTGGTCATTTGAATGTGACCTTCATTTACATATAACAGGGTTATAAACATGGAGGTAAACTGGATAAATACTATTTACATCTCAAGTAATTTACATGTCGATACTCGCTCGTAGTAGATCCATACAATCAGTTAACAGAGGTTAGGAATTGTTAGGGTGGGGGAGGGCAAGGGGGGATATCTAGATGAGTTAAATGCATGAGAAAAAGGTGGTATTTGATGGATTTTCTGAATTGTCTAAGGTCCCTGATTGCTCTAATGCTGGGAGGGAGTTTGTTCCAACACCTGGGGGCGTAGTTCACAAATGCTCTATTGATGGTTGTCTGGTTAAGCTTTGTAGAGTCACTCGGTATAATTAGCATGTCTGCAGTTAGGGATCTCCTTGATCTGTTGTTTGCGTTGGGTGCAATTAGGTCCGAAATTGATGAAGGTGACATTTTGTTAAAGGCCTTGAAGGTTATGAGGAGGGCCTTATATAAGATTCTACCTCTTTGCAGATGATACCAAAATCTGCAATAGAGGTTTGCCTCTTTGCAGACGATACCAAAATCTGCAATAGAGTAGACACCCAGAAAGGTGTAGATAACATGAGGAGGGATCTAGCTAAGCTTGAAGAATGGTCTAGAATTTGGCAGCTGGGATTTAATGTTAAAAAATGTAAGGTCATGCATTTGGGCTGCAGCAATCCAAGGGAGCAATATAGTATAGGGCAGCGATGGCGAACCTATGGCACGCGTGCCAGCTGTGGCACGCGAAGGCCTTGCAGCTGGCACGCGGGAAGGTCCGCAAAAAAGAAAAAGCTGGCTCTGACTGCTGCCGCGGACGCGGCAAGGGCAGAATGCAGTGTCCCGCGGGGCCCCCTCCGCCCGCTAAGCCCCTCTGCAAAGGCTTTCAGATTCGCGAGGGAGAGCATCTCCCTCGCATCTCTGTTAAGCCCGCAGGGGCTAATGGGAAATTTCCCATCAGCCCCTTTAGACGCGAGGGACTGATGGGAAATTTCCCATTAGCCCCTGCGGGCTTAACAGAGACGCGAGGGAGATGCTCTCCCTCGCGAATCTGAAAGCCCTTGCAGAGGGGCTTAGCGGGCGGAGGGGGCCCGCGGGACATTGCATTCTGCCCTTGCCGCGTCCGCGGCAGCAGCCAGAGCCAGCTTTTTTTTTTTTAAATTTGCCAGGGGGGGAGGGGTTAGGACTTCTAATGGGCTAGGGGGGGGGGGTTAGGACTTCTAATGGGCTGGGGGGGGGTTAGGACTGTTAATGGGCTGGGGGGGGTTAGGACTGCTAATGGGCTGGGGGGGGTGCGGGCGGGCGGGCGGGGGGGGGGGGGGTAGGACTGCTAATGGGCTGTGGGCTGATGGGGGCTGTCTGGAAATGGGGTGATGGGGGGTTAGGACTGCTAATGGGCTATGGGGGGGGGGTTAGGACTGGTAATGGGCTATGGGGGGGTTAGGACTGGCAATGGGCTATGGGGGGGGTTAGGACTGCTAATGGGCTATGGGGGGGTTAGGACTGCTAAAGGGCTGGGGGGGTTAGGACTGCTAAAGGGCTAGGGGGGGTTAGGACTGCTAAAGGGCTGGGGGGGGGGGTTAGGACTGCTAATGAGCTGGGGGGGTTAGGACTGTTAATGGGCTGGGGGGGTTAGGACTGCTAATGGGCGGGCGGGCGGGCGGGGGGGGGGTAGGCCTTGTAGTGGGCTGTGGGCTGATGGGGGCTGGCTGGGTTTGGGGTGATGGGGGGTTAGGTCGGCTAATGGGCTATGGGGGGGTTAGGACTGCTAATGGGCTATGGGGGGGTTAGGACTGCTAAAGGGCTAGGGGGGGTTCGGACTGCTAAAGGGCTAGGGGGGGTTAGGACTGCTAATGGGCTATGGGGGGGTTAGGACTGCTAATGGGCTATGGGGGGGTTAGGACAGCTAAAGGGCTATTGGGGTTAGGACAGCTAATGGGCTATGGGGGGGTTAGGACTGCTAAAGGGCTAGGGGGGTTAGGACTGCTAAAGGGCTAGGGGGGTTAGGACTGCTAATGTGCTATGGGGGGGTTAGGAATGCTAATGGGCTATGGGGGGTTAGGACAGCTAAAGGGCTAGGGGGGGTTAGGACTGCTAATGGGCTAGGGGGGGTTAGGACTGGTAATGGGCTGTGGGCTGATGGGGGCTGTCTGGAAATGGGGTGATGAGGGGTTAGGACTGGTAATGGGCTATGGGGGGGTTAGGACTGGTAATGGGCTATGGGGGGTTAGGACTGGTAATGGGCTTTGGGCTGATGGGGGCTGTCTGGAAATGGGGTGATGGGGGTTAGGACTGGTAATGGGTTATAGGGGGGGCTTAAACTGAAAATGGGGTGATGGGGGTTTAGGACTGGAAGTGGGTTGATGGGGGGGCTAGGACTGGTATTGGGTTGGGGGGTTGCTAGGACTGGAAATGGGCTGATGGGGGGCTAGGACTGGAAATGGGCTGATGCAGGGACTAGAAGGGAATGGATGCTGGGTGAGGTTGGAACTAGAAGGGAGCTGATGTTGGGGGAGGATTAGAATGGGATGGGGCTGGGAGAGTAAACTGGAGAGGGGAAAAATATTTTGTGTGGGAGGGATAAAAAATCTACAATTGGCCGGGTATTGGGAGAGTAAGTGGGGATTGAGGATGGAGGGGTAAAATTTGAGTGGATGAAATAGGAATGAGGAAAGAGCAAAAGGAGAAAGATTAGTATGTTAAAGCGGATGTAGAGAGAGAGAATGGAAAAAAAAAACTAGAAGAGAGAAGAAAGGACAAATGGACAGCAGATGATGGAGAGTTAGCAGAAAACATGAAGAAACCAGAAGAAAGTGGCTGGAGCAATTGCAACTGTGTAACTGAGCTGAGGTATTCTGTTTATGTAATTCCTTTTTGACATTGCCACTTGTTCTCTTTCCCCAGTAGGTCATGTATTGTTATTCTCTGAAATGTATTGGTTTAATATTTGCAGTGTTGCCTTTTGATAGGTATGGTATGGTGCTTTGTGAGTCCTGGTAGTGCTGTTAGGATACGGCGGGTTTGCTATTGGTTCTAAATGGGCAGTGTTTGTAGTAGTTCCTAATGTGCCTGGCGGTTGGCACTGGATTATAGTAATGTAGAAATCTTTTAGTCTGTCTTTATCCATACACTCATTAAGAGACATGTTTACTAAAAGTTAGTGTATGTTAGCATTATGCAAATATTTATGCAAATTGATGTGCTGGCACTTTGAGGAAATTCTTTGGTTTTGTGCGGCAGTTTGGGCACTCGGGCTCAAAAAGGTTAGCCATCACTGGTATAGGGGGTGAAGTACTTTTGTCCACTAAAGAAGAGTGGGACCTAGGCATGGTTGTGTCTGATGATCTTAAAGCAGCTAAACAGGTAGAAAAGGCAACGGCAAAAGCTAGAGGGATGCTTGGGTGCATACGGAGAGGAATGGCTAGCAGAAAAAAGTAGGTGATAATGCCTCTGTATAAGTCTTTGGTGCGACCTCATTTGGAGTATAGTGTGCTATTCTGGAGACCACACCTTCAAAAGGATATAAACAGGATGGAGTCAGTGCAGAGGGTGGCTACTAAAATGGTTAGTGGTCTTCATTATAAAGCATATGAGGACAGACTTAAGGATCTTAATATGTACAGCTTAGAGGAAAGGCGGGATAGAGGTGATATGATTGAGGTGTTTACATGCCTCCGTGGCATAAATGTACAGGGGTGAGCCTCTTTCGAATGAAAGCAAGTTCTGCTACGAGGGGACATGGGATGAGGGTGAAGGGGGATAGATTCAGGAGTGATATGCAGAAATATTTCTTTATGGAAAGAGTGGTGGATCAGCGGAATAGTCTCCCAGTGGAGGTGGTAGAGATGAGAACAGTATCTGAATTAAAAAAAGCATGGGACAAACACAGAGGATCTCTAAAGGAAAAAAGGGGACTGTTGGAGTCGTTGATATGGAAGGACAGACTAGATAGGCCATGTGGTCTTTTTCTGTCGTCATATTTCTATGTTTGTATGAATTTGTATTTGTTGTTGTTCATAGCACTTTGCAAATTTAGATAATTTAGGGCCTTGTGGCCAATCTGGATACCGTGCTGGTGTTCTTGGCATAATTTGCCATTGTATGCAAATCTATTTCATGCATATTCATTGTAGATATCCTGGTTAGGGGGTTCACAAGGACCAGCTTGAGAAACACTGACTTACTGAATAGGTGTATTTTGGTGAACAAAAATAATCCCAAAAAAATCTTTGCTGTGCACATGCCTAGCAAAAACCCTTTTAATCAGGGGTGTCCAACTCCAGTCCTGGAGCGCCACAAACCAATCATGTTTTCAGGATATCCCTAATGAATATGCAGGAGATATATTGGCTTGCACCACCCTCTTTGTATGAAAATGGATATTCCTTTATGATCAGTAGTAGTAGCAGTAGTAGTAGGAGTAATAGAAACATAGAAACATGATGGCAGAAAAAGACCACATGGCCTATCTAGTCTGCCCTTCCATATTGACTAGATCTCTAAAGGTAAAAAGGGGACTGTTGTAGTTGTTGATATGGAAGGACAGACTAAATAGGCCATGTGGTCTTTTTCTGTCATCATATTTCTATGTTTCTATGTTTCCATGACTACAATAGTCCACTTTTTACCTTCAGAGATCCTCTGTGTTTGTTTCATGCTTTTTTGAATTCAAATACTGTCCTCGTATCCACCACTCCACTGGGAGATAATTCCATGCATCTCCCACTCTTTCCGTAAAGAAATATTTCCACATATTACTCCTGAGTCTATCCCCTTTCTCTCTCATCCTATGTTTACCTTCAATTGAAATAGCTGGCCTTCAATTGAAATAGACCCTCCTGTGCATTTATGCCCCGGAGAAATTAAAAGGTCTCTATCATATAGAAACATAGAAACATGACGACAGAAAAAGACCACATGGCATATCTAGTCTGTCCTTCACGCCTATCCCACCTTTCCTCTAAAGTATACACATTAAGATCCTTAAGTCTGTCCTCATATGCTTTATAATGAAGACCACTAACCGTTTTAGTAGCCACCCTCTGCAACGACTCCAACCTATTTATATCCTTTTGAAGGTGCAGTCTCCAGAATTGCACAGAATACGCCAAATGAGGTCGCACCAGAGACTTATACAGAGGCATTATCACCTCATTTTTTTTCTGCTGGCTATTCATCTCCCTATACACTCAAGCATCCTTCTGGCTTTTGCAGTTGCCTTTTCTACCTGTTTAGCTATTTTAAGATCGTCAGACACAATTATGCCACTGTCCCACTCTTCTTTTGTGGACAGAAATACCTCACCCTCTACACTGTACAGCTCCTTTGGGTTTTTGCAGCCTAAATGCATGACCCTGTATTAAATTTCAGTTGCCAAATTCTAGACCATTCTTCACGCTTAGCTAAATCCCTCCTCATGTTATCAACTCCTTCCTGTGTGTCTATTCTATTGCAGATTTTGGTGTCATCTGCAAAGAATCAAACTTTACCCGACAGTCCTGCAATATCACTAACAAAGATGTTAAACAGAATCAGACCAAGGACAGATCCCTGCGGCATACCACTGGTAAACTCCTTCTCCTCAGAGTGAGCTCCATTTACCTGTACCCTAGGGTCCATCCCTAAGGTGCTCAGTTTGTTTATATGTCGCCTGTGTGGAACAGTGTCAAAGGCTTTACTGAAATCTAAATACACCACATCTAGAGCTCTCCCTCGATCCAGCTTCCTGGTCACCCAGTCAAAGAAATCTATCAGATTTGTCTGACAAGACCTGCCTCTGGTGAATCCATGCTGCCGCGGATCCTGCAATCCATTGGACTCAAGAAACCTCACTATTCTCTCCTTTAGTAGCATTTCCAATAATTTACTAACCACAGCAGTTAGACTAACTGGCCTGTAGTTTTCAATGTCATCCTTATGTCCACTTTTGTGTAAAGGGACCGCATGTGGCTTTCTCCAGTCCTCTGGCACCACTCCCAAATCCAAAGAGGCATTGAAAAGATCAGACAGTAATAATGAAAACCAGGCTGGTTTGTGGCCCTCCAGGACTGAAGATTTAGGTGCCTGTAAAAATGCAGTGTTTTTCATTTCCAGTACATCCTGCTAGACCAGTCCAGACAAGCGGGTTTAGTCCCCCTACCAGCAGATGTTGGAGACAGAGAAATAGAAAAAAACTACCAGCAGCTTGATTGGCTGTTCCCTGGTAATATGTAGCTGAACCCAGTAGAGGGCGCTCCAGTATTTCTCCGTTTCCAGCAGATGTAGGGGTTTAACTTGTTCTGATTATTTTTATTATTTAGTATTTGCAGTAATTTTGCTGGATGACCCAGGGCGCACTTGAGCTGCCCCTCTGGGTTTCCCAGCTACATTTTGCGGGACAGATTGAGGTTGAACTCCTGGTCAGAAGGACCATGTGAGGTTCCCTTTCTGTCAGGGGAGAAAACTGGCCTCAGCTCATGAGGACCTGAGCAACCGGTGATCGGGGGAGTTTGCAGCTTATCAGCAGCCTTACAACAGCTCTTGCCTGCTGCCTGTTTCAGGTCAGTCTTTGCTCATCAGCACTCTGTTCCAGTGCAGTGAGTAGAAAACTTCAATGATCCTCCTCCTTTCCCCCCTCCCGATTTTAATCGGGACGCCATCGGGGCAACCTCTGTCCGCCTGGAGAGTTTTCTCTTCATGTCTTTACTGCCCTAGCTCTCCGTTTGATTAATTTTATGTTTTTACCACATTTTCACAGTGTTTGGAGTGATTTTATTTTGGCAGTTTTAATAGCGGCGGCCATTTTGTTTCAGTGGGGTTATTTTTGCTGCATGGCTCCGTTTTTGGCGGGCTTTGTGAGGAGACTTTATGTTCTTAATTTTTGTCTTCCCTGCTAGTTTTTCAACTGTCTGGTCCCTTTCAACTCCTATTTTTGACTTTTTTTATTTTTTTCTGTTGACTGGGGATTGCAGTCAGCTGTGCTTCGCCTGTGAGATGCCTTACCTTCAGCATTGCATGGTCTGCACAAAGAAGCATAAGGATTTGAGGGATGCCATTTGTGCTGCATGTCTTGTTCATCCTGGAGAGACTTTGGCGACACTAGTCAAGGGAGCTCAGGACAGAAGCAGTCCTGCTGCACGTCCTCAGCTGCTAGAGGAACCCAGACAGCTTCCCCCAGCAAGAGAGTCTCTTTCTCCTCCTCTCTTAACTCCTCCTGCTCCGGAGTCTTTTGGACAGCAGGAGCCGATGCATGCCTCAGATACCCAGTTTATGGCCTTCTTTAGACAAGCCTGGGATCTTTGCCAGGCTAATTCTCCCAGTAACACAGTGGATGCCCTGACTCAGATCCCTCAGTCTTCTGGCTCTGGATCCCTCAAGTGCTCTAGACAAGAGGACATGTCCAAGGTGGATGCATGGCCACCTAAAGAGGTCTCCTGGGCTACTACAGCTTGGCCAAAAGCACCAGAGGAAGGGCTGTCTTTGGGGGATGTCATCGAGAGCCTGTCGGACTAGGAGGATGGGGAATAGTCCCCATCAGATATTTCTGTGGAGGGCCAAAGCAAGACACAGGACATACGCTTGTTTTGCAAAAAGGAATTGCCGGCCCTAATTATGCAGGTGGTCAAAGCCCTACAATTGACAGATCAGCTGGATAAGCAGAATCCTCAGCCTTTTCCCATTCCCCAGCCAGACCCGATATTACAAGGCATTCGCAAGCCATCTAGAGCTTTTCCATTCCCGGCGGAGCTACAACAAATGGTGTCTCAAGAATGGGACTCTCTGGATATTCCCTTCTGTACAGCCTGCCGTCTAGGTCAGCTTTACCTCTGGGCACCGCCTGACTTGGATAAGTGGCTGACATACCCCAAAGTGGATGCCCTTGTGACCAGAGTAATGAAGCACACATACATTCCAGTAGAGGGTGGTGCAGCACTTCATGATCAACAGGATAGGAAAGTTGAGAGCCTTCTCAAGACTGCCTTTTCGGCTTCTTTATTATCTCTCCAAGCCCCTGTTTGCGGGGGTGTAGTGGCCCGAGCTCTTCTGCGCTGGATTCAAAGTCTGCCAGAGATTCAGCTCTGGCTCGTCTCTAATCGGTCACAGCTATTTTGGCAGATACCTTTTACGATCTCTTGCGCCTCTTGGCTTGATCGGTGGTGGCGGTCACAGTTTCTCACAGATGGCTCTAGCTTCACTAATGGTCGGCTGACTCTGCATCTAAAGCACGCCTCTCTAGGCTTCCCTTCAGGGGAAAGCTTCCCTTTGGGGAGGACCTAGACAAATTAGTCAAAGACCAAGGGGAGGTTCGACCCCAACGTCTTCCGGAAGATAAGCCTAAATTTGCTACTAGGTGTTCTTCCCATCGATATTCGCCTACCTCGCGGTGCACCTCCAGGTATCGCGACGCTCATCACTACTGTCTTGGGAAGCCCTCCGCCTCTTTGACAACTGGATGTTTTGGTCAGAGGTCACAGTCCTTTCGGGGTGCCCACAAGGGAGCTGAGTCCTACTCAGGGCCTTCCAAGTTCCCTGGCCCCACGAGATCTTCCCACTGACTGGCCAGACAGTCCACCCCAGGAGCCTTTTCTGAAGGTCGGCCTATCCGGAGAGACTCCTCCGGTGGGTGGGCATTTGGCTTTGTTTTCTCGTCAATGGTCTCTTGTTACTTCGGATCAATGGGTCCTCAACATAGTCTCCCAGGGTTACGTTCTCGAATGTTCCTGATCCATTCCCGATGCATTTTTCGTCTCACCCAGGGGAAGATCCCTGAAGAGAAAGGCGATTCGCTCCACCATGCGCCACCTCCTTCTTCTGAGGGCTATTCAACCAGTACCTCGAACAGAGATGGGCTGTGGTTGTTACTCCATTTATTTCCTGGTTCCCAAGAAAGATGGGTCCTTCCACCCAATTCTGGATCTCAAGGGCGTAAATCGATGTTTACAGGTGCCATGATTCTGAATGGAGACGCTTTGCTCGGTGATCCAGGCAGTACGCGGAGGCGAGTTCCTCGCCTCTCTAGATCTTGTGGAAGCTTACTTCCACATTCCCATCAGAGACAACCAATAGCGTTTTCTACAGTTTGCAATACTGGGTCAGCACTTCCAGTTTTGTGCAATGCCCTTCGGCCTGGCCTCGGCTCTGCTCACCTTTTCCAAGGTTATGGTAGTGGTTGCAGTAGCTCTGTGCAAACAGGGAATCCGAGTGCATCCTTTCCTGGACGACTGGCTGATTTGGGCGGACTCCCTGTTGGAAGCGCATCAAGCAGTGGTTCAAGTAGTTTCTTTCCTCAAGAATCTCGGATGGGTGGTCAATATGTCCAAGAGCCAACTAGAGTTTCTAGGAGCCTGCTTTCGACACTGTGCAGGGGAAAGTCTTCTTGACACGCGAGTGGCTTCGCAAATTCACGGGCTTGCTTTGTTTGTTTCTTCTTCAGACAGTTTCGAGGGTCTGGGATTACCTTCAAGTCCTGGGGTCCATGGTAGTCACTATCAAAGTCGTGATTTGGACCAGAGCACACATGAGGGAGCTTCAGAGGTCTCTCCTTTCACGCTGGTCACCTGTGTCAGAAGTCTATGACATCTGGTTTCCGCTCCTCCCAGAGACTCGACACAGCCTCCAGTGGTGGCTGGCGCCCTGTCATCTCCTCAGGGGTGTTTCCCTAGAGAACCCTCATTGCGAGTCTCTATGGGTGGGGGTGCTCTCTGACAGCATCAGTCGACGCAGGGTACTTGGTCAATTCACGAAGCGTACTGGTCCATAAATCGACTGGAAGTGCGAGCAGTTCGCCTCACCCTAAGACATTTTCTACCTCTTCTCAAAGATCAGACGGTATGGGTTCTATGCAACAATGCAACAACAGTGACATATATCAACCGCCAGGGCGACACCAAGTCCTTGGTGTAGCCAGGGAAATGTCCCTTCTCCTTCCCTGGGTAGAGACACCTCTGGAGACTCTCAGAACAGCATATCGCCGAGGTGGACAACTTTCAGGCCGATTTCCTCAGCCGACACGCTATCGATCCCGGAGAATGGGAGCTAGCCCCTTGGGCATTTCAGAAGATTTTGCAAGCATGGGGCAACTGGTAATGGATCTAATGGCGACATCAGCAAATACCAAGGTACAGGAATTTTTCAGTCACAAGAGGGGGTTTCAGTCCTCCGGATTGGATGCCCTGGCTCAACCATGGCCGCAGGAGGCTCTGCTGTACATCTTTCTCCCATGGGTACTAATCGGCAAAGTGCTTTGGAGAGTTCTCACACACCAGAGGAGAGTGATTCTAATAGCTCTGGACTGGCCTCAGAGGCCCTGGTATGTGGACCTCATCCGCTTAACGCGAGTCCCGCCACTGCCTCTGGGGTCTTGCCGGGGGCTGTTATGTCAGGGTCCAATTGTAATGGATGATCCAGCTCCTTACTTGCTTACGGCCTGGCTTTTGAACGCCGCTGCCTAAGCAAGAAGGGTTATTTGAGTCACGTGGTCACGACCCTTCTGAAGATGCGATGCCCGTCGACTTCGCTAGCATTTTCCCACGTTTTCCCACGTTCCCACGCGGCACCGTATCTCTCCTTGGAGGTCGGGCAGCCCGAATATCCTTACCTTCCTCCAGGATGGCCTGGATAAAGGTTTAGCCTTAGGGTCTCTTCGGGTTCAAGTAGCAGCATTAACTTGTTTCATAGGCCCTGTTGGGAGTCGTTCTATAGCGTCCCATGCGGATGTGTCTTGTTTCCTTAAAGCAGCTAAGGTAGTCCGACCAGTGGTTCGCCCTCCAGTGTCAACATGGGATCTGTTCCTCGTCCTAAAAGCCTTGATGCAGGCATCTTTTGAGCCACTTATACACATCATGTTGAGAGATTTGACGCTTAAGGCAGTGTTTCTAGTAACGATAACTTCGGGACGAAGGGTATCCGAAATACAAGCACTTTTATGCAGGGATCCCTATCTTGCCTTCTCGAAAGAAGGAGTTTGCTTGCGTACTATTCCTTTGTTCCTTCCAAAAGTACTTACGCCTTTTCATATCAATGAGACAATTTTCCTACCCTGTTTTTCTGAGGATCAGTGTACAGGCGAGAATAAGGGACTCTGTTCTCTGGATCTCGTGCTTTGTATGGGACCCATTGCAAACGCAAGGTCTCTCACTGGTTGCGGTTAGCAATTGAATCTGCATACATCCTTAAGGGAAAATCTGTCCCTCTCAGTTTTCGGGCGCACTCTACGCAGGCGCAAGCTACAACTTGGGCAGAGCGCTCTCATGTTCATCCTCTTGATATCTGCAGGGCGGCCACCTGGTCCTCCCTGTCCACTTTTGTGTGTCATTATTGGCTCGATATTCAATCTCGGGAAGAGGCGCAGTTCGGGGCAAAGGTTGTCTCGACGGCCGTATCTTCCCACCCAAAGAGCAGTTAGCTTGGGTACTTCCTGCTTGTCTGGACTGGTCTAGCAGGATGTACTGGAAGGGCAAATTTTCACTTACCATTAATTTCCTTTCCTGGAATCCTGCTAGACCAGTACAGGACCCTCCCTATTCTGGATATCTTGTTCAGAGGTGTATTGCTGAGGAGCCAAGACTTTGCAACAGAGCGTTATTGCCTCTTGTACTGTACATAGTATGGTTTCTATTTTCCTTAGTTTTTGGTTCATGGGTACATCTGTTTGAGTATGGCTTTTTACAATACTGGAGCACCCTCTACTGGGTTCAGCTACGTATTACCAGGGCACGGCTAATCAGGCTGCTGGTAGTTTTTTTCTATTTCTCTGTCTCCAACATCTGCTGGTAGGGGGACTAAACTGACTTGTCTGGACTGGTCTAGCAGGATTCCAGGAAAGGAAATTAACGGTAACTGAAAATTTCCCCTATTTTTCACTGCACAGACAAGGATGCGGGTAAACTCTGCTTAACAAATAAAAGACCATTGGTGCTACCCAAGCAAGAGTATAATAAATGCTGAATAAGAGGAGTTGGACTACTCTGTCAAATGACTGATGGCTCTTTCATGTACACTATAATGTAATGTTCATGGTAGAACTCTTCTACATGGGCAGTTGGGAGACAAAGTGAAACTTCTAACTTGCGTAGTTTCAACTGAGTATGATATAAGAAATGTCTCAGTTTTAATGGAGTGATCTTGATGTTTATGAGGTAAGAGTGTTCTAGAAGGTGTATCAGTGGACGACAAAACTGGGAGTACTGTAGGCTGTGATACTTTCATTGAATTAGCATGAAAATTATGTAGTGATGACATTGCATGTGAGCTTTCCAGACCTCACTGATCCCTTTCCTCAGAAGGTCTCTAAAGCTATAGTGCATAGATTTCATTGTGACCCAATAGAAGTTCCACAACCTGCAAAACATCTGTTATTTATTGGTATGAAACCCAGAAGTCTTTGGAGGCACACCCATTTTGCAGTTTGAATTATACAGGACCCCACATTTTTAAAGGGAATTGCAAGCCACACATGGTTCGAAGAGCAAAGTGGATGGAGGTGGCTAGTAGACTATCGGAGGCTGTATGTAGCGTAGGAAGGCCTGAGTATGCTGTATATTATATACAGGACTGTCTTCAGGCTGCAGTGGGGCCTGCTGCAGTAACAGAAAGAGGAAGAAATAGTAAGAGAGGAGGGGTTTCTGGATTTTTCTTTTGTATCCACGCCCATTTCCTAACTCTGTGGTAGTACAGTCAGGTGCAACAGGTACAATCACACCAAGCTCAGTGACTGTTGCACCACACAAGTATAAAAACAACCATACAATGGGGGTTGTAGGGCAGTAGTTGGGTGCATGGGTACTCCTACTTACTGTAACCACCACCATTCTCTCTCATGCTACTGACCACGTGAAATTCTAGTATTGCATGGAGTTGATGCCAAACGGTGACGGTTTCTTCCTTCTCCATTTGTAACAAAGACCTTCTTGGGAAATAAGCAAAATCCCTTTCTACTCCCTGTCTAGCCATACATTCTGCCTATTGAGCGCACTCATGCCTGGAGGGTATCTCAATCATTTGAATGTCGAGGAGGTGACAGGCTGTGATAGTCTTCGGTTTCTTTTTCAAGAAGAAATCACACTATAGCATTGTATGGCAAATGGAAGCAATGAGTGCACCAATGAACTGTATTGCACAGGATTCTCAGCTACTTTTAGCTTGAAGACATATATTTAAAGTGTGGGTTTTGCTGTGTTACAATAGGGAATTCCTAAACTTAATGGAAGAAAGAGAAGTACAAGCTTAAGCTATATCATAAATACAGTTTGGCAGAATGGAGACTGCTGAAACTCCAACCATCATTATTTTATAGTCTAACCATTAACGACAAGAGAAACCAGCATAGGACCAATATTCAGATTTCTCTTTGGGGAAAACTCCTCTGGCATTTGTTCACTGACTGTCTTCTCTGCAAAGATGCCAAGATATAGATTTACAATGCAGTCATCATCCCCACATTTCTCTAGGGGAAGGAAGTAGAGTAGTTCCAAATCCCATTTCTCCCACTGACACTTCTTAAGTGACCTCACCCTCCTTTGCGTCTGCAGCAGGGAAATAACTCACCTTTACCATAGATTTGAAAAAGGTTGTAATAAAGCCAAATGCAGAAGCAGGTGGAATCGTCTCGTTCTCATCTTCTTTCTGCTGAGCATACCTGAGGGGGTCATGGAATAGGAGTCAGTGTATTATTGTGGATCAGGAACTGATTAAAATATAGAAAGCAGACGGTAGGGCTAAATGGCCAATTTTCCCAATGGAGAAAGGTGAATAGTGGAGTACCCCAGGGATCGGTGCTGGGTCCGCTGCTTTTTAACATATTCATAAATGACCTGGAAATGGGAATAACGAGTGAGGTGCAGATGACAGAAAATTATTCATAGTTATTAAAACACAAGAGGAGTATGAAAAATTGCAACAGGACCTTGATAAATTGGAAGACTGGACGTTCTAATGGCAGATGAAATTTAATGTGGACAAGTGCAAAGTTATGCACCTAGGAAACAACCCAAACTATGGTTACCCGATGCAAGGTTCCACTTTGGTTACCACCACCCAGGAAAAAGATTTAGGCATCATTGTGGATAACATGTTGAAACCCTCCAACCAGTGTGCAACGGCGGCCAAGAAAGCAAATAGAATGCTAGGTAGCATAAGGAAAGGAATGGAGTATTGCTCCACTGTGTGACATTACCTTGAATATTTATTGATTTACATTCTCTTATATACCATGCTATTCTGCATCAGTGTGGTTTACATTGAACAAACTAAAATTACTTTGAACAGGGCATTATAACTTGGAGATAACTATTTTACAGGGAACATGGGCTATGGAGGGTTAAGTGGCTTGCCCAGGACCACAAGTGGGACTAGAAACCCCAGTCCTTCTGGCCCAAGGTTGCTTTCCTCTAGTGGGATTTGAACCCCTGATCTTCTGGCCTGAAGTACCTTTTCTCAACCACTAGGCCTCTCCTCCACGCATTGTGTGCAATTCTAGTTGCCATATCTTAAAAAGGATATAGCAGAATTAGAAAAGGTACAGAAAAGAGCCACCACAATGGTAAAGGGGATGGAAGGATACTCTTATGAGGGATGGCTTAAAAGGTTAGGGCTCTTCAACTTGGAAAAGGGGAGATATGATAGAGGTCTATAAATTAATGAATGGAGTGGAACAGATAAACATAGATTGCTTGTTTTTGCCATCACAAAGTAGAAAGACTAGGGGACATGCAATGAAGCTACAATGTTACCCATTTAAGATTAGTAAAATAAACTATTTTTTCACTCAATGCATAAACTCTGGAATTTGTTACCAGGGGATGTAGCAAAAGTTGTTAGTGTAGCTGGGTTTAAAAAAGGTCTGGACAAGTTCCTGAAGGAAAAGTCCATAAACCATTATTAAAGAGGACCCGGGAAATCCACTGTATGCTCCGGGATAAGCATTGTGGAACCTGTTTGTCTTTTTGAGAACCTGATAAGTACTTATGACCTGGATTGGCCACTGTTGGAAATAGGATACTAGACTTGATGGACCTTGCTCTGACCCAGTGTGTCATAACGTATGTTCTTATGTTCTAGAGCTACCTTTGTCAGTATAGAGAGGTTAAATAAAGCTACCTTTTTCCTACTTCCCATGATCTAGGCTGAGGATTAAGGAGCAGCAGCCTCATATCTTGTTAAGGGTGGACCCACACAAAGCCAACAAGCAGGACTACTGCAAGGTTATGAGGCACCCTAGGAGAAACCATCATTCCTGCTGCCCTCACCTATTCACATCCCCTGCTTCTACCCTACCTTTGCTGCCACTCCTTTTTGGGACCTGTAGCAGTGCCAATGACAATAAAACATCACAGTAGCCCTTCTGAAGCCCACGGAGCTGCAAACTAAGTGGTCCACCCGGGGGGCACTATACTAGCAAGATTATTTCAGTTGGAAACATGGGTGCAAAACTGAAATCTATGGTAGAACTAGGGTTGCCAACTGGCTCCAGATGTGCCCAACAGGCTTGATCCTGTCCTGGATGCACCCCATTCCATGCAGGGACTTTAGTAATCTTGCTTTTCTTATAGAGTGCAATAGAAAAATCAGAACTACATGTCCCTGCCTGCAATGGCGTAAACCCAGGACTGGATCAAGCCTGTCAAACACATCTGAAGCCAGTTGGCAACCCTAGGTAGAACATCTATGGTGCTTTTTATATACAGTAATTGCAAATTTTGCTCATTTATCAGCACAACTGCTATCATGTATACCCATGCAAATATCTAGCCATTTCCAGTTGCATAGGTGCAGTCCCATTTTCCTAGATTTTCCACCGGATCATTTCACAGTGGCTTGTCTGCTTCCCAGCTGATGGCTCATCTAGTTTAAAGCAGAAAGCTTATGTCTTTCAATAGCCCTAATAAAATGTGTTTTATTTTCTGTCCTTGAGTGTTGCAGTAAACATTTCAGAGCTCGCCAGTTTATGGCCATGATGCGAAAGTCATTAAATGGACCCCATGGGACGTCCCTAGGGATCACAGTGCAGGCTCCTGGTTCTGCTCTACTGAGCTTTTCATGTGTACCGTCTTTTGGAAACGAGATGTAACAGCATATTTTAATTGTAGTTGAGGGGGAAAATTGATCCCAGGGTCATTAAGGTGATTTAAACCATGGTATGGCTACATCCTGGGGCTATATTATTCTTTAACTATGGTTAGCCTAGTCTCTGATGGTCTTTCTCTAGGCTTTTACAGCGCCAGGATAAGAGCTGGGCCATAAATCACACAAAGTTTTGCCTGGTGGTTCACCACTTCACAGTCTCATGAGGAACACATGGGCACATTAGTCAGGCTGTGTTTCAAACTACTCGGATTATTAATGATGCCACTGACAGAAAGAAGTCAACTGCACATATTGTTAAACAGTAGG
Organism: Ichthyophis bannanicus; assembly: GCA_033557465.1. Lineage (NCBI taxonomy): Eukaryota > Metazoa > Chordata > Amphibia > Gymnophiona > Ichthyophiidae > Ichthyophis > Ichthyophis bannanicus. The sequence continues at coordinate 811,719,102 of CM066036.1, forward strand.
AAAAACTAGTCTTCAAAATATCAATCTGTTTCTAATTGGATCGCTTCCACCTTTGATCTTATTTCTATGTTTCTATTCCTTGAATGCTACTGAATTTGTGTTTCTCTGATAAATCCACTCACTTAATAATAAAAGATGTGAACCTGGTGTGTTTTGTTTTGTTTTTTTTGGGGGGGGGGGAGGGCTCAGCAGCTTCCACCCCTCCTCCTTTGGGTTTCCAGCTCAATTAAAACAAGCCTCTATTGGGTTACATCCCAGGAGCCTTTCTTTACAGCTACCCAGGGACTTTCCTGCTCTTTGGACCTCTCCCTCGAAGCTCAGCTCAGCTCAGCTCGGGGACACAACTTGTGGCTCCTTCCAAAACCTGACTGATGAGAACCCTAAATCCGACCCCAAGGTGTTCCTGTTGCATGATAACTGGGCTCCTTCTCTAACATCCCCAACCCCAGCTAACCCAGGGAACAGAGAAGTTGACTACTCTTTATGCCAGCATCTGGGCCAGTCAGACTGCACCTTTGGTTTCAGCCAGACCTCTGATTTTCTTTAAAAAAATTTCTGCTGTGTATCCCCTCTTTGGTTTCTATGGTATATCCATGCCGGGCATCTGTAGTGCACCCATGGAATCCTTAATGAAAGTTCACTATAGCCCTTACGGCCAAACTTAAAGCACTTGCACTATGTTCTAAATCCTGAAGGGAGGATTAAATAATTGCACAAGAGCGCTATGGTGCTTTTTCCACATTTTATAGCAAACATTCATTTGTTTTGGAATGGGGGTAGAGAGGTTTTGGCGGGCATCAAGTTTATGTATTTGTCAAATCCTGCATTAGCTGTGAACTGCAGAAAATTCAAAAGTCCACTTCCATTTTATAACATATGGTTTATTGAGTTTTCTATACTGCCTTTCCCAAGGGACAAAGCAGTTTACAATAAAAATAACAATCCACATAAAAGAGCAAGACCTCCAATCTTTCATAAAACTACTAAAGGTTCATTGAATAGCAAAAAGGAGAAAAGAAACAAGAGGCAAAAGGAGACATACTACATGCGATCCTAAGGCTTCATCCCGGGACCCCCAAATGTTCGTTCAAACAGAAATGTTTTAATCAATTTATTTAACATCTTTTTTATACCATCTTTCTACCAGTCAAGACAGTTTACATAGAACTTGATGCATACAAACAGGGTAACTTAAACAGTGTAAGTTTACAGGTAATGCCAAATTAGTATTAACATTAACATTGTACATGTAATGCAAGAAGTGAGGTAGGGTTAGGTAGTTAGTTGGATAAATTTATGTACAGTGCAAGTAACTTGGTAATAAGGATATGGGTAGCTCTAGGTGTTGTTATTGGGAACCAGATCATGGGCTGGGAGGGTATCTGCCTCATAGAATTCAAGGAATAATTGAGTTTTTAGCTTCTTTCAGAAGTCACCCAAGTATTCAATGGTCCTTAGATGAGGCGGTAGGACATTCCACATCATTGTGCCATAAGAGGAAGAATGCCCTGGAATATATTCGTTGTTTGCTCTTGAGCTTTAATGGAGGTATCTCTAGTAGATTAAGTATTAGTTGTTTTTTTATTAGAGACTGTAGGGTTATGGATTATCTTATGAGTATTGAGAAATATTTTATACTTGATTCCAGATAAGATGGGGAGCCAGTGGAGCTGCTTGAGAATTGGAGTGATGTGGGTTTGACATTGCGCTCCTTGTATTATTCTGGCTGCCGTGTTTTGCATGAGTTGTAGAGGGTATAGGCTCTGTTTTAGACAGGCCTTGGTAAATTGAGTTGCAATAGTCCAAGATGGGATTTATCATGGCTTGAGACACTGTGCGGAAGTCTCCTGGGTTTAGAAGGGGAGCATAAATTCTTCGGGATTCTAAGTTTGTAGTATACAGCTTTGGTAGTGTGTTTTATTTGAGCTTCTGGTTGCAGGCCCTGATCTAGAATAACTTTAAAGTATTTAACCTCTGTCTCGATTGTGAGATCTGTGGAACCTATCTTGATTGTAGCTGAAGGTTTGAAGTTGTTGTTTTTTGTAATGTGTAATACTTCAGTTTTGTTGAAGTTGAGTTTGGAGCCAGTGAGTTATTTCTATGAAGCATTTGGTTATTGTAGAGTAGTCTGGAGTGGATATAGCGAAAGGTGTGTTAATCATAATGTCATCTGCATAAATTTTGATAATTGATGTCAAACTTTTGGATGATAGCACACAGTGGCTGGATATAGATGTTCAAAAGGACTGATGAGAATGATGAGTCTTGAGGAACACATTGGTTGAGGGAGTATAGAAGGGATTTCTGAGATCTGATCTTAATTTGTTGTGTGCGATCTGAGAAGTATGATTGGAACTATTTGAAGGTAGTGCCTTGTAGCCCAATATCATGAAGTCTGTTGAGGAGACATTGGTGGAGGACGGAGTTGAATGCTGTGGAAATATCTAAAAATATAAGCCTTTGAAGGGGTTTTCAATGCCCTTGATGAGGGCATAAAGCATGGGGTGTGAGAAGAGTTTCCACTCTATGGAAGGGCGAAATCCATTTTGGTGTTGGTCAACAGTCGTGTGCTTGTTTATGTGATCTTGTAGTTATATCTGAACTACTTTTTCAATGGCTTTGGCTATGACTGGGATGCTTGATATGGGTCTGAAGAGGCTGGGAAGCTTGGGTCTAGATTGTTTTTCTTTAGGATAGGGCTGACGGAGGATTGTTTAAGCAAGGGTGGTATGAAGCCTTGTGTAAGGGAGTTATTGATCATTTTTGCAATAAAAGGTTTAAGTTGAGACCTGGAAATCATGATCCAAGAAACAATATGGATCCAATGGAGAGGCAGTAGTATTTATGTTAGTGATTATGGTGTCAAACTGCTGGTGGCTGATTTTATGGAAGGAATTCCAGCTGTAAGGAGTTATTCTGTTCATTATGGGCAGGAAGAGTGAGTTTTTTATGCTTGCTGGCATTGGGGGTCATTCCAAACCCCCAAATAGCAGGGATGTACATCTTGTGTGGATGTACATCATCTGCTGTTTGTGTGCGGCTGAATCTGTGCCCAAAGCTCCCCGCACACACTGCTGAACTGTACTGGGAGCTTTGGATGGGGGCGGAAGGGGGGAGGGCCAGAGGACCAGCATGGGCAGGCCCATGACCCGGGCATACAGGGATGATTCCGTGCATGGCCCTGTACATCCAGTGTTAGCAAGTTGGACAGGAGACTTATTCCACCTCAGAGGTGGAATAAGTCTGCCCGAGGTTGGTGGCAATCACCGGTGGATTCCCCCCTCCCCCTGATCAGGTAGGAGGATGCAGAGGGTTCCCTGCAGCCTGACCCCAGTTTTGGCAGGCCCCATCATGGGTCAGGTAGTGAGGAACAGCACTCTAATGTGTGTGGTGGGGCATCAGGGCTCCTGCATGGCAACGTGAAGTCATGACACCACATCTCCATACAGGAGCCAGGCTGAGTTAGCCGGGCAGGGCTCTGGACATCTGGGGTTCTGGAATCAGGGTAGGGCCTGGACATCCAGGCCCTAAGCTGCGATTCTGCTCCAGCAGGGATGTCTAGATCCAATGGGAGCAGAATCGGGTGCATCTCTGGGCCATCCAGATTTCTGGACATCCGGACAGCCCGAATGAGCATCTGTGGAACTGGCCTCTATATGTATAGATTGTATGTGGAGAGCCATTTCATGGGGGCTGAGATGGTTGCTTGTGCAAGCGGGGGGGGGGTGTCCTTTGAGAGTGCTTTGGCTATGTCAAATAGCTCCCTGGTTTTGTTGATGTCACTCACGATCAGATTGGTATGGTATTCACATTTAGAGGAGTTTGTTGTTGCACAATATTTATTTTGTATCTCTAGATATGTGGCTTGATCTTGTGAGCTTTTGGTTTTCCTCCATTTATGCTCTAGTCAATGTAGATTGCATTTCTGTGCCTTTAATGTAGTGGAGCACCATGGGCTGAAGTGCTGGCATTTGTTTTTGGTAGTCTTTGTTAGTGTCTGGACTGCAGATGATAATGTTGAGTTCCAAATATTGTACAGATCTTCAATGTGGACATCGGCTGAATTGGTTGTGAGGCGAGGTAGACCCTTCTGAATGAAGGCTTGATTGTCAAATAGAGGAAATCTTCTTTTTTTTGAGGTAGCATCCAGTGCTGGGGTTCTTTTGTGTGGATGAGTAAGCATGAAGTTTATCAGGCTATGGTCCGACCATGGGACAGGCGTTATTGTTGAGAGGTGTTGGTTTGAAGGCTCCGGAACCAGCATTGTGAGTGTTGGGATATCACTTGCTTGAAGATACACCAGGCTCTGGAACCAGCGCTGTGTGACAGTATTCAGGCAGACTGCTGGAGCCCTGCATTCTGTGCCTATTTGGTCCACTCTTGCCGCGCCCCCTGACGACATCTGTGGGGGCCTTAAAATGCGGTCCCGTGCCATGTGTGTAGGGAGATCACTTTTGACAATTCAGTTTTAAAGAATTATTGTCAAGTCACTACTTTTATTTATTTATTTAAAACTTTTTATATACCGTCTTTCTACGATTCAAGATGATTTACATGGAACTTAAAATAACAGTGTAGATACAGCTGTTGTACAGACAACAAGAACTTTTTGATGGTTAATAGGCATATATAGCAGTTAACCATAACTTTTTACATATTTACAGGAGGGTGTTCGGACCCTCCTACCTTTGCTAGGCATGCATTGATGTGGGTGAGGTCTAGATTCTGTCTGTCTATGTATGTAATAAGTAAAGTATCATCCGCATAGATGTATGTGAAAATGCCCAAATCTTGGATAAGGGAAGTCATGGGACTTAGGAAAATATTAAATAGGAGGGAGAGAGTATTGAACCCTGTGGGACTCCACACTCTAACAGCATTGCTGTAGAGAGAGAATTATGGATATGTACTTGGCAGCTGCGTTCTCTTAAAAAAGAGGCAAACAAGGTAAGAACAGTCCATCTGATGCCACAATCATCTAGATGGGAGAGTAAGATGTCATGATCGACACGATCACATGCTGAGGATAGGTCTAGCGAGGTATCCAATGCTATCTTTCCATGGTCTATATGGCTATGTATTTCACTAAGTACAACAGCAAGAATCATAAGAATCATCTCCGTACTTTGTCCTGCTCAGAACCCTGATTGACGTGAGTGTAAAAAATGAGTACGCTCAATATGATCTGAGAGTTGGGTAAAGCACTCAAGCAGTTTAGAAAGTAATGGAAGGTTCAAAATGAGAAAGTAATTGGAAGGATCCTGTGGGTCTAGATGCGTATTCTTCAGGCTAGGGCAGACTAATGCCTTCTTCCAACAGTTGGGGACCTGACCAGATGCAAGACTGTTGTTTAGGGGGATGCATACAATAGAGGAAAGATTCAATGATTGCTCGGCCAGCCAGATGGAGGGGATAGGGTTAAGACAAAGGTAGTTTTCTTGATTGAAGTTATCAATTTATCCACTTTGGCTGGAGTGAGAGAGCTGAAACTGTCCCAGTTTTGTGAAAGATTTTTGACAGGGGAGTTAAGTATACTGGGTATTTATTTTTATTTATTTATTTTATTTTTATTTATTTACATTTGTTATATACCGCGCTATTAAAATCAGTGCGGTTCACAATGAACAGAACAATGCAACAATGCGTCGAATAGCACAATGCACTTACAAAGAACAGGGAAGTAGCTTGAGGAGAACTGGGGAAAACTAATTACACAACATTCTTACAGAGTAATAACTATTTACAGGAAGTTAAGTAGAGCTACAGAGTGTGCATAGATGAGCTGGAATGATGGCACCAGGAGATAAGTACCAGGGGTGAGTTGATTAACCATTCTCCAGTTGGGTTAGATTGTTGATGCAGTTAGAGAGGGGGGTCAAAGGGCACATCCTGAGTTTTCTAGTACTAGTGTCTGGATAATGTATCTGGAATAGATGGTATTTTAGAGCTTTTCTGAATATATTGTTGAATTGTGTAACTCCTTGTTTATTGTAAACCGCGCTGATGCTGAATAGTGCGGTATATAAGAGACTATAAATTCCGGTGGGAAGGGCATTCCAGGCTGTGGGAGCATAAATCGAGAAGGCCCTACTGGTGGTTGCCTGCATGCATTTTGTCATCATCTTAGGTACTTCTAAAACATTCAGCATTGCGGATCTTCTGTTTCTGTTGTCGGGCAGGTTATTGATCAGTTTGCTGATGGGTGTGGGAGGCTGGTTCTTCAGTGCTTTGAAAGTCAGGACAAGTGCCTTGTACTGGATTCGGGCCTGTAGTTGTAGCCAGTGGAGTTCCTTCATCACTGGTGTTATGTGTTCAGAGTAGTTCAGAGGAGGAGGATACAGGTACATTGGGACGTAGTTCTTTAATCTTATCTTGGAAGAAGTTTGCAAATATGTCTGGCATGGAGCCTGTCCAAGGAATCATGTGAAGTTCCCGCTGGTGAGTGGAGAGCTGAGCAACACTGAAAAAATGGCCTTAGGTGAGTTGGATGATTTATTAATTAGCGTGGCCTAGTTTATATGTTTTGTCTTCAGAACCTGGTTATGATTAAAAAAGATGTTGCTCTCTAAATCAGGTGATCTGGATTTTCTCCAGAGCCTCTCGGCCAATCTGGTTTTGTCACTTTATTTATTTAACAGGATTTTTATGCTGTCTTTCTACAAGTCAAGACGGTTTACTAGTAACTCAGTGTAGTAACATGAAACAGTTCAAACAGAAATGCACGGTACATTGAACATAATGAATACATTGTAACTCACGCTACAACAAACACTCAGACAAGTAGCCCAACTATGTACATGTTGTGATACAGCACTGTCATTGCTTAGAGTTCAAGGTGAATGTTCGGTGCGCAGAGATACTGTGCTGATTAAGTGTCATTTGTTGCTAGGCCATAGTATTCTGTGAATAGTAGTGTTTTCAGAGATTTTCTGAAGTCTTGTAGGAGTTGAATGTCTCTTGTTTGTGGTGGAAGTGAGTTCCATAGTACCGGGGCATATAGCGAGAAGGCCCTGTTATTGGTCCTTTGGCTGAGTTTTGTTTTTTCTGCTGGGATATCCAGCATGTTAGACATGCCCTGCCTTGTGGGTCTGTTACAGCTGCGGATTGATATTAAGGTATGTAGAGTGAGTGCTGAGGCATTATGAATGATTTTGTGTGTGTTGATAAAGATCTCATATTTGATTCTTTGTGATATGGGCAGCCAGTGAAGTTGCTTGAGGAGTGGCGTGATGTGGGAATGGTGAGCTTGTCCTAAGATAATCCTTGCATCTGTGTTCTATGCTAACTGCAGTGGATATAGTGTGCTCTTTGGAATGCCTTGATATATTGTGTTGCCATAGTCGAGCAATGGTGTTATTACGGCCTGAACTACGGATCGGAAGTCGGCTGGTGAGAGAAGTAGACATTGATTTTTTATTACACGGAGCTTGTAATATATTGTAGATGTTATATGGTTTATGTGTGGAAGCAGAGTGAGCTGTTAGTCCAGTGTTATGCTGAGGTATTTTATTTAATTTTTGATGTTAATTTGGATGTTGTCCAATGTGATTTTTGGTGATGGTGTGAAGTTTAGGTTTCTTGTGATGTGCAGTAGCTCTGTTTTAGTATGGTTTATGTTGAGGTTGTGTGCCTTGAGCCATTTGTACATCGCTGTGAAGCAATTGTTGAGCTTTGTGTAGTCAGGGGCAGTTGTTGTGAAAGGGGTAAAGAGGACTGTGTCATCTGCGTAAAGTAAGCTCCGTATGTCAAAGCTCTTGATCATATTGCAAATTGGTTGTAAATAGATATTGAAGAGGATGCAGGAAAGCGCTGATCCTTCTGGTATACCTTGTCTGAGGGAGAAATGGAGGGATGTGGTTGATCCTATTTTAATTTGTTGTTAAAGGTTGGACAGGTAGGAATGGAACCATTTTAAGGTGCTGCCTCGTATTTTCATTTGCTGTAGTTTGTTTAGGATTAGCTGGTGCAATACTGAGTCAAATGCCACAGAGATATCTATGAATAGCAAGATGAATCAGGATAATTTTTCTGTGCCTATCATTAGGATGTTGAAGAGGTAGGCGAAGAGGGTTTCAATTCCATGGTTAGGTCTGAACCTGTGCTGCTGCAGGTCTAGGGGAGCATGCTCGTCTAGATGTTCCTGGATCTGTGATTGAACTGCCTTTTCAATAATCTTGGCTATGAAAGGAATGCTGGATGTAGGTCTGTAAAATGTTGGGTTTGTTGGATCTAGTGTGGGTTTCTTGAGTATGGGTCATATGGAGGATTGTTTGAGCTTGGGTGGGAGATTTCCTTGTTTTAGGGAATCGTTGACCATGGAGAGAATGAAGGATATGAGGAGTTTTCTTGCTGCTTTGATCCAAGATACTGGGCAGGGGTTGAGATGGTGGTGTTGAGAGCAGATATGATATTAGCTAGTTGGTTGGTGCTAATGGGATTTAAGGTGGTCCATTGGTTGATGCATTCAGGCTAGACGTCTATCTGTTGGGTGTCTAGTTCAATGTCTTCTGCATTTTTATTTTTGACTTGTAGGTGTAGTGCCATGAGGTATGGGCTGAGTGTTTTATGTATAGCTTTGTGATGGGTTCGATGTGAGGGAGTTGGCTATATTGAATAGCTCTCATGGTTTATTGATTGATTTTTTGATGAGGTTTGTGCAATATTCATTTTTGGCCTTCTTGGTGATGTTGTGGTTTTTCTTTAGCTTTTGCATGTAGTGCATTTGTGTTAGCTTGTCTGGGATGCATCTCCATTTTTTCTCTAGGTGGCATAGAACACTTTTAAGTTCCTTCAATTCAGATGAAAACCAGGGGGCAATTCTGCTGCATTTGGAGGCTTGGGTGGTTGTTGGAGTTTGTGAGCATCTAGCATTGTTGTGTTCCAGGTATTTATTAATGTATCTATGGCATCCAAGGGGTTGTGTTCTGGCAACTGTGGTGCAATTTTGCAGGTGAATTATTGTATGTATATTGATACAAATTTTCACTTGGTGGGTTTGTATTTTGTTCTCTTTTTCGCTCCGTGTAGGTGAGGTGGTGTGAATGTTATCTGGTGATGGTCTGAGCAGGGTACAGATGAGATGAGTGGTAGTGGTGGTTTTGAGTCATTGTTTGATGGAAAGAAAATAAGGTCTAGTGTGCCTCCTTTTGTGTGTGTGGGATCTTAGACGATCTGTAAGTATTGCAAGTCACCCATGGCTTCTAAGAATGATGATGCTTGAGATTTGGTTACTGAGGCCAGTTTGAAGTCACCCACTAAGAGGAAGGTGTTTCATTTGGTGGAATATGCAGACGACATCTAGAATATTTGATAGCTTGTTGGGGTTGTATGTGGGAGCTCTGAAGGCTAGGTAGATGGTGTACTGCTTATTTGATATGGTTAGGAGATCCAGATTAAGTATAGATATGGTGTCGAGTTGCGTGAAGTTTAGTTGTTTGCTGATGAAGATACATACTTTACCACCCCTTCCGGGTGTTCTTGGGTAATTGAGTATGTTATGTGTATCCGTGTTTAGTTGATTTATGAGGACATTGTCTGTTTGTGCCAGCCATGTTTCTGTTATCAACATGATATCTATCTTGTGATCTACAATAAGATCGTGAATTTTTTGTAGTTTGTTGTACCCTGATCTGGTGTCGATTAAGGCACAGGTTATTTCTTTGGTGTTGGAGAGGTTCTGCAGTAATGTGCTGTTACTTATAAGAGGAATTCTGATGAGGTTGGTATGGTTGATGGTTCTTGGAGGTTGCCAATAGCTCCATTTGTATATTTGCTTTATGTGCCTATGGTTGTATATGATGTGGACAGCATTGCCACAGAAGTAAGGGGTTGCTTTGCTTCTTGAGAAGGAGAGTACCAGGGCAAGGATGGTGAGCCATATTATCCACTGGTTCATGGTTCGTTCATGGTGAATCTATGTGTGTATCATTGCTTAGGTGTGGATGAATCTGTTGTACTTGCTGTTATGGTTCAGTATGCTTGATGTGCTCTGATGAGTTGTGTGTAGTTTGAGTAAGTTGTATTGGAGAAGGCTTTCTTGTTGTTTGGAGTGAGCAACTTATTATTTAGATGCTTGTGTCATACGTTGAGAGGCATAATGTGTGGAATATCAGCATCAGCGTGGTGCAGTGGAGTGGTGTTAACAGTTTTATACAGTCTGTGGTTGGAGAGACTGCTGCTGTATTTGCCTGGGGATTGTGGTTGGTGGCTCCTGCAATTTGTTTGTTTGTAACAACTATATTGTTGTTATTGTCCTCATCCATGCCTAAGGGCCACTCAGGCACAGGCCCGCCAGGGGCAAGCATACCTGGAGGTACCTTTGTTTTAAAAATTAAAGTCTGGAGTTCCTGCTGACCCTGCTCTCTAACGATGTGTTTCCTTACCATTCCCCTAGACATATCCTTTTCCCCAGCTATTGCATTGTCTATCTTGACTAGATTGTAAGCTCTGATGAGCAGGGACCATCTTTTACATGTGTCTGTGCAGCACTGTATACACCTTGTAGCACTATAGAAATGATCGGTAGTAGCAGTAGTAGTTTATGTAGCTGTCCCAACGATGTCCATGTTTCTAACATCGTGTCTGAACTTGAAATGTTTTCTCCTGGACATTATTTCAAAAATGTGCCTTCACAAGATTTACATCTAATCCCTTGATGAGATTTTGCTATACTTGGCATTTATAAAATAGACATAAAATAACTATTCTTTGGGGGTTTTTTTTAAAAGGTGCCCTGTTATGAAATTAATCCCAATTTGGCAGCAATGTAAAGCTATCACACAAATAACGTTATCCAAACATGAACTTGACCTCATTTATTTGAACCAACAATTGAATAATTTAAAAGTATTTTTTGTGGGGTTGATTGCTTTGATGTGTTACAGTCTGTTCCTCCTGTCTTCAATGTTCTCTAAAGGGATCAGACGGATGGCACAGGTCATCTTAATGCATTTCAGCTTCCAGCAGAGGTCACTGTGGTTACAGCTCAGGACTTTACGCCTGCTCCATCTACTCTCAGCATGAATACATCACAAAATGGATTTTCTGCCTAACATCCTATAGTGCAATCACTACTGACGAGTTATGGGCCTGGGAGCTTATTGGATAAGGAAATCAGACACTCTACCAAGCACACAAGGAGTGGAAAAAAATGTGCATGTTGGTATCCTGTATCCTTGATCTTTCTGGTCTGTGATCGTGTGTGAACTTCAACATGTTTGTTTCGCAAACCAAACACAGGGCAGCTTTCCTTAAAATGATGATGTGTGCATAACATTACCAGATTTTGGTGTGCAAATCTGGGACATCTAGGTGGACGGGGTAGGAATTTCTTTCTCCCTTAAATATTCCCAAAATATTTAGAATCTAATACTGCAAAGTCTTACAAGGGGCAGATATGTCCAACATGTTAACTCTGTGCCAGTCACTCCTAATTAGCTGACACAATCCAGCTCTTCACAACTGTAACTTCTATGTGGACATAGTTTCAGGTTGAGAAACTTCAAACTAGGTCACAGGATATTTTAAACTGATGAGCCTTTTGCTCTGGCTTGATTTCATAGCTCAGTATCACTTTCTCAGATCCCAGAGTCTTCCTCCCTTTTTTTTCTGTCTCTTCTTTTTTCTTTTCATCATCAGTACTGGATTTAATTTTCTAAGGAGCCTGTAGCGTGGTTCTCTGCCATCATACCTGTGGGCACAGCAGCAGAGAGCACACACTATGCTAAGGTTTAGAAACAAGCCCCTAAATCTTTCTAGCCCTTTCTCTTCTCTTCATTTTTCTTGTCCTCTCCTTTCCTTCTCCTCATAAGTCTCTCCCCTACTTCTCATCTCCTTTCTCCATCATTCTATTCCCATATGTTCTCTATTTTTCTAGGGATACTCTCTTCCTCCATGCCAGTAATTTATCTTATTCCGCCTTTCCTGATTTTTATCACCTAGTATTCTCTCTCTTCTACTACACCATCACAGTTCCCTCTGCCCCAGTGCAATTACTTCCCTTCTTCCCCTTTCCATATTGCCCCATCATTTCCCAAATCTGTCAGCCCTACCCATCATTTTCTACCCCCTCCCATGTTCCAGTACCCCAATTCTATTCCCTCCCCACCCCAGTTCAGTCAACCCTTTCTCTATCACCTTCTATGCCTTGTTCCTATGCTCTTTCCCTTTCTCCCATCCCAATTCAATTCCACCTCCTCCAGCTATCTCCTCTTGCCCCTGTTTTATTGCCCAATCCCTAGTTTCATTGCCTCTCGTCCTACCCTTGATCCCCCCTCTATCATCCCTCCTCTAGTTGCCCTTTCCTTGATTCTGCTGCCCACATTAGCATTGTCCCAGTAGTTCTGCAGTGTATGTACCTCTTCTCTGCTAGGGATCTGGGTCTGCCTCCTTTCTGTTGGAAGGGAGAGGGCAGAGACAGCCATTTCTTTTTGCCGAAATGCTTCAAAAACTCGCACTCTCTCTTCTTTCATGCTAGCAGCAGGAGCAGAGCTTAACAGCATGGCAGCTTCCCTCTGCCACATGGAGCCAGTGTCATGAGAGATGTGAAAATCCTGTTAAGAGTCACTTCTTTCACTGGTATGGGCAGAGAGAGGGATGGTCGAAAAAGCATAGTTACTCACTTGTAACAGGTGTTCTCCGGGGACAGCAGGAATCAGTTCTCACGTGACATGGATGATGTTGGCATTGGCGGAGCTCATACAGAAGCATCTCCCCAGCTTTCAAAGAAAGCTTTTGGGAGATGTACTACACATGGCCTATCTAAAGGTGCTGTCCCATCAGGACTCCCTCTCCAGGCAGTAGTGAGCTGCAAAAGTATGGATGAAGATCAGGTTGCAACCTGGCAGATTTCCATCACTGGTACGGAAGGCAGATTTGGCACAGAGGTAGCAATGGTCCTGATGCAGTGTGCCCAGACCCAGTGGTCTAGTGAGATCCTAGCCTGCTCACAGGCAAGGGCAATGCAGCTGCCACCCAAGCGGACAGAGTTTGCTTGGTCACTGGAAACCCCAGTCGACTGGTGTCATAGGAGACGAAAAGCTGAGACACTTTGCAGTGACCCTGAGTTCATTGCAGATAGAAGGACAGGGCCCTCTTACAATCCAGAGTATGGAAAACGGTCTCTGCCTTCCTGGTGTGAGGCTTCGGGAAGAAGGTGGGGAGCACAACCTCCTGATTGAAGTGAAAGGAGGACACCACCTTTGGCAGAAACTTGAGGTATGTGCAGAGCACCACCCTGTTCTTCTAGAACCTTGTAGGGAAGATCTGCTATCAGATCCTGGAGCTCACTGACCCTGTGAGCTGGCATGAGTGACATGAGAAAGACAACCTTCCAGGAGAGGTACCGCAGGTGGCAAGTAGCCAGGGGCTCAAAAGGCGGCTTAGTGAACTGTGAGAACACCACATTGAGATCCCACTCCGCCATTAGTGGGTGGATGGGGGGCTTGGACAACAGAAGGCCCCACAGGAAATGAGAGATAAGGGGGTGCATTGCAAAAATGCTCAGTTGTACTCTGACTGAGTTGGACTTCGGTCCCACCTGGGACAGCTGGAGAAGGTACTGGAGTACAAGCTGCACCAAGCAGGAGAACGTTTTCTGGGCACCACACCAAAAATCAGCATCACTAATGCCTTGTCCTATGTTAAACATTGTTCAGTGAAGTCAGTCAGCTTGTATTTGGAGGAACTGCCTGGATGCAACTCAATTCAAGCCAAAATAGATCAACCATCCCCTCCTCTACCTCTGGGGAGAGGAGTTTGAACCTTATCCAAGTCAACTCCCTCATCTGTGGGATTGGAGGAGTGGCCTAGTGGTTGGGGCAAGGTACTTCAGACCAGAAGGTCAGGGGTTCAAATCCCACTAGAGGACAGCAACCTTGGGCTGGAAGGACTGGTGTCTCTAGCCCCACAGGTGCTCCTTGTGGTCTTGGGCAAGCCACTTAACCCTCCATAGTCCATGTTCCCTGTAAAATAGTTATCTCCAAGTTATAATGCCCTGTTCAATGTAATTTCAGTTTGTTCAAAGTAAACCACACTGGTGCAGAATATAAATAAATATGTAGCATTTAGAGTATCTGTTTAGTACTATCTAATTTAATTGATATCTCATGTGTTACAGTACAAGGTTTTTCTTTTAAGGACCCCAACCCCCTCCGTTCCCACATCGCATCATGAGAATTTTTTTGCATATAAATATATAAATTAGCTAAACAAGTATGTACAATTGTTTCAATTTTATTTTTTCAATTGATTTTGTTAGATTTGGTGGAACCTCCGAAACCCTTTTCTGGACGCTTAGGGGGAGCCCTGGGTACCTGGTTGAAAATCTTTAATGCGGAAGATGGCACATACAATGATCCAATCACGTTACACAGGAGTCTTCCACCCGCACTGCCGACAGTAGGTTAGAAGTACTGCGATATCATGCTTTTAGCTGTGATGAGCAGATAGTAACTAGCAAGGAGATAACCTGATCATCTTTTCCAAGTTCAAACACGGGACACTCAATCCAGCTGGCGGGTTCAAATTTAAGGAAAATAAATAATATGTTTATAATTACAATTTTAATTTTAACCCAAAATTTTAATCAGTAGGCAAGGTTTATTTATTTTATTTATTTATTATTTAACAGTATTTCTAAACCGCCTTATCTTAATAATCAAGGTGGTATCACAGCAAGCAATCAGGTAAAGTGTGTGTGTTGTACATGCAGTGAGGATAAAACTTAGTTGTGTGAGGGATGTGTTGGGTGCTTGATTTGTTTGAGCTATATACAGAGTGGGCTATTTACAGTGGTGCTAGAATCATATTTTATATATATTCAGTTGTTTGGGAGGATTGGAGTGCTGTTATCCATTCTCTTAGGTTATGTGATGTGACCATAGTGCTCTATGAACAGCATGGTTTTCAGTTGTTTTCTGAAGTCTTTGAGGTCTGGAGTTGCCCTTAGATCGTCCGGTAGATTGTTCCATATTGTTGGAGCAGCCATGGAGAGAGCTCTGTCTGTTGTGTCCTTGCGTGTGTGCTTGTACTCATTTGGGGTGCTGACTCGGTTGCGTGTTTGACTTCTTCTTTACTTACAAATGTGCCAATCGGGCCTACTTCTTGTATTTCTCTACAGAGTGAATTTTCTTCAAAATAGAAGCATTTCCACTAAGATAATTAAAAAATTCTGGGCAACTCAACTCAAAATTGTACTTTACAATCATTAGACATTTGAGAGTCTCTACATGCAGCTGGGTTTTTTTCTGTAGACCGCACTTTGTTCATGATTGAAAAGTACCTTTCAGTTGACACATTGGAACCTGGCAAACATAAAAATAACTCAACCAGTTAGCATAAATTTGTATATGGTACCTCATTACTTTTGAGGTGTCCAAAAACCTCCTTCCATTTTTTGTCAACCGAGGTGTCTGTTTTTTTCCATTCTTGAACTTTTTCTTCAGAACAAATGACTTAAGACAAGAGAACTCATCAAACAGTTCAATATCATTTATTACTGACTCTAGGCCGGGTCTTGTAGACAAAACATTTTCTAAAGGCGACTCTAGCTCACACTACTCTGGTTGTTTTTGAAGGAGAGTCTGCTGTTGTTTCCCAAGCTCCTGGAAGTGAGAGGTCCACTGATCCAAGTAATCAATGCATGTGGTATAGAAAGATGACATGGATTGCCTGAAATCTGCTTCATCAATGCTGCCCTCTTCTTCAAGATCTTCTATCTTTTTTTCTGATTGTCAGAGGTAAAAACACTTCATTCTTCCTAGTTACTAACTTGTTTCTAAGATCACTGATTACCTTAGCTACCTCTATCATTGAGATTTTTTGAGACTCAATTTTTAAAGTCACATTTTGGAAAATCACTGCCCAACTGTGCAGAAATTACAGCCAAACTTCTGCTGATTCATTCTCAGAAACGTTTTTGATGATAAATGGGCATTTTCCTGGCTCAGAAAATATGATTTCACTAGTTGGAATATTTTAATCAACCTGGTAGTAAAGCCAGCTACCTAGTGTTACTGTATCCGAGAAGCTTTTAATACTCACTCTCAACAAAGCCACACATCTCTTTTTTTTAATTCTTACTATATAAATGTGAAAATGTCTGAACATCTTGTCAACAATAACTTCAATGTCAAATGGTGGGCATTCAGCAGCAGTGCTGATACAATTGTGAGCAATGTGAGCTGCACAGTTTGCATCAATTAAATTACTTCTTAAATCTTTTTACAGCTTGAAAAAATATTTTTACTATCCCTCCTAGCAGCCCCACCAAAATTGCATTTGATATTGTCAGCACACAATGCCAAAACTTTGGATCTTAGCTCATTGGACTCAACTGTATCAAGAATGTCTGAGATTTCACCTTTAACTTCATAGACGTCAAGAACTTTTACCTGAACCCCTTTCTCAGGAAGAAAGTACCATACTAAAATAGAGCAGTCTTTAATGCTTCCATGGTTTGAGAAATCACAAAAATCTGTTAAAGAACTTGTCTCAGAAAGGTCTTTCTTGAGGGAATCAATAGAGTCAGGTTTGAAAATCTAACCCGGGGCATGCTGAACTGGCTTCGGGTTTTCCCTATTCCCCACCTCCCCTTCCCCCCCCCCCTCTTTGCTCCCATCCTGTCTGCCACAATAACCAGGCCCGATCCATTGTTTTGCAATCTCCTTTTATTAGTGGATCTCAAAGGACACAGCTTGTGGATACAAAATATTGCACTATAATAATGACAAATGTAAACTCTGTACAAAATATTATGAACAATAGGCAAACAATAACCACACAATAACCCAAACTATAACTGAACAATAACCAAACGATACACCTGGGCTGGAGTTAAAGTGGAGGGGTCCCTGTAGTCTGGTCGGCGATCCTGGCCCAATCCGTGGCCAGTGTCCTGCCCCTATTTCCTGTCACCAACTGCTCCATGTTGGTGCCTGGGTGGCTCGCTTTGTTCTCTACTTCCGGTAACCGAAGCCTGGTCCCCCCCCCCCTCTTACCTGGCTCAGACACCCCTCAGCTCAGTACCCGGGTCTCCCTTTTGTTCTGAGGTAACCCTCCCTTTGCCCTATTCCTTCAGTGAGGTCCCGCCACCAGGAGGGCTCGCGGCTTGACTCACCCCAATGTGAGTACCAAACCAATGGCCTGCCGCAAGCCCTCCAGGAATAGTTCCAGGCTGATATCATTTAAGTGGACCCCATCTCCCAAGTACATAGTCTCATCCCCAGCCAGAATGCCCTGGTGTTCCACGACCACCCTGCCTAATGCCTGCATGAAGGTCCCGACTTCTTTGTTCATCTTTCTCCTGCTCTTTACAATGTCTTTTGGGTGGTCTGCTCCCCTCCACCTTTGCCCTGGGATGACGTGAGATCAGATGACCCTGGACCCCAGCTTGGCCCACATCCAAGCCATGTCTGCCTTCATCCTAATGATGAGGTCTACTTCCTTTGTGTAGGCCAGATCATTGCCCCCAAGGTGCAGAACTACTAAGTCCGGTGGGTGGTGAGCCTGTCTCCAATCGGTGAGGGTGGGCCTCAGCTGGTCCCACCACATCCCTCTCTTTCCCAACCAGTGTACACGGACATTGTTAGGGTGGAAACCGAGCTGCTTGCCACAGTGTCACCCCATTGTCCTTTCTCCTGCCCGGTAGACATAGGAATGCTCCACAATCCAGACTGAAACTTCCCTCGGACCTGGTGGGCAAGATGGAAAGCAGCGTAAACAAGCATCATTATTGCTTAATGTACAGTTTATACCTATGGGAGGCCCACCTCCCAATTGCCTAAATCTGCAGACTATGCACTGCGGTGGCCGCACCTGTCCTAAAGGAATTCAGCATCAGCCTGCTGGTCTCGAACCCTGTCACCCTTACTGCCTTCAGCCACAGACGGAAACTGATACTGGGAGAGGCAGGATCCATCCGCATTATGCAGCAGGAGCACACCCACCTTCGGATGAACCCACAAATACTCTCACATGGCTTTGACCAGGCAAAGCGCCTGCAATGTTGTAGCATTCAGCCATACTGTCTCCCCTTTCCTGAACTGGTCAGACTTCGACCAGGCCAGGAACAAGCGCACCCTGTCACCCCCCACTGAGGCATCCTTCATTTTCATGGCGGTACTTGCTATGTCCCCATGGATTGGGACAGGATCTCGCTCATGTGGAAAGCCCCAAAGAACATCAGCAGCATAGCTAGCCTAAACCGTTTGTCCTCAAACCCCTCCCTGGTGACATTTGATGCCCATAGCATGACCTCTTCCAGCATGGGTAGGGTGACCAGCAGGTGCCCGTCTAGCCATGGCACAGCCTTCCTAGCCCAGCCCTCCATCACTTTTCACATCATGAACTCTTTCGTGACATCCCTGTACCCCCCAATTTGATGAAGAAAACCACTCTAGTCAGTGTCAGCTTGGCCTGCCTAACCATCACCCCCTCAGCCTGTAAGTGCATCATGAACTTGAGCAAGAGGCCTGCTGTCACCCCCCGCTTGTGATTGGCTCCCCACTGAATGATGAAGATGTCCAGACGACCCCAGGCTCTCCCATAGGCTCTCCAGGTGCTGGCTGACTGTGATGCCAAAGGTCCACATCTCCGTGAGCATGCCAGCCAATGTGAACACAGTCTTCGGGGCGAGCTGCTAAAAGCGCTAGAACTGGAAATGAGAAAGAGCGTCAGCTATCTCATTGCTCTCCCCTGAGATATGTTGTTGTTGTTGTTAAGTGCCGTCGAGTCGGAGTCGACTCATGGCGACCCTCTGGATAGTTATCCTAAATTGTGTTAAGTCTTCAGTCAGGCGGCTCATTGTTGACAGACTGGTACCCGTAGCTGCTGTTATTGTATCGATCCATCTCATTGCTGGCCTTCATCTTTTGCGTTGACCTTCTATCTTGCCAAGCATGATGTCTTTCTCTAATGATCTCTCTCTCCGCATGATGTGTCCAAAGTATGAAAGTTGAAGTCTTGTCATCTGAGCTTCTAAAGAAAGCTTAGGTTTGATCTCCTCTAGTACAGACTGGTTTGTTCTTCGGGCAGTCCATGGTATACACAGTATTCACCGCCAGCACCATAATTCAAAGGCATCAATTTTTTTCCTGTCTATCTTTTTCACTGTCCAGCTTTCACATCCATCTGATGCTATTGAAAATACCATGGCTTGAACAAGTCAAATCTTTGTATGGAGAGAGACATCTCTGCTCATCAGAATCTTATCTAGGTCTTTCATAGCCATTCTGCCAAGAGCAATGCGTCAACTGATTTCTTGACTGCTTGTTGCTTCTTTATTGATAGTTGATCCAAGTAGGTTAAAGTTATTCACGATTTCAATTTCTTCTCCTTCGACGATGAACCTGTTGATTATGTCAGTTGTCATGATCTTTGTCTTCTTTACATTAAGGTGCAGGCCCATTTTGAGACTATGTTTTTTGATTGTGAGAAGCAAATGTTTCAGATCATCTTCACTTTCCGCCAGTAATGTGGTATCATCAGCATAGCGAAGGTTGTTGATGAGTCTTCCACCAATCTTCACACCTCTGTTGTCTTCATACAATCCTGCTTCTCTGATGATTTGTTCTGCATATAAATTAAACAGGTAGGGGGAAAGTATGCAGCCTTGTCTTACACCTTTGCTTATTTTAAACCATTCTGTTTCTCCTTGTTCTGTTCGAACTGTTGCTTCTTGATCAATGTACAGATTGTGCAAGAGAACGATCAGGTGTTCTGGTATACCCATGCTCCTTAATGTGGCCCAGAGTTTCTCATGGTTTACACAGTCAAAAGCTTTGCTATAGTCGATAAAGCACAAATAGATATCCTTTTGGTATTCTTTAGTCTTTTCAAGGATCCATCTCACATCCGCAATGATGTCTCTCGTTCCTCGCCCTTTTCTGAACCCTGCTTGCACTTCAGGTAGTTCTTGTTCCAGGTATGATTGTAGTCTCTTTTGAATAATCTTCAGTAGAATCTTGCTGGCATGTGGGATCAGAGCGATTGTGCGATAATTTCCACAGTCAGTTGGATCACCTTTCTTTAGTATTGGTATAAACACAGATCTTTTCCAGTCAGTTGGCCATGATGCTGTCTTCCATATTTCTTGGCAGAGCCTTGTAAGTACGGTAACAGCTGCATCAGATTGCTATAATACTTCTATGGGAATGCAATCAATGCCTGGTGCTTTGTTCTTTGATAAGGCTTTCAATGCTGCTTCAACTTCTTCTTTCATCACCAATGGTTCCTGATCATAAGGTACAGGTTGAAACGGCTGTTGGTCCACTTGATCTTTATCATATAAAAACTCTGTATATTCCTTCCATCTTTTCTTGATCTTCTCAGCATCATTCAACATAGAACCTTGAGCATCTTGTAACATTCCAATTCGAGGCTGGAACTTTTTCTTTAACTCTCGTAGCTTTAGAAAAGCTGATCTTGTTCTTCCTCTAATAGTTTCTGCTTCTATTTCCTTGCATGCGTCATTGTAGTACTTTTCCTTGTCCTGTCTTGCTGCACGTTGGAAATCTCTGTTGAGTTCTGTGATTGTTTTTCTTTCTCCTCTGGCTTTAGCTTCTCTGCGTTTCTGGGCAATTTTCAGAGTTTCTTCCATCATCCATTTTGGCCGTTTTTTCATTTTTACCTTTTGTAGAGACTTCTCGCTTTCTTCCAACACAACCTTCTTGATGTCATTCCATAACTCTTCTGGAACTCTATCATTTGTATCTAAAGCAGCAAATCGATTTTGCAGGCAGTCTTTAAATTCCAGTGGTATATTCTCAAGGTCATATTTTGCTGCATTCATGAGTGGTTTGCTCTTTTTCAGCTTTAGCTTGATTTTGCATACTAGTAGTTGATGATCTGTACCACAGTCAGCTCCAGGTTTTGTCTTTGTTGATGTTATAGAGCTTTTCCATCGTTGACTTCCACAGATGTAGTCAATTTGATTTTTATACAATCCATTGGGTGAAGTCCATGTGTACAGTCACCACTTGTGTTGCTAGAAGAAGGTGTTCGAGATGAATACATCGTTGGTCTTGCAGAATTCTATCAGTCTTTCTCCAGCTTCATTTCTGTTGCCAAGTCCATATTTTCCAACTACTTTGTCTTCTTCTTTGTTGCCAACCTTTGCGTTCCAATCACCCATGACTATCAGGATATCCTGTTTGCATGTTCTGTCAATTTCAGCTTGTACTTGTTCATAGAACTCTTCAATTTCATTCTCTTCTGAAGCTGTTGTTGGGGCATATACTTGAATTATAGTTGTGTTGATAGGCATTCCTCGTAGACGAATAGAGATTAAGCGTTCGCTGACTGCATTGTATTTCATTACAGTTCTTGCAAGTTTCTTCTTTATTATAAATGCAACACCATTTCTTCTTTGTCTTTCATTTCCAGCATAGTAGACCATGTGATCTTCTGATGCAAAGTGCCCGATGTCAGTCCATTTCAGTTTGCTGACACCCAACAGCCCCTGAGATATGCCTGGCTGTAATAAAGGCATTCAGTTCCAGGCTGAGCAACACCAGTCTCCTGACCAACTGCATCACTCTCTCTAACTATGCTGTTTGTTTATTGATGGTGAAAACCACCACCACGTTATCTGAGTGGAACACTAGCCTCCTGTCTGCAAACCGGTGCTTCCAGATGGCCATGGCCATGGCCACCATGATCAGAAACATCTCAAAGAATCTAATCTCCTTGTTTACCCCACTCCGGTGCCACTCGGCCGGCCAGCACTTGTGGCCCTTAAAATAAATTCCCTTAAAATAAATTCCAAAGCCCCCCTCCCCGTGGCATCTATTAATAGTTCCATCTCCCTGTTACACATGGCTAGTGCCCTCCATGCGTTCCTGCTGTTGTAACGGGACAGGAATTGCTGCCATACTGTCGGGTTCCCACTCCGGTGCCACTCGGCCGGCCAGCACTCGTGGCCCTTAAAATAAATTCCCTTAAAATAAATTCCAAAGCCCCCCCTGCAGCATCTATTAATAGTTCCATCTCCCTGTTACACAAGGCTGATGCCCTCCATACATTCCTGCTGTTGTAATGGGACAGGAATTGCTGCCATACTGTCGGGTCCTCCCTCATGGCTGCATTGACCTTAAAGAAGTGGTGCCCCCTGTGGATGCCCTTTGTGGCATCCGCCAACCATCGTATGAAAGCCCAACCCATGGCATCACCCTGCAGACAAAGTTCAGGTACCCTGTTAGTGACTGCATCTGCTGCAGAGTGATCTTCCTTGCGCCCTCCCCCATTTGAACAGCGGCCTTCAAGGCTAATATTTTTTGGACCGGGAGGAGCATCACCATCTCCATGGTGTTGATGTCTATCCTTAGGAAGAACAGAAGCTGAGCTGGCCCTTCCATCTTGTTTTCCACCAATAGTACCCCAGCCCCGTGGCCTTCCTTTGGAATGCCCTCAGGTTCTGCAGGCAACCCTGTTTGTCCCCCGCCAGCAGCAGAAAATCATCCAGGTAATGTATTATTCTGCCTTGGTGCAAAACCTTCTCGACCACCCATTGGAGGATGGAGCTGAACTCCTCGAAATAGACGCAACATATCAAGCACCCCAT
This sequence comes from Ichthyophis bannanicus, assembly GCA_033557465.1. Classification (NCBI taxonomy): domain Eukaryota; kingdom Metazoa; phylum Chordata; class Amphibia; order Gymnophiona; family Ichthyophiidae; genus Ichthyophis; species Ichthyophis bannanicus. Next base: position 811,741,660 of record CM066036.1, read on the forward strand.
TGAGAGGCACTTGTCCATGCAGCCCCAGTGGGTGGAAGCTGTTTGGATATATCAGAAGCAGCCAAAAAGTGGATTCTACATCCATCTTAGTCAGCCATGCCTCTGCCCCTAAACCCTGGAGCAACTCCAGGGCCTGGTCCACGGATGCATATTTCATTGAGCATGCCGCTGGGTCCAGGTGGTCATTTACTGATGCACCATTGGGATAGGACAAGTGGTGTATGAGCCAGAACTCGCCCGGCTCCTTCTTGGACACCAGGCCTAGTGGGGAAACAATCAAGCTGGACAGAGGCTTGCTCTTGAAAGGGGTCGCCATTCTTCCCGGCTCCCGTTCCTTGTGGAGCTTCCACTGGACCACCTCCTTCTGCTCCAGGGTGGATTTCAAGTTCCCAGCCACTCGCTGGCCTGGAGGGCCGTTGTACAGATTAGAGAACCCCATGTGAATCCATCAAGCAACCATTGTGCTTTATTATAATTATATCTCTGTAAATTCCTTCAAGGCCCCTCCATTTATGGGCGTCTGGGCCTGATCCAGCCAGGGGGCCTCAGTGTAGACAATGGTGGTCAGTCCTTTGCTTCATCACACATCTTATAAGCGGGTGCCCTTCCTCTCAGGTGGTACATGCATGCCTGTACTTGCAGGTACTATTAAATCTGCAATTCCTGCCATTAAACAGCTGCCATATGCCCTGGCATGTGGGGTAGGTGGGTGGCAAGGGGGAAGAGCTGCCCTTATCACTGTTAGGACTGCCATCCCACTGAAATGGTTGTGTGAGCCCAGACAACCTACCTGGGCCAACTGCCCCCTGTGACCCCACTTGCTCTATTGCCCTGCTGATCTTGCGCCATCATCTGTATCCACAGGTCGATGTCCTTCCTGTCTCAGCATAGCCCCGAGTTGCCCGCCATGTTATGACGAAACTGCTCATCCTTTTCCAGCCAGGCGATACCACCGTATACCCGGTATGCCTCACATATGCTTTCTTGGTACTGGAAAAGCCCCTGGCAGTGCTCCGGGTGTTCTTTGTGTTCCCAGTACGGGAAAAGCCATGCACCGCTTTGCTATCATCCGTGGGATGGTGTCTGCTTTCCTAGAGACCATTTTGCACCTGTTGCGGCAGCTGAACAATTGTAATTGTCACCGCTCCTCTGTATCAATAAAGAGAAAATCTCCATGTATTTGCCTTTCCAAATTTTCTCTTTTTGGGTGGCCAGCAGGTGACTGTCCAAAGCACTAGTTGTGCATACATATTTGATGCGCTTGAGGTGGGATACCAACCCCCCATCCCCTGCATGAGCACCTCCGATGCTTACCAGAAGGGCACCCCCAGAGGTGGGGCTGGGGAGCAGAGGGTCAGGGTTCCCTGTCCTGCCCCATTGTGGCACCCCCATCACCATGCCAATAGTAGTCACGATCCACATGAGGACCTGCAGCAGTCCCTCGATGCCCTGCTGTTATACCGCAGCTGTCCCCTCAATCCCCCACACTTGGGCTGCTGCCATGACAGCCTCTGCAGTCCCCTGCATCCCCTCTTCCCATTCCTTCACCGCTGCCCCTCATACACTCATTACTGACTGCCTGCTGCCCCTCCACCCTGCCTCCCCCTGACTCCCAGCCCTACTGGCTAGCGAAACAGAAGGCTTGTATTCACCATTCACTCTGACCTCTCCAGGTATCACCATACAGCTTGCACCCGCGCTCTCTGTGGTCATCGCGCCCCTGGCTGACGCTCCATCCATTGAACTCAGGAGAGCCTGCAAGCATCCCACTCCGTGGACCGTGGCTATGGCTCTGACCTGGTTCAAGAGGTCATGCATACCAGGGGCCTTGGTCACCTCTCCCCCCTTGCTGTATGCTGGGGGGAGGTCGCTGGTTGTTGGTTCTTTCGCTGCCCCTCCTGGCCCTGCTGCAGGTTCCATGTGCCACTGAGCACCACGTTGACTCATCTGCATCTTGCCCCCACTGGTCTTCCTTCCACCGTCCTTGTGGCTGTTCTCCTTTCCTTTCTTGGCTGTTATCACCGGCCCTTTGTTCTTCTTTACTTTTTTCCATGCTGGTCTGCCGTCCCTTCCTCTGGAGCGCTGCTGCTTGGCCATGGAGCTCACATCTCGTCACATCACCTGAGCTGATGTCCATACCGCTGCTGGTTTTCTTCTTCTTTTTTTTTTTTTTTAATATTTTGGGTGCCTCACCAGCTCCCCTGGTCAGTCCCCTGGGTCCACACAGTCCTCTTCTTTTTTTTTTTTTTTTGTAAAGTTTTTAGGTTCTACTGAGGGGTTGAGCAAAGTCAGCTACCTTATCCATCTGTGGCCACTAGATGGCGGCCTTCTCCTGCAACTCCACTGCTTCCCTTGCTGCTCTTACCATATGTGCTCCTGTGCTCCTGCCGATAGCAGCATGCTCTTCTCCTTCTCCTGCACCATGAATCTCCAGTCCTGCAGGAGGGGGAAAACACTGCAGAATCTTCCTCAGGGGTCCTGCTCTTCTCCTTGCGCCTGCTGCTTATCAGTGCTGCCGCTGCAACTGCCCGTCGGCCCTGTCTGCTTTTGCCACCGCTTGGGCCTTCACCCCGATGCTGTAACTCATGCTCTCCACTTGCCTCGCTGCTTGGATCCTGCACTCGTTCCCCACCAGCCAGCAGCCTCACCCAGGTAAGCCAGCTGCGTTGCCTGCCACAAAGAGGAAGGGGCGTCTTTTGTCCCTTTCCCTTTCTCTCTGGCCTGGCTCCTCCCTCCCCCTCCCCACCTATGCTGCCTGCCCTTGCCAGTCCCTCCCCCATCTGGGTGCCCTTTTATGTGGCCTGTACCCCATCGGTGCTGGTCCACCATTACAGATGTTTGATTCCATTTTGGTTTGTGTACAAGAGTATTTGTCATCAAAACATTTTTCGGAGCCAACAGCAAGGAAGATGGCCGCTTAGATCCTTACCTCATCCTACCCGGCTGTAAAATCCTTATTGTACCCCGTTTAAGAATTGTGCCAACCCGATCTGGGAGGTGTTTATCCAGCGGTAAACCTACGCGGCTGGAGTACAGTGCGGGAGCTAATTCCGGTGTAAAAAGAGCGAAACTGGACCCCCCCTCGCCTCAAAAAATGGCGGCTGGTCGGGAAGCCTCTCCGTCCATGTAAGAGCTTCTTGCGGAGATAAGGGCGGTGTGAGACATGGTGGCAGCCAACGGGGAGTCGCTTTGTAGCGTGCAGGCTGATATTGGGGAGCTCAAAGAGTTGAAAGGCCAGATAGCCGGGCTTACGGAAAAGGTTGCCGGCTTGGAAATAAAGGTGGAGGTGCATGAGGAACGATTCAAACAAATGTCTGCAAATCATAAGCGCATTGTGAATCTGGAGAGGAGCCTGGAGGAGTTGAACAACAGGACGAGGCGGAACAATATTCAAATTGTTGGAGTTCCGGAGGGGGCGGAGGGCTCCAATATGAAGCTGTATTTGGAGCAAGTGATCCATAAAGTACTGAAGTTGAGTTTCAGCCTGCCTTTCGAGACAGAGAGGGCCCACCTGATCCCGTCGCATCGAGGCCCAAATGCGAGATTGCCGCGCCCAATCATCATTTCTGTGCTGAGGCACACTCAAGCAGTGCAGATTTTGGCTGCGGCGAGAGCGGCTGCTCCGGTGAAATTGGACGATCAGCAGATTGGGTTTTACCCTGACTTCCATAAGGCAACGGTGGAGCGAAGGAAACAACTTTTGGCTTTTCGACCGCGGCTCCGGCTCCTGCAGGCGTGTTATGAATTGCTTTTCCTCGCGCGTCTCAGGGTTACTCTCCATAACCAAACCAGGTCTTTTGAGGACCCAGCTGCACTACGGGCCTTTGTAGAAGAGCAAGAGGCTGCTGTGATGAGATGATCCAGCTCCAGGGGGGCTGAACTGTGCACGATGGACTGGTGTAGTCCCAATGCTGGACTGTAATGTGTGTTTGCTGGGAGTGGGGTTGGGGGCCAGTTTGTGAAATTATCAGTATAAGTGTGATTGCGGTGGGGGGGTATGTGGAGACATTTTGGGTGGCTGGTAACTTGGAAGGGGTATTGCCCCTGAGTGTGTGTTATCTGGGTGTGGGGGGGTGTTATGTGTTAGTTGGGGCATCTGGGTAGGGGTGTTGTATTGTGTTTGAGGGAGGGTGGGGAGGGATAGTGGGGGCATTCTTCTGGCATTGGCTCACCCAGTTAGTGCCCTAAGATGGGTTTTGTGGTTGCCTCCTTGGTGGGTCCTATGGGGTTTTTGTGTGATGGGTGTTTCTTTTGTGCTCTGGGGTCGAAGAGTAAATTGCCTTGCTCGATTAGCTGGGAGCTTTATTAGAATCTTGTTCCACGGGTACGCTTAAAGTGTTGTCGCTGAACGTGAAGGGTATAAACAACCCAATCAAATGGAAAAAGATATTGGTATATTGTAAGAAGGAAAAGGCGGATGTGGTTCTTTTGCAAGAATCTCATTTGTCTTCTGCAGAAGCCCAAAAACTGGGATCAGGAGGTTACGTGGTTGTTAGTCATGCAGCTGCATGGCAGAAGAAGAACGGGGTAATTACTCTGGTTCAGAAGGCGTTGGTGCCGACCGTTGTATCCTCCCACGCTAGTTTGGATGGCAGGTGGGCGGCGGCCTTGGTACAAATAAAAGATAGGAAGCTAGCGATAATCAATATCTATGCTCCCAATATTGATGATATGGGGTTTTTTTCAGAGGATTGCTGAACAGGTGCATGGGCTTTCCAAATATGATATAATTTTGGGAGGGGATTTTAACCTCATATTGGATCCATTGCTTGACTGTCAACCTTTTAGATTGCGGAAGCAACAGCGGGCTGCTATGGTGGTTGCGTCTATCATGCAGGTTGAGGGCCTAGTTGATATTTGGCATTTGCTGCATCCTAAGGAAAGAGGGTATTCCTTTTTTTCACTCCCACATAAGTCTCATTCACGGATTGATTACACAGGTACACTACCAAAAAACTGCCTCCAGTTTTGCAACTGATTCCTATAGATTTTGGGGTGCTGAATCCAGGAAAAATAGCCAAAATGTTCCATCACGTCACGTTTTCTTGCAAAATTAGATTTCTTACCCATATAAGGAATGTTCACATAATTTCTTTTTAGCCGACTGCAGTTTATTTTCTTGGCCCAAAATAGAGGTTGTAATGGTTAACTAACTAGAAACACTCCCTCATGATATTTTAGAGTGTTTTGTATTCATTTTATACATTAACAGGACAATTGGGAGGCGGGGGGCTAAATCCAGTACTCGCGCTGGCGCATGTTCTTTCCTGTTCGCCTCGCCTCGTTCGCTCGCTCAAACACGGTGGTTGCGACATGAACGTTCCTGTCAAATTTCAGTTTCTTGCAAGTTCATTATTACCTTTTGTTTGCTCAGTCGTAATCCAGCTTTATTCCGAAGTGGTTCACTACAGTTGTAGTTTGCAGTGCTGTGTATTTGTGATGGCTCACAGAGCCAGAGGTTGCGTCAACTCTCCGGACAGTTTTTGTTTTATTTGTGGGGAATATACCGTGAAAAAGCGGCAGAGGAACATTTCTGCATTTATTAAAAAAAGTATTTCGCCTATTTCGGTTTGAAGTTAGGCGATCAAGACAAACCGTGGGCTCCTCACAAAGTGTGCAAGACATGGGAGGAAGATCTATGCTTATGGATGAAAGGTAAAAAACAAGCATTTCGTTTCGGAATACCTATGATGTGGCGTGAACAAAAAGACCACAGCAGTGACTGCTATTTTTGCTCTTGCATTGTGAAGGGATACAACTTAAAAAATAAGAACGTAATAAGTTACCCCAACCTTCCCTCAGCAATTAGGCCTATGCCTCATAGCAACGAAGTACCTGTGCCTGAACCACCAAAATCTTTGGATCATATTTGTGTGGACGGTTCTGATCATGATGAGACTCATCAGATGGCTTTTCCCGATGAGTCCAGTACTTCCGAGTTTGAAACTGAACCAGATCCGAAACCTGAACTTTTCTCTCAAGCTGAATTGAATGATTTAGTCCGGGATTTAGGACTCCCAAAAGATCCTGCCCAACTGCTAGGTTCTCGGCTTAAACAGAAAAATCTATTGTCACCAGGAACAACTTTTTATTGTACTGCAACCGCGAGACACAATTTTTGAAGTATTTCAGCAAAGAGGAAGATTTGGTATTTTGCAACGATATATACGGAGTGATGGAAAAGTTTAAACTCAAGTATGATCCTGCTGAATGGCGGCTGTTCATTGATTCATCAAAAGACAGCATAAAAGGTGTTCTTCTTCATAATGGCAACACATTCGCCTCAGTTCCTATTGCTCACTCTGTTATTCTCCAAGAAAAATACGAGAATTTGGCCCTGATTCTTCAGAAGATTCGTTATGATGAGCATAAGTGGATGATTTGTGGAGACTTTAAAATTCTATCCATGCTATTAGGGCAGCAATCCGGTTTCACCAAATATCCCTGCTTCCTTTGCTTGTGGGTTAGCCGGGCCCGCGACCTACACTGGGGGAAAAAGACTGGCCAATTCGGGAGTATTTAAGACCCGGTGAGAAAAATGTTCTTCATGAGAGCTTGGTACTTCGTGATAAAATTCTATTACCACCTCTCCACATTAAGTTGGATCTTTAAGCAATTCATCAAGTCCCTTCCAAAAGATGGTGAGTGCTTTCGTACCTTGCTCAAAGTTCCCCCGACTTTCTGAAGCAAAGCTAAAGGAAGGAGTGTTTGTTGGCCCTGATAAGGAAACTCATTTCAGATGGAGCATTCGCTGAAACGATGTCTGAGAAGGAAAAAGAAGCCTGGATTCCTTCAAGGATGTTGTTCTCAAATTCTTGGGGAACAGGCGGGATGAGAACTATAAGGATATTGTTGCCAGGATGCTCAATGCCTTCAAAGAACAAGGCTGTAACATGAGGCTGAAAGTCCATTTCTTGCACTCCCATGTGAACTACTTTTCCCGAAAACTTGGGCGTACAGTGAAGAACAAGGTGAAAGGTTTCACCAGGACATCAAGGACGCAGAGAGAAGGTACCCAAGGAAGATGGAACACCACTATGATGGCTGATTTCTGCTGGTTGCTGCTGCGGGAAACCCCAGATGAAAAATACGCCAAGCAGCGCACCAAGAGAAGCATTCGGGGGAAGAAGAAGAAACGGGCCCACCAGGAGATTGATTGACCCAAGAATGACTTTAAAATCTAAACTGTGTTGACAAATATTGTGATTTTACTAAACTTTGAAATTTGCTAGTTATTACCACAGTGTCGGATCTCATTTATTAGAATTTTATTTTCACACCATCGGGTGTTTGTCTTCATGTATTGCAATGGTGCGGTTTGCGTTTTCTATTCTTACATACATACCTGTACAACATTTTTTGCACATTTCTTTGCTTTGCTTTGTGTCTAACCTCGCTCTTATATGCTCAATGTTTGTGCACATGTATGTGGCTGTTTTAAGTGCAGACAATTTTGCTACCATCACACTCTATTCTTATGTGCTGCCTTGTTACAATTTTCTTTATTCTTATTTGAATAACTACTAAACAATTAGTATAAAGAATTCATCCAAGAAACTTTTATCTCGATCGCACTCAATCTGAAACGTTCACCTCAAACTGCTAACCCAATGTAGCAAAAAATCTGTACGTGATGGAGCAAATTGGTTACCAGATTTGGATTCAGCGCACCAAAAAACATAAAAATCAATCGAAACATTAGAGGCAGTTTAAAAAAAAATTTTTTTAGTGTACCTGTGTTATTTGCTCATTTCCAAGTCTTTAATTTCGTCAGTAGGGGCTGCTGATATCTGCCCTATGCACATTTCGGATCATGCCGCCGTGACGGTCACCTTGGTGGGGAATCAGAGGAAGGAGGTGAATCCAAGGGTTTTTTTTGATAGGGCTCTGCTTTCAGATGTAAATTTTTGTGAGTTTATGAAACAAGAAATAAAAGCATATTTTGACGTTAACTGTTTAGGTGATACCCCTGTCTGGGCTTGGTGGGGGGCCTTTAAGGCGTCTATGCGGGCGAGAATTACAAGATACTCAATTAAGTTGAAGCGGGAGAACAGGATGAAGGTAGAGGCCCTTGATATACAAATTAAAGCGGGCGAGAGGCTGTTGGCGGCCAGGGATGACTCGAGTGTTCTGCTACACCTGCAAAAGCTGAGGTTTCAATACAATCAACTATTGTATGAGGAAGCAGTGCAGCTTATGCAGGGTCTGCAGTCAGCCTATTATTTGGAGGGAAATAAGTTGGGGAAATTGTTAGCAAATGTTCTTAAGCCTAGGGCCGCGAAAGCTCGGATCGCAGCGTTGAAGGGAGACAAGTCGGAGGCTCTGGTTGATAGTACGGAGATAGCTGCGGAGTTTCGTGCCTTTTTTGCTAAACTCTATTCATCAGAAATTGCAGCTAGTGAGGATGATTTTCAAACCTTGTTAGGGGAATTAGCTCATCCTTCTCTTTCTCCCCATCAACTTGCAGAGTTGGAAAGGGAGATTTCCTGCTACGAAGTATGTGAGGTCCTTAAGGCGGCGATTAAGGGTAAGGCGGTTGGCCCTGATGGTATTCCTGCTGAATTTTATTTATTTATTTATTTATTTATAGACTCTTATATACCGCACTATTAGGGATCAGCGCGGTTCACAAAAAACAGTGAGATACACAATTCAACAGTACTTTGTGTTTACAGAAAACAGGAGAATATAACTCGGATAACAGGGTATATAATTAATAAACATAGTCATAATATCATCATGGCTTCAGTTTTGTGTGTATGTGGTCTGTGGGGTATCTGTATTGTATGTGTATGAGTGGAGTTTGGGGTGTTTGGGGTGTTTGGGGTGGAGGTAGCTCCGCATTTATTGGATTACTTCCACCTTTTAGCCATGCAAGGGGCGGCAGTGGGCTCTTTCAGTGAGGCCACAATTATTGTTTTAGAAAAGCCAGGGAGGGACCCCTTAGAGGTTGGGAACTATCGTCCCATCTCGCTACTGAATGCGGATTATAAGATTTATTCTTCTATTTTAGCTCGTAGGCTTGCTAAGGTGGTTGCTTGTATTATTCATCCTGATCAGTGTGGTTTTATGGCAGGCCGTTCCACAGCTGACAATGCTCATCTCCTGTTAAACCTGCAGGTGGTGGCGGATGGTGGAGATCATCCTGTTGTGGGCCTCTCACTGGATGCTGAGAAGGCCTTCGATCGGCTGGAATGGGTGTTCCTATTTCGGGTTTTAAAGTGGTTTGGTTTTGGGGGCAAGTTCATTAGTATGGTGCAGGTCTTGTATACTAATCCATCGGCGTGTATTTGTGCCAACCAGGTATTATCTGAGCCATTACAGTTATTCAGGGGCACTAGGCAGGGATGTCCGCTCTCCCCCCTGCTTTTTAATTTGGCGCTGGAGCCTTTGGCGTTATTGATTCAGCAAACCAATGAGATTCGCGGGATCGAAGTGGCGGACTTGCAGATTAAAATCTCCGCGTATGCGGATGATCTTCTGCTATTTGTACACCCGGATTCCGTCGGAAAGGTGTTGGAATTGATAGACAGCTATTCATATCTTTCGGGATACAAAATAAACTGGTCAAAGTCGGTGGCGTTTCCAATGAATAAGTTGACTGGAAAGCACTTGATGGAGCCTTTTCTGTTTCGATGGGTCTCGTCAGGGATCAAGTATTTAGAGTTACAATACTGCCCCAGTTTGGATGAGACTGTGAGGGTAAATTCTAGTGTCTTAAGGGAGATGGTTCAGGGGTTTGCGGCGCAATGGTCCCCTTTATTCCTCTCGTGGTGGGGGCCTCTGGAATCCATAAAGATGGTACTGGTTCCTAAGGTCAATTATGTGCTGGAGATGCTTCCGATCTCGTTGCCGGTAAAGGTATATAGCTCCATTGAGCGGGTGCTGGTGAACTTTCTCTGGCTTGGTAAACCCCCTAGAATTGCTACCAGTAAGCTAAAAGCTACAAAGCAGTGGGAGGGGGGGGGGGGGTACAGTTTCCCGACTTTAAATTGTACCATCTTGCATTTCAGCTTAAACAAGGGGCCCGGTGGATGGCAGCGGAGGAAGGGGAGGCTCCCCCTGTTTGGTTAGAGGTTGAAAAGAGGAGAGTGGTGCCTGTCCCATTAGTTTTGTTGGTGGGTATGAGATTTCCGTATTCCTTTCCTGCAGGTAGAATAATTGTTGCCACCCAGGATGCATTTCAGGAATTAGCGCAATCATTGGGTAAGGATAATCCCCCCTCGTTGTCGGTGCCTTTGTGGTACAATTCCCATTTAAAAATTAATAAGCAAGTAATTTCGTGGGAGCGGTGGCAGAAATCTGGTATTTGGACGGTAGGGCAGCTCGTCTCGGCTCGGTCTTGGAAGGCTTTCGGGGATATACAGCAAGAGTTTAAGCTTCCGGGGTGCTGTCAATTTCAATGGATTCAATTGAGATACTGCTTATCTAAAGCAGGGTTTGCGGTTCAGTCATTGGAATCTCAGAGCGGGCAAGTGACTGGCAGACAGCATAAGAGCTTAGGCAAAAGCAAATGGTGGTATCTTGATGTTTATGTAGCTAAGGCAAGAGCGTGGTAAAGTGGTGGTTATTTATATGTTTGTATTGAGGGTACTGTTAGTATTGTACCTAATTTTCCTTGGGCTGTTCATGTGACCATCAAGGAGGCTGGGGTGGGGTGGTAGTGGTGGGGTGGGGTAGGGGGGGTGGGAGGGGAGAGAGGGGGAGGGTTGGTGTTGGAACTGTGGGGAATGTGGGTGGTGTAGGCTGATTTGTAAGTGTTGATTGTTTGTTTGTTAGTGTGTTCTTTGAAACCTAATAAATATCATTAAAAATAAAACATTTTTCAACAACTTTGAAGTACAGTATGATGACCGAAAAGAATGGCTGTTGACAATTCAGTGATATGCCCATGTACCCTAATCAGTTGTAGCCAGTGATTGAGTTTTCTCATCAAAAGTTTGACTTTTTACAAAAGAAGTCACACTTGAAGAAGCACTTACATCTGCTATCTTGTGTTTGTCTGTCCTTAGGTGCTGAGCAATGATACCTTTTCCTGTATGTACGATTGAAAAGGAAAACTGGCATTTGTTACAAAACACTATGCTATCACCAGAATGTTTCTGGATGAATGGGTATTCATTTTGTGGTTAGCCATTTTAAAATGAAAATAAAGTCTAAACATAAAATAGAAACACGTACCCTAGGCTAAGACCCTACACAGATGACAGAATCAATGAAATCAGCTGACCACTGATTGTGATACTGATACTGATGTTGGCCCCAAGATCATAGGTGCCAGCTCTGTGGGTGCTATGGGTGCTTGAGCACCCCCAATATTTTCTCCTGTAGGTCTGTATATCTGTAGCAAATAAACCCCACCATACTCCTGTAGGTCTGTATATCTGTAGCAAATAAACCCCACCATACTCCAGAATTGCAGGACAAGGGAGACAGGAGGATTTCTGTATTCAGCTACTGCTCCCACCTCCACCTGCTCCTATTGGCTGGTTGTGTCTGCTGCAGCCTATTGGCTGGCTTTGTCTGGCTGATGATTATCTGGGCCCTGGAGAGGAAGCAGAGCCAGATTTGTCAGATCTGCTGCGGACTCAGGAGTTTAGGATTGCCAACCATCTAAATTATTTTAGGATTCTACAGCTTTGTAAAGTAGCTGTTTTAAAATGATGTCTAAATTGTTTGGGTATTTTTTAAAGTATAGTTCTCCAGCTCTCCAGTGCTCCCTCCTCACTATGCAGAGTAAGTGGTAGGTTCCAACCAATGGAAGGGCTGCACTAGTCACAGGAAGGGTGGGCTGATTTTCTGCAAAGGGTCTGAGAGAAAGTCAATAGAATAAGTGTGTTTTTTGGTAGAGGTGAGTGGGGTTGCTGAGAAAAGGTAGAAAGAGGAGTTGGGTAAAGTGTGAGGAGGCTATTGAAGGCTGAGGAAAAGAACTGGTAGCAAAAGCAAGAATTGGGAGCATTGAAATAGAGGAGCGCAGAAGCAGCACAGCACCAGTAGACAGTCAAAGACAGAATCTGTCTGAAAAGTGCTAGTGTGCATGTGTGTACCTGATTTCTGGGGCTGGGGGTGGAGAATGCATATGCATGTTTGTGTGATTGAAGTACAACTAAATGCATGCATGTTTATAGCTTTCTGTGTCTGATGGAAATAGTCTCATGTAAATAGAGTTTCCCCTTTAAAATTTCAGCTGGAGTGGAGAAGTCCGCTGGTACAAATGTGGAGGAGTGGAGGAGTGTGACACGGGTTTTAAAATAGGGTCATTTAGGTGTCATGACAGAAGTAATACAATTCCAGGGACAAATCCTTAAAATACAGGACTGTCCTGCATAACACGGCCGGTTGGTTGCTTTGAGATAAACAGTGAGCTGCAGAGGGAAGCTTGCTGGCAGCTGATTCTTTCTTCTGGGTTTGACTCCATATCTGTCAATCTTCTCATTCCCACTGTTGGCTGCCTTTCATGTTGACTTGCAATGGCATTAGTGGTAAGGAGATGGGGTCTTAGCATGAGATCTTGGTCCCAGCCCAACCCACACACACACACACACACACACTGCAACTGTTGTTGGGATATGACCATCTCCCTGCTTGACCCAGCTCATATCAAAGACAAATTCATTTTAGCTGGGGCAAATCGTAAGGTGGTCATATACCAACAACCAGGGCTTAATTTCTGGGGGAATAGCCTGGAATGCCGCTCCAGACATGAGTGCAGCAGGGGGTTTTGCTCCAGTCCTGTCCTTCCAGGCAGCCTTTAGGGAAGAGGAGGGATGGGGGTGAGCCTGGACCAGAGCAAAGAACAGCACTTTACTCCCTAATCGATTCCCTCTTCTCCTCTTGCTTTTGTCGTGACTCACCTGCTCTCCCCCCCCCCTCCATAGTTCCACTTCCTTTTTGTCTGCAATAGGGGGGAGGGAGGGATAACCCTGCTAGAAACAAGACCATGTTAAGACTGTTTTCCCTTTACCACTGATGCCATTATGGGCCCAAATGAAAACGGAAGGAGAAGACAGCCAGATGGAACCCAGCCCAGCAGGAGAGGAAGTGCCCTGTGCTTCCCCCTGCAGAAGGATGTCACTGAATGTCTCTTTGATAGCTAGTTACTACTACCTGTGCTCAGGCCAAAGATGGGGGTGAGACATTGCTGTAGGTGCATTCCAAAGGGGGGTATTAGACTGTATATGCCCTAGGTAGGTAGCATTAAATGACAGGGTGTTTTAAAGGCTAATGCAAAGGAGAAGAGCCTCTTTCAACTGAAAGTAAGCTCTGCAATGAAGGGGCATAGGATGAAGGTGAAAGGAGATGGACTCAGGGGTAATTTGTGGATATATTTCTTTACGGAAAGAGTGGTAGATCCATGGAATAGTCTCTCAGTGGAGGTGCTCGGGACAAAGACTGTATCTGAATTCAAGAAGATCTCTAAAGTCCAGATAGACTATATCAAACGACACACCTTTGTTGGGCCTATAGAGATTAGTGGTTTGTATGGAAGAGCAGACTGGATAGGACGTATGGTCTTTTTCTGCCATCATGTTTCTATGTTTCTATAAACTATTACGATTTAATGCATGTTACTGTCCAATCTCGGTGGGGCATTTACACCTGCTCTAGACCAGGCATAACTGCCGTGACTAGGTCAAGGTGTGTCCATATTCTATGAAGTACGTGTGTACTTTGTATTTATGCAATAAGTAATTATGGGAGGGGATATTCAAAGGGATTAATGTGTTTCGCAGACCTGCTCACTGTGTTCATCCCTCTATCTGGGATTATTGCTGCCGAATATTCCTGGATGCCACTGCTTCACGTCCTGATGCACTGGGGTGTTCCGGGCTCAGCACCCGGCTATAATCAGGCAGCAGCTCAATATCACTGCTGCCCAGTTATGGCAAGGTGCTGGAAGGAAGGCACAACAAAGGTCGGCCTTACTTTTGCCACGAAAGTAACCAGTCAGCGACTGAATATCACCCCTACCTGGTTAGCTTCCTGCGAATCCAGGCAATCTGGCTATTCAGTGCCGGGGCCGAATATGACCCCAAATATTCATCGTCATTGCTGAATAACTTCCCTATATTTCTAAGTGCTGTGAGCTGCTTTGGCCAGTTCTGTATTACTGAAAGGACTCGAGAGAAGTGTAAAATGACTCAAATAGGCAATATTGAGGGTCATAATGTAATTCTCAGCAGGGCAGGCAGTCTAGGTTCCCCTGTTTCCACCTCGCTGAGTCACTGGTGGTTGAGTCTCTTTTTGGGACCTTGACTTACTACTACTAAACATTTATAAAGTGTTAAAAGGCATACACAGAGCTGCACAAGCATACATAGAGACGGTCCCTGCTCATCAGAGCTTACAATCTAATCAAGACAGACAAGACAAAAGATAAGAATAAGGGTGGAATAGGGAAGGGTAAGGAGACACAAGGAAACAAGGGATCAGGAACCAAAAGTAGCCTCAAAGAGGTGAGCCTTTATTTTATTTATTTATTTAGACAGTTGTGTATACCACCTTATCCTTCAATCAAATCTATGCCTTTAGCATAGATTTGAAAAGGGGCAAAGATGAGGTCTGATGTACAGACTTAGGAAGTTTGTTGCAGGCATAAGGAGCAGCAAGGTGAAAGGACCGGTCTGCAGTTAGCAGTAAAAGGAAATGGCAAAGAGAGGAGCAAGTCAGAAGAGTGGAATTCACGAGGAGGGGTGTAGGGGGAAAGGAGAGGGGAGAGAGGAAAGGTAGTGAGGAACAGGAGAATGAATGCACTTAAAGGTTAGAAGGAGGAGTTTGAATTGGATATGGAAACGGAATGGAAGCCAATGAAGTGACTTGAGAAGAGGGGTTATATGAGCATATCATGACTGGTGAAAGATTAGTCGCGCAGCAGAATTCTGAATAGATTGAAGGGGAGAGAGATGACTCCAAGGGAGAGCAGGAAGAAGAAGGTTGCAATAGTCAAGAAAGGAAGTATTTAGAGAGTAGACAGGTGTTTCAGTACTGTGTTCAGAGAGGAAGGGTCAAATTTTGTTAATGTTTTAGAGAAAGAAACGACAGGCTTTTAGCTATCTGTTGGATATGTGAGGAGAAGGAAACAGAGGAGTAAAAAATGACGCTGAGGAAACAGGAATTAGAAGAGTGTTATCAACAAAGTTAGAGAAAGGAGGAAGGGGAGAGGAAGGTTTAGGGGGAAGAATAAGAAGTTAGGTTTTGTCCATGTTTAATTTCAAATGGCGGTGAGACATCCAGGTGACGATGTCAGAGAGGCAAGCAGAGATATGGGTCTGGAGTGTCGGAGAAATATCAGGTGTAGAGAGATAGATCTGAGAATTGTCAGCATAAAAAAAGTACCGAAATCCATGGGAGGAGATGAGATCACCAAGGGACTGGGTGTAGAGAGAGAAAGGTAGAGGACCTAGAACAGATCCTTGGAGTACACCGAGAGTGAGATAGCAGTAGAGGAGAAACCACCAGAAAAAAACACTGAAAGAGCTATGGGAGAAATAAAAAGAGAACCAGGACTGCACAGAGCCCTTAAAACCAAGTGTGGACAATATGTCAAGGAGAAGGTGGTGTCAAAAGCAGCAGAAAGGTCAAGAAGGATAAGTATAGAGTAGAGGCCCTTAGATTTAGCCAGGAACAAGTCACTGGATGGCGAGTTCTGTTTCAGTAGAATGTAAGGGACAAAAGCCAGACTGAAAAGGATCTGAAAGGGCTTGAGAGGGAAGAAATTCAAGACAATGGTGGAGGACTGCGTGCTCAAGAAGTTTGGAAACATGGGAAGAAGGGAGATGGGACAATATTTAGAAGGACAGCTAGGATCAAGAGAAGGTTTCTTGAGCAGGGGTGTGACCACAGCATGCTTGAAGGCTGCAGGACAGTAGCAGTGGAGAGCGAGAGGTTGAGAATATGTGAGATGGAAGAGGTGATAGAGGAGGAAATGGAGTTAAAGAGATGGGTGGGGATAGGATCAGAAGAGCAAGTAGTAAGCTTGGAGGAGGAAAGAAGATGAGACATTTCCTGTTCAGAAATAATGGAAAAGGACAAAAGGGTAATAGAGATTGATGGGAAAAGTTGGCATTGAAGTGAGGGAAGAGGAGATGGAGTTGTTCTAGTGGGGAACTGGAGAGCAATCTTGTGGATTTTGTTATGGAAAAAGTTGGCTAGGGTTTCAGCAGAAAGAGAAAGAGGGGTCGGAGGGGGAGGCGCCTTGAGGAGAGAATTAAGAGTTGAGAAAAGATGGTGGGGGTCAATGGCAAGAGAATTAGTCAGATGGATATAGTAGTTTTGCTTGGCAAGTGCTAAGGCCTACTGTAAGGAGGTAAGCATGAGTTTGATGTTAAGAAACTCAGTAATGTGCTCAGCTGAGTGGGCACAGGAGCGAAGATAGCAGGTAGTGGAGGACAACCAGGGATGGGGTGTAGTGTGTCTCGCAGAACGCGGGATGGGTAGAACAAGAGTATCTAGGGCAGAAGAAAGGGCGGTATTATTTATTTAGCAGGTTTTCTATACCGCCTTATCTTAGATTCAAGGTGCTTTACACTGTAACAACAGAGTTTTCCATTGAACAGGGAGATATATATTGGAGGTTTTAACAGGATTATCCTTAATTTAGGTAGAATGGTGTATCTAGGTGTTATAAGCAGCAGTGGAATAGGTGTCACAGTGTAGCAGTAGATAATAAAACCCATATGTAGGAGCAATTAGTTGTTACATTGTGGTAATATGCGAAGCATATCTGCAATGTGTTAACATGTCAACAGATGCGTATGAGATTATGATCAGGCATACGGAGAAGAAGTAAGATTTGAGACATGGCTGATTATAAGGGCAAACGAGGTGGATGTAAGGCTCATGTAGTCGTAGCATAGTGTTCGGAGAATATAAGTGTCTTTATAGCTTTTCAGAAGTCTTGCAGGTCAGTGATAGCATCACTCTTATACTCTCAGGGAGGAAGTTCCATAGTGTTGGGGCGTAAAGTAAGAATACCCTATTGCAGGTTATCTGTTTGGCTTTCGTTCTGATCTTTGCTATGAGTAGTAAGCATTTTTTAACTTTACATATGATTCTGTCATCTGGATCTTTATTGATCAGTGTTTGGAGGGCAGCTGGTGTCAGTTTGTGAGTTATTTTAAATATGTTACCATGTTTATCTATGTTTAGTTGAGTAGTCAACACTGTGATTTCTCCCTTGTCGTCTGCATAAGTTAATGATGTAATGTAAACTGCTCTGATTGAAGGATAGAGTGACATAAAAAAACCCTATTAAATAAATAAATATCATGACCAGCGACTTGTAATTGGATCCTTCTATATTATTGGTAGCAAATGCAGCTGTTTCAGCATCGGGGTTACGTGGTCATGTCTTGCCGTACCAGAGATTATTCTTGCTGCTGTGTTCTGAACTAGCTGTAAGGGGTATGTAGTGGGCTTCGGAAGGCCTTGATACAGTAGATTACAATAGTCCATTAGTGGCATTATCATGGCTTGGCAGACTTTCTGGAAGTTATTTTCATCTAGCAGTGGTTTGAGTTTTTGAATTATTCGTAGTTTGTGGTAGGCTGATTTTGCCATTTTTTTTTAATATGTGACTGAAATATTAGGTTTTGGTTTAGGTTGATGCCAAGATATTTCACTTCATATTTTACCTCTATGTCATTCTAGTGGATCTTAAGTATTTTCGGTGGGATGAAGGAGGTATTTCTGGTTACGAAGAGTGCTTCAGATTTGTTTCTGGTTACGCAGCCAGGTTATCATAACTTCTAAGCATGATGATATCCTTGATGATATTATAGGAAACTATAGCCTCATCAACAGATTTAGAAGACAAAGTAGAATAAAGAGGTGATGAGACAATAGTGGAAAGAGCCAATGGATCGATAGTATGAACATTCCTAAAAAGGTAGGATTGAGGTGGGGAGTGATGAAGGGTGAAGCTTAGGTTGAGCAAGATACAGCAATAACATCACCCTTCCATGAGGTTACAGTAGACCCTCAGGATAGGCTGCCCCAGAGGTAGGGGTGAGGGGTTGGTGGTAGGAGGAATAATTGTTGGATGAATCTTAAAGAAAACAAAATGACATTGGAAGGATGTCGCACCTTGATGGAAAATGTTTAACCAAGTTTATTTGAAAGTAAAAATAGAATAGAAGAATAAGGAATATGATTTTCTAATTAAGAAAAATTAAGTTGACTTAATATGCACAACAAACTGGGGTAAATGCAATGCAACACTTTCAATAAATAGAGATATAAGGGCAAGGTTTGAAAAGGCTGCCAATAGGGCGAGGTACTGTGATATTGGGTTTTTAGTTGGGAGTTGCAGGCAGTGGTCACTGAAAGTGTGATATAGCAGCACCGTCGTCTCTCTGCCGTCTTTTACTATGTTACTGTGCTACCATCGGCATCACAGGCATAGGACTCATGCACACCTTGGCAGAAACATTGTGCGCTGACAGGAATACAAATATTAACCTTCGTTAATGAGAAGGACACTTCCCTCGATGCAAGCTTGGTGAGCCGAAGCTTGAACCAACTAGGGATTTGGTCCACTGTGAGGCCTTCCAGGTGCTATCTGTGTACTGCATTTAGCTGACTCCTTTCAAGTAGTAAAGTGTGAGATATTTTTGGACTTTTCTTGTTCTGACTCTGTTCAGGTTGGTATTTTTAGCCATGAAACGTTTCAAGCCATTGTAGATGCTTAATATGGCTTTACGACATCAAAGTTAAGAATCCTGAAATATTGAAGCTACGTATTTACCAGTCAGTATTTAAACTCTGTAGGTATCATTTTTTAAAATGCAGTTCATGTTGCTTAAATAAAATGTATATGTTCAGCAGTGGTGTCTGGATAGTGCGCAGTGTTGAGTGTGTGCGGAGAGTGGCCAGTGCACGAGCTACATGGGTACGGGGGATATTTAGTCTGCTATCTGGATAGATTTAGGACAGCCTTTTGCTCTTTTACATAGTTTACGGAGCAGTAAACCGTTTAAATGCCCCTAAGAGGGATATTCAGCAGCACTAACACGGTTAGTGGCAGCTGAATATCCCCAAGTAATGCCGCTATATGCCCCAACGCTAACCACTTAACATCGGGGCATGTTGGGGCTGGTCTGGGTTGGAGCAGAGGCGATATTGAGCCGCTGCCCAGTTTGTGACTCGCGGGTAAAGATAAGCGCAGCAAAAGCTGGCCTATCTTTATCCATGGGAGCTAACCGGCAGCGGCTCAATATCCCTGCTACCCGGTTAGCTTCTGTGGCATCAGAAGCTATGGGTGACCCCAGATATTCAATACCGGGGCCAGATATAACCCCAGCTTTGAATATGTAGGTTTAATGTTCAGCACTAATGACTAGTCACTGTAATCGCGCTAACTGCCTGTGCTGCATATCGGGCCCCAAGGGCTTAACTTCCTGCTTGTGAAACCTGCTCCTGAATGGTGGGTGATAGGACTAAAAAGAGTTAGCTAGATAGTTCTATTGCCCCTATTCCCCATTTCCTGTGCAGCCTGTCTCTGCCAGGCTTTGTCCGCAGTAACATCAAGCCTTCTCTCTCAACTGTGATGTGACCTTTCAATGTAATATTTTATTAGTTTTTACTGCTGAGGATTCCTGAGCCCTCTAAGCTGTGCCCTCCTTCTTGTAACCCACTGCCCATCCGTTTATGATCCGTAGATTAGAGGTCCTCCAAGTGCCTGTTCTGCAGTAAGTTATGGGCATCACTGACCCACACTTTAAGAGGTCTGTGGCTGACCCAAGCTAGAAGTACCAGGAGGGGAATCAAAGAGACAACCTACTGTTTGGAGATAACTGCAGAAGCTGTAAGTAGGGGGAAAAAAAGAAAATTGATTATTTTAAGGAAAGATGTCTGCTAGTACAGAATTCAGAAAAGGGGTAATTAACCTAGATCATCACAGTTATCAAATGTGGAAGTTTATTGCGGAAGCACTGCTTAAGAAGGACAAACTATGGGAGATCCAATAATATCCAATGGCTGTCTTACTATGAATGCAGATAGAGCCCCCTGGTCTGTGGGTCCTCATGGAATGCTGGCTGATCTATGGGGTGACCCCAGGCATATACTTCCTGGGGGCATTACGCTCCTGCTTAGGTCTGCCACCTGACATTTACATGGTTCTGGGGCAGGGCCAGCTGGGAAAGGAGTCATTAGCCCCTGGATCACTCTTGCTGCCATTTAGTGTCATTACCAGAAACTCACAGTCCACTCCAGGGTTTTTTCTCTGAACAAGTGAAGTTTACAGAAAATCTATAAATGGTCAAAAGACCATATGAAACAATAAACATGCAGATTATAAAAATAGTAGAAAGTACACTCCCCTCACCCTTCTACTATTCCTAATCTTTTGTATAGCGCTACCAGGAGTATGCATATAGATTTAAGGCACAATCCTTGCTCATCGGAGCTTACAATCTAATCAAAACAAAAAACATCACAAAACTGGGGTACACCTCTACCCTTGGATAGGGGAAATCTCCTCTTCACTCTTTCTGGTAGTCCTCCCCAAGCTGAGGATTCCACTTTCCTCCGTCTTCTTTCCATTACCTCTTCTTGGATGCAGGTAGTCCTTCCCTTGAATCCCAGACCCTCCTGGATCCACTTCCTAACTTGCCGTTTTTGGATACTGGATGCAGATGTGGAGGTAGACATCTCTTCCGTGGCCCACTTTATCCCAGCTCCTAAGCTTGTCCTCTTTATGTCCCGGATGAATAGAAACCTTCTTTCAGCCAGAAGCCTCCTCTTGCCCCAACTCCCTTTAGCATATCTAAGCTGTTCTGGTATTGGCTTAGTCAACTGTTCAGCAGACACTATGTAGTGTAGACTGGGTTGGCCCCAGATTTGTTCAAACCTTAAGCCTAATGCCCCCCCCCCCCCCAACCCCCAGCTATTAGAATCTGTTGTTTAGCTTTGAATGTCCTGCTCTTTGCTGCCCCTCAGAATCTGCCACCTTAGGTGACTGCCTAGTTTGCTTGGTGGTTCGGCCAGCCCCTATAGGAAACTGCCTTCGGGCTGGATCCCACCATTACCTCACTAGTAAGGAGAACTCTCCCAATTTTAGAAAGTACAGCGTGGCATAGAAAAGTCACACATGCAATCATTCGTAGAACCACTAAAGGTCTCTACCTACACAGCCGGTAGAACTTTAGGGGTAAGATAGCCAGCTAATTTTAGCCAGGTTTATGCAAAATTTCATCTGAATTTATCTGGCTAGATATTCACTTGAAAATCTGACTAAATCAGAGGTTCCCAACTTTTTGGAATACAGATAACCCTTTTTGAGACCCCATCCATCTTGCTTTCCTCTCCTCACCTCTCCTTTCCAGTCTCTCTCCCCTCTGCCCATTTCTTTCCTTACCAGTATCTCTTCCCCAGCCAAGCTACTCCCCACCAGACTCTTTCTGTCTCCTTCAGCTTCCTCCCACCACTTCCTCTCAGTCCCCACCAGCCTCTTCTCTCAACTTTCTCTCTCTCCATACCAGACTGTATTTCATTTTATTGTATTTTTTGTTTAGACACTTCCTCTTGCCTCAGTTGTCCCTTGTGTGTTGCTTGGAATTTTGATGCCTTTTTGCTGAAAGGATATTGTCTACTTTTGCAGATAAGTGTCTTTAACACTACCATTTAATTTTTATTTAATTATTTTTGAAAATAAAGAAAAGGCTTCTGCCGATGCAGAGAGGGGAGTTTTTTCTCTCCCCATCTCAGGTCGGCGGATCCCGACAGAAAAATGATAATTGTGAGAATGTTGTCTCTCCTGTAAACGAATTCACGGGTATTATGTTTTGACTTTGTTTTTTGCTTTATTGTGTGTCATTACATTTTTGGAGGTTTTTTCTTTCAGTTGTCCCTTGGCCATCACGGAAGGGATAGTGGATGCCTGGAATGCTCTCTTGGCGGAGATGCTAATACCACTACTACTAATCTGACGGGCCCGAGCCTGAGGGCCTCGCCAGAGGGCCCTTTGGCGTGGCCCTTAGGCGGTGGAACGGAGGCGGGGAGAACCTTCCTCAGCAAAAACAGAATTACTTTATTCAACCCCCGATCACCGGAGACCGCAGTAGGAACATGAACACTTACTCCTAGAGCACAACGCGAGAAGGTAAGATTAAAAGACTTTAGAGACAGAGACAAGGAAATACAAAACTACCACACGTGCAATACAAAACACCTCCAACCTTAGCTAACGAGAGTCAGGAAAGCTTTGTCATCCTTTCCGACTAAGACTTTATCCTGCCTTTGCTTGCTTGTTTTACATTATAATTACTGTCACTAAACAGCTGATACTGTGCTTCCTACTGATACTGTTTTATTTGACGATTAAGGTGCCACCCTGCTTATACAGGTGACTGCTAACGTACTATTGATGAGTTTTGCAAATACAAGTCACTAAAAATCAGTAATTGTCAAATATAGCCTCCTGCAATAGTCTTCTAGAAACTAAGTCTGTTATTAGCTTTCTTGTCATTGCATATATATCTCTAAAAATTTGGCCCTTGTATTCCAATACCAACACCTCTATAGGTAAGACGAAACTGTAAGGGCTAACCCAAAAAAGTCTGGGAAAGTCCTCCCAAAACTTCACTCCAGAGCTATGGGTACCCTAAATTTCTTTATGATGCTATGCCTGATCACACTGATTCCAGTTTATGCATTTAATTCAAGAATGCACCATCCCATGACTTACCTATACACCCCGCTCTACCTCCTACTCACCACGCAAACACCAGCAGTATCAATACTCGCACCTTACTCCACCCCCCGAACTGTACACATGCACACACCCAACTTAAGAGACTACATCAACAACAAAGGGCGAACACAGAGACACCGCAAACCTAGAGCAACAAAAACAAGGTTTAAGCTCCCCCCGCACCAGACCACTCGCAACATGGATCTGCAAAGAACGCATGATGACTGTACCATCACCCTCATCAATGCTCGTTCAATTAGAAACAAGACCCACATAATCTACGACATCATCAAAGACGAGCAACCAGACATCCTCTGCATAACTGAGACCTGGATCACCGTCACTGATGCAGCCATATTAAACCAGATAAGCTACCCCGGATACAACCTGTATAACTGCCCAAGAGAAAATAAAAGAGGTGGAGGAGTCCTCATAATGGCCAAAACCAACCTACAACTTACAACAACCTACCTTGACTCAAACACTGACTTAGACATGCTTAAAGTTGAGAACCTGGCACTAGCTATATGTTTGATCTACAGAGCCCCCTCAACAAATCAAGAAGTACTTGCCTCGGTACTGGAAAACATCTCTTTGACGCAACCAAGGAAATTCCAAATGATCCTAGGAGACTTGAACTTATCATCAGCAGCTGCCGCACACGCAGTTAATTTCCTAGAAGCCATGTCACAACTTGGATTTCAACAAATAATAAACGAGCCAACTCATGAAAAGGGCCACACACTCGACATGGTCTTCACTCCCATGGGGGACCAGTTCATTGCAGAGAAGCCATTAATAAAGATCAACCCTAAACCGTGGTCAGACCACCACCAAATCGATATTCGGATGAAACTACCATCTATACCAAAGGACACAAAAGCACGAAGACTAATACAACAACAAAGGAGATTCAACAAACTAAACCTGGAATGTCTGATAAATAACATTTAGACCCACATTGACCTTAAAAGCACGGATATCGATGCGCTAACAGAAAGCTGGAACACCGGAATACAGGCCGCAGCAAACCCCAAATGGAGCACCACTCCGAACATAACTAAACAACAATCGGAACCCTGGTACACTGAAGTACTAAACACCAGGAAGAGAGAACTCAGAAAGCATGAAAGAAAATGGAGACGTACGAAATCTATGGAGCATAGGATGGAGTATCTCACCCTCCTCGAGAAATACAAAGAAGAAGTGAATGCTGCAAAAAGGTTGCACCACACGAACCTATTGAACAAAGCGATCAACAAACCCAGGGAACTATTTGAGCTGGTGAAATCCTTAACAAAAACATCCCAACCAGACCATCAGGATACCTGTATCAACCCACAAACCCTGGCAAACCACTACGCGAGCAAGCTGACTGCAAACCACTACGCGAGCAAGCTGACTGCAAACCACTATGAGAGCAAGCTGACTGCAACTCTGTCCGACCCCTGCAGGGGAGAGGTACACCGGGAATCTATTGTCGAGCAAGAACTGACATGGAGAAACTTCCACAAGATCGATGAGCAACAAACAAGCAACATAATAACTAGCATCAACACCACCACCTCCCCACTTGACCCCTGCCCCACTGCTTGGGTCAAGGCAGCGAAAAAAGATATAGTCCCCCAAGTCTCTCACATTGTGAACCTATCACTGCATCAAGGAATTATGCCTGACCAACTCAAGAAATCTATAATAAGACCAGTACTAAAAAACAATAAACTTAACAAAACAGACCCAACATCTTATCGCCCCATCTCCAGCATATCCTTCTTAGCAAAAATCATCGAAAAAGCAGCCCTCATACAACTGCAAGAGCATCTAGATGACCACAACATACTAGACATGCAACAATACGGGTTCATGCGAAACCATGGAGTTGAAACGCTTTTAATAGCACTACTCAATAACCTCCACAAAGGCTTGGAAGACAGGAAGAAAACTTTCTTACTAATCTTCATTGACATCTCCGCCGCTTTTGACACTGTACATCATGGTATCCTGCTAAAGAAACTGGAATCAATAGGAATCTCGGGAACCACACCTAAATGGTTCTCCTCCTATATCACAAACCGAAGTCCACAGGTACAATTCAATGGAGAAAAAGCTGAAGGGTTCACTCAAACACAAGGAATACCCCAGGGATCAGCCCTCTCGGCTCTACTTTTCAACATCTACATGCAGCCCCTCTGTGACATTTTCAAAAAACATAACATCAACTACCATATCTATGCAGATGATATTATGTTATACACCCAATTAGACACTAATAACCCAAAGTATACACACCTTGAAGCATGCCTGTACGAGATGTTAGCATGGATCCAGCAAAACAACATGGCGATTAACCATAAGAAAACCGAAGTAATGTATATATCAAGTAAACCGGACTTTGAACCCCCTCCGACGGTTACCCTCTGCAACAACACATACAACACAAAAAACGAGATCAAATACCTGGGTGTCACACTGGACAGCAAGCTCCAACTGGAAAAACATCTGCGAAGAACAAACAAAGCCATCTTCCACAAGCTCAGAGTCCTACAGCCACTGAGGAACTTAATCGAACCCTGTGATTTTCGGACGGTGGCACAAGCACTCATTATGCCGCACATAGACTACTGTAACGCCATACTACAGGGTCTGCCAAAGAAAACGCTAAATATATTGCAATTGGCCCAAAATGTGGCGGCTAGGATCATCACACGAACAAGAATCACTCAGCGCATCACACCTGTACTGATCGATCTACATTGGTTACCAGTTGTGGCCAGAATACAATACAAAACTTTGGTAACCACATTCAAGCTCATACATGACATAGCACCCTCATTCCTCTCAACACTGATCAACAAGCAACCTACCAACAGAGACAGGCGAACTATTAACTCTGACACATTACAAGTTCCTAACAATATCAGATCAGTAAAAACAAGCACCAGCAACAAAGCATTCTCATTCTCAGCCCCGATAACCTGGAATCATCTACCACATGAACTGCGAGCTATAAAAGACATAAATGACTTTAGAAGGAAAATAAAAACTCATCTTTTCAAATGTCACTATAACCTGATGTAAAAAGTGAAACCATTATGCAGACCTGTGTAAATGTAAATAATAGAGAACTGTGTAAATGCCGACCTGTGTAAATGTAATTAATAGAGAACTGTAATTATGTAAATATTGTAAACCTAATTTTTGAAGTGTCTAACCCTGCATGTTGTGCCTAACCCTAAATCTATGTATATATGATCCAACTTTCCTGTCTTGATTTGACATATCCCACATTTGTAATCAAACCGCTGCTGATCGCTGGAAGTAGCGGTATATAAGTGTAAACTAAATAATAAAATAAAATAAAATAAATAATCATCTGTATAGCGCTATAAGCTATGAGCTTTCCTTAGAAGCTCAGATGAAAAGACTTCAACTTTCATACTTTGGACACGATGAGATGGATCAATACAATAACAACAGCTATGGGTGCCACCCTATCAACAGTGAGCCGCTTGGCTGAAGACCGAACACAGTTTAGGTCAACTATCCACAGGGTCACCAGGAGTTGACATCGACTTGATGGCACTTAATAACAAGGTGGATGTAGTGTTATACACACAGATGTAAGACACAATCCCTCCTCATCAGAGCGTACAATCTAATGGGGAAGGCATGAGACAGACACAAAGGATCCGTCTATAGCAAGAGGATGGAATCAAAGCAAACTTAATAACTTTTACACTTGTACAAATAGAGGGGGGTAACTTACATGTACTGCTGAGTATCGGGGCCGGTGCTACCACTAGGAAAACTAGGTAGTAACCTAGAGTGCCTATTGCCATCGCTGCTGCCCCTATCTAGGGCCTGCAACCACAGCACAGCTCTTACTAAACTCTACAGCTCTGTGTTGTGATTTTCATAAACTGGAAGTCTGACCATGACTAGAGGCTTTAAATGTGGCTTCACAGTTCTCCCAAGTCATACCATGTGGCCCAGGGACTACATTTATTTCTCTGGATATTTAGTTCTGAGTCCATAAACAATTCAGCAGCTAGACTTCAGGGCAGGAAACCAGAAGCCCTTTGGGACCAGTAAGAAACAGTGGGAAGGGTGAAACAGCTGTGTTCAGTACACTCCTGTAGCACTATAACACTGGACGGTCATTCCCATTTGAATGCATATGAGTGCTGTCCAGAAGCAGGGAATATAGGAATGCAGTAATCCCTGAAAGCACTAGTCTCTAGCATGTCCTATAAAGCCAGTATTCCCATTTTACAATCACGGCGCCTGCCAACCAAGCTCCCATAAACAATATTTATAGCATCTCCTTTAATGCAACCGATATCTACAATGCTTTGGTCTGTGGTTAAACGTCCCCAGCCAGCTTGGGCTCAGGTGATCCTGTTACTGGAAGCCCTACTCAGGTTGACGCTATAAAAAGGATGCTGAAAATTAAAACAAGCTGTTAAAAAAATACACCTTTCCTCGCCCCAGCTTTTATTACAGACTGGAATAAGGCCCTGATTGTGTGAGGGTAAGGTGGCCTCCAGTAGACTGCATACCATACAAAACTAACACGGTCAGAGCTGGAAGCAAGGCTGGAAAGCATGAACTGTTCTGCTAAGGAGGGGCCCACATTTTTGGGAAACTATTTGTTTATTCAGTTAATAAGCTTTTTATTTTACATATATATACATATTTCTAATGAATTTAATGAATGGAAAAGATGTTTGATTGTCAGCGCAGAAAGTAAACTCACTTTTCTAGCACGGGTATACGTGACAGACAGCAGCTGCGGAAGCTTCTCCCGTGCGCTGACTAGCGATTTGTGCCGCAGCCCTGCTCTGGGATGTCTACAGAGATGGGGAAGTTAATTCGCTCTCTCTGTCTTTTCTGTAGTGAGACCTCTCCGGGGACACTGCCCATCTGAGCCAGTTATGATGGCAGGTGTTTTGGTGATGTGGGTTTCTTGACCACTGGGAACTGTATTAAGACCACCAACTAATTTCACAAATACCATCACTTGCAAAACCAGTGGCTGATTCAGCTTTTTTCACTTATACTTTCACTGCAAAGATTTTGGCAAATCTGTAGTTCTGTATTCCTATGCCCCCCCTTTTTATTTACTTTCATTGGTAGCTCACGGCGAGTTACATTCAGGTCAGTCGATATTTCCTATCCCCAGAGAGCGTATTATCTTACAGGCCGATATTCAGCCCACAGCGATCAGTGTGCTTTAAACTACAACCCAAGCTATGATCTTTCCACACCTGGATTTTTGTAACAGTATACTAATGGGTCTCCCTAAACAAAGCATTCACGGTCTTCAGTTGGCCCAAAACACAACAGCTAGAGTCATCTCTCAAGTGCCAATCAGGGAACACATTACTCCGACACTAAACCACTACATTGGTTACCAATTGCCTACAGAATAAAGTTCAAAGCAATTCCTACAATATTCAAAGCTCTCCAAAATGATTCAAAGTGAAGCTTGAGATCACTTATACAATCGACACCGGAAATAAGAACATGAAGAAGTAGAGGAAAAATGTAATGGTAATGCCGTCAGACTTCAGGAATAGTAACGCTACAGCTTCCAAGAGAGCTTTTTCCCTATACGCACCAATGTTATGGAACTCGCTGCCCGACATCATAAGGGACACAAAGGACCCAAACGTTTTCCGCAAGCTCCTAAAAACATATTTATTCAGGGATTATTTCGGTGAACTAGTTACCCTGACACAATGCATACAAGATCACCCTTCAGTTTTGTTCACTGTAAACCCGGTGTTTATCATTGTTACATTTTTAACATAGCCCACAGGGCATCACCACTATCTAAAGTTACACAAATAATCTTACACTGAATGATAGCTCATTATTGTAAGCTCAGCATTTATACATATTCTCATAGGAATGCTACTTGTAAATAAGTTTTATTAAACTCATTGTGAAACTTTATGTTAAAGTTGTTAAGTTAATTTAATATCCTGGCACTATGTTAGCAAAGCTCTATGTAAGTTACAGTATGTTGGATATAACACTGTTACTGTAACTGAGTTCTTTGTAAACTGCTTTGATTTCAGAAAGGCAGTATGTAAGTGCACATAAATAAATAAAAAAATTAACACTGGCTGCCGTGAACAAAAGTGAAACCAGATATTCGGCAGAAATTCCTGGGTCACGGCTTCTGTTGACGACTACCACAGACTATCTGAATAGCCAAACTGCATAAAATTAGATTTGCTTTTTTTTGGCTTACGTTTATGCAGTTTCCTATGTGCTTAGCGGACTGAAAATCACCACTAACCAGATACATGTTTGCACCACCCTCACCCCAGCCATGGACAGCCTGGGCTCTATCCGGAGAGCCCGGATATTAATATTAATGCTTAATATTGGGCTCAGTGGGGTTTTCCAGTTAGCAGATCCTTCAGAATATCAGGCCCTGTCTTTTGGGGCTTCTGTGTCCATCTCCTGAGCCCTATTAATTCACAGGGATGGATAACTCGTGTAAACTGAAGAATCGGGTTGTAGTACGATTTGCAAAAGATCACATTGTAAGTCTGATTCTGTACCACTGGACCCACTGCAGCCTAACAAATAATTTGGTGGTCTCGGTATAAATCCTAGTGGATCCATGCACTAGGAAAGCAGGAAACTAATCTAATATATATGTAAGTGTGGGGGAGGGGGGCTACAGTATGCTGAATGACAGTCTGTGTCCCAGACAGAGGTGAGTATGCCTAATCCTTTGCTTGGCATCTGATCACCCCCCTCCCCCTTCCACACACACATCTGTATGTTGTCAGGAGTAAGTAAAGTTTGCTTACCTGTAACAGGGGTTCTGCATAGGGAATGCAGCCACACCACTGGATGATGTCCTCTTGCAGACACACTACTTGGTGATTCCAAAGCTAAGATTCACTGTGATGAACGGTTTTAAGTGGGCAACCTAGGAGAAAATTGGGTGGCTGGAACAAGAGATACTCAAGTGGCAGGATTAGTGAGTGAAAAGGTTACAATAACTGCTTGTCCAAAGGCACTGTCGAGGAGTCCAGGTAGTAGTGGTCTGAAGAAGGTATACACCGACGATCACATGGCTGCTTTATGGATATCCATGAATGAGGTTCCCCAGAGGTTGAGGATGGAAGCTGACTTTGCACAGAGCCAGTGGGCACTGATTCTGCCAGGAAGCTGGCAAATGGATGGCTGCTGGTTATGCCTATCATCCTTCTGGCTTTGGCCACTGCTTTGTCACCTAGAGATCCTCAGACACTATCACCCCGAGATCCCTCTCCTCATCTGTGCATGCCAGCTTCTCACCCCACATCTTGCTCCTTTTGATTTCTGCATCCCAAGTGCATCTCAATCGGCAATTTGTGTCAGAGGGGTGGAAGTGATATAGAAGGCAGGAACCGCAACACAGGCTGGCAAGTTTAGGCAAGCACTGCATTGCACTTTCCAAGTCATTGCCACTGCTTGCAGGCCCTGGAGAGGGGCAGCAGCAGCATCAATGGGTGTCCCAGAGGGCCGGTATTCTTGGAAACCGCCCTGGCCCTGTTGAGGATCTTCTCCTTCACCACATGACACCAATAGTGTTCTGGTGTTTTTCTGCTTGACCACTATGTCTGGTTTTCTTACACCAGCTTTTTATGGGTCAGAATGAGAATATTCTAGATGATCATAAGCTCTTCATTCACCATCATTCTCTCAGGGTCATGATCCCAGTGCTTTTCCGGTACTGCATTGTGGTAGGGTTTGCAGTTTCCAGTGGATGAGACCTGTTGTGTCTTTCTGCATAGAAATTTGCCATCAGAACTTCATAGCTAGCTACAGGAAGAGTCACTGTTTCCAGCTTTTTCATACCAAATCTGCATATGTCTGTTTTGTCAGTTTTTCCTATGCTTTCTGTAAACCTTTTCATCTGTAATCCACTGTCTTAGACTGCAACTATCGATCTCCCATACTTCAGTGGCAATCCACCTCTCCTTAACTACTTGTGTCCAGTTTTGATAGACAAATAGTTCCTGGAGTAACACTTTGCAGGGTACATTCAACAGCGACACTTAGGCTAGTTAAAGTGCCTAGCCACTGCTTTGTTTAAATACAGATATTCAGTGGTGGAAAATATCCAGTTGCTGAATCTCCAGGCTTGTCATATAGCAGCATGGCTTTACGGTTCGTGGTCACATTTACGTCAGCTTTTCAGATGGTCTGTTTATCTGGTTTAGCAGCTGAATATCACTGATAACCAGATGGCGGCCATCACCATCTCCAATCTGCCCACAGACCACCTCGCTTTTAACCGGGTATTTTTTTCCCTGGTCTGTGGGGTAATTCTGTGGCACTCAATGCTTTGAATATCGGTCCCTTTGTATTTCCCACTGTATTTGTGGATCTGCCACTTGTTTTTCTTTGTTTAATGATCTTATTCTTGTTTTCTCTTGTTTTACAAAGAATGTTGCTTCTTTTCCTATGTGTGCTGGTGGATTCTCACCCATCCCTTCTACTCGTCTACCCACCAGTCGCCTTAAAAAATACAAGAAAGATAAAGAAATAATCATTAAAGCAAAAAGTTAAAAGGAGCTGAACAGAGACACCAGCAGGCGTTATGTCAGACTTCTAAAGGTAACCAAGTCTTCAACATGCCATCATTTGTCTCTTCTAGTTTTTTAAGCAAACAATTTTTTTAAATAAAGTCTTTTAACTTGTATGCAAAGTACCTTTATCAACAAAGGTCCCAGTTACCATGCAAATTAGCGTGCAATAATTTAGTTTATTTTTCTTCAGTTTATATGCTGCTGATCCATATCAACTCTTGGTGGTTTACAATAAATAAATATTAAATAATTACAATAAAATCATGATCAAATAAAACAGCAGCTATCCCTCCCCCCAACCCACAAACACTGAGCTCTCAGTCATAAGAATGCTGAAACAAATAGGTACTGGATCCTTTGTTAAAACTGACCTAGGGGTATGTTTACTATAGGGAGCAAGTCTGCCATTAATGCATGTTATTGTCACCCGTGAGGGGTGAATGCTGCGGAAAGTGCAGATAACGCTGGATTATCATGCGGAAGTAGGACCCTTTTAAGGTAAAAAGAGGTGGAGAGTGAGTGTTAATGGAGTGGAGACTGGGCGGGGATAGAGAGTGCTCCCTTAATGTCGGCATGTGTTATCATGCATTAGAGCTCCTGGCACTGGGAACCCTAACACCATCCGAAAACTCGCGGAAAGGGCTATTTCCGAGGGGAGAGTCTATTTTAATGTATGCAATGTGCTCCACCATTCAGAATTCCCATATTAGTAGTGCTACATTGGCAGCAACAGCATAGTGCCCCATTAAAAAATAGCACTGTGTTGTTGTTGGGCAGTTGGTAAAGGAGGTGTTATGTGGGTGATGCAGTGGGGATGGCTGTTCCACAAGGCTGATGCCTAGGGGATTAATATGTGCTGTCACTTATAACTCTACTTTGACAGTGGCAGCACTCATACATGCTGCCACTGTCCAAAAGGAGTCACATCACCCCCACTGTCACCATGCTGCTATGTCAGCATTATGTGAGGGTGGGGGTGGCAGTCACAGCGGCTGCGGCCTTCTGCATATGAAATCTGTGTCCCTGCTCTGTGTATCAGGTGCAATGCTGCAGTTGCCACTATCAGATGTCAGCAGCAGATACAGCGGAGAACATGGTGATCCCTCCCTTCCAAGGTCTAAGGCAGCTGCACATGTGCCCACATCCCCCAGTGGAGGGGGGCAGAAGTGGCATGGTGTGATTAGCTGCATATGTGCTACCTCAATAGCACCGCCCACAGCACCGAAGTGGCAGATGTGCCAGGTCTGCAGGGAGGGAAGGATCAGCCAGCATGCCATCCACCATGATCAGTGGATGTAGGCACCCACCTAATTCACGATTCAAGGTTCCACATTAGGAACCACCACTCAGGAAAAAGATTTAGGCATCATCATGGATAACATGTTGAAACTCTCTACCTAGTGTACAGTGACGGCCAAAAAAGCAAATAGAATGCCAGGAATCATAAGGAAAGGAATGGAGAATAAAACAAAGGATATTATAATGCCTTTGTGTGCAATTCTGGTCACCGTAACTTAAAAAGGATATAGCTTACTATGTAAAAGCAAAGAATCTTTAATCCCAGCCGCCATGGCTGAATGTAAAGAGGAAACCTGCAACTCAAGCTTAGCACAAGTTGCATCAACCGTGGAAATTTTATCATCCAATTGTTGAAGGGAAACTACTGTTTCAGAGGAAAATACACACAAAGAACTTAAAGTAGGAAACAACTTATCATCAATAGATTTTAGAGCTTGCCATAGATCCTTAAGTGTCACCTCCGTATCAGACGGCAGAGCTGGGAGTCCAGAAGAACCCCCTGCAACTGCCAGCTGCACAGGTTTAGACAAAGTGACCTCCATTTTAGTACTCACCCCAACCAGATCAAGAGATTTCCCTGAAGGAAGAAAAGGTGATAGTGCAGCAGGACAGGGTGGAGGGTTCTCACTCCAGAACTAAGAGAGGCACCCTCAGGGGAGGACTGCATAACCGGCCGCGGGACCAGATTCTTTGCTTTTACATAGTAAGCTGGAAACTCTTGAAAATAATATACGTTCATGTAATTTACGTTTTTTAAATTTTCCTTATACTTCCCTTATTGCTACAAAGATACTCTTAGATAAGTACTTGAAAGAAGTATTGCTTATTATGGACCCTATTGAAGTATCTCAGTTGTATTACATTCCATCTGGTACTAAACGTATTAATCCTGTTGAAGGTGAGCTTGATGTGATTGAGACTTCGATTTCAAATTTGATGGCTTTTTTGGAAGATTCCTCTGATTTAATTAATACGCGTTCCACTTTAGTTGTCACTTTGAAATCAGTGGATTGTAAACATCGTATTCTTAAGGCATTTTTCAAATATAAGTTAACAGCTTTTTGTGGACACAGGATAAATATATTTCTGGATGTCTCACGTGGCACACAACTTAAGAGGAGGCTGTTTTTAGCTTTAAAGCATCAGGTTCTTAAGTTGGGTGCCACGTTTTTTCTCCGCTTTCCCTGTAAGTTTATTGTTAACTATGAAGGTTCTACATATATTTTTTCAGATGTTGGTCATTTGGAGAAATTTATTTTGGAGCGGCAGGGTGCAACAGAGGTTAGTCGGGGGAGTAATTGATGTTTGCCTCCTAATATGTAGGGTTGTTTTGGAACCTTGTTTTCTTTTTTTCTTTTTCTTTTCTTACTTTCATATCCAGGTCTCAGTAATGTGGACTTTATCACTTGTTAAATTATGTATCATGTTTCCTTTGATTGTTCTTGATTGACCTTTATTTTATGTGATTGGTTGTAATACTGATTAAATGCAAATTAAAAAAAAAAGAAAAAAGGATATAGCTAAATTAGAAAAGGCACAGCAAAGAGCCACCAAAATGGTAAAGGGGATGGAAGGATACCCCTTTGAGGAGAAGGTAAAAAGGTTAGGGCTCTTCAACCTGGAAAACAGATGGCAGAGGGGAGATATGATTGAGTCTATAAATTATTGAATAGAGTGGAACAGGGTAAATGTAGATTGACTAGGGGATACGCAATGAAGCCACAGTGTAACCCAGATAAGACTAATAAGAGAAAATATTTTTCACTCAACGCATAATCAAACTCTGGAATTCGTTACTGGTGGATGTAGTAAAAGCTGCTAGTGTAGCTGGGTTTAAAAAAAGTTTGGACAAGTTCCTGAAGGAAAGGTCCATAAACCATTATTAAAGGAGACTTGGGAAATCCACTGCTTGTCCCAATACAAGCATTGTGGAACCTGTGTCTTTTGGGGAAACTGATAGGTACTTGTGATCTAGATTGACCACTGTTGGAAACAGGATGCTGGGCTTGATGGACCTTGGTCTGACCCAGTATGGCATATCTTATGTTCTTATGTAGTGCATGGGCCAGCTCTGGGTACTATAAGCCATCAGCAGCTGCGTTAGTACTGACCATGTTTTTCCTAATGAGTGACAGCAGTGCATGACTCTGAACATGCAGTGTGGGTGAATGCAATGGCAAGCACAATAAATGGCACCTATAGACAGCACACATGTGGCACCTATAATACCCAGAGACTGAGAAGTAGTGACTGACACCCACTAGCACCTTCATGCCATCCGCCATGATCAGTGGATGTAGGCACCCACCTAGTTCACAATGCATGGTTCCACTCAGGAAAAAGATCAGTGCCAAAGTGGTAGACAGGTTAGCTGTGTCCACCATGACCCCTACATCCTACAGTAGTGAGAAGTAACACAGAACTTCGACAGCAGAGGGTTGGATCAGGATGATTCCCACATGCACATATTGAGTGGATATGTCCATGTGGGGGGAGAAATGTGCCCCTGAGGCGGGAGCACCATGCTGTATGATAATAACTCATGTCAGAGGAAAAATGCCACTATGACCCCTCACCTGCCAAATGCTGACCATAAGAACATAAGATATGCCATACTGGGTCAGACCAAGGTCCATCAAGCCCAGTATCCTGTTTCTAACAGTGGCCAATCTAGGTCACAAGTACCTAGCAGTTTCCCCAAAAGACACAGGTTCCACAATGCTTGTACTGGGTCAAGCATTGATATCCTGGGTCCCTTCTTAATAATGGTTTATGGACCTTTCCTCCAGGAACTTGTCCAAACCTTTTTTAAACCCAGCTACACTAACAGCCTTTACTACATCCTCCGGTAACAAATTCCAGAGTTTGATTACACGTTGAGTGAATAAATATTTTCTTTTATTAGTCTTAAATAGTTTACCCTGTAGCTTCATTGCATGTCCCCTAGTCTTTCTATATTCTGATAAGGTAAACAATCGATCTACGTTTACCCGTTCCACTCCGTTCATTAATTTATAGACTTCTATCATATCTCCCCTCAGCCGTCTCTTTTCCAGGTTAAAGAGCCCTAACCTTTTTAGCCTTTCTTCATAGGAGTATCCTTCCATCCCCTTTACCTTTTTGGTGGGTCTTCTCTGAACCTTTTCTAATAACGCTATATCCTTTTTAAGATACGGCGACCAGAATTGCACACAATATTCAAGGTGCGGTCTCACCATGGAACGATATAGAGGCATTATAATATCTTTTGTTTTATTTTCCATTCCTTTCCTTATGATACCTAGCATTGTATTTGCTCTCTTGGCTGCCACTGCACACTGGGCCGAGGGTTTTAACATGTTATCCACAATGACGCCTAAATCTTTTTCCTGGGTGGTGGTTCCTAATGTGGAACCTTGCATCGTGTAACCATAGTTTGGGTTGTTCTTCCCTAGGTGCAGAACTTTGCACTTGTCCACATTAAATTTCATCTGCCATTTTGATGATCATAATCTGAGTGTGAACTGGTGACCCCTCCATAAGTAAGTACTTAGTTACAACTATCACAGCCTCATGTGAATCCAATTAGCTATGGTGGTCTGCAACATATGAGATTGTTCCATGGGTATGTTGGTCAATCTGCTAGGATTCCCATGTGTGTTCAGGAATCATGGACTGCCCCTTTGACTGGACAGATCCCATATGTAAGACATGAATGTCAGTTGAGACAGCAGTATAGCAAGGCAGTGCAACATACAGACTGAACAAGATAGTCCTTTCACACATGCCAAACATACCTTCTGGCACAGAGCCAGCAGAGATCTAAGCAGACATTGGCATTACCCCCACCACATGCCCTGATTATTTATTTATAGCAGTTTTTCTATACCGCTGTATCTCCAAGTCTAAGCAGTTTACATGAGAACAAAAGTGAACAACAGGGCTTTACATAGAATTTTCTAATAATTATAATATTATAAGATAGTTATAGGTAGTGAGCTAACAGAGGAACACTGTAACATTGAACTATAATACATTCTTACAATTATACATGAGTAAGTATGGGGCATATGGGAAGGAATTGGGTGGGGGGGGGGAATGAATTCTGCTTAGGATGTGAGAGATATATTAAGTCCAATTGGTTAAGCTGGGTCAGCAAATGATAATGACCACATATATACCCATGGATTGACACCCCAACACTGCTGCTTTGTGGCTCCAAACACATGGTCAGTGTGTGTATGAGGAAAGGATCACGGGTTCAAGATCAGGAATGATATGTCCAGGTGTGTTAACTTTTATCCTACGTTTCTAGAACTGTATCAGCATGTGCAACCCTCAATATGTTGTCCAGCAAGAGTGCACATGCTCAGCTGCCACACTGAGAAGCTGCACCACCCACAGCTGGATGGCAGAGCACACAAATAGCACTGGCACACTGAACAGGTGTTGACAGTGCCTGAGTATTTTAGAGTGTGCTAATAGCTCCTGCATACTGAGCAGGTGTTGACAATGGTGGAACATCAAAGGAGGCCTAAGGTGCAGTTAAGAATGCCAACCTGCAACACTTTTGGACAGTGGGGATATGTGTGTGTGTCTGTGTTTGTCTCCAGAGTAGTGTGAGCTTCAGCAATAAACTGTGCATGCATGTAGTGCCCTGGCTGTATGGAGTGGAGGAGTGGCCTAGTGGTTGGGGCAAGGTACTTCAGGCCGGAAGGTCGGGGGTTCAAATCCCACTAGAGGACAGCAACCTTGGGCCGGAAGGATTGGGGTTTCTAGTCCCACAGGTGCTCCTTGTGGTCTTGGGCAAGCCACTTAACCCTCCATAGCCCATGTTCCCTATAAAATAGTTATTTCCAAGTTATAATGCCCTGTTCAATGTAATTTCAGTTTGTTCAATGTAAACCGCACTGATGCAGAATAGTGTGGTATATAAGAGAATGTAAATAAATAAATAAATGGCTGTGCACACAACATGCTGCTGGTCAGCTATACAGCAATCCCCACATACTGTGTGAGACACCATTGACAAGCAGAAGGTTTGTTTCCAGTTAGTAGTTGCAACCTGTCGCCATGACACTGTAATGCATTCCCAGATACACATTTACCAAGGCTCATCCCCTACACTTACCTCCAAACATGACACTGTTGTACAGCTTCCAAATTGCCTGATGGTTTGACTGAAGTGAGCAGGGAGAACATGTGTGCGTGTGGCAACTCTTACCTCTGATTGAGCCTCCAGGCCTCAGGACACACCAATTTGTACAGGTGAGAGGCTTGATTAATGCCAACTCCCAGAATAGCTGTAGCCATGGCAACAGCATCAGCCCACCTGGAGCAGCTGCATCCTATAGGAAACTAGGCTCAGGGGAAGGGCTGACCTCAGTGTATGTCCAATTCATTCACTCAGTTGGTGCACTGGGAGGTGTTCACGATTTACCTGCATGCATGTTGTTTTTGTCATATGCTGCAGTCAGAGTGCAATTCAAGGGATTCGTTGCTCCATGCAGTGTATGTGCATACAGGCAGGTTCATAACATGCTAATTTGCACACAATGAATACTATCTCAACACTGCCTTCTGATCATTGGCCAATGCATTCAGCAGTACATTACCTTCACCCCCAATAAGAGTCCAAATGCACCCAGGTGCCTGATTATGACTGTGGGACACTGACTTCTGAAAGGTGAGTACACAATGCCAGCTGCCGAAATATGGCACAGGATGTCATGTTGGTTTCTGCATCACCTGCCACTATATCGGAAAGCAGTACCTGAAAGTGAATGTTGGGAACAGTACCATACATGTGTAGATTGTGCCTTTGTAGGTGGCAGTGCTGGCCGAAGCCTATGTTCACATGGCAAGATGTTATGCAGGCCTATGCATTGTCTGCATGTGTTACATCAGAGGACCTGCATGACAGCCCCACTGGCTCCCCATGGGCACCAAGTCTGACAGTCACAAGGATATTGTTAGAGTTCAAAGAGGCAGGGAATGGTGACGTATGGCTTGCCAGCAACTGTTCCAACATCAAACACCATGTCCAACCTGCCATGCTTCCATGCACTCTTAGGAGGTGGGAGCAATGCATCTGCAGCATGAGAGAGTGCACATGCTGCCCTGGCCAGTTATGTGGTGTCCATAGCTAGGGATATGACATTATATGGGAGTACAAGCCTGGCACTATGTTATTTATTCATTTTATTTTATTTACATTCTCTTATATACCGCGCTATTCTGCATCAGTGCAGTTTACATTGAACAAACTGAAATTACATTGAACAGGGCATTATAACTTGGAGAGAACTATTTTACAGGGAACATGGGCTATGGAGGGTTAAGTGGCTTGCCCAAGACCACAAGGAGCCCCTGTGGGACTAGAAACCCCAGTCCTTCCAGCCCAAGGTTGCTGTCCTCTAGTGGGATTTGAACCCCCAACCTTCCGACCTGAAGTACCTTGCCCCAACCACTAGGCCACTCCTCCACTCCTGTTCAATTCTTACTGCTAAAAGCTGTGTTGGGGGATACCATATTTGGGTATGTGAAGAGCATAGGCCACTGTGAACCAACATGCACTCACAGCCTGTCTCTGGCTCACTTTCCACTGTGCCTTGCATTATATAGGCTGTCCCCAAGTTCAAAATAAAATGATACATAATGAGGAGCAGAAGATTGTGGGTATTGCCTTTAACAGAGTGATTTGCACAGGATGTATATCGGTCAGAGGTGAGGTCAATGGCTGAGACATCTTAGCATGTGTCTGCCATGGGCATGGCCTGGGTGCACACATCTGTTCATGCTGAGAGGCCACTGTCACCCTGACCGAGCTGTGACCATGTCACGGCTATGTATCCACATGGTGCTTATATAGCTTCAAGCTGCAGTGATATGGGTGCTGTTTCTGTTATGGCAATCCAGTCACTAGACAGGCTGCTGGATGTCCATACTGTTTGTATAAAGCCAAAGTATCCATGGTGGCTATGTGCACATGCAGTGTGGGGTGACTTGCAGACTGGGTACAGATGGTAGGTGAATGCCTGACACAGCCCAGGGTTGCCCAACACATGCAGACTACCTATGATTAATCTAGTTGGTTGGAATTCCCAGAATGTTAGGCTAGCAGTTGTTCTTGGGCTGATAACTATGGTCATGGCTGGCCCATCTGCTTGGTGTCAGCACCCCCTCTTCCTGCCTAGACAACACTCAATACAATTGGTTCCTTGGGAATAGCTACCACAACCTTAGAAATAACCTGAGATGTTATAGGAAGGCCCCTGGCCAAAAGGAGCAGGACACAAGGCCCAGTTAAGACAGACCACTCCAGTATGCTACAAGTGTGCAGATTACCACATTACTAGCATCACATACTGCAGAGGGTACCTGTAGCACACTGCCATAATATAGATCTGCTCTGGAACCTGGAGAGTCCATCTATTGCAGTGCTTGCTCTAGGGACCAGGTAATGTGTGCCCCTCCTCACATTCAGGGTGACTGCTGAAACAGGTTAGTTGCACATATGACAGCTTTTATGTGCAGGAATCACACATTGTCCCTGCATATTACAGAACTAACGTAATGGATTGCATCATTTTCCATATAGCTGCTTTGATTGTGTGGTGCATCATGGATAATGGAGGGGCTAACCTATACCGGTGCCCAGAGCTGCAGTTGATTCTGTAGTGGCAACTGTGATCACTGGGGCATTGCCCAGTACCTGCTTATCATCTGCGATGGTTGGAGATGTGTGCATGGCCCCCCAGGGAGGGCAGGATGCTCAACGATGGACCGATTGGGTTGTGAATGTGTTTTGCATTTGGTGTATGTGCAGGTGTTCCTATCTCAAAGTGTATACCATATCACATGGGACTGCATGTCCTGCACATGTGCTACTTCAGTGGTTAGTGCCAGACTGTGGCACAGTGGACCCCTGTGTATGACTGTTGTTTGGCGTTGGTGGGATGGGCATCTTAACATCACATGTGACTTGGCCTTTGAACAAGAGATGTATTCTGCAGTTGTGTGTCTGTTATGCAGCTATAGTACTGAGTGTTCAGTGCAGTACATACTGCATGTGTGAGGCTGTTGGCAGGTCCTAGGTTTGGGGTACCACTGTCTCAGACTGTGCCAGCCATGTTGTTTCATGTCCTGTGTTTTGCCCATTGCAGGCAGGGACATGCAGTCTCTTTGATTCTAGACATTGCAGTATGGTAAGGTATGAAATTGTAGGCCAATGGTTAGATCACTGGCTTAGTAAATGACAGACCAGGGTTTGAATCCCACTTGTTCTGTTTGTGGCTGTGGGAAACTTACTTCATTATGTTGCCAGATACAGTCTGGGGTCTGCATTGACAGGAGGACACACATTCTTATGCTTTTTTATATGTTACATTGGGTCAGCAAACATGCACATTGTGATCATGCCCATCTGATAGCATGACTTTATTGGCTCTGCTGTAGACATGTTCACCCTGCAGATGAATGACACATGAGTTGTGCATGATTAGAATATTTCATCATACCTGTGACTGAACATCTTTGGCTCCATCACATATATGCAGTACATGCAGGCACACCCCATTCCTGGGATGGCCACCTGCATGGATCATAACATTTTCTTATGTGCTCCATATGGACAATATGAGAGACACTTGTCCAATTGATATGCACATGTGTCAGGAGGATTGTATGGTGGTTAGAAAGCTGAGGCAGCCATCATTCCCAAATAGCTGGTACTGGGACTTCCCCATGGCATGGCTACAATTTTTTCACTCACACTACAACTACATTTGTGCGGTCATATCAGGTACATCAGAGCAGAAAGGGCATACCACACTCTCATCTACCACCATCCATCCTTCAGCCCATCAGCATACAACCATTATGTACAGTCATGTATTCTCCTGCCAGCTGCTACACCACAGCCCACACAGTTTCATCATTAGGTTGTATCACTCGCGCCTCTCCTGTGAATGATCCAAATATTGACGCTTGTCTCCTCTCTCTGTGATCTTTTGTATTTTATGAAGGCCTCCCTCTTTTTCTTTACCTTTTCAGCTACTTCTTTTGAGAATCATTGTGGCCTCCTTTTCCTTTTACATTTATTTATCTTCTAACAAAAAGGTTTGCTGTCCATAAAATATTTCCTTTCAGTTTTGCCCATTGCTTTTCAACATCCCCCAGCTGTTCCAATTTCACTCATGACTCCTAAAGTTTAAGACCCTAACTTTGAATGGATTTTATCAGCGCTAGTCCTAATACTGAACCACACCATCTGGTGATCACTGGATGTGAGATCATCTTCCACTATAACATCAGAAGCACTTTCCCCATTGGTGAGCACCATGTCCAGTATGGCCCCTTTATGTGTGGTTCTGTTACCAGTTGCCAGAATAGTTCTCCCTGTAGAGAATCCAGGATCTCTTCACTTATTTATTTGTTGTTTTTTTTTTTTATCAGACTTTATAAGTTACAACAGAAGAAAAGTATGAATACTACATACTATCAAACCCACAAACAAAGAAAAAGACCTGTCGATCAGATCAACAGCAGATAATAAATAAACCCCTTTTAACATAGCACAAGAAAACTAGGAAAAAAGAAAAACACAAAATCATGTACTTAAACCCTGCCCTGCAGGAACCCCTTTAGTTGAGATGCATCATAAAAACCATAACGATGACCCTGATGAAAAATTTATTTATTTAGTATACCGCTACTTCCAGCGATCAGCAGCGGTTTGATTACAGATTGGAAAATGTCAAATCATGACAGGAAATTTTTGAGGTATAAACACATTGATTAGACAGGAAAGCACAGCACACAGAGAACATGGGCTATGGAGGGTTAAGTGGCTTGCCCAAGACCACAAGGAGCACCTGTGGGACTAGAAACCCCAGTCCTTCCGGCCCAAGGTTGCTGTCCTCTAGTGGGATTTGAACCCCTGACCTTCCAGCCCAAAGTACCTTGCCCCAACCACTAGGCCACTCCTCCCACCACAAAAATAAGACATTTACATGTGTACTTAAGGAAGAAGGTGGCCCCCAAAGCCAAGGTCCTTGACCTCAACTCCAGAAGAGCCTTTCTCCTCTGAGTCTCCCATTAAACATCTGGAAATATTTGTATGGACTTACCAAAAAAGAGCACTTGCTTTTTTAGGAAAATACAAATGAAGAATCTGCATCTTATCTACATCAGAAACAAATGATACTAAAAGGGTCGCCCGTGTTGGGATCTCCTCAACAGATGACACTAAATAAGCAGATAAATCCAAACTAGGAACATTTATGTGTTTTGAACTGTTGCTGTTTGAACCCTGAGTAGATTAAGAAGATCCAGCCAAAAGAAAATAACATTTTGACAAACGAATCTCTTCAGGATTGGGCAGAAGCAGAATATCCCACAAATATTTTTGAAATAAAATTGTTGGTGACAAAAAATGTGTACGAGGAAAATTAAAAAGGTGCAAATTTCATGCACGATTCATATTATCCAAGTATTCATTTTGCCGGTGTAAAGCCATAAGATCTTGAGAAGTAGAGGTGAGAGCTCCTTGAACTGCGGAGACCTGAGAGTCTAACTTTCTACAACACATCTCAATTGCCAACACTTTGCTAACACTTTTCCAACAATTTGATCTCATGCTGTGCAAGGGTAGCAACCACCTCTTTAGAGAAATTAGACACTTTAACTAATGACAATTGGAAAGAATGATATGTACGAGCCACTATTTTCCATATATCCTTAAGGGAAATATCTAAAGAAGGAGGAGTTAAACCTGAGCAGACACAAATTCAAAAGGTTGAAGCAAAGAACAAGCTTCAGCATGTATTGCATCTACAACTAAAGGAGAATCCAGCATGGTGTTAGGTCCTGCAGAAACTCCCACCTCTTCCTCAGAGGTAGGATCAGCACCAGAAACAACTTTCCTAGAGCTGGGAGGGGTAAAAAGCCCTGATTTTCAGGAGATAGAGAGGGACAAATACTTACAGAAGAGAACGTCACCCCTGCACCCACCGGCATACTAATTTTCACAGTTGTATCCATAGATTGTAAAAGCAGGTCCATCAGACCCTCTATTTTCACTGCCTTAGAGGGAGCAGCTGCAGACACTCTCTTTTTCTGCTTCCCCATTCAAACAAAAGAAAACCTTCTCTCCATCCTCCTTTGTGCTCTAAAGGGGCTCCAAAGGGGCAGGTCCTGCCCCTTGGACACGCCCCTTCGGAGCACACACGAACCTATGACTGCGTCCCACGGTGGAGCAGAGTGTTTTAAAGCCCTCAGTTACTATGTGACAGTCAATGTGCTCCGACGCGGGTCCTGAAGATCCAATCAAGCAGCAACAGTTCAAAACACGTAAAGGCTCCCTCCTCTTCTTGATGACACCACAGCAGGGGTGTGCTAATAGGCATCTGGCATATTGAAATCACCCATCAGGAGCACTTCTCCTCTCATTGCAATTCTGTGTATGTCTTCTATTAAATATCTGT
The DNA here is from genome assembly GCA_033557465.1 of Ichthyophis bannanicus. Taxonomy (NCBI): domain Eukaryota; kingdom Metazoa; phylum Chordata; class Amphibia; order Gymnophiona; family Ichthyophiidae; genus Ichthyophis; species Ichthyophis bannanicus. Next base: position 811,785,717 of record CM066036.1, read on the forward strand.
CTACTTCTTCTCCCTGTGAAGGAGATCTAAATATCATACTAATGCAAATGGATTTTCCATTCCCTCTTTCTAATTTAACCCACAGTGCCTCCTCGCTGCCTATGAAGTCCTGTAATTCTATAGCTTTATTATTTTTTACATGTGGTGCCACTCCTTTTCCCCTTTTGCCTACCCTGCCTTTCCTGAATAAAGTATAGCCTGGTATAGTTACATCCCAGTCATGGTTGTCTGTGAACCATGTCTCCATAACCACTACTAAATCCAAGTCAGGCTCTTCCATTAAAGCCTCAACATCTGGGATCTTATTTCACTTACTAGGGGCATTTATGCATACTGCTTTCCAGATGTTGCCCCTTTTACCCATTTCTACAGAGGTTTTACTTACTTGAGGGCTTTTACTTACTTGGGGGCTTCTTCGCCCATACCCGGTCTGCTGCAGAAGACACTTAGACCTTCTTGGATAGGTGGATGCCATCTCTGTGCTGCGGCCCTTGGAAAATCATCTCTTTGATCCAGGAAACCAAAACGTTGTTGATGACACCATCCATGCAGCCATGCATTCATCTCCAGGATGCGAGCTTCTCTGCCTCAGCCTTTACTCTCAACATGGAGGTCTGAAGCAAACACCACCTGCACACCTATCTGCGTCACTTTCCCTCCCAGAGCCATGAAGTCAATTTTGATACTCTCGGAGGGATACCTAGCAGTATCATTTGTGCCAACTTGGATGAGCAGCATCGGATAATAATCAGTAGGCTTGATGAGTCTCGACAAGCTCTCAGTAACATCTCAGATTTTGGCACCTGGCAGACAGCACACCTCCCTGGACATCAAGTCTGGTTGGCATATGCAAGCCTCAGTACCCCTCAGAAGAGAGTCACCAACCACCACTATCCTTCGCTTCCTTGTGTTCACTGATTCTGCAACTTAGGGGTGCTTGAGCTCTGATTCTTCCTTTTCCTGGGAAGCTTACACCTCCTTCACTTCCAAGACTACATACTGGTTCTTCAATTCAAGGGCTGGAGGAATTGGATTGTTGATTCTGCAGACTCTGTTGACTCATGTCCAATTCTCTGTGTTCTGTAGCATATGATCTTCACCTCTGTCAGAGGTGTGCATGCATACACACACACACACACATACACACACACGTGCCCTAAGACACACACGCCTACTATAACCTTACTTCTCTGACACACACACATACACCCCCTGACACACACACACTTTACCATGACTGTTTCATCCAAGTCTCTCACACAGACATGTCTGAGTTTGTGAATGGAGGAGATGGGAAACACACCATTGTGTCACACTGTAATTGTGCATGTTCAACATGTTTAAATTTGAATGTCAACTGGGGCATTTAAATTAATGCATTTATTCAATGCTGCTATTCATAGTGGCACTAAATACTTGGTAAGTGCTGACCACCACCACACATTTAGTTTAGGCCTGGTGTTCTTTAGGTCTAAACTAAATATATAATTATCAGTATAGAAGCAGAGTATATTGTGCAGTCCTTGTGTAGGGGTTTATAGCAGCTGTGCTTTAGTAAAAGAGTTCGGCATGCAGGTTTTCTAGGGCCTGGTGTAATATTTACAGTGCTGGTTTTTTTTATAGGTAGGGTGTTGCAGTTTAAGTCCTGAGTCTTAGGCTATAATAGTATCATACATTTGTTGTACAGATTCTGAGCATCTTGTATTGTACTGTTTTCCGAGAACGTGTCCAAATCTCAGACTGTTTCTGGCGTGGGCATCTTCCCAGCGTCCTCACAAATGAAGTCAAAGCAAAGAATCTATTTAGTTTTCCCACGATGACCTTATCCTCCCTCTATGTCCCTTTCAGAGTCTACCTCCAACAGTGCAGGTGCCACTGTGAGGAAGCACAGGGTGGATTCTTCTCTAAGAATAGTTGGTGAAAAAACTTCTGTTGTGCGTAGATTCTCTGTGACAGTTTTGTGGATTGCATCAATATTTAATTTCTTCACGGATTGCATGGTACTCAGATGAATTGTTTTCCAAACAAGAAGAGAGGACTCCAGCGGAGAGCACACATACCCTCAAGGGAGTATCAGGAACAAAAGGGACAGGTGCAGCATCAGTAGTAGGTTTAAGAAGCTTTATTGTATAAATCATCTCAATGTGTTTCAGATAACGCCTTCTTCAGGGGGTACATTCCTCAAATACAAATATATAACACTAAAAGTCAATAAATATATAAGTAAAACAAACAAAACTAATACAAAATATACATAAATAAGAACATAAATGTACCATAAAATGTTTGAAAAAAGGCTGATAGAGCATGCTAATATGCCCATAGAGTAATAAGAGTGATTTCTGTTTCCCAAGTCTAGGGAAAGGACAATCTTGGGTAAAACAAATGTCAAAACTGCAAGTATAAGACATGTTATACAAGTGGCAGATAGTAAAAAGAGGAGGAAAAATAAAACTTGTTTGTAAATAAATAGACTCACTCGTAACACTGCTGAACACAGCTTATTCAGAGAGTTGCTAGGCCGCATCTAGCAGTCCTGTAGTGTAAAGTGGGAACAAAGTCAAGTAAAGAACAACAGTAAATATGACTGCAGAAACCAAAAGGAAAGCAGCCAATAAATAATCTTGAAGCACAAAGTAAAAGGTTCAGCATGAAGCCACAGTTTTTTTATATTCCTATTATCATTATTATTCATTGGGGTCTCAGCAATATGTATTGACACGTCTTTTTGGCCATTTTTATTCATGTTTTCATTTATTTATCCTTTCCCTTCTTTTTTCCTGTTAGATATATCCCATTTTAATAACCTAAGTATTGCTTACTGTATATACAATTTTACCATCGGTACTTTTTTGATGACGATTTCCTCCGTTGGCAGATAATGACAAGTGAATGCGTTTGCCCCAGTAAACTTGTTATAATGTGTTACTGAAACATGCCATACCCATGGTACCAATATGCAGTTTGTAGTCTTTGGTTTTTAATGTACATTTCATCTTCTTATTGATGCAGCTATATGCATATTCATACACTTTCACAACTTCATCATACAACACAACAGTTCAGAATAGCAAAGTACATAAGGTTTCCAGTTTTAAAAGGTACTCCACGGGGGGCGGAGCCCGATGTCCAGCGGGATGGTCGCATAACGCTGAGGCTCCCGAGAGGCCTACTTAGAATCCTGAATTAACACCGGACATACTTGAATTTCAGTTCTGATCTTGCCGGGGCACATTGGTGAGATGGCGGGGACTAAACCTACGCGCCTGGAATTTGGATCTCCAGCGGCTTCTCACGGTAAACGCTCCAAAACTGAACCCCCGTCCCCGCAGAAGGGGCTGGCTTTGCGCGAGGGCCCCGAAATGCAGCAGGAAATCCTCGCAGAGATTAGAGGGGTAAAGGACCTCGTGCAGTCAAACGGTGAAGCACTCCGAGCGCTGCGGGAAGACCTTGGTGTACTGCAAGGCAGACTAGAGGGGCTCTCTTCGCGTCAGGACAAAATGGAGAGCATATTAGACTCCCATGCGGTCCGGCTGTCCAAACTCGATAAAGTTGAACGTCAGGTGGAACACAACTGCTAGGGACCAGTGTTGGTCTTGCCATTCTGCTGTGGGAACCCTCGCTCATGTTATTTATGAATGTCCTCAACTACAGGTTTACTGGGGGCGGGTCTGGGGTCGTATTCAACTTATCTTACACCTCCACGAGCCTCTTTCTTGGAAGATCGTGGGACTCCGCTCAGTGGCGGAGGTCCCCTCTCTCCCTAAGAAGGGTCGCTTTCTCCTTGATTTCATGCTGGGTATAGCCATATGTTTAATCACGAGGAATTGGAAGGATAGCTCTCGACTTACTGTCAATGAATGGTGGAACCTTGTCTGCTTATATAGTAAATATGAGCAGATATCTCGGAGAGCTATTCCCCATACCCAAACTCACTCTCGCCTGTCTAAATGGCAGATGCTCAATGATTATGTACAATCTGCTCATTGCTCCGACATGTCTGTTTAATGTACACTCATCATGTTTCAGATCACCGTTAGGTTTTGTACCACAATAATGTCAGTACACGCCCGTTTCGGGAATGATTAGTTTCTAGAGAAGAAGTAGGGGGGAGGGGGGTGGCAGGGGTTTACTTTGGTGTATGTATCACATTCTATGTATGTATCTGTCTTTTAGCTGTATGTCTTCCTTTCCTTTGTTGTTATAAAACGAAAATAAAGAATTTAAAAAAAAAAAGGTACTCCACTACGTTCTTCACCGCATGAAAGTTTGAAACACTTGCGGCAAGGGCAATTATTATGTAATGAACCTCTTATCTGATGCTCATTTCAAGTTTAGCCCTTTAATGGCTACTTAGTAAACATTTTACTACATGACCAATCCTAGGCTTCACAATCTGGTATGTTCCTCCTTAATGCGTTTAAGCACTCTGACCTTTTTTGGTGCAAATTCCTTCAGGTTTAAATGGGCTGTGTTTCTGATTCACAGTCTTTGACTTGATTAGCATCTCCAGCATATATGGTCTGGTTCGAAGGCAAGTCTCCCTATTATTTAGTATTTTTTAGCTACTGTGGCTTCATGATGAACCTTTTACTTTGTGCTTCTAGATTATTTAATGGCTGCTTTCCTTTTGGTTTCTGCAGTCACACTTACTGCTGTTCTTTACTTGACTTTGTTCCCACTTTACACTACAGGACTGCTAGACGCGGCCTAGCAACTCTCTGAATAAGCTGTGTTCAGCAGCATTACGAGTGAGTCTATTTACAAACAAGTTTTATTTTTCCTCCTCATCCCTCCTCTTTTTACTATCTGCCACCTGTATAACATGTCTTATACTTGCCGCTTTGACATTTGTTTTACCCAAGATTGTCCTTTCCCTAGGCTTGGGAAACAGAAATCACTCTTATTTCTTCTACGGCATATTAGCATGCTCTATCAGCCTTTTTTCAGAACATTTTATGGTACATTTATGTTCTTATTTATGTATATTTTTTATTAGTTTTGTTTGTTTTACTTATATATTTATTGACTTTTAGTATTATATATTTGCATTTGAGGTATGTAGCCCCTGAAGAAGGCGTTAGCTGAAACGCGCTGGTGTGTTTTCTACAATACAGCTGCTGAAACCTACTACTACTGATGCTGCACCTGCTCCTTCTGTTTCTTCTTGTTTTCCAAATAATCCAGGTGCATCAAGTATCTCATTAAACTGTTCAGTTTTGGACGACCCATCTGAAATACTTGTGTTTATTCTTCTTTGGGGGGGTTACCAGAAAGGAGCAGATATGAAAGGGAAAGAACTGGATTATCTCATGTCTTTTCTCAGGGGTTCAACACGAGCTACAGTCAGGTACAAAAGGTATGTTTCTGTCCCCAGTGAGCTTACAATCTAAGTTTGAGGTATTGGAGGGTTAAATGACTTACCCAGGGTCACTAGGAGCCACAGTAGGATTCAATCTTTCGCTTCCTTTGTTCTAACCCACTGCTTTAACCACTAGGTTACTCCTACTACTACCCTGGAAGTCAAAAGCTTTGAAATACAGTCTTCCGAGAGGACGTGACGTCACCATCCGAGATGGCGGCTTGAAAGAGGAGCTCTCCTCGAGACGGAGGAAAAAGAGCAATAAGCGATAGCATCGGGCCCCCCCGGGGAGCGCATATCACTTTGAAAGCAGGAGGTACAGCCATTAAACATGTCGGTTAGGAAAAAACTTGAGAAATATCGGTCCTCCTATGCCCCATTGAGATTGCCGACAGAGAGGGGTGAACGAGAGGAATCGGAGACGGAGGAGGACTTGGAGAACGCAGAGCAGCAGTGCACGCGAAGAAACTTATGGCGCTGGTGCAAGGAAATAAAAACAGAAGTGCTTGGTGTGAAACAAGAGGTAAAGGAAATATTGAATGAGTTCAAACGGGACTTGCAAACCCTGGGGGAGCGAGTAGACGGCCTGGAGGAGCACGTGGAGGAGGCCGCAAGGGCCGAGGAAAGCATGCACAGCATGTATGATTCCTGGAAAAAAGAAAGCGAGGAAATGCGAGATAAGATTGAAGACCTTGAAAATAGGTCGCGTCGCTGTAATATACGAATTAGGGGAGTGCCGGAGGACAAACTATTTAAGCAAGCCCATCGCGTGGTCCAAGAAATCTGTGAGGCCTTGCTCAGTATGGAGGGCCAGGAAGCATCAGGGGCTAAAAGAGAGATTGAAATTGAACGAGCACATAGAGCCCTCAAATCCCCTCAGGGGAATCATCCACGGGACATTATAGCCTGCTTATCAAATTATCAGATTAAAGAGGAAATTATGAAGGCGGCAGCAAAGAAAGGCACACTACATTGGCGGGACGCAGCCAATGACGTTTTTCAGGATCTAGCTCCCTCAACCCTACAACGTAGAAGGGCCATGCGCCCAGTGGCATTGTATATGTGTCAAGAAACATCAGATACAAATGGCTTTTCCTGTCTGGGCTGCAGTTTGAGTTGAGGGGCAGCATGAAGCGGGTGCAGACTGTTGTAGAAGCTTGGAACTGTTTAGAGGCAGCAAAGGCACCGAACTTGCCCCGGATTCGGATTCCACCAGAAGTACAGAATCAGGAGAGCAGATCTACGACCCTGCCGGAGAAGATGCGCTGGCAGCGGATCCCAAAGAAAGGCCGGCGACTTCAACGCTTATCGGGACACCTTCTGGAGGAACAGGAGGCAGAGAAATCTGTGCAGGACTTATGAAATTAAGAACCTTTGAACCTGGTTTTGTTCAGTGATGATAGGAGTGATTTAGGGGGGCTCCTACCTCCGCCTCTCCCCAGGGAGGGGGGGATAGGATTGATAAATGGACCAGCACATAGGTGCTGGTTCGGTTTGGTTTAAGTTGCTATATGTATTGTACTGCTGTATTATGTGGGTAGGAAGGAAGGGGATAGGATAAGGATAGAGATAGGATTGTTCAAGGGTTAGAGGAGGGAGGGAGGGCGGGAGGAGGCTGTTCTCGGGGAAGGGGGCAGGCTGGGTACTGTAGTTGGAGGAAGATGTGGGCACGGAATATGATGGGGGGTCTTAATTAGCAGGGGAGGAGGTCTTGGGAGGTGAGTTTCATCCTCAGAGTAGGAGACACAGGAGACTGGCCTGTGGAGTGATTATGGGGAGGGGGAAGGGCATGGGGGAGGGGGGGAAGGGGGGTGAAAGGAGGTGGGGATGGGTGGGTAGGAGGTGGGGTGGGTGGAAAGGAGGGAGGTGGGCTTTAGGCATTAATATGGCGGGGGGAGCTAGTTCTATGAAAAAACTAAGATGGCAAGTCTTAGGGTAGGTTCGCTTAATGTTCGAGGTTTAAATACGCCACAAAAACGAAAAGCGATGTTTAAAGAAGCCCAGTATCAGAAATGGGAGGTGGTCTTCTTACAGGAGACACATTTATTGCCGAAAGATGAGCATTTAGTGCGGCATGGAGCCTTTGGCAACATCTGGTTTAATGCAGAAGGCTTATATAAGAAGGCGGGGGTGGCCATCATGATAAGAAGTGATGTTCCCTTTCAGCTGGGGGGGGTAAAAGGGCGAGTGCTTTTGGTTTGCGGGGAGATCTATGGTCAGGAGGTAACTTTTGTAAATGTTTATGGTCCCAACGATCCTCACACAGATTTTTGGGAGGTATTATAGGGCTGGTTGGAAAATAAAATTCATGGGGCGCTATTAATGGGAGGAGATTTTAATGAAGTATTAGATCCTCGGAAAGACAGGTCGGGAAAGAGCAGTAGTGGGAGCACTAAAGGGTGACACCAACTTCATGATCTGATGTCGCAGTTTAAGGTTTGTGATATTTGGAGACAAGTTAATCCTAGGGAGATAGATTACTCTTATTATTCCCTGGTGCATCACAGTTATAGCCGGATCAATTTTTTTCTTGGGGATGAGCAGTGGACTCGCAGAGTTAGTCGGGCAAAAATTGAGCCTATATCGTGGGCGGATCATGGACCTATCTGGGTGGAATTTGGAGGGGAGAGAGATTTGGAGGGGAGGGCGTTCTGGCGCCTCAATGAAAGCCTCCTATGGAGTACGGAGGTTATACAAGATATCGAGAAAGAAATTACACAATATCTTCAGGTGAATGATACTGGGGAAGTGGCATGGGAGATTCAATGGGATGGCTTAAAGGCAGTTCTACGGGGGAGAATGATATATTGGGCAGCGCGGAAAAAAGGGAGAGAATGGGGAAGATGGATAAATTAGCGGGGTTAATTAAGGAGTTGGAACAGCAGCATAAACGAGGGGGTGGCGTGAAGATATTGGCCGAATTAGAATGCGCTAGAGCTCAGTTGAAGGCTTTACAGCTGGAGACTATTAATTATCAGTTGCAGCGAGTCAATCAACATTATTATCAGTTCAATAACAAAGCCAGTACCTTGTTAGCTAGGAAATTGCGGGACCGTGAACGGCGCTCCACTATTCTAAAAATTAAGGGACCGGGGGATCGACTATTATTCCGACCTAAGGACATTAGGGAGCAATTCTTGCAATATTATAAAACTTTATATACACGCATGCCGGGGGGTTCGGCTAAGAAGGTGGAGGAATATTTGAGTGAGGGGGACGAATTGCCGGAGCTCACGGGTCCAGATAGAGAAATGCTAAATCAGACTATTGGGATGGGGAGATTGGTCGGGTAATAAAAGGGTTAGCTTTGAATAAAGCACCTGGGTTGGATGGATTTCCGGCGTTTTTTAATAAAAAGTTTGGGGAACAATTAGCACCACTTTTACAGCGATTATTTAACGAGGTACTCCAGGGGAGGCCACTGGCCCCATCTATGCTACAAGCGGGGATCTCAGTCTTGGTGAAGCCTGGCCGAGACCCCACTTTGTGCGGGTCTTACAGACCAATCTCTCTGTTGAATACCGACGGGAAAATGTTGGCAAAAGTGTTAGCAAACAGGCTAGGGCATATTTTACCGAAGATTATCCACCCGGATCAAACAGGGTTTATAACTGGGAGGACTACGGGGGATAATATAAGGAGAGCAATACAAGCGATTTGGACAGCACGGCAGCAACGACAGGAATTGTTGTTGCTGGCCATCGATGCTGAGAAAGCATTTGACCGGGTAGAATGGAGTTTTATGTTTGCGGTGTTGGAAAAGATAGGGATTGGCACAAATATGATGGCATGGCTCAGAGCACTTTACACTAATCCAGTGGCTGCAGTAAAAATCAATGGGAGATATTCTGATTTTTTCAGGTTAGAAAGGGGAACGCGACAAGGTTGCCCTTCATCCCCTTTGTTATTTGCTTTAATGATGGAGCCGCTGGCGGGACGGCTTAGGCGTAATATTGATGCCAAAGGTCTCCGGATAGGAACAGATGAACATAAAGTGGCGTTATTTGCGGATGATCTGCTGCTGTTTGTGTCTAGCCCGCTACTGGCTTTACCGATTTATATGGACGAATTAAGGCGATTTGGGAGAGTGGCGGGATTCCAAATAAATTGGGATAAAACGGAGGCGTTAAATGTTAGTTTGTCCGATTCTTTAACACGGTACTTACAGGGCAGCTATAAATTTAGGTGGGCCCGGAGGTCTATTAAGCATCTCGGAGGTCTATTTAGCATCTCTGACACGGGATCCGGAGGGCCTGTATGGGGCGAATTATCCATCATTGATTGGACAACTTGAAAGAGATTTGGAAAAATGGCACAAGGAAGAGATCTCGTGGCTAGGTAGAATAGCAGCGCTTAAGATGATGGTACTGCCTAGATTACTGTACTTTTTTCAGGTATTGCCAGTGCAAGTTCCTAGATTGGTGTTGCAGCATTTGCAAGGAAAGATGTTGTTTGTGTGGCGACATCGACCCCCACGGATAGCACGACGGATTCTGTATTCCTCACGAAGGAAAGGGGGGTTGGGGATGATAGCAATTGCCGATTATTATTTAGCTGCCCAGATGCGGCAGGTAATGGAGTGGCGAGAAACGGCGAGTCTTAAACGGTTCTATGCTATAGAACAATTCTGGATAGGCGGGTGGAAACTGCAGGATCTCCCATGGCTGCAGAGGGGCCTGTTACGGGGGGAGTGGACAGCGAATCACTTTGTTCGGCATCTTTGGGGTGAATGGCACAGGGGGTGGCGTCGGGTTAGTGTATGAGCAGGGGCCTCTCTGCTTGCGCCAATTAATGGCACTCCCGCCTTTGGCCCTGGCCGGGAAGGCACCTTTCGGAGATGGGCTAAGAATGGGTTGGTTACATTTGTGCAATTGATTGAGTTGGGAGAGATCAAATCCTTTGAGCAATTAAAGGGGGAATTCCATTTGGAGCCAAGGGACTTATTTGCATATCTACAGGTGGTTCACTACCTACGCCAGAAAGCTAATATGGAACAAATTGATGAGGGGCTTAACGCCTTGGAGGCCTTATGGCTGGGACACCACCAGTCTCGTGGGCTGATTCGTTTGCTTTATGTTGCGCTACATACTGCTGGTAAAGATGAGGGTAAGTTTAGATATATGACGGAATGGGAAAAGGATTTGGGAGTGCAGTGGGAAGCGGATGAATGGAAAGCAATATATATGGGAGCCTCTAAGTCCTCTTTATGTACTACAATTCAAGAGAATGCCTATAAGCTGCTCATGCGTTGGTATTATACCCCGGTAAGATATAACCAGATGTTCCCAGAGGCTTCGGATCTTTGCTGGAGGGGATGTGGAGCCCGCGGGACATATTTTCATATGTGGTGGGAGTGCCCCTTGGTAACCCAGTATTGGACGAGGATTAGAGACCAAATGGGGGATATTTTTGGGGTGACATTGGAGCTAATCCCATCATGGTTTTTGCTGGGAGTGTGGCCATTAAACCTTTCCTATAGATGGAGTAAACCTATGAAAGCATGTATTGTTGCAGCTAGATGTGAAATAGCATGGAAGTGGAAACAAAGTGCGGCACCTGATTTGACCCACTGGAAAACTCGATTGTATCGAGTACTACATATGGAACGCTTGACTGTGCTCCGGAGGAACCAGGGGGAAAGATTTGATGCCCGGTGGCAGTCTTTGTTAACTTATTTGGAGTCCCCGCAACTTAGATAAAGGGGGACGGAGGGGGGGGAGGAGGGCAGGGAGACAAAAAAGGGACTAATGACTCTGAGTATACTTTGGAGGGGAGGAGGTCGGGGGACAAAGGGAGGTAAGTATAAGAAATGGGGGTGGCTGGAACAATGATAGTTTTCTTGTGTGTACATTGTTTGAAGAGCATGTTTGGAATTGAATCTTGTTTATGGAACTGTTGGCGGTGCATATAGAAGTATGCACTTGATTGCAATGTTAAATGAAAAAATTAATAAAGATTAAGTTATAAAAAAAAGAAATACAGTCTTCCTCCTCTTTCCCCCACCAGGCAAGAACCTGGGAGCATCATAAGAACATAAGAACATAAGATATGCCATACTAGGTCAGACCAAGGTCCATCAAGCCCAGTATACTGTTTCCAACAGTGGCCAATCTAGGTCATACATACCTAGCAGTTTCCCCAAAAGACACAGGTTCCACAGTGCTTGTACTGGGTCAAGCATTGATATCCTGGGTCCCTTCTTAATAATGGTTTATGGACTTTTCCTCCAGGAACTTGTCCAAACCTTTTTTAAACCCAGCTACACTAACAGCCTTTACTACATACTCCGGTAACAAATTCCAGAGTTTGATTACACGTTGAGTGAAAAAATATTTTTTTTATTAGTCTTAAATAGTTTACCCTGTAGCTTCATTGCATGTCCCCTAGTCTGTCTATATTCTGATAACATAAACAATCGATCTACGTTTACCCGTTCCACTCCGTTCATTAATTTATAGACTTCTATCATATCTCCCCTCAGCCGTCTCTTTTCCAGGTTAAAGAGCCCTAACCTTTTTAGCCTTTCTTCATAGGAGTATCCTTCCATCCCCTTTACCATTTTGGTGGCTCTTCTCTGAACCTTTTCTAATAACACTATATCCTTTTTAAGATACGGCGACCAGAATTGCACACAATATTCAAGGTGCGGTCTCACCATGGAACGATATAGAACGATGTCAGATGTCAGATGTCCCCTGAGCTCTCCAGAGAGTCCCTGTGTTCAGTCAGATGAAGGTCAAGGGCTACATTTTAAAACATGGTCAATAATTATAGAGTAGTCCTTGAACTGGAAGTGTCATGGGTAAGCCATGTTGTCAAACTTCATTATAAGCTATTGGGAACAGAAAAGAAAAAGGGTGTGCCTACCTTTTGTGTTTGTTTAGTGTTGCACAAATCTGTGTGTAAGAATTTATAGAGAAATGCGGTGGACCTCATTATACATCCATGGGTTACAAGCACATGCACAAGCCGCCAGCACAACACAGCCAACCTGCACATGGAAAATGCATACATGCTAAAGAATACCCAGTGTTGCCCAGGTGTGATGACTGAACTACATCAATTACATTTACATCATATATTATATAGGAAATAGTTTTATATGTTATTTTATGAAATTAAATTGCTGATGATGTGCTTACCAAATGCTTTACATATTGCCTAATCATGAACAATCGGAGCAATATTTAGCTCGCGATGGTCAGCATCTTTAAACTCTGGCCACCACATGCAAAGAATCCAGATATTCAATGGCACTAGTAGCGGGTATTGCTAAATATCCGGCTTGTGCGTCCACTAGCCAGATAAGTGCCACTGTTATCCAGACAGTGACGATTTTCAGCCGCTATCTAAATAACCTCTGCAGATTCCGCTTAGGATAGCTTTCCCCCTCTGAGCCAGATAGCGGCAATGAGTACTGCTCTTATCCAGATAAATCGGGTCTCCACCCCAGACCGTCCTGGGACTATCTGGATAGTGCTGCAGTGGTCAGTAATAGCAGGCAGTAACCGGATAGTGACATGGATAGCAGGTGCTGCTACCTGGGTAAATGTGTTTAAATATCGGGCCCAGTATTTTGTTTTCAACTCTTCAGATAACAATATATGCAGTAGTTAACCATGATTGGAGCAATCAAACCAGAAATCTACTCTAGCAACTTTGATTGTTACTCCTTGTGATTGATTAATAGACATGGCAAATGCTAGACAGTTGGGGATTTGTAAACTTTTGAACTGGAAAGAGTAGTTAATCACCGGTAACAGGTGTTCTCCAGGAGCAGCAGGAATCAGTCCTCACATATGGGTGACGTCGGTGCTGACGGAGCCCCCGTGCGGAGCATTTCCCCAGCTTTCAAAGAAAGCCTTTGGGAATGCAGCGTGCATGCGTGGTCCCCTTCCCGCCCAAGGGTGCCATCTTGCTCAGTCTGATGACATAGCTAAAAGACAGCAAAACTAGCAAAAACAAAGTATATGACTGCAACTCCAAGGGGAGGAGGGAGGGTTGTGAGGACTGATTCCTGCTGCTCCTGGAGAATACCTGTTACAGGTGAGTAACTACTCTTTCTCCAGGACCAAGCAGGAAGTCAGTCCTCACATATGTGACTCCCCAGCTCAGGGCTACCAGAGGCCCCAAACTGAACAAAAATGAGCTCCCTCTAGAGCCTCAACATGCAAGAACAGAATCTTCTCTGATAACGCCCCCGAATGGTAGCCCAACACCAGGGCCGGAGGGTAGGAGTTGCCTAAACCCCAAAGAGCTTATGGAGTACCGCCTGCCCGAAAGCACTGTCCCTGCGGGACTCCCTCTCAAGGCAGTAGTGGGCTGCAAAAGTCTGGCTTGAGACCAAGTAGCGGCCCGGCAGATGTCTGCCAATGGAACAGAGCGGAGATGAGCCACTGACGCTTCCTTCGCCCTGATATGATGAGCCGTAGCTCGACCCTGCAATGAGAGGCCGGCTGCCCTGTAAGCCCAGGCGATACAGTCAGCTACCCATATGGACAAAGTACGCTTGGAGACAGCCAACCCCAACTTATTGGGGTCAAAAGAGACGAAGAGCTGAACAGCCCTCCGGTGCTCCCGCGTACGGTCAAGGTAGAAGGACAACGCCCTCCTACAGTCCAGGGTATGCAAGACAATCTCAGCCAGGCTGGCATGCAGCCTGGGAAAGAAAGTCGGAAGAACCACCTCCTGATTGAGGTGGAAAGAGGAGACAATCTTAGGAAGGAACTTAGGGTGAGTCCGTAAGACTACTCTGTTCCTATAGAACCTAGTATAAGGAGCATCTGATACTAGGGCCTGAAGCTCACTCACTCGCCTCGCTGAGGTAAGGGCTACCAGGAACAACGCTTTCCAGGAGAGAAAATGTAGAGGGCAGGTAGCCATAGGTTCAAAAGGTGGGCAAGACCACATTCAAGTCCCAGTCAGGGGCAGGAGGACGCAGTGGAGGTTTAAGCAAAAGCAGGCCTCTGAGGAAGCGAGCCACCAACGGATGGTTGGAAAGAGACCGACCTTCCACCGGGGAGTGGTGTGCTGAAAGAGCACTAAGGTGCACTCTCACAGAATTGGTCTTAAGGCCTAGGTTGGACAGGTGAAGCAAATATTGCAGTACCACTGGTACCAGGCATGAGAAAGGATCCTCGTTGTGCTGAGTACACCAGACAGAGAACCTACGCCACTTAAGGGCATAAGACTTTCGGGTGGATTGCCTCCTAGAGGCCAAGACCACGTCCTCCACTTCCCTAGGCAGCAGTAAGGGTGCTAGAACTACCCTTTCAGCAGCCAGGCCTTCAACTGTAGGGACTGGAGATTGGGGTGTAAGAGAGAGATCCGTGCTCCTGAGACAGGAGATCGGGTTGCATCCCCAGAGGAGGAGGAGTGTCCACCGCTAGTTGCAAAAGAAGTGGGAACCACGGTTGCCTCGGCCATCTGGGGGCCACCAGGATCATCGAGGCCCTGTCCCTGAGTACTTTTTTTTTTTTTTTTTTTTTATTTATATGTTTTTATTAGCAACTTTTCATATACAGTATCAACTTTTCCATGTACATTTCTATCAACCATGACACAAACCTCCGACTCTACTCCCCCATATACATTACTAACAGCCTAACAACTTTTTAACATACAACAAACCATTCCTATCCTTGCGCATACCTTAGTGCTAAGTATCACCCTGCCCAGGAGTCGGCAACTTGATTGATCACTTTCAGCTTATGCAAAATCATGTTATCCTGGCCCTTTCTGCTATCCCTCACGCCCCTTAAATTAATAAGGTTAGCTCCACCCCAACCCCCTACTCCCCCCCCCACCCCCTCCCCCTAACCCTCCAACCTCCCCCCCTCCCTCCTGTAGCCATCTCCAAACCCCCGCCCACCTCTTTTCAACTTGGTCCCCTCTTCCCCCCCTCTCCCCCGTCATTTTATACATTGCATATAGAAAAGACACTCTTCCTGCAAAACTAGTCATGGAAGGCAAATTCGGTCTCTTCCAGTACCATGCTATTTCACTCCTTGCCGCTGTCACACAGTACCAAATGATTCTCCAGTCCCCTTCCCACCTCGCATCGGGTTTATGCAGGAGACACATCGCAGGGCCTAGCACAATACGTTCCCCCACTATTTTATTAATGCACTCTCCTATTTTGCGCCAATATTCTCTCACTACTGGGCACGTCCACCATATATGTAACCACGAGCCATGCTCTCCACACATCCGCCAGCACTCAGCCGTCTGACGCACTCCAGCCCTGAACAATCTTTCCGGTGTGAGGTACCAGCGTGTTAGCACCTTATAGGCATTCTCACGTAGTGATGTGGCAATAGAAAATCTAGCTATGCCCATTACTAGCTCCTCCCACTCTTCCACCCCCCACACTACCCCTAAATCCTTTTCCCACTCTTCCATATACTTCAACTTCCTTCCCCCACTGGCAACCAATCCTCTATAAATCCTAGAGAGCATCCCTTGTTGTCCCATGGAGCCTAAACAAGCCCCCTCAAACCACTCTCCTCCCCCCCTTCCGCACTGCTCCCTCCCCTTTTTCCGAATCACCGAACACATCTGCAGATATGCAAACCGATCCGACTCCTCTAAGCGGTATAAATCACGCATTCCTTCAAATTCTCTGCACTGTGTCCCAATCACCAGTTGGGAAGCCTGAGTCAGGCCCCGCGCCGCCCATTTCCGGAGTATTACCGCCTTCGGGCCTATGCCTGCCGCACAACAGGCCTGCAAGGACATGGTGGGAGACCATTTCTTTTCTCCCACCATCTGCCGTCGATGCCTTCTCCACACCTGTAATGTATGGCGTACTAGCGGATGCTGACCCCTGTCGCCTCCCCCCTCCCATACTATCCGTTCTAATTCCCCTGGGTGGTACTCGTCCACCTCCATTCTTACCCACTGCTTATATGGTTCCCGCAGCCACGCATATACTGCTCGCAATTGCGCTGCCGCATAGTACAAACTGAAGTTGGGAGTCCCCATCCCCCCCTCTCTTACCGGAACCTGCATCGTTCTGGCCGCCACCCTTGGCCTTCTTCCCCCCCAGATAAATCTCTCTACTTGTTGCTGAACCCGCCGTAGCGCTCTTCGAGGTATCGGTATAGGCAACACCTGGAAGAGGAATAAAAACTGGGGGAGAAGCATCATCTTCACTGACGCCATCCTCCCAAACCACGAGTAATACCCTCGACTCCAGCCCTGTAAGCGCGCCTCCACCTGCCCTACCAGTTTATGATAGTTCAACGCATATAAATCTTCCAAATTCCGCCCCAGGTGTACCCCAAGATAGCGAATCGACGTCTGCGCCCATTTAAATGGGAAATCCCGCTGCCACGGCCGCTGCTCCCCCTCCTCCCCTACTACTCTTAATATCTCCGATTTCCCCCAATTAATCCGAAAACCCGCCTTCTCGCCGTATATCTGTATCTCACTCATCACTGCTTGAAGCGTATCTCTGGGGTTCGTAATAGTCAATAAGATGTCATCTGCGAATAGGGAGAGTTTGTATTCCTTACCTCCCACCCTTACCCCCGCCACCACAGGATTGGCCCTTAGTCTTGCCGCTAAGGGCTCGAGGGAGAGCGCAAATAATAAGGGAGATAACGGGCAGCCCTGCCTAGTTCCCCGTTCTAATGGAAAGAACTCGGAATAGCCTCCATTTACCCGTACACATGCTTTTGGGCTATGATATAGAGCTTCTATCCATTGCACAGACCCAGGTCCAAACCCCAATTGTCCCAATACGGAGTATAAAAATGACCAAGACACTTGGTCAAAGGCCTTTTCAGCATCCAAGGAGACCAGCAAAGTCTCCCTCCCCTTCTTTTGGGCCGACCAAATCACGTTCAGCACTTTCCGTATGTTATCTGCCACCTGTCGGCCTGGCACAAACCCCGCCTGATCGGCATGCACCAATTTCCCCAAATACTTATTAAGTCTAGTAGCCAGTACTTTAGCCATCAACTTTGCATCGACGTTTAATAAAGAAATGGGTCGGTATGACGCACACTCCTGAGGATCTTTCCCTTCCTTATGGATAAGGGTAATGCCAGCCCAACCCATGGTCTCCGCCAATCTCTCCCCCCTGTGTGGGCCATTAAACACCATAGTTAACGGTTGCACTATTTGGCCACTAAACTGTTTATAAAAGCGCGCCGTTAGGCCGTCGAGCCCTGGGGCTTTGCCGGCCTTTAACCCCTTAATGGCCTGCAGGACTTCCTCCGGGTTGATCTCCCTATCGAGCCCTTCCTGCTCCTCCGCCGTCAATACCGGGAGCCCCGCTCCTTTCACATACTCCAAAGTATCTTCCCGCGCTCCCGTTTCTCGCGCCTTATATAAATTGCTGTAGTAGGCCACAAATTCCTCTCTGATACGCCGAACATCTCGCACCCCTTCCCCCCCGCTCCTAATCTGAGAGATCCTATTCCACTCCCTTCTCTTCTGCAGTTGTCTCGCAAGATATTTCCCCACTTTATTGCCCCCTTCAAAAAACCTCTGCTTCATCAACTGTAGGCGGAACTGTATCTGTTCGGCCTCTATTGCATTAACTTTGGCTCTGAGTTCCAAGACTGTCCCTCTATGCCGTCCTCCCCCCTCTTGCATAGCCCTCTCTTCCGCCTTGCGTAGTTGCTGCCGCAGCTGCTCCTCACGTTCCACCCTCTCCCTCTTAATGCGTGCCCCCCACTTGATGAACACCCCCCTTACCACCGCTTTAAAGGCATCCCAGAGCACTCCCTCTTTAACCTCTCCTCCCCCATTCTGCCCAAAATACTCTGGAATTAGACTCCGTAATTCAGTTACCACCCTCGCATCCTCCAACAGGCTCTCATTCAATTTCCAAAATTGCCGTCCCTTATCTTCCCCTGCCACCCGCACCTGTAGCACCACTGGGGCGTGGTCGGACCAAGTAATCGGTTCTATGTCCCCTCCCGTAATCCTCCCCGCTAGCTCCTTCCCTACCCAGATTGTATCTAATCTTGAGTACGACCCATGTACTGCTGAGTAGAAAGTGAATTGCCTGCGGCCTGGATTAAGCATCCGCCACCCATCAATCAATCCATTCTCTTGTACAAATCTCCGATAATACTTCCTATCCGTCCCCCTCCCTACTCGGTGGCCCGTCGTGTCTCTCCCCACCTCCCAGGCCAAATTAAAGTCCCCCCCACAAATCAGCACCCCCGCCCCCATCACTGCTACCTGCTCACTCAGATCTTTCCAGAACTCCGTTTGCGCTCCCGTAGGGGCATACACATTCACCATACAAAACCATTCCGTCCCCTGCTTCACTCGCAGCAAAAGATATCGTCCCCCTTTATCCCGAGATATCACCTGGACCTCAGTTTGCACTTCCCCCTTAATGAGGATCGCTACCCACCCCGCCTTTCCTCTTCTCTTTAAGATTAGAGGCGAAGAGGCGATGCCTATACCCTCTGGGTTGCACCAACGCCTCGTGCCGTTTCTGCAAATGTGTCTCCTGCAACAATACTATATCAGCATTATGCCTTATTAATTCTTTATCCAATTTCTGTCTTTTCCAGGGCGAATTTAATCCTTTAACATTCAATGTTAGTATCTTCAATTCCCCTCCTGCACCCGTTCCCCCCCTTCCAGCCTGCTGATTTTGTCCCTTCCTCCCTCCCCCCTTCCCCCCCCCCTCCACCCCCCCTTTCCCCCCATCTTCCTCCTCCTCCATTCCCCCCTCCCCCCACCCCCCCTCTCAGAATTCTCCGCTGCGGAGACTTAACTTCCATAACAGCGACCCCTTCCACCTCACCACCAAATCTTCCCCCATAGCCCCCCTTCCCCCTTCTCCCCTTACTCATCCCGCTCACCCCACTAACCCTTCTCCCTCCTCTCCCCCCACCTCTCCCCACCCCTCTATGCTCCTCCCTTCCCCCCCTATTCATTACCTACCTCTCCCTCCCTTCTCCCTGTGGCCCATTATCCTATCCTCTCCCTCCCCCTAAGCCTGTCAACCAACATATTGAAAGATATCAGTCCTGAGTTGGAACATCACCGCTCAGCCAGTCTCTTGCTCGGAAGTCGGACTCCTGTGACCCCCTTTAGACGTCCGGGCCAATCTCCTACCTCCCGCTCGCCCTCTGCCATTTCGCTCTCTCCGACTTTCCTGGTCCGGATTCCGGGCGCGGAGAAGAAGCGGTGTTGTCTGACATCTCCGGTAACTGTTCTGCTCCCAGCTCTCTCAAAGCTTTCCAAGCCTCCACGCTGGACCGTACCGTCCGCGATCTCCCTTTCACCGTGATCAATAATCCAAATGGAAACAGCCACTTATATCGCAGGTCTGCTCTCCGCAAGTAGGCGGTTACTTCTCTAATCTCCCTCCTGCGTTGCAGCGTTCCCTGGGACAGGTCTTGATATAACTCCACTTTATGTCCCTCCCATTGAAAGCTCTTCAGTTTGCGGTTGGCTCCGAGCAGAAGTTCCTTACTTTTGTAGGAGCTCAGGCATACTACTATGTCTCTTGGTCTATTGTCTCGAATGGGCCCCAGGCCTCTATGTGCTCGTTCTATGTTTGGGTGGTGAGCCTCCGCTTCCTTTCCATAGCCAGCTTCCTCCAGGAGCCTTTGGAATATTTTATAGGCCACCTCCTCACTATTCTTGTACGTTAGCTCTTCCGGCACTCCTCGCACTCGGAGATTGCATCTCCGTGAGCGATCTTCGAGATCCTCTGCTTTGGCTTTAAAGGTCTCTTGTGCTGTCTGCAGTTCCTCCCATCCCTGCTGGAGCTGCGTCAGTGTCTCTCCTTGACTGTCTAGCCTTGTTTCAGCTTCTTCCACCCGTTCGCCCAGCTCCAGGATGTCTTGGCGCATCGTCCGCACGGCCTCCATGATCTCATTTTTCACCCCACACATCTCCACCTTCAGTTCGTCTCTTAACTCAAGAAGCCACTGCTTTATCTGTTCCGCTGCAGTCCAGGCCTCCTCTCCACCCTCACTCGCTCCCGGGCTGTGTGGGGCTTCCTTCTCCGGTTTGCCGGTTTTCTCTCCTTCCTTCCCTCCTTTAGACGTAGCATAGGGGGACCGGAACTCAGCTAGTTTCTTTTTCATCAGGCCCTCTTTTTGGCACTTATTTTCTCCATAAGAGGTCTACTGCCGATGTCCCCTGCCGGCTGCCTGGTCCGCACTCTGGGCTCCCCTCCTTTCTTTTGCTCTGGGATGCAGGGGTTGGCTATATGTCACACCCGGACCTCCACAATGGCTGCTGCCCTTGCCCAATAATTTCTGTCTTTTAAGAAGCCTCCCGGAGGGCCCACTTCAGCTGCTCACCTGACTGAGGCCTCTTCTCCCTCTGCTTTCTGCTGCCGGCAGTCTGCGGCCTGTCAAAAGTTTTTTACCGCTGTGCTGCCCCCACCACGTGTCCGACTGTGTTCCTCCTGCAGGGCTAGGCACCACCGCGCTGTGCGGGAAGTTGTAAGGTTAGCCTTCCTGCCCCGCTCTCCGTCTACAGCTGGCTTCTCTCAGCCCGGCGTGGTCCTCTGCTCCGGCCGCTCTCTCTGCCCTCCTCCCGGCGACCTGCACACACTCTTGGTCTGCTCTCCTCTGTCAGGCCGCACTTCCCACGCGGCGCTGGTCTGCCGCTTCGGTCAGCGCACTGCTCCCAATTTCTCTCTTGCCGATCAACAGTGGGGCCGGGCAGCTCTCCCTTAGCCGTGCCCGCTCTCCTTACCGCCCAAAATTATGCCCGTGGGGGCTTTTCCTGCTTTCTTTAGCGCAGTGGTGGCGGAGCTCCCGCGCTACGCCGCCATTCGGGTGGATGACGTCACCGGAAGTCTCGTCCCTGAGTACTTTGAACAGTGTCTTGGACACTAGAGGCATGGGAGGAAACGCATATAGGAGGCCTGTGGACCAAGGAATGAGAAACGCATCCGCTGCTACTCGGAGAGGATGCGGTTGTCTGGAACAGAACCTTGGAAGTTGACGGTTCAGAGGACTGGCAAAGAGATCTATGGTTGGAAGGCCCCATTTCAGGAAGATCTGTTGAACCACTAAGGGATTCAATTGCCACTCGTGCGGTTGCAAGATCCAGCTCAGTCTGTCCGCCTGGGAGGTAGACTGTTTTGAGAAGGATGCCGTGAGCGACTGCCCAGGAGCAGAGTCTCTGCGCCTCCTGACACAGAAGAAGGGACCCTGTGCCTCTTTGTTTGTTCACGTAGAACATAACAACCTGATTGTCCGTCTGGAGCAAGACAGACTGGTGAGAGATGAGATGGGAGAAGGTTCTCAGGGCTAAGCGGATAGCCCTCAGTTCTAAGAGATTGATCTGCTGAGCAGCCTCCCAAGGGGTCCACAGGCCTTGAGTACATGCTCCTTGGCAAAGTGCGCCCCAACCCTGAAGAGAAGCATCGGTGGTCAGCACTTGAGAGTGTGGAGGTGTCTGAAAAAACACCCCTTGCAGTAGATTGGGAAGATGAAGCCACCACTTCAGAGAAGAGGCTAGTAGCGTGAACACCCTCACTTTGTCCGTAAGGCTTGGTGCCACTGAGTTCTGAGGCCCCACTGAGCTGGCCTCATGTGCAGCTGGGCATTTGGGGTTACATGGACTGTAGAAGCCATGTGACCTAAAAGCCTCAGGAATTGCCTGGCGGATACCAGAGAATTGCTGTGGAACTGTCTGGCCAGATCCATCAATCTGTGGGCCCTGTCCACGGGTAAAAAGGCCTTGGCCTGAAGGGTGTCCAGCTTTGCTCCGATGAATTCCATGCTCTGTGAAGGGTGCAAAGCGGACTTTGCAAAGTTTATAACAAACCCCAAGTGCTGAAGGAAAGCAACAGTGCGAAGGGTGGCTTGATGGGCCTCCTGTGGAGACTGGCCCCTGATGAGCCAGTCGTCCAGGTATGGAAACACAAAGAGGCCTTGAAGCCTTAGGTAGGCCGCCACCACCGCCAGGCACTTTGTGAACACCCTGGGGGTGGAGGTTAGGCCAAAGGGCAGTACTCTGTACTGATAGTGGTTTCCTCCTACTACAAACCTGAGATATTGTCTGTGGTCTGGATGAATGAGGATGTGAGTATACACATCCTTTAGGTCTAAGGAGCATAGCCAGTCTCCCTGCTGGAGGTAGGGCAGCAGGATTCCAAGGGTGAGCATCTTGAACTTTTCCCTCTCCAGGAACTTGTTGTGATTTCACAAGTCTAGGATGGACCTGAGGCCTCCTGATCGTTTTGGTACTAGAAAGTACCTGGAATAGAAGCCTTGACCCCTCAGGTGGTGGGGCACCGGTTCCACGGCCTGTTCCTTTAGAAGACTTGCCAACTCCTGCAGGAGTAAGTCCCTGTGCAGAGGGAGTCTTGGAGGCTCCCCTGGAAAATAGGAGGGGGGTACCTGGTGAAAGTGGAGAAGATAGCCCCTGTGGACTATACTGAGCACCCAGGTATCCCTTGTGACGGCTAACCACCTGTGGGAAAACAGGGCCAGCTGGCCTCCTGTGCTGATGGCCAGCTGAGGAGGAGAGGCTATGCCACTGGAGTCAAAACCCCGCTCCCTGCTGTGCAGGAGCCGATGTTGGGGGCTTGGGGGCTTTCTGCCTATGGGGCCCATGTCCCTGCCCCTTGGCCTGCTGACCCTGTTGGGGAGCTACAGAGGCCTGATAATGAGGGTACTGTTTATAGGCAGATGACTTCCTCGGGTAAAAGGTCTTTTTCCCTGAGCCCTTCTTCTTCTGAGAAGGGGCAGAGGTTTTTCTGGACAGCCTAGTCCGGGTAAGAGTCTTGGTCTCGAGTTCTGCAGCCTTTTCAGCCATGGGCTTGCCAAAAAGGTTTTCACCTCGGCATGGGACATTGACCAACTTGTCCTGCACCCATGGCTCGAGGTCCGATTACTGTAGCCAGGCCTGACGGCGTGCACCGATGCCGGCTGCGGCTACTCGGGCTGAAGCCTCGAAGCCATCATAGGCTGCTCGAGAAATAAACTTCGAGCACTCACGAAAACCCGACAACAGAGCATTGAACCTCTGCAAAGGTTCCTCGGAGAGACCAGCAGAGAAACCGGCAATCTCCTTTGCCAGGTCTCGAAGGTACATGCCCATGTACATCTGGTAGGTCTGGACATGGCAAGCAAGCATAGAGCCCTGGAAGCACTTCTTACCAAGGGCATCCAGGTTTCGGGCCTCCCGGCCGGGAGGTACCAAGGAGTGCATCTTCTGACTCTTCAGGCGATGCATGGCCGATTCCACAACCATGGAGTGGTGCAGTAATTGTGCCTTTTGGAACCCGGGGCTCTTGCGGACTCGATAGATGGAATCGACCTGCTTGCTCAAAACCGGCGTCGATGCCGGCGCTTCCCACATGCGGAAGAGCAACCGTTCCAGAATCGGAGGAACCGGAACAGTAAAGGCCTCCTTTGGAGGAGAGTCATAATGTAGGGCCTCGAGCTCCTCGGCTCGAGGCTCCTCCTCGGGATCCACGGGGAATGCCAAGGCCTTGGCCATATCCCACACAAAGTCCGAGAACCGGGTATCCTCTGGTGGGGACCTTCTCCAAGGCTCGGACTCGGGTGAGTCCGAAAGGTGTCGGGTGACTCCTCATCTTCCTTCTCCCAGCCGGACTCCTTGGAGGAGGAATCAAGCGGCTCCAGTCGGCCAGGCACCGATGCCATCTGCCCCGACACCAAGGGTATCGGTGTCGATGACCTCGGTCTCGAACGGGAGGCCGAGGGAGACCTTGGCCGAGGATTGACTTGAGCGCGCATGGACTCGAGGATCGGCTCAGCCTCCGGGGTCGACTTGGATGTCGAGGTCCCGGTGGTCGGGGCAGATGCACCGGTGAGACCGGCGATCAATTTCTGCTGCTGTTCCATGAAGGCAGCTAAGCTGCTCTCCAAGGCCGTCAACCTGAGTCCAAGCTCAGGAGACTCAGCAGCCCCCGACTCGAGCCCCGGCGGAGCCAGCCCCGACATCGGCTCCCCTGGAGGAGAGTCCATGAGGACTACAGTACTCACGTGACCCGGGGACTCCATCTCCACACGAGGTTGTTTTGCAGGCCTCTCAGACTCCGAAGACCCGGGACGGCGCTCGGGGCTATGTGACTTGGCCCTCGAGGATCCAAGTGCGTCCACCGATGCCGCCCTCGCGGGTTTTTTCTTCTTGCGATGCTCCCGCAAGGGTGACCCCCTTTCAGAGGAGCCTCGATGCTGCTCGGGGCCGGAGTCCCGAGATGTCGAGGCCTCTGACGAGGTCCGGGTATGACCGGATGCGGAGTCAGAGAAGATTCTTTCCTTTTGGTGCTGCCGACTCCTCAACGCCTTAGAGGACATTTTCCCACACGGACCACAGATCATCGGGTCATGATCGGGTCCGAGGCACCGGAGGTAGCAGTCATGTGTGTCGGTGAGAGACATAAGTTTCTTACACCGATCACACTTTTTAAACCCGCTGGCAGCCATTGGGGGAAAAAGGGCCCCTGCGAGGTCAAAGGACAGGGCTGCCAGTGAAAACAGAAAAAATGGCACGTACGCTAGTCACTAAGGACAAAAACCAAAAAAAGAGATCCGGGCTCGATACCGACGTAAGGGAAAGGGAAACCGGCGTCGAACCAAAGAAAACAGGTTCATCCAGAATAAAATCAACTTTTTCCTCGGGTGCAACGAAAACACATCCGTCGGGCTCCGCGGAAAAAAGAAGACTGAGCAAGATGGCACCCTTGGGCGGGAAGGGGACCGCACATGCGCACTGCATTCCTAAAGGCTTTCTTTGAAAGCTGGGGAAATGCTCCGCACGGGGGCTCCGTTGGCGCCGACGTCACCCATATGTGAGGACTGACTTCCTGCTTGGTCCTGGAGAATAGCATATCTTTAGGTATCTATTATTACTACTGTTAATCATTTATATAGCGCTACAAGGCGTATGCAACATTGTACAAACATATAAAGACAGTCCCTGCTTATAGAGCTTACAATCTAATCAAGACAGACAGAACAATGCAAGAAAAACAAGGCCTATCATTGATTTATCGTCCCCTTTCACACAACCTGTCAGGATCTTTGTTTCAATTATATGTCATGCAGTTATGGAACCCCCCTATTTTGAAGACAGGGGATATCAATTTCACAATTACAGTCATTGAATTATCACAATTAGAAGAACAATAATTTCCACGGGAGGTAAGATGTTTTCAGCCTATATTGTTGATAACTTTTTTATGTCACCATATCCAGTGTTTGTGTAATAAGACTATGGAGTGGACAACAGATGAACTAGGATTTCCAACCTAGGTTTGTAAAAGGTGTGTGTGCTTTGTGGTGGAGGTTTATTTGGGGGATGGGGTGATGTCGGTGGGATGTGTAAGAGAGTGCATGATGTTTGGGGGTAGGTGGAGTTGGGCACATCATGGATATATGGCTGTGGTTTATTTTACGAGTTCAGATTCTTAAAAAAACCCATCATGGTTGTATGGGTTGTGGGTTTGTATGCGTATAGGAATGTGTGGGTATGGTGAGTAGGGGGACTGGAGAGTGAAGGGGTGTGTGTGTGTGTGTGTGTGTGTGTGTGTGTGTGTGTGTGTGTGTGTGTAGCATGTAAGTGGGGATTTATGGGAAACTGGGGTGGGTTGTGTTAGTGTGCGTGCGAGGAGTTGTGTGGCTATGTCCCTGCATGAGGCTATGTGTGGGGTTGCGATACTCAGGGCATGTTTATGTAGATATAGGTATGTTTTTATCAATAGATCCAGTTGGGACTCGGTGAACTGATGTGGAGATATAATCAATGCAGTTATTTAAGTTAGGAAATCACTAGTAACCATTCAAAATGATGTGTTTTTAGATCATATCATCTGCAGATCTTTTGGACAAACTTTGGAAAAAAAAAGAAAGATAAAGATACATAGAGAGAGAGAGAGAGAAAGAGAACTTTAGCAGTAAATTTGAAAAACCAAAATCATACTCCTGATACCCTGGCTTAGGAGTGAAGTTCATTGCTCCCAGAGAGAGCGAGAGAGAAGTAAAATGCAATGTGTCTGTAATAGACAATTCAAATAACTCTTAGCAGCAAGAACCTGTCTGTGCGCTCTTAATGCATGCCAAAAATCCAGGTGCAAAGTGAAGACTGACCCAGAAATATGTGTCCTTTCTTAGGGGGAAGCACTCAGCCTTATCTGTGTACATTTTTGGCATTTCTAAGTGTGCATATTTGCAAGAGAATTACTCTTAATGCCACGACTGTGAAGTATTGTACAATGTGGCCAAACTCTTTGACAGCTCTCAGACTGGAGAACTGCTCCAGTTAATGGGAGCCATATTGTTTCCTAATAAACATGTATATTGTCTTATGTTTCCTGGTGCTGGCTGCAAATCCTTCAAGTGAGAGGCAGGTTGTTTGTGCATTCCTTTTCCGTAGACTTGCTCTGAAGCAAAAGGGAATTTAGAATTAGTTGCTAAATATTTGTCATCCCATACAAACTTGATTCCCCTATAATATATCACCAAAAATGACCCCAATGTGTAACAGCCCTGCCGATTCTAGATCCAACGAAGCCCTCCAGTGTATATGTATTTTTGTCGGATCGTTCACCATGAGAAGAAATTCTTCCTCTCTCGAGGCGAACCCTCCATTTTAATCAATTTATTACCAGGCCTACCATTGGCCTAAACCGACAAAACCAGCACTTGCTGTTGTCATCATAAAAATTGTTATGGAAAAGGACACTGAATCACCCCTGATCAATGGGCCACAAAAACAAGCATACCAGCTCAACAGTCCCCCTCCAACAATGGACGTTAACTTAAAAGGACTTAGCTGTTTTTTCTGTTCGGCGCAGTTGAAGTTCAGCTGGCAGGTAAAAGATTCCCCTGAAGCAGCGGGTAGTCCCGCGAAACGTTTGAAGAGCTCTTGATGTGATAACGTCGGGGATGCGGCTGGCGTCTATGTTATTCTCCCGCCTGACCTATAAGCTAAGTACTGTTACTTTTCATTTTTAAAATGCGAGGTGTGGAGTACGCCAGTTGCCACTCATCAGGTCATTGATGTTATTGGGCTTAAGTTTGGTGCAGACGGCCTGTTCTGGCTGTTCATTCACCTGTGCCTTGATATGCTGAGACCTGATTTGCATATTTAAAGAGTAACTACACTATTTTTGCGGTTAGAAACACGTTTGTTGATATTGGAGTGATTTTTCTATTTTTGGCAGTTTTCACTCCGTGAGTTTTGACCGACTACGTTTTGGGTTACCAAAAAATGCAATCATGCATTTGGGCTGCAAAAAAGCAAGAGAGAGGTACAGTATAGCGGGTGAAGTACTTCTGTGCACAAAAGAAGAGCAGGACCTGGGGATGATCATATCTGATGATCCTAAAGTGACCCAAACAAGGAAAAATGTGATGGTGAAAGTCAGAAGGATGCTATAGTGCATAGGGAGAGGAATGGCCAGCAGGAAGAAGGAGGTGATAGTGCCTTTGTACAAGTCTCTGGTGCGACCTCATTTGGAGTATTGTGTGCAATTCTGGACATCTCACCTTCAAAAGGATATAAACAGGATGGAGTTGGCCCAGAGGGTGGCTATTAAAATGGTGAGTGGTCTGAGTCATAAGCATGGAGCTCGATTCCAGGCCGTCCGGACGTCCAAATAGTGGACGGGCTCAGTTCATTCCTTATTCTGTACCGCGAGAGCTAGATGGTCCTGTGGTTGCAGGATTGGGCACAGAGCCAGCTCAGCATGCCCCTGATTCTGCCATGGGATATGTCTTTCGGACAACACGGCCAACCCATCCTATGCTTCTGCTGGTGTGCTGGTGCCGTGGCGGGATGCCCGGCAGGAGCCCAGTCTGCCTAAAGTGGGATGCAGTGTCATTTCCCCACTGCCTGACCCTCGGCGGGGTCTGCCAGGGCTGGGATCGGGTGGAGGGACCTCACCTGATAATGCTCCCTGCTTTGGGGACCTGCCAGGCCCGATCACCGCCATCGCTGTTGCTTATTCCATCTCCAAGATGGAATAAGTAGCATATCATTCTCCCATCCGCCAGACATACAGGGCCCTGATCTGAATCGGCCCTGAACATCCGGGTGCCTCAGCCCGCCCCCTCCTGCCCCTTTCCAGCTCTCCCTGCACAGTGGCTCTGTGCGTGCAGGGAGAATTTGAGGCAGCGTATGGTCACAACGGATAGCGGAGATGCACATCCTACTGGGACATACAGCCCTGCTATTCTCATCTCAGAATTGGGCCCATAGGGTGATAGACTTTAAGATCTCAATATGTTTACTTTGGAGGAAAGGCAAGAGGAGATATGCCATGGAAATATTTAAATATAAGTGCACAGGAGGCAAGCCTCGTTCAATTGAAAGGAAGCTTTCTACCGAGGGGACATGAGAGGAAGATGAAAGGGGATGATCTAAGGAAATATTTCTTTATGAAAAATGTATGTGGGTGCATAGAGGTAGTGTGTGTGAATGTACTCTCTGCACTCCTATATTTCAGAAAATATTAATACCAGATGTCCCCAATTTTCAGGGATTGTCCCCGATTTTGAACGTGTCCCAAACTCCTTGGACTATAACCACCTTTTCTCATCAAATTCAGTGGGGACAGAGGCAAAGATTCTGCTTCTAATACAGTCTTCTCCATCCAGGCAGGAGAAGATGTAAAATGAACTTTTCTGAAAAAAGAGGAAGAATTTTTGAAATGAATAGCATATTTATCTATATGTATAAAAAAGGGTTTAAGCATATGTGTTTGTAGGTATTACTTGAGAAGGGCTGCTACTGTATTTTTTAGACTTTTTAAAATTAGTAAATGCTACCTACTGTAGAGTGCCCAAGTGTCTCAGAGTTGCTCTCCAAAAATCTGGTAGCCCTACAAAATCCATCCATCCATCGCAACTCCAACCCTTGTCTGCGCAAATGAGGTCCCTCTGAACTCCTACTTCCTCCAAGTGCCTTCTTTTATGCATGCGTGTCCATGTGCAATAAGAACACTTTTTCACATGAGAAACATCCTTTCCTCATGGAAAGAGCTTTATAAAATTGCCCTCAAAGTAGGAAAAACTGGGTGTGCTGATTCCCCTCCTGCACATCGTACTGTCTACCTTTATCCTTCTGTACTTCAGAGCTTCATTTGGAAAGTTTCATTCCCTCCGTCTTTGGAGTTTTTTTAAACATTTCAAAACAGAAGCTCTACAAGGCAACGAAACCAAACCTCGATGTTCTATAATCAGATTTAATGAAAGAATGTTCCATTGAGGCTGGACAAAAACAGAACCATTTCTTTTTTCTCTTCTGGTATTTTGGGATTTTACTGTCTTGCTTTTCTATTCTGGGTTCTGATGACACCGCATGTTAATGAGCTGAAGGGATTGCAGGGCCCAATTCCTGTTTCATTGCACATTGGTTTATTTATTGACATGAAAAGTCCAGGAAGAACGTGTTTGCCAGCCTTTTGGATACCTGGCTGATCCCACTATTCTCAGCTTGCAAATGGGAGAATGTTTTCTTAGCTGGGTCCAATAACACTTGAGAAAGCAGCAAAGCCAGAGAAAGACCCGTAAAAAAACTATTTTTAAAAATTTCAAGCTGCTACATGAGGGATGAAACAAACTAGGAAAATATTGTTAACACTGGATGATACGTCTACTCTTCCCTTGATTCATCCTCTGAATCCCCTCTACCGCACAATGCCAGTCATTTTTTGTCTTGGCTGAATCTCTTCAAATTTGGAACCATGAAAGTTTCAGGCCCCTTAACTTTCCTTAGGGGCATGCTACTCACATGTGCTTCTAGGGTAATGTGGGTTTGAGCGTGGTATCAGCGCCGTGCTGAAAGTAGCACATGGCCCCACATTACCCTTGCAGCGTGCATTTGGATGGAGACTGGGTGGGATGGGGGCCACTGCCACCTCAGCACAGGTAGGATGAGTGTTTGTAAGCACACGCTACGTGTGCTCAGTGTAAGTATCGCCGGTGCTCTTGTGGTCATTTTACCATGGTGCAACATGGTAAATGTACGAGGACGGATGTACCCTGCCCGTGTTATCAGCAGATCTTATGCCTCTCAATTTTGTTATTTGAAAAAAAATGTTTCCATTTTTTGAGTTTTAGGTGCTAGGGGCAAAAACAGTGATGGGATTCAAAATGGCATGGGACAGACACAGAAGATCCCTATATACCAAGAGGATAAAATCAAAATAAACTTAAATATCTTTTATACTTCATCAAAAAGAGGGGGGTGACCTGCATGGAGCGACAGGTACAACCCTAAAGAAAGGCATAAAAGGGGTGACCTGCACAGAATGGTGGGTACAAGCACTCCAGCCACCTTGCTCGGCACACTAGATGGACCATATTGGTCTTTATCTGCCGTCATAAACGATGTTGCTATGTTTAGATTTTGCATCTTCACCTCTAAAGTATTACCCTAGACCTGGGGTCACCAACCTCCAGAGGGCCGCGGGCCGCACAGCCGACTACCGGGAGCCTCGCGGGCCGCACCCCCTTCTCCCCGCCCCCGCGAAAAAAAACAACAAATGCAAAATTATGAAAACAATGGCTGATCACCTTTATTGAATTTAATGAGATGGCTGATGATTCATGCTAGCAGACAAACGCTTAAAGTCCGGCTTCACAGATGACACTGCGCTGCTCTTGGGAAACCGGTCACGTGCCGTTGAACCCGCTGAGCATGCCGCGGGCCGCAGATACAATGGCGGGACTCCTTGGCGGGCCGCACGTAATGTTAACTGGGGTAGAGCCTCGCGGGCCGCACGAAGGGACCTCGTGGGCCGCATGCGGCCCGCAGGCCGCAGGTTGGTGACCCCTGCCCTAGACCTATTCCACATATACTGATATACTGTAAAGAAGAGATATTCAGTTTTATTTCGCTTGTTGAAAACATGATTTATTGATTGATTGACTGATTGATTTAGCCAGCATCTTCTCTCATCGTGCTGAAACACTGTTAAAGGCTGACATTTACATTTTCCAAAGAAACCAATGCCTAGAATTCATAGATCAGCCAAAAAAGGGAAAGGAAATAGAGGATTTGAGATATAAACGTTGCTGGCTTCCCACAAATAACGGCACCGGGTTGGTTCTAGCGGTGACCTCCAACCTTTACTTCAGCTCTGTTTCCTACAATGCAAAGAATGGGTGTGGGGGGGGGGGGAGGGCGGGAAAATGACACTAATCATGACCCCAGGACAGAAACGTCACAGCAACAGCAACAAAAATCTGAAGTGGATCCTAGAAAGTTATTGGAAACGGGCTTGCCATATTTTTGTAGAGACTGTGAGCTCTGGGTAGCAGGAAGTGTATGGGTATTTGCACAGGCCATATACTTCTAGTAATGCTTTAGATATACGTAGCACTACAAAATGATTTAAAGCCTTTATGTACTGTATGACTTAAAGCTTTAGATGTACTAAAGAGTTTTTCATATTTTGTGTCTATGGGATACATATTCAGTGCATAGGCCCCATAGGTTTTTAGCTTGTGCGTGTATGTTTCAGACTGTAATTGTCAGTTGACTAGACCATTTCATATTCGGTCTTCCGTTATTCTTTGTGGAAGGAGCTCAACCGGTGTGTCTAGTCCTTGAGACCTTTGGCATTTTATCCTTACTATCAGGACCGCTTCAAGCCCTAATGGGGCTCGGGGCAACTGATTCAGGTGGGCCCCCCATCTGTGGGCCCCGCCCTTCCATCTGTGTGCCCCCCCTCCCCCCCATTCATGGGCCTCCTTCTGCTGCTGCTACCTCTGTCCAGGCTGTGCAGTGGAGGCAAAAAATTAAAAATGTACCGCGGTGCCAGAGTTACCTTCTTTTCCGGTGCCATGGAGTCATTCGTGCTTCTGTGGAGGCCACCGTAGCAACGGGAAAGAAGGTGACCGGTGCCATGATGCATTTTTAATGTGTTGTTGCCACTGCACGTCTTAGACAGGAGCATCAGTGCTGACAGTGGGGGTGGGAACATGGCTCCTTTTATTGGGCCCCTCATTGTGCAGGGGCCCAGGGCAATTGCTCCTTTTGCCCATAGGTAAAAGCAGCCCTCACGATATTTAACTGCGGTAGTCAGTGGGGGTTTTTCAGACGCTAGCCACTGCAACACCAGTATGTGAATAGTCATAGGCACTGAATATTTGGTCTTTGTGATCAGCGCACACCGTTAGTTTTAGTGACGATTTTCAACAACACTATATGGACAACTCTGCAGCAAGTCAGTTAGGACAGCTTTTCCCTGTCTTAAAACTATCGCTGCTAGAGGCTCTTCTCTTGCCCCTCCACCAGACTGCCCCTGGACCACTGAAGCAGCCATAGAGAATATTCAGCCATTGCCACCGAATCTGGCTCTCACTGACACTTATCCCATTAGCAGGTGTCTTTGAAAACTGACTCCTTAGTTTCTTGTTGTCCAGCCACGTCAAAGTGATTGAACTATGAGTTTTGACCTCAGTGGCTCATGTGCCGCCTTGGTTTCTATACTGCTATTTGGAAGTTACATGCACTGCGGCATTTAACCAGGTTAAGTGGGGACATCCAGATAACTGAGCACGTAGGCAAAATGCTAACCATTCTCTTGTAATCCCTCATTCAGTTCGCAAGACCAAACAGACCACGAACACCAGAGCAGCCACATTTACTGCCCCTTCTCTCTGGAACTCACTGCCATTACCAATCTGCGAGATCAAAGACCTCCAGATGTTCAGAAGAGAACTCAAAACATTCCTATTCATTGCACACTATGGAGATGCAAATGAAAACCCCTTCGCAGAAATGTCCAATCAACATACGCAATAGCTGTCACTTAGACCATACATCTAACAATACCCCATCCACGTCCTATCTCTATAACCTAATATTAACCAATGTACCTTATATATAGTTCATAGTTGATTAATTTTACGACTACGGATCTCATGTAGCAATTCCCTTTACCTGTTATATGATGTAATGCGTTCACTTGTTAAATATTCCAATTTTACTATTATATGTAACATGTTTTGTTATCTATAAACTGTCCCTGATCTCTGGAAGGGGCGATATAGAACAATTAAGCAAATAAATAAATAAAATATCCGGTGGGAATAGCCTGCTGACTAAAATTTTTTGACTATGCCCTCCATAACGTTTAAGCTCCTAAATTAAGATGAATATTCAGCTGAAACATCAGCAGCTAAGTTTGGCTGAAAAAAGGGCACAAATCTTAAATTTAGAAGGCTCAGCCTTTTTTGAATATCAGACTCTTAGATGCTGCTCCGTGCAGGGCCCAACAGCCTGACTCTCCATGAGCCGTTGGATAGTGGAGCCTGTGGGTGTGGGTGTTCATCCCCCGGTTGGCCGCTGCTCTAGGGCAGAAGTTCCCAAATCCGGTCCTGGTGGGCCAAACACGGTTCGGGTTTTCATGTTGTCCCTAATGAATATGCATGAATACATTTGCATACAATGGGGGCGGTGCATACAACTGCATCACAGGCATATTTATTAGGGACAGCATGAAACCTGAATGGTGTTTGGCCCTCCAGGACTGCAGTTGGGGAAACTCTGTTCTACGGATTGCACATGTTTATGGTGTATGTGCTCTGTAGGGTAAAATATAGGTATTTATGGCTTGTTTATTTTATCTGCAATAAAGGTTCCGTCTTTGTTACCACAGTTTAGTACTGGGTAAAATATAGGGACATGGTCTGCAGGAGCCACAGCTGTGACTTGAACCTGTATCTTCTACCCCTGAATATACTGGCTGTGTGTACTGCACCAAACTGTTGTCACAGAGGCAGATCATTCCCTGGGGATACCATGACTGTTCGTCAGACAGACCTTGTCTGTTGCAATGCACGGCACCCACCTAAACAGGGCTTGGCCTTGGTCTGCTGTGGGCAGATGCCACGGCCCCTTCCACCACCAGTACCCCTCCGCCACCATGCTGACATGCCCTTGTGCCAGTGGTGCGCAGTTCCAGGCCATCCTTTGTGCCGGTAGGCAGCTGCCTATGATGCGTGATATGGGGTAGGGGTGCCCGCCTAGACATCCACGCTTCCCCCCGGCACCACCTGCCAATGTTATGTGCCCTTTGGGGTACTTGCTGGGTAATGACCCCTGGGACACTGTGGAACACACACTCGTGGACATGTTTGCCCTTGGTCAGTTGCTGTCTTGCTGGTTTTCCATTTCTACAGTCCTATGTGTCAACTAGGCATCTGCCTAGTCCACCCTGTGACCCAGCTGGCCCACTGCATGTGCTGCCTGCAGCCCCCTGTACCCCATTTACACCATCACCATAGTGCCCTTTCCTACGTGGCCACTCTGCTGTTGCTGCACATGTGAAAGCCACATAAGCAAGCTGCCCAATATACACCACAGCAAACCCTCATCAACACTATCAATGTTGGAACATTCACTTTGTAGGGGGAATCAGAATTGACCCTTCTAAACGTGACATCTTCCTTTTTATTCTTTATGGGTAGTGTTGATTACCGTTTATCATTGTTTTTTCTATTGGCCAGCTCGGTGTTTTGGATTTCTGTTTTGGTTCTGGTCATTATCTCTCTGGTTTTTGCATGTTTTGTTACTGCACATGTATCACTACTATCACTTATCTGGGTCTCCCTGCCTTTGCTGTACATTGCTGACTGAACTGGTTTCTCTCTCCTGCAAATGTGCCTCTAACGCAAGGTTTTCAGTGGCGTTAATTTTCAGACCCTGATTTCACAGTGTTTTTTTTTTTTTATTGGTTTCAAAAACAAATGCATTTACACAATACATTCAAAGGAAAATCTAAGTACAACATCAAATCGGATGTTACAACATCATATAGGAAAAAACAAATTTGATATAGCCCACATCAAGGAACTTAGCTGGGTATTAGAATAAAGGTCATATTCAAGAAAATAAGACACAAGGCCCACAAAGGGAGGCAACAACTTATTCATGGACATTCTGCACTTCACCAAGTGCTTTCCGCTTCTCAATCAAAAAGTGTTAGTGTCCATGGGGCCTCTCCTCGCCCACTGACCCCTTATCTCCGTCCTCTGGGGAGCCTTACTCCACCCTCTGTGCACCTTAACGCCACCAGAGATGTTATTGCGTGATATGTGACATTATCGCGCGATAATGTCGCTGTTAGTGCCGTTTAGTAAACATACCCCTAGGAGTTCCAGTTCTTCCAGGATTAAGACAATTACGGGGCCACATTCCCCAAAGGGGGCGCTGTAGCAACAAGACACAGTTCTAAACTACTCTGCTTCTGTTCCTCATCAACATATAAATTCTGGGATCCTACACCCGCACTGCCCTGCCTAATGCTGACACATCAAAATATACCTTTATACCAGCGGTTCTCAACCTGTGGGTCGCGACCCCCACGGGGGTCGCCACATGATTTAGCGGGGGTCGTCTCGCCTCACCTTACTCTGCCGTTAAAAAAAAAAGCAACCAAGTTGCTGGCGCTGCCGAGTCCGCTTCTCGGCAGCGGCAAACTCACCGCCTCCCAGTCCCTTCTAATGCAGCCGCGGCTCCCTGCCTCTTAGGGAACCGTGGCTATGCCAGAAAACCATTATGGAGCCTTCCTGTCTCTTGACGGGCTCCGTGCTGCATTGTTCCGCCTCCAAAGGAAGTTGCTTACCACTTCCTTTGGAGGCGGGACAATGCTGCACAGAGCCCTTCGAGAGACAGGAAGGCTCCGCAACAGTTTTAATGGCATAGCCGCGGTTCCCTAAGAGACAGAGAGCCATGGCTGTAGAAGAACAGCAGGGCAGTATCAGGCAGACAGGGAGAGGGGAGGAGGGGGCAGGAACCTGCAACGGGGCTGACATGGAGGGATGGATGGATGGATGAAGGGATGGAGGGGTCTGACATGGACAGGGGGGCTGAAATGGAGAGAGGGGGGCTGACATGAATGGAGGGAGGGAGGGGATGGCTGACATTGATGGAGGGAGGGAGGGGGCTGACATGGACAGAGGGGGGCAGCCCTGGATAGGGAGGGCTGACATGGATGGGGGGGCTGACATGGACAGGGGGGCTGACATGAAGGGATGGAGGAAGGGAGGGATGACATGGAGAGGGGGGCTGACATGGATGGAGGGAAGGAGGGAGGGGAGGGCTGACATGGAGAGAGGGAGGGAGGGAGGGGTGGCTGACATTGATGGATGGATGGAGGGAGGGAGGGAGGGGGGCTGACATGGAGGGAGGGGGGCTGACATGGATAAAGGGAAGAGACAGGGGAACATACTGTACAGGCGGGCAATAAATGCTGGTCAGAGGGGAGAGACAGTGCGGGTTAGGATTATAATAGGCAGATGGGGGAGCTAGGACTGGTAATGGGCTGATTAGGGAAGGCTAGGACTGGGAATGGACTGATCAGGGGGGGGGGTTGGGACTGGTAATGTGCTGATAGGGGGGGTAGGACTGGTAATGGACTGATGGGGGGCTAGCACTGGAAATGAGCTGATCGGGGAGGTTAGTACTGGAAATGGGCTGATGGGGGGTAGGACTGGTAATGGGCTGATTAGGGGAGCCTAGCACTGGTAATGGGGTTGAGGAGGGACTAGCACTGGAAATGAGCTGATT
This sequence comes from Ichthyophis bannanicus, assembly GCA_033557465.1. Taxonomy (NCBI): domain Eukaryota; kingdom Metazoa; phylum Chordata; class Amphibia; order Gymnophiona; family Ichthyophiidae; genus Ichthyophis; species Ichthyophis bannanicus. The sequence continues at coordinate 811,822,576 of CM066036.1, forward strand.
AGGGGAGGCTAGGACTGATAATGAACTGATGGGGGGTAGGACTGGTATTGGGCTGATTAGGGGAGTCTAGCACTGGTAATGGGGTTGAGGGGGGACTAGCACTGGAAGCGAGCTGATTGGGGGGCTTCGACTGGGAATGGGCTGATTGTGGGGAGGGGAGGACAGAGCTGCTGGCCCTGGAAGAAAACTGGGGGCTAAGGCTACAAATGGGCTGATACGAGGGGATGGGAGAATGGAACTGGAAGAGAGTGGATCTGAGAGGGACTGCCATGGTATTTGTACTAGAAGGGACTGGTCAGTGGGGAAGGAGGGGGACTGGAAGGGAATGGACACCAGTGGCAGTCATGGGAATGCAAGTTGACATGGGAAGGTACTGAGAGTGAGGACTGCAAAGGGGCTGATACTGGGAAGGGTTATTGGGACTAGAAATAGGCTGATGGAAAGAAGTGAAAAAAACGAAAGAAGAGATAAGAAATGGCAGATGGACCATAGACCTTAGAAAGAGAGCTAAGAGAAGACAGGAAAGTAGAAGCCTCAGATCGGGACCAGCATGATCAGAGAATAACTTGGTCAGACAACAAAGGCAGAAAAAATAATTTTATTTCATATTAGTGATTTGACTACAAAATCATCATAATTTTGAAATCAAATATTGTTACTTGTTATTGTGATTAATTATTGTGGTTTAAATAAGTAAATTTTATAAAGAAGAGCGGGACCTAGGCGTAGTTGTGTCCGATGATCTTAAAGTAGCTAAACAGGTAGAAAAGGCGACGGCAAAAGCTAGAAGGATGCTTGGGTGCATACGGAGAGGAATGGCTAGCAGAAAAAAGGAGGTGATAATGCCTCTGTATAAGTCTTTGGTGCGACCTCATTTGGAGTATGGTGTGCAATTCTGGAGACCGCACCTTCAAAAGGATGTGAACAGGATGGAGTCGGTGCAGAGGGTTGCTACTAAGATGATTAGTGGTCTTCATTATAAAGCATATGAGGACAGACTTAAGGATCTTAATATGTACACCTTAGAGGAAAGGCGGGATAGAGGTGATATGATTGAGATGTTTAAATACCTCTGTGGCATAAATGTTCAGGGAGAGAGCCTCTTTCAATTGAAAGCAAGTTCTGCGACGAGGGGACATGGAATGAGGGTGAAGGCAGACAGATTCAGGAGTGATATGCGGAAATATTTCTTTACGGAAAGAGTAGTGGATCCGTGGAATAGTCTCCCAGTGGAGGTGGTAGAGATGAGGACAGTAACTGAATTCAAAAAAGCATGGGACCAACACAGAGGATCTCTAAAGGTAAAAAGTGGACTGTTGTAGTTATGGAAGGACAGACTAGATGGGCCTTGTGGTCTTTTTCTGTCATCATGTTTCTATGTTTCTATGTTTCTATTGCAAAGGCCTATAATATCTTAATAATTCAACAAATGATTACAGTGACAATGCGTTAACGGTAAAGGAAGAGAGACACATTTGATTTTATCATTGGGGGTCACCACAAGTTGACCAATGGTAAAAGGGGTCACGGTACAAAAAAGGTTGAGAACCACTGCTTTATACCGTTCTTTGAAAAGGAGAGCACCGCACCGGTAACCCCAAAAGGCACTAATTTCCCATAAGAGTGAAGACTGCACTGCTAACATTTTGCGGTCATAAGACTCAAAGGTTACTGTCATTCCACTTTGCTTCACCCAGAGCAGTCTGAGAAATAGGCAGTTTCCTTTAACTTTTTCAAAGCACAAATACCTTAAGCAGTTTCCTTTAACCTTTTCAAAGCACAAATACCTTTCATACGTGGGCATGACTGTGGCTGGATACAATAGATATACCTGTCAGCTCCCTTGATGTCTGTTAGGATTGCTAGGGTGGCTGAGAGAGACTGACAGCATTGCAGAAGTGATCTCACCTCCCCGGAGCAGGTAAGCTCTTGTAAGCAGAAATCTGGTTATAAGAACATAAGATATGCCATACTGGGTCAGACCAAGGTCCATCAAGCCCCGCATCCTGTTCCCAACAGTGGCATCATAACCGCGGCAAGATTTGTCCTGATGATGCGCCATGCTCAAGATGACTGTGGACCTCTGGGGAGCTCAGCAAGCTGAACATTGCAATGTGTAGATGGAAAATTTGCTGGTAAATACGTCATCTTTTATAGGACATAGATATTATAGATTATATACTGCAGGCAAGGATGGAGGGAGGGAGAGGCATTCAGCCAATCAGATTGCCCATTTGACAGCTTGATACACCTTCTCATCTCTAATTTTGCTATAGTGTTTGTATGATTAGGAATGGCAGGTGGACCATCCCATTTCAGGTCGGGAGGGGGGAGGGAACCTTTCCCTATAACACTGTTTTTTTGGAAAATAATACTGCAATCATTGGATATTCAACAGCCATATTCAAATTGAATTCAAATTTTGCAGTGCATCTACTTCTAAGACGGCTTTTTCTCTTTCTGCACCTTTTTTATGGAACTCACTCCCTCAAAAAATTAGATCTTCCGATGATCCAAAGTCCTTTAGAAAACTTCTAAAAACATTCCTTTTAAGGACTACTTTGGTGATTTAGGGGGATGTTTACTAAACCGTCCTAATGTTACCAGCGCTAGTCGCAGCGTTAATGTGAAGAATCCCATATAAGGAAGTGGGCGTTCCAGAGGGAAGGTAGTAAGGAATCTGTATCGCGCGATAGAGGGCGCCTTGGCTCGTTAACGCGTGTTAACCATAAGTTCATGCCAGCGCTATGCTAGAAGCTATAAAGATGTAGCCCACTGGTTGCTGCAATGACTGCAGAGGCAGAGGTTGTGGGTTTGATCCTGCAGTGGTGTTATTTAATAAGGCTGTCTGCGGCATTTCCTTTTAATTTAAACCTGTGTTGCCAGCAAAAACACCCTTACAGTGCCGCAACCTAAGGTGCCTCATAAGGTGCCCTATAAGGTGCTCCATAGGGCACATTATAAAGGCACCTTATGAGGCTCCTTAGGTTATGGCACTGTGCCTATAGGGCACCTTATGAGGCTCCTTAAGTTACGGCACTGTGCCTATAGGGCACCTTATGAGGCTCCTTAGGTTACGGCACTGTGAGGGTGTTTTTGCTGACAGCACAGATTTAAATTAAAAGGAAAAGCCTCAGACAGCCTTATTAAATAACAACACTGTGGGACAGAAACCACGACCTCTAGCCTCCACAGTCATTGTAGTAACCAGTGGGCTACATCTCTATAGTGTCTAACACAGCGCTGGCTGGCTACAGAAAGACTGCAGGTCACCGCACAAACTGTCTGCTGTGGTTACCAGGATAGGGTAAACCCACCTGTACCCATGATGCACTGCACATGCAGATCAGCAGTCTACATCTGATCACAGGATGGGATATGCACCTCTACAGCACCCTGGCCTGGTAGGGGGAACTGACCGTGTGTGTTACTGGCACAGAGTAGCTACAGACCATGACATTGTGCGGTTCCTGTGCTCACCCTGAGGGTGAGGTGGGACGCCCAGCAACAGGTCCGCAGCACCTGGCTTGGCTGAGATGGGCTGTGCTGCAGGTCCCCATCAGTGCCAGTGTGTGACAGGTAGTCTTTGAAGACACACCTGTGCCTATCTGTATTTCCCAGTCACATCTGGGTTTAAAAAAGGTTTGGACAAGTTCCTGGAGGAAAGGTCCATAAACCACTATTAAAAAGGGACCCAGGATATCAATGCTTGACCTAGTACAAGCACTGCAGAACCTGTGTCTTTTGGGGAAACTGCTAGGTACGTATGACCTAGATTGGCCACTGTTGGAAACAGGATACTGGGCTTGATGGACCTCGGTCTGACCCAGTATGGCATTTCTTATGTTCTTATGTTCTTATCTAGCCCTTGTGGACTATAATGCTCCCAGAATAGTGTAGTTGCCGTGGTCATATGTTACAAGAGAAGGGTGGTGTTTGGACTCAAAAGCAGATTATGTAGCACCACCCAACCAGCCCTCTCTGGGTCAGGGTGGTGGGACAGGATCTCCCACCAACAGATCCACAGTCTACATCTCTGCAATGGAGGCAGTAGAGGGGACCTGCAACCCAAGTCCTGCTGGGGAATAGGCACACTCCAGGGCAGTCAATGAAGATCTATACATTTCACATAGGGCATGGGCAAACAGGCAGTATGCCTGTAAAGGCTGAGCTTCCCCCAACCACAATCTGACATTCACCAGCAGAGGGCACAGTCAGTCACCCGCTGCACCCTGCAAGGTGTTCCAGCCATACACATGCTAACTGCAGACAGTCTGCTAGCTAGTACATAGCACATGTTCCAAGAGAAACTGTGTGCACCTAAAAGTGGAATGCGCACACACACACACACACACACACACACATATGCACGCACGCACGCACGCACACGCACACACACACACCCCAAGTATGTCAGTGATTAGGCCCCCAAAAAAGGGAACTCATAGATATCACTTGAGAAAAACACTGTATAGCAGTATGTGGGAACCTAGCCATGCCATGGTCACTGCACAGTCAGGGTGAGATTGACCTCCCAGCATGACATGCTGTGGCCACCCTGTCCGTGCAGGTGGTGGTCGGGCACTACAATGTCCCAGCCATTGCCCTATGCCCTGTGCAGATGCATCCTGCGCAGACCGCCATGTCCAGGCCATACCACAATACCTTGCTCCTCATTATGCACATTGGCAGGCTAACACTGGTGACAATGCAAGCATCGGGGGCTTAGTAAGGTGTAGGCAGCCACAAAACACTGGATAGACATACACACACTCCCATACCTATTTCAGCATTGTGCAAAGATAGAGGTGGTTGGCAGCCCTGGCCAACACACCAGTCGTAGGCACAGTGCAGGCACTGCTAAGGTGTGCAAGGTGCTAGTATTGGTAGCTGCTGCTCCGCGCAGGGCCCAGCAGCCTGACTCTCCATGAGGCTTTGGATAGTGGAGCCTGTGGGTGTGGGTGTTTGTGCCCCCATTGGCTGATATTCTAGGGCAGAGGTTCTCAACTCCGGTCCTGGTGGGCCAAACAAGATTCAGGATTTTAGGCTGTCCCTAATGAATATGCATGAGATACATTTGCATACAATGGGGGTACTGCATACCACTGCATCTCATGCATATTTATTAGGGACAGCATGAAATCCTGAAGGGTGTTTGGCTGCTCCAGGACTGCAGTTCGGAACCTCTGCTCTAGGGACTGCTCATGTTTATGGTGTATGTGTGCTGTAGGGTAAAATATAGGGACATGGTCTGCAGGAGCCACAGAGAGGACTTGAACCTGTGACCTTCTGCCCCTGAACACACTGGCTGTGTGTACTGCACCAAACTGTTGCCACAGAAGCAAGTCATTCCCTGAGGATACCATTACTGTTCATCAGACAGACCTTGTCTGTTGCGTTGCACGCCACCCACCTGAACAGGGCTTGGCCTTGTTGTGCTGTGGGCAGATGCCACTGCCCCCTCCACCATCAGCACCCCTCCGCCACCATGCTGACATGCCCTTATGCTGGTGAGCTGGTGGTGCACAGTCCCAGGCCATCCACTGTGCCAGTAGGCGGCTGCCTATGGTGTGGGATCTGGGGTAGGGGTGCCTACATAGACATCCACGCTTCCCCCCCAGCACCATCTGTCAATGTTATGTGCCCTTTGGGGTACCTGCTGGGTAATGTCCTGTGGGACACTGTGGGACACACACTCGTGGGCATGTTTGACCTTGTTCAGTTGCTGCCTTGCTGATTTGCAGTTTGTGTGTTCCTATGTGCCACCTAGGCATATGCCTAGTCCACCCTGTGCCCCAGCTGCCCCACTGCATGTCCCACCTGGAGCCCCCTGTACCCCATTTGCATCCTCACCGTAGTGCCCTTTCGTACTTGGGCACTATGCTGTTGCTGCACATGTATCACTACTATCACTTTTCTTGGTTTCCCTGCCTTTGCTGTACATTGCTGACTGAAATGGTTTCTCTCTCCTGCAAATGTGCCTCTAACACGAGGTTTTCACTGGCGTTAATTTTCAGACCTTCATTTCACAGCGTTAGTGTGCCTGGAGCCTCTCCCCGCCCACTCTCCACCCATTGACCCCTTCTCTCTGATCTCTGGGGAGCCTTACTCCATCCTCTGTGTACCTTAACGCTGCCGGAGACATTATGTATCGCGCGGTAACGTTACGTATTGAGAGCTAACTGCGCCGCTGCAACGTTATTGCTGGTAGTAAACATACCCTTAATTTCTTAATATAATTAATTTATTTTAGAAAGTTTATTTCTCTTCACGTACTAGTTTTTAGAACTATTTGATATTTGCTTTAGTTTATTTCTCAGCACTTTTTGTTAGAAATATTTTACCTCAAATGTTAAATGTAATTTGTTATCTGTTTTTTGTTAATTGTTAATTGTTAAATGTAATTTTCCTTTATTTTCAAGTTCTTTGTAAACCACTTTGATTAGCGAAAAGCGATATACAAGCACAAATAAATAAATAAATATTGCATATTATTTCTGGGTTGTATAGAACATTATCCAGTAACAGCATATTCTAGGAATTCCAATGTACAGCCAACATATATTGACTTTTACAAAATCAGCAACAAGTAAAAGAAACAGTCATCAAGGGAGCCTGTCTACAGCGTGTGTGGGGGGAGTGAGTAGCCCTGTCATCGGGCATTGTGACTGCCGGGACTGAGCCTGCCTTGCTGCCACTGCCGCTGTCCTGCTCTGACCGGACAGGCACGTCCGGGGCAGCCTGCTTCTGCTGGGGCCTGGAGGCTTATAACCATCTCCCGGATATCCTACCGTTGGAGCCTGTCTACAGCGTGTGTGGAGGAGTGAGTAGCCCTGTCATCGGGCATTGTGACTGCCGGGACTGAGCCTGCCTTGCTGCCGCTGCCGCTGTCCTGCTCTGACCGGGCAGGCACGCCCGGGGCAGCCTGCTTCTGCTGGGGCCTGGAGGCTTATAACCATCTCCCGAATATCCTACCTTTGGAGCCTGTCTACAGCGTGTGTGGAGGAGTGAGTAGCCCTGTCATCGGGCATTGTGACTGCCGGGACTGAGCCTGCCTTGCTGCCGCTGCCGCTGTCCTGCTCTGACCGGGCAGGCACGCCGGGGGCAGCCTGCTTTTGCTGGGACCTTCCATCTATAAAGGTGTTTGTGTTCCATCTGCGACCGCGGAGTGTGACCGTGGGGCGTTTTATTTAAGGGGCGTGTTTAAAGGGGCAGTTTTCTGCCCCTTTGACGCCCCTTCGACGCCACTGCAATGTCACTGTGATGCCCGTTTGGTCCCGGCATGGAAGGGGAGGTTGGGTGGGGATGCTTCTCAAGGTTTGTGTATGTATAGGAGCCTTTTGGCTTTGTCTGTTTCTCCTGTCGATTTTGGGGGATTGGGCATTATATTGCCTATTTGTCTTTGATTTCTCTTGTGTTGAGAATGGGCAAACAGAAGGCTAAGGTACAGAACAAGTCTCAATTGACCGTATCAGAAGAGTCTAAGCTGGTCGGTCCGTTGGACAAGCATTTCGCCCCCCTCCCCTTGGCCCAGTCCTCTCCCGAGGGTGCTTCGTTGAGCCCCGGCGGGAGATCTCCCCCTATCTGTCCCGGATTGGAGAGTATGGTTAATTCTAAGGGACCCTTGGACCAAGACCGAGTTCATTCGGTACTTGTAGATTTTCCTAAACCTGTTAAATTGACAGCTTCAGAAGGTATCGTGGATCTCCCTGCTCTGTCTTCTGATGCTGAGATCACCCTCAGGGACCTTTGGGGAGCCTTAAAAACTATTGATTCGAAGGTTTCTTTAGTTGTGAATTCTCTAGCTACTTTTTCTCAGCATGAACATTGTCTTGCATTTCACCACGAATTCTCAGATCTACGTTGGTCGGTCATAGACCATATCCCGTTGGATCCTCAAGGGGGGGATCTGACCCGAAAACTTCAGCGGAGTGAACAACATTGGATATTCCGTTTACAAACGGTACACCCAACCAGCCTTAACAGAGAAATTGATTGGTCTAGTATTATCTAATATCCTCCTATAGGAAACGGGTTTTCCCTGATTCAGTGGGTTACTCCGGTACACCTATTGGAGGATTGTTTTGAGTGACGGCAAATTTTGGCCATTCCACAACAACATGACCCTTTGAATGAATCAGCTGTTCCTCAGCGTTGTGGTCGGTTAAGAAATGATACATGATGATAGCACTTGAGACAGGGTGATAACCCGAAACGTGCACGTCGTGCCTGGTTCTTCAGGATTTGGGATCTTGAAAACAGCTAAGTAGCTGGGATTTTACTATATGGTGTTTATTAGGGCTTTACACAATTTTGATTAAAAGGATGAAACCGAGTGGAGGACAGTACTTTTAATGTCTGTCCCTTTCCGGTAACATCCGACATTTATAAGTTGAGTTTCACAAAGGGGATATAGTGATTTAGTGTCTTTTGGACTTTTTCTCAGCAGGCTGCTATGTCTATTCAGCAGCTTGATGAGAAATTTTCTTTAACTGATTTGAAAGTTAGCAAATTAGAATCTCAGGTGCTTCCATTGCAATCTATTAATGTGGTTGGGATCAAAGATTCCCTGATTTTACACTCTAAACTGGAAGCCCTTGAGAATTCTGCCCGCATGTATAATTTGCGTTTTTTGAATTTCCCTTTTTCTTCTCTTCTTTCGGCAAAAATTCTTTTTGATAAATACCTTAAGGAAGTGCTAACTATTTCAGATCCTGTAGATATCTCTCAGATATATTATATCCCCTCAGGGTCTAGGAAGGTGAACCCCGCCGAGGGTGGATTTGATGAGGTAGTTCCATCGATATCAAATTTGACCGCTTTTTTAGAGGACTCCTTGGATTTAATCTCTCAATGGTCCACATTACTGGTGACTTTCTCATCTATTCTAATTAAACAATGTATCCTTAAAGCTTTCTTTAAAGCGAAGGCTACTAAGTTTTGTGGTCAGTTGATCAGAGTTTTTCCTGATGTCACACGTAGCACCAAGTTGCGAAGGCGGCAGTTTTTGACTCTAAAGCCGCGCGTCTTGGCACTCGGTGCTACGTTCTTTTTACGTTTCCCATGTAAGAACATAAGAACATAAGAGCATAAGAAATGCCTTTTTTGATCCACTTCAACTGGAGGCATTCCTGTCTGGAAGGGAGACCATAGATACTGTGGTTCAGGAGGCGGATTGATAGATTGAACTGGCTATGAGTTGGAGTTCATTCTCCTTGTGATTTCCTATATTCATTGTATTATTCCTATTTAGGTAGAATCTTCCTCCCTATTGTGGTTTATATATTTTCTGTATTGTTTTTCTATATTAGAATTTTCTTTTGTTATTATAATAGCTTTTGTTTCGTTTGTAACTGATAATATTTGAAAATCAAATAAAAAGAGTTGAAATAAGAAATGCCATACTGGGTCAGACCGAGGTCCATCAAGCCCAGTATCCTGTTTCCAACAGTGGCCAATCTAGGTCATACGTACCTAGCAGTTTCCCCAAAAGACACAGGTTCTGCAGTGCTTGTACTAGGCCAAGCATTGATATCCTGGGTCCCTTTTTAATAGTGGGTTATGGACCTTTCCTCCAGGAACTTGTCCAAACCTTTTTTAAACCCAGCTATACTAACAGCCCTTACTACATCCTCCGGTAACAGATTCCAGAGTTTGATTACACGTTGAGTGAAGAAATATTTTCTCCTATTTGTCTTAAATAGTTTACCCTGTAGCTTCATTACATGTCCCCTAGTCCTTCTATATTCTGATAGCGTAAACAATTGATCCACGTTTATCCGTTCCACTCCATTCATTAATTTATACACCTCTATCATATCTCCCCTCAGCCGTCTCTTTTCTAGGTTAAAGAGCTCTAACCTTTTTAGCCTCTCTTCATAGGAGTAGCCTTCCATCCCCTTCACCAATTTGGTGGCTCTTCTCTGTACTTTTTCTAATAACTCTATGTCCTTTTTAAGATACGGTGACCAGAATTGCACACAATATTCAAGGTGCGGTCGTACCATGGAGCGATACAGAGGCATTATAATATCCTTTGTTTTATTCTCCATCCGTTTCCTTATGATACCTAGCATTCTATTTGCTTTCTTGGCCGCCGCTGCACACTGGGCGGAGGGTTTTAACATGTTATCCACGATGACTCCTAAATCTTTTTCCTGGGTGGTGGTTTCTAATGTGGAGCCTTGCATCGTGTAACTATAGTGTGGGTTGTTCTTTCCTAGGTGCATAACTTTGCACTTGTCCACATTAAATTTCATCTGCCATTTGGATGCCCAGTCTTCCAATTTATCCAGATCCTCCTGCAGTTTTCCACAATCCTCTTGGGTTTTAACAACTTTAAACAGTTTTGTGTCATCTGCAAATTTGATAACCTCACTAGTTATTCCCTTTTCCAGGTCATTTATGAATATGTCAAAAAGTAGCGGACCCAGTACAGATCCCTGGGGTACTCCACTATTCACCTTTTTCCATTGGGAATATTGGCCATTTAGCCCTACCCTCTGCTTTCTATCTTTTAACCAGTTCCCGATCCACAATAGTACACTGCCTCCTATCCCATGACTTTTTAGCTTCGCCAAAAGTCTCTGATGGGGGACCTTGTCAAAAGCTTTCTGAAAGTCCAGATACACTATATCAACCGACTCACCTTTGTCTACCTGTTTATGCACACCTTCAAAAAAACAGATCAGATTAGTAAGACAAGATCTTCCTTGTCTAAAGCCATGTTGGCTGTCTCCCATTAGGCCATGACTAAATGTGTTATCAATTACAAGGGTACTTCGTATATTTTTACAGATGTTTCTCATCTTGAAAAATTCCTTTCTGATAGGCAGAGTGTTGAGGGTGGGGGTTCAGCTTAGAATTTAAGGACCTCCGCAATTGTGGCCTTTTGGCTTGTTTTCTTATTTTCTTTTCTGTTTTGGATGGATATAGACAATGTGGACTGTATAGTTGTCTCCTGCTTATTTTTTCTAATGGACCTTTGGTTCAGATTTGTTTGTTTCTATTAATTTAGGATACTAATTGTGAGAGTACAATATTTTTCTTTATGGTGTTTTGGTTGTTGTAAATGACTAAAATCAAATTAAAAAAAAAGAAGAAGAAAAAAAAAGAAACAGTCATCAACAGGAGAATTTATACACTCATGTACTAGATGGAAGTATAAAAAATTCAAAATTCAAAGCCAATGTGCCTATATGAAGGGCAGCAGCTGTAATGAATCCAATATAACTACATTAGCTGTGAAAGAAAATGGAGAGGTAGCCATTTTGAGACCTAAATGAATACTCTATATATCAATCAGCTAGCTTCTAGGACCAGAAACGTCTCTGGAAAATTGTTTGATATTGAAGTCTAATACTTACATTTTTGTCCATCCCTATGTGAGCCTAAAGCTTGCCCAGTATCACTAGTTTTCATTTTTCATTCCTCCAGGGAAAATCTCCTCCATATGGGGTATTGGGAGGTGTTAACATTAGTCAGGCGCACCCTAATGGTCATTGCTGAAGTTCAGGATGATGAATCACACCAAGAGAATGAAAAATGTATGCACCAGTTTATAACCCACCTTGAGCTCGGATTTCAAAAAAGGCAAGTAGTTACTGTAGTTCCAAAGTCCCAATCCAAGAGTAGAGAAGGTTCTGGGCTCAAGATCAGAGATTTGAGATACACAGAGAAAGAATGGTGCTTGGTGAGGGGGTGTACACAGATATTTTTGCAAGATTCCCATTGAGAGGAAGTTCTTTCCATACTCTTGGCTCTAGTGGGAGTTTCTTAACAGTGTTCCTAAGCGAAATGGAGAGAGATTCAGGAGTGAGATAAGTTCCAGGGTGCTTGTATCTGCCTCTGAAGAGGTTCTATTACCTAAGGAACCGGAAGCGAGGAGCTCTACAACAGTAGCAGTATCAGTGGAAAGTGATCAGAGCAGAGGCTTCATCTAGAGGAATTCTAGGAGTATAGGAGAATCCACAAGTCGATTCAGCCAACAAAAAAAAAGATTCTCAAAATATAGAAGATTATTTGGCAGAGGCCTGAAGGGGTACTTAGAGCAAAGGAACACGTTGGTGTATTTTGGGGTTTATTTCATGAAATGGGCTTTCTGTCAACCGATTACTATTAAACAAGAATCTCAGTAAACTTCTAGGTGTCTAGGATCTAGGTGTCATTGTGTCAGTGTTCAGCAGCAGCCAAGAAAGTTAATAGGATGCTAGAAATTATAAGGAAAGGAATGGAAAATAATTTAAGAAAAGGATATCATAATGCTTCTGGATTGCTCTATGGTGTGACCCACTTTGAATATTGCATACAGTTCTGGTCACCATATCTTAAAAAAATATATATAGCTAAACTGGAAAAGGTACAGAGAAGGGCCACCAAAATGATAAAAGGGATGGAAGGATATCTCTATGAGGAAAGGCTTAAAAGGTTAGGGCACTTCAGCTTGGAGAAAAGACAGCTGAGGGGAGATATGATAGAGGTGTATAAAATAATGAAGGAGTAAAATGAGTAAACGTGAATTGGTTATTTACTCCTTTTAAAAGCATAAAGACTAGAAACATGCAATGAAGCTATAAAGTAGTGCATTTAAGACTAATTGGAGAACATATTTTTAACCTCGACGCTTAATCAAATTTTAGAATTTGTTGCTGGAAGTTGTAGTAAAAGCGTAGTGTAGCATGGTTTAAAAGAGGTTTGGACTAGTTCCTGGAGGAAAAGTCCATAAACCATTATTACTAGTGAAGTTCTGGGCTCGATTCCGTCCTGGACATCCCAGCCCTCTGTGCGCCTGGTTGGAACCGGACGCACAGAGTTAAACGGGATTCTGATCCTGTGGGGCACATCGAGCCCTATGGGATTAGAATCGCATCCAGGCCTGTACATGCAGGCCGGGACCCCGATCCCGGTCGGCCTGCACATACAGGCCTTGCCCGACTAAGTCAAGGCTCCTGAATGGAGCCGTGATGCCATGGCGTCCAGTTGCCATGGCACCGTGGCTCCATTCAAGTGCCGCGATCCCCAGCTGCCGAACAGAATTGTTGATTTCCCATAGCCCAACCCCCTATCTGGCCTCCCAAGACTAGAGTTGGGCTGCAGGGAATCTCTTCTACACCCACCTACTTCCTCCGCCACCCAGGCCTGCTGTACCATGCCGATTTGGGGATCTTATTCCACCTCAGAGGTGGAATAAGCTCCCCATTCAGTTTTCCAGCTCCGGTCGTACAGGGCCGACATTGGAATCGGTCCTGTACGTCCAGGGCCGCAGACCACCCACTGCCTGCACTAACTCCACCCCACACCACCCCTATCCCACCCCTCTCTAACCTCCCCATACAATGTGCGGTGAAGATAGTCGGGGTCAGCAGAGGGGCCGAATAGCGGGGATGGACATCCCAACAGGACATTCATCCCCACTATTTGTAGCTCAGAATGACCCTGTCAATGTTTATCCCTGTGATAGGTAGCATGGAATATGTCTACATTTTGGTATTCTGCCAGGTACTTGTGACCTGGATTAGCCACTGTTGGGGTTGATGGACCATTGATCTGACCCAGTATGGCAAATCTTATGTTCTTAACTTAAAAAAAATATAGATGCCATATTTAAAAAAAATCCTGACATTTCCCTTCCCAGTACCATATATTTGTGTGCAGACAAGATAGCTTTTAACTTCTTATGGAAGATCATTATATTCACTTCCCTTCTTACTCCTAATGAAAGATTAGTCACTGGAGCAGAGTCAGCCACAGCAAAAGCCCTAGCCCAAGTAGCAGTTAGTCATATTGCTCTAAGCAAAGGAACCTGGATCTGGTGCTAACTAATGAAGACAATGTCTCTGATGTCTAGATGGTGCCCACTTGAGCAACAGTGATCACTGCATGTTGTGGTTTGAGGTAATAGCCAAAGCAGAGTCCAACTACAGCAAATGCAGAGTCCTAGTTTTCAACAATGCTGACTTCAGAAAATTGGGAAAGTATCTGAAGGAGGAACTTAACGGGTGGAAGGAGATAAGGGAAGTGGAAGTCAGTGGGCTAAATTAAAAAAGGCCATAACAAGGGCAACAGATCTATATAGAGTATATAAAAGCAAGAGGAAAGGGAAACCCATATGGTTTTCCAAAGAAGTGACTGCAAAATAAAGGCAAAAATGGCAGCGTTCAAAAATTTCAGAGAATCACCAAAAGAGGAACACACAAAAGAATACCAGATAAAGCTGAAAGAGACAAAGAGAGAGGATGGCAAAAGCACACATGGAAGAAAAAAATGGCTACAGATGTGAAGATAGGTATCAAGACTTTTTTCAGATATATTGAGGAAAGGTTGAAGACAAGAGATGGAATTGCAAACTCAAAGATGCTGAGGACTTATTTGTGGAAAACAATAAGGAAAAAGTGGATTTGCTAAACAAATACTTCTGTTCCGAGTTCACAAAAGAAAATCCTGGAGAAGAGCCATGCATGACTGATAAAAGTAATAAGGGGAACAGAGTAGATGTAACACCATTTATGGAAGAAGATGTTTCTGAACAGCTTGCAAAACTGAAAGTAGACAAGGCCATGGGACAGGATAAGATACATCCCAGGATACTGAAGGAATTCAGGGAGATTTCATAAAGACCTTTAAAAGATGTGTTTAAAAGATCAATGGAGTCTGGGGAGGGATTGGAGAAGGGTTGATATGGACCCTCTTCACAAATGTGGCAACAGAAAAGAGGTGATTTCTATGACTGAATGACCAGTGAATTAGATCAAGTGCATGCGTTGGATGTGGTCTACTTAGATTTCAGCAAAGCCTTTAATATTGTTCTTTGTCGGAGATGTCTGCATAAACTGAGCAACCTGGGGATGGATCTCAAGGTGGTGAACTGGATCAAGAACAGATTCACTGAAATAGTACAGAGAGTAGTGGTGAATGGAACTCACTTTGAAGCAAGGAGGATGAGTGATGGAGTGTCTCAAGGATTAGTCACAACAACATAAGAAATGCCATACTGGGTCAGACCAAGGTCCATCAAGCCCAGTATCCTGTTTCCAACAGTGGCCAATGCAGGTCACTGGATGTCAGGTTCCCAAAAGGTACACAGATTCCACAATGTTTATCCTGGGATAAGCAGTGGATTTCCCTGGTCCTCTTTAATAATGCTTTATGGACATTTCGTCCAGGAACTTTTCCAAACCATCCTGGGACTTCTACTATTCAATGTCTTTGTGGGTGATATTGCATAAGGGTTAAAAGGGAAAAAAATGCCTTTTTGGAGATGATACAAAGATTTGCAACAGAATGGACATTTCAGAGGGAGCAGAAGGGCATCATGACATACTTTGATAAATTACCCATACATGTTACATCTTATGAACTCCAGAGGGAGGCTCTCTTTGGCAAGATGCAAGCACTACACTGAGCATTAGCATTAAATTTGAGACTGAGATCATACTCCACATACCCTGGCTTAGAAGTGAGGTTCATGACTGTCATGGTACACACAAAACTAACCCATTTGGAGAAATTGCTTCTGGAGCAAACAACATGAAAAAAGATCTACAAAAATTAGAAGAATGGTCAAATGTTTGGCAACTGAGATTTAATGCAAAGAAGTACAAATTGATGCACTTGGGATGCAGAAACCCATAGGAGCTGTACATGACAGGGGTTGAGAAGCTAATGTGTACGGACCAAGAGAGGGATCTCGGGTGATAGTGTCTGAGGATCTGCAGGTGACGAAGTAGTGCGACAAGACAATGGCCAAAGTCAGAAGAATATTAGGATACATACAGAGAGGAATAACCAGCAGGAAATTGGAGGTATCAGTACCCCTATACAGATCATTGGTGAGGCCTCACTTGGAGTATTGTGTTCAGTTTTGGAGATCGTAACTTACAAAGGATATAAAAAGACTTGAAATGGTTCAAAGGAGAGTGACTAAGATGATATGGGGCCTGTGCCAGAAGGCATATAACACTTGAAGACCTAAATCTGTATAACCTAGAGATGAAGAGAGACAGAGGCAATATGATACAGATGTTTAAAAACTTAAAGGGAATTAATGAACAAACAAAACTTTTTCAAAGATGGGGAAGCTGTAGAACTAGACAACATGAAATGAAGCTGCAAGGAGATAAACTTAAAATCAACATCAGGAAATACTTTTTCAAGGCAAGGGCGGTGGATGCCTGGAATCCCTCCCGAAGTGGGTGGTAGGAGCAAATGTAATGACAAAATCCAAAAAGGCACGGGACAGACACAGAGGATCACTTCATAGCAAGAGGATGGAATCAAAGCAAACGTAAATAATTTCATGTACGTGGAGCCTGATTCATGAAGAGGCACATCTAGGCCTTCCGGACGGCCCTGAGCAAGACCGGCCTGTTAACACCCAATTCTGGACCGCGAGTACAAAACATTCCCGTGGTGCCCAGAATCGGGCCTGTGGATGGCCCAGCATGCCCCTGCTGCCTGTGGGGACATCCTCCCCGCAGGTGCCCCCGACTCCCATGGCTTAGGCCCCCCTCTTCCCTGCTGCCTGACCCATGGCTGGCCTGGAATAAGCAGCATGTCCCCTTTCACTCAGCAGAATGTACAGGGCCGTGACCTAAATCAGTCCTGTATGTCCTGCCAGGTTGGCCTGCCCACCCACACTCTGCCCAGATCCAGCCCATCCTGCCCCCCGCCAGCTCTCCCCATGCTGCTGCTCAGGACGTATGGGGAAAGCCGGAGGGGAATCGGTCCATGTCTCAGAATCTGGCCCATAGAGGGGTAACCTGACTGGAGTGGCAGGTACAACCTTAAAGACACAGAGGAGAGTAATCAACCCAGAACAACCGGTGCAGATCTACAACTCTAGCTACTTTACTAGACAGACTAGATGGACTATGTTGGTCTTTGTTTGCCATCCTTTGCTATGTTAACACATTAATCTTCATCAGCAGTAAATCCTCTGAGCATAACAAGCATGCAGGTACAATATATATATATATAAATCTTCCTACCAATTCCTATAGATATCTAGGAACTAACCAATGCACCATCCTAAACCTTAACAACAAAATCTTAAAGTCTACTCTTTCTATATCAGTTAATCAATGAAGTTGTTCCAAATATGGAGTAATATGCTCAAAAGAATGACATCTTGAAGAAAACCATGCGGCCAAATTTTGCACTATTTGCACTATTGATGACATGGGAAGGGCCACAAAGACAGCATTACAGTAACCCAGACTTGAAGGAATAAGTCCCTGCAAAACTGACCAGAACTCCATCATTGATAAACAAAAACACAATTTACGCAATAAATACAACTTTAAAAATGCTGCACATAGGGGGCGGAGCCTGATGTCCAGCGGGTAGGACGCTTTGCGTTGAAGCTCCCGAGAGGCCTACTTAGATTTACTATTTCGCTCCGAGCTCGGGGGGATGGCGGCCCATAAACCAGCGCGCTTGGACTTTGGGTCTCCTTCTTCTTCTCACGGAAAACGCTCCAAAACAGAGGTGTCCTCCCTACAGAAGATGGTTCCATTTCGTGAAAACCCCGAAAGGCACCTGGAGATTTTGGAGGAAATACGCGGCGTGAAGGAATTGGTGCAGTCCAATGGAGAAGCGCTTCGAGCCATGCGAGAAGACTTTGGAGTGCTCCAGGACCGACTTGAAAGTCTTTCATTACGGCAGGACAACATGGCGGGGGTCCTCGACTCGCACGAGGTGCGCTTGGGCAAACTGGACAAGGCTGAGCGCCAGATACAGAATCTTCAAAAGGAGTTAGAAGATAGCAATAATCGAGCCCGTCGCAACAATGTGAGGCTCCTCGGAATGCCGGAGGGGTGGAAGCAGGAGATATAAGAATTTTTGCTCAAAACTCTTCCCTCCTTGCTGAAGATCACTTTTCACAGAGAACTGGAAATCGATCGAGCACACCGTGTTCCTACCCACATGGCGCTCAACCGCACGACCCCCCGGCCTATTATCTTTAGCTTGCTACGATATCAACAAGTGGAACAAATTTACATGCTGCCCGAGCGACATCATTTGGAATTTGAAGGTCGTAAGGTCTCCTTCTTTCCTGATTTGGCAAAGCCTACCGTTGACCGTCGGAAGAAACTCCTTGCTTTTCGCCCTCGACTTCAACAGCTACAGGCTCGCTTTGGCCTGTTGTATCCAGCGAAGCTCCGAGTGACTCTCCACAACCAAACCAGGACGTTCGAAGATCCTGATCTACTATCAACATTTTTAGACTCCAAAGAAGCAGAGCAGTTGCGCTTATCCCAAATGTTGGACTCTTATCTGCCGTCTCTATGCGGCATTTTGAAGGGCCCTATGCTGCGGTCATAGCTATGCACTGAAATATCCTGGACTTTCTTTCTTTCTATATATGACTTTTGTTTTTTTGTCTCATATCCCTCATGATGTGTGCCTCGGTCGGATTCGGAGCACGCACAGTCCTACAGGTTATGTGTTTTTTCAATTTCGGCCTTCTCTGGGGTTTCTCCCCGCAGACACATGGTCGCCAGTAATTTGGGGTTTTGCTTCTCCTCTACTGCGGTTTTCTTTGTTATGTGGGGCGCTTCATTGTATTATATTAGTGTCATGTGTACAGCTAGATACAGTCAGTTTGAGGGACATAGTGAAATTATGTGTGCTATCATGCTCAATTTTAACTTTTTTGAATGGCCTTATGTAAAATCTTATCATTCACCGTCTAAACTCTGCTGAAACACTGAAACTCAATGCTGTTTCCAAATGGTACGGGATAGCCATTCTGGTTAGCAGTCTTTGCACGCTACTGTACCTGATATTAGCGCTGACAAATGCTGCACATGCAACTAATCAAATATGGGCCATTGCAGAAAGAGTAGCATCAAGCTACAAAATTCCCCTGTCCATGTCCAATTCTGTCTCGAATTCAACCCATCTAACTCTTCAAAATAATTCCATGAAACAGCCAATATTTCAGTCCTAGTGATAGCTGGTTCTGTTGCAACTATGTTCTGACATGGCCAACACTGTGAGCTCAGTCTCCTCGCAAGGTATGGACACCCTTACTATAGCGAACAAGCACTTTACCATCTGCCTAACATATAGAGCACCACTAAAAAATGCTGAGTTGTGGAGGAGTAGCCTAGTGGTTAGAGCAACTGCCTAATGCCCAGAAAATCAAGGGCTCAATTCCCATTAGCACTCCTTGTGACTTCAGACAAGTCACTTTACCCTCCATTGCCTCAGAAGAAAAGGCCTGGCACTCTACTTCTGGTGATACATTGCCAAGAAAACCCAGCAGCAGCTAGGCATCAGCACTGACTTGATGGCAAAATAAAACAATGCTGAGGAACTAGATACACTACTTGAGACAGTCTGCTCCCACACCAAAGACACTTTATTCTCCTTGGGGACATGAACCTCCCTGTGGCCGCTACCAGTCAAAACACTGCATTTCTCCAGGCAATGACTGACTTACACTACATGCAACTCATCATCACCCCAACACACTCAAAGGGTGGAATCCTCAATCTTCTCTTTTTCCCCAATCCTCTACTCACCACACCAAATCACACCCCAACCATGGTTGCCCCGGCCCCTGGTCAGATCACCACCTCATAACATTCACATTACTCTGCCAACACTTCATCTATCTCCCATGTAATGAAGCCGCTCCAACAAGGAGATTCTTCACCTTTGACGAATCATCCTTCCTCCAAAACACCCTTTCAGCCCTGGGGGACACCTCACATGATGCAGTGGTCGCCAAATGGAATTCCATCATCTCTGAAGTTGCCAGAGCCCCTCCATGAGCCCCACCCAAGAAACAACAACATTGTGCTCTCTGGTACTCCACACAACTGAGGGAGCAGAAACGTGTACTTTGATGGGTCGAATGCAAATTTAGGAAATTCTTTGACCCCGAATTACAGACCAGTTACCTGGACAAGCTCAGAGCATACTGCAACAACACCATCAATGCCAAATGGGAACACTATAACACCCTCCTCCGTGCCCTCAATAAACACAAGGAGCTTTTCTATCTAGTAAGATCCTTCACAAGGGATCCCACCCAGCCTCAGCAGAATCACACCCTGAACCCCAGGGCATGGCTGACTTCCTGAAGGCCAAGCACAGCCTCATTAAACCTTATTTCTGTCACAGAGCACCCCCTGCCCCTCCACTGTAAGCCACCATCCATGGAGCCCTACTCACCTGCACGCTGTGGTAAGGAAGGCTGTTCAGAATAGATGAAGTGGCAAGAAAGTGAATCCTGTCCCTTTAAAAATAGTAGTAAACAGAGTTTCCCTATCAACCACAAACCTCCGAGTCAGGATGCAGCTAGTACCAAGCCCTGCCCACTTCATCACGTCAGAGCTAGGTTGAGCCCTAGCAGCTCCCACGTGTGCAGGGAGAAGGGCGTGGTGCCTGAGAAGCACCAGTTTAAAACTGCAGTGTTTGAGCAGTTAGAGAGGGAGTGAGACAAGCAGTTGGATCTGAGAGGAACAGATCAGAGGCAGACACAGCTGAATGAGAGACTGCCAGGAGAGAGGCAGCTGAACGAGAAGGGAAAGCAGCATGGCCCCGAACAGGAAGGATTGAAACAGCTGAGAAGCCCAGAGCCAAGGCAAGTGTGTGTTTCAAAGTCCCGTCAGGAAAGGAAGCTGGAAGAGTCAGTTCCCAGCGGGGAAGCAACTCAGCTAGCCAGCTAAACTACAGAGGTAGGGAGAAAAGCCTTTCTGTGTTTCCTAGCCAAACTCCCTCTGAAGAGATAGTCAGAGAGCTAAAGAGAAGTGCTAGAAGCTGTCGTAGCCAGAATGCCTCAAAACAAACTTCTATGAGAGACAGGAAGTTTGCTAACAACTGCCGTGATTCAGCAGCAGAGAGTTTTAGTAGAGAGAGAGAAACTCCGTGTCTAACGTATGCTGAGATAGAGCAGAAGAAACATTTATTGTCAAACCTAAAAGAGCTGTTACAGAGTGAGAATAAGAAGCCTTATGATACTGTTCCAATTGAAGACAGTTGTAATGAATCCGTTGAGGAAATGGAGATAGGAGAGTGCAATGAACCGTATGAGAGTGAGTCTGAAGAGATGCAATGTTCATACTGCAGGGCTAATGAGCTTAATATGTGCTGACCCTAAGCACATGTGCAAGAATGATTGTTTGAAGCAGGGCAAAGCTTATTTTTATGAAGCTGAGAGGAACAGCAAGAAAACTTACCAGAAGTTTTAAGAGCAAATGTGTTTGTTCCTACAAGGCTCTGAAGGAATTAAACTTGCTGGAAGTTTTAGAACCTGTTGATCTTCATTGTACAGAAGATGTGAAAGAAACAGTCTTCTAAGAAAAGTTAAGTTGCCTTGCTGGAGTTAACAGCCTGAACTTTGTAAGATAGTTCTTTGAGCAAAAGTTAACTACTGATGTTGGAAGCAGAATTTCCTGACCATCTGAATGCAACCTGTTGGACTTTATTATTCTTTGCTTTGGAGATGTATCCCATTTATGTTCGGTGCTAATGAATTTTGATGCGAAGGGGAAATCCCGAAAATAAATATTCTCTGTTTTTGCCTAATACCGTGTGGTCACACTATTTGCTTTGAGGAATAGCTGAACTACATTTCCCAGCAATCCTAGCTGGTGGCCATATTTGTGGACACTGTTCAAAGAGGGCAATAAGGCAAGGGCCTCTTGCTCACAGGCTACCGGCCCAAGTGGGAGGCCCGGCGACAACGCATACCCATGCCTTCAGTGCATTCTATCTGAAGGCGGAGGCCCCGAACTTTACTGTTGGATTCCTAAGCTTCCCTATTGAAAATTATTGTATCCTTCACTCCTATCCGCTACCTTTATCTTCTCATTGTACGCTGTTTATTTGATGCTGTAACACTCATTCATCACCCACTGCCTTTACATTCTCATTGTTCACTGTTTAAGTCTGATGGATACACCCCTAAACAAAGGCCTGGTGACCTACATGGCACGGCGGGTGCACCTACTCTTGCCATGTTACTGGGCAGACTAGATGGACCATGCTTGTCTTTATCTGCCGTCATATACTATGTAACCTGCATGCACCTCTCTTCTCTTGTTTCTGTACTGTTAGCTGTAAACCGTTTTGGCTGGTAGAAAAATGAGGTAGCAAAACCGGTTAAATAAATGAATAAATAAATAAAATATCGGCTTAGTTTAACTCATGCTGATACATAAATGGTGCGTAAATGATAACATAGAACTGCCAAGTCTACGCATGACCACTTAGACCAACCCTAGGTGTGGTGTAAATGTGCGCACCGAGACGTGTAGAAAATGAGCATAAGTTCTAATATTTTATAATTTCTGGGTGAGTTCTCTGCCAAGCTCCATCTCTGTGCTCACCCATTCCAAAAGTATGCACCATTGCTCTGATGCACGTACTTACAGAATAGCACCCATCTAAGTTACGTGCGTGCCCATCACCGCATTAAGCAACTGAAAATCACTACTACTATTACTACATATCATTTGTATAGCACTACAAGGCATATGCAGTGCTGTAAAATCAGTGACTTAAGTGCACATAACTTTACGTGGCTTGTTATAAAAACACCTCCTAAAAACTCAGGACTACATACAGGAAATCTGCAGAAAGGTCTGCTTTTCACATAAGAAAGGCTAGCTTTTACTGACAGAACAGCTGAGGACAGAATCAAGACTTTGGTCAGTATTTTTTCTCTTTTTTTTCCCAACAGATACCAAAGCCCCAGCAGCAGGGAAACATTGTGATTGGGAAACACTTCTACATCTATCCAGATGGACATCCTGTTCAGTATAAAGGATGCCTGCAGATGGACTCCCTCAAGAAACAAGTTAAGGAACTGACAGAAGAGGTTGTTAGGCTAATAGGAATCTGTGACAATGAGAGATACATTGATGAAATGTTTCTAGAGGCATCTAAGATCTCCAGCAGAAGGGAAGATGACACTTCATAAAAAGATGACAACCCGACACAGATCACCAGAGTCTCCAGACTCAACACCCCGACTCTACCTTCCCTAGAACTGAGGAAGTGGTATGTGATCATCAAAGTGGAAGAGGGGAGAACATTCCAGGAACAGGAGGTATCAGACCTCAAAAACCCAAAAGCTGTAGGACCAGCAACCACCTGGAAGTGAAGGGTAGTGGTGGTTGGTGACTCCCTTCTGAGAGGTACAGAGATGCCCATCTGCAATCCAGACATGATGTCCCGGGAGGTGTGCTGTCTGCCTGGTGCCAAGATCTAAGACATTATGTCTGCTGAGACTCCTCAAGCTTTACTGACTATTATCTGATGCTAGCCATCGATGTTGGCACAAGTGATACTGCCAGGTTCCCACCTAAGTGAATAAAAACTGTCTTTGTGGATCTTGGAGAGGAGGTGAAGCAGTTATGTACACAGGTGGTGTTCTTCTCAATCCTCCCTGTCAAGGGTGAGGGCCAAGGCCAAGAGGCGTGTGTCTTGGAGGTGAATGCCTGCTGTGTGGATGGTGTCATCAAGAGTGTTTTGGCTTCGTGAACCAGGCATGAGATGGCATTCATGCTGTTGAAGAAGGGGAGAAGTGAATTTCCACCACAGACTGGCTTTGCACAATTTTTTTCTCCAACTTTGTTCCTTTTTATGTAAGATACTTTAAGCTATCAAAATCTCATTATTGTACTATGGAGTGAACTATTTAACTGATATAATTCTTTCCTGTATGGGGGCAGCTTCTTCCAATCCTATGCCTAGAAACACAGGCACCTTACTCCATCTCTTACCAAAATCTGAAAATCTGAAGGTGTATCATCCTTAAAACCTGAGTTCCACTGGTTCCAAAAGATCTGAAAATCACACTTTGTTTGCCGAACCATTTTTGTATACCCCTCTTAATAACCTTATTGACCTCACCTGCTCTTATTCCAAATAACACCACAAAACAACTTCCCTCCTTAAATTCCCCAGTGGATCTACACTAAAATCTGTCCATTCTCAGGAATAAGGAAATTGACCCTTTGAATATAACCTGTAATAGCAAACGTAGCACAGCCCAATCTTTCCCATCCATAACATGTACAATAAAACACACAAAATAAATGGGATGCTATCTCATCATAATTTAATAAACTTTAAATTAAGTCACACAAAAAACCCTTAGAACTATTAAGGATCAGTAAATTACATGGACCAAAGAGCTCCTTATTGCTAACCTAAGTCTTTCACAATGCTGGAAAAAAGAGGAGGAACAGCCCCTACCAATAAAGGTCCATGATAAAAAGAAAAAAGGGGGAGGAATTAATGAAAATACTACAGAATAAATTAATTGCCACAGTAGATTTATTCACCATGACATGGCTGTGTTTCAGCATGATATGCCTGCATCAGAGGCAGTTATTGCAACCCAAGGAAAATATGTATAAAACCAGATAGTTGTATCACAATATCCTTTGCCATGCGGTCTGTAAATCCAATGTGGGGTGCAATTAAACTGGTCAAAAACAAGTCCAAATAGCAACAAACAGCAGTGCTCAAATAGTTCTTAGTGTTTGATCTACAAAAGTATTGAAAGCATTATCAAAGAACAAAGCACCTGGTATTGATGGCATACCATTGAGGTATTACAGCAGTCGGATGCAGCTGTGGCTATACTTACAAGACTCTGCCAAGAAATTTTGAAGAAAACATCCCAGCCAACTAACTGGAAAAGATCTGTGTTTATACCAATTCTGAAGAAAGATAATCCAACTGACTGTGGAAATTATCGCACAATCGCTCTGATCCCGCATGCCAGCAACATTCTACCTAAGATCATCCAGCAGAGACTACAACCATACCTAGAACAAGAACTGCCTAAAGTGCAAGCAAGGTTCAGGAAAGGGTGAGGAATGAGAGACATTATCATGGATATGAGATGAATCCTTGAAAAGACAAAAAAATACTAAAAGGATATCTATATGTGTTTTATTGACACAGCAAGACTTTTGACTGTGTAAACTTTGAGAAACTCTGGGCCACATTAAGAAGCATGGGTATACCAGAACGCCTAACAGTTCTCTTGCACAACCTTTGCATTGATCAAGAAGCAACAGTTTGAAAGGAACAAGGAGAAACAGAATGGCTTAAAATCAGCAAGGATTTCCCAATATAGTGGCAGGCAGCACTTGCTTGTTCTGACGCAGTTCCTCTATGGGAACGAGGAAGGCCCCTGGCTTCCTGCCAGACTTCCTCTGGATTTCCTGTTGCAAAAGGTGCATTGGATGCTTTCCTAGCAGGAGTGAAAGTGTTGCAAAGCCTAGCTGCTTTGATGCCGGAATTGGACAGCTCGGTGTCATTCTCAGGCTCAGACCTGACCCCCCCCCCCCCCACCTCCTCTAACGTATGGCGACCTCCGAAGCTGGTTTGTGCTGCTGTGAGTCCAGAAAGCCAGCAGAACGCCGGCATACCTGGAGTTGGTTGATTGACTCTATCGAAGGGGCCAACTCCTGGATGTGACATGGGGGCTTTAGTGACCCCCCCTCTCGATCAACTCCCAGGCGGTGCTAGCTCTGAGGTTAAGCGAGCAATGGCGGCTGGATCTTTGGTCGCTGAGCAAGCTGTGATGGTCAATGCAGGATCTTCTTTGAATGGTGCGCCAGCTGGTGGTACTTCTTTTGAGTTTTTGCTTCAGGGTCCGGAACAATTTAGCTTTGAAACAAATAGTTAGTGATGAAATAGCTGGATGAAGCAGTAATTCTGCAAGTACAATCTCTGAATGTACAGATTCAGACTAATATGTCTGTCTCTTCAAAGCATGCTGAGGATATTGCTACTTTGCAGTCTTCTTTAGCTGAACTGAGTACTAGAACTGCTCAGAATGAAAGTCACACTCACGCTTATGTTAAAGATTCAGCACAGCTGAAGGCTAAAACAGAACATTTGGACAATATTTCTAGGAAGGCAAATCTGTGTTTAATTAATTTTCCTAGGTCTCTGCTAGTGTCAGCTAAGGCTATGTTCAAGAATTACTTAGTGGATGTTCTGGTTGCTTCTCCCGATCCCCACCCACCGATCATTAAAGTGTATTACTTACCTACTGCGAAAAAAGTTACTGCTGGAACCAAAGTTTTGGGTCTCCAGCAGGTGGACTTGCTTAATGTCTCAGCTATATTTGAGAGTTCTGATATAGACTCTACTGTATTGTCCCAGACACTTGTTTGGCAACTTTTGCTTTAATATCAGACCATGATTGGTTTCTAAAAATGTTTTTTCAGGAAGAGAAATATTTGATTCAAGGGTCTTTTTGTGTGTGTTTTTCCGGACCTTGATAGGGAAACCCAATGCCAAAGGAGAGAATTTCTTCTCCTCCTGCCCCAGGTTTTGCAGCTCAGTGCTTTATTTTTTCTGAAGTACCCCTGTAAATGTCTTATTAAGTTGTAATCAGTATCTTATGTTTTCCTCTATCCATCTCAATTGTTATCTTTTCTGAATGCCCATCCTCCAGCTGTTTGAGGGCTTGTAGACTCTCGACCTCCATAAACTATAAGTTGCTAGCTATAGTTCTGCGTGTTTTTCTTTCTTTGATAGTAACATTCTTTTTTCTTCCTCTTTTTTCCTTCTGGAAATCCTCTTTCTTGTGGGCTAGAGAAGGGGCTGGTTATTATATTACCTAGGTTTGCTTGCTGCTTTTGCCTGATGATGTTTTAATTGTTTTCTACCAGTTACTAATTTTTCTGTACAAGTTTTGTTTATGGTTTGTAATTTTGCAAAATTCAAAATAAAAAATATAAAACAAATCAGCAAAGGTGTACGACAAGGCTTCATACTTTCCCCCTACCTGTTTAATTTATATGAAGAATAAATCATCAGAGAAGCAGGACTGTATGAAGACAACCGAGGCATGAAGATTGGTGGAAGACACATCAACAACTTTCGCTATGCTGATAATACCACATTACTAGCTGAAAGTGAAGACCATCTGAAAAATTTGCTTCTCATGATCAAGGAACATAGGAGTCTATTTACTAAACAGCGATAGTGGCGATCATGCGAAATTGGAGCCGCGGTCCCGTTTTAGTCAATGGGGCTGCGGTACTGATTTTGCATGATTGCCGTTATCGCTGTTAAGTAAACAGATCCCATAGTCTTAAAATGGACCTGCACCTCATCGTAAAGAAGACAAAAATCCTGACAACTGGAAAAATCAATAAGTTCATCATTGATGGAGAAGAAATAGAAATAGTGGACAACGTTTAGCTGCTTGGATCAATAATCAATAAAGATTTGACAAGCAGTCAAGAAATCCGCCTGTTGCTGCAGACATTGCATTCACAGCCCATGGGAAGGAGTCTCAGGCAATGCTCAAGAGTGGCTAGATTGAAAAGGCAGATTTACTCTGTTGAAGGTCAGTTGCTATGACAGCTAGGCTGGATAAGAGGGACAAGATATATATGGGGAAAAATGTGTGTAGAGAATACTCAGATTTTCTAACTGGGATCAGTAGCACCATCCAGTGTCCCTACTAGTTAATGTTAGAATTAGATAGAAGAGGACTGGGACTTTCCAAATTATGGGTGGTTCCTCCTGTCATTCATCTTAGGATAGGAGGAGAATCCCTTGTGAAGGGAAAGCCCCTTCATTATAAGAACCTCACCCCAGAGGAAGGGAGCTGTCTTTGGCATTTGCCATTGCAGCAAGATTTTGTAAGTGGGTGTCTGCCCCTAAGGGGACAAGAGTACATCACCTACATAGAAGGTTGAACTGCACCAACCAATCTAACCAAATAAGGAAAAGAAAAGAGTCTTGAAGCCACTGCATAAATGCAGGGGGGGGGGGGGTTGCTCAGCCAGAAGATGATGGTTCCGCTCTATGACTGTCAAGAACACCACAAGGTGAAGGAACCAGAAACAAAGGTTTAGAACACCAAGGTACTCAAGTGAGATGTATGTGAGTCCTCACAGTACTGGGGAACTAAAAGATAACAGCCCTGATCTTACTACCCTGAGGAAGAGGAAGGAGAACTACTCTTAACAAGTACCCGTAACTGGTCAATACTCTGAGTGGGGATGGAATGGGGTGAACATTATACCCAGTGGAATACAGACTGCGGAAAAGAATGGGGTAATTCAGCAACATTACAAAAAGAAACTAACCTATTGTATTATAGTTAAATGTTGAAGTTGTCTATCAGTGACCCTAATTTTAAGTAAAGTCTTGGTTCAGAAGACAAACTTCTGGTCTGGATTTTATTTATTAAGAAGGGTGAATGTCAAGTGCCAAATCCTTAATAACTGCTGCCACTTGGTATCCAGCCTCCTCAGAAGTCTGAAGTCTGATACTTTAAAATCCAGGAGTTCAGATAAATGCTGAATAACAGCTCCTTGGACTGGTGTGCTTCCTTGTCTGCTTATTAGTTTTATAATAACTCCCAAGACCATGCAGAAAGGGAGTTGTGTGTGTTGTTATGAATGAAGGTCTATCGTACAAGAGCCCAACAGAGGCTAGTTTTGATTATGCTGTACTGTAATCTCAAAGAAGCAAGAAAAAACTGCTTCCCCCTCCCCTCCCCCGTGCCCACAACCATCGAGTAGTTAGTGTTCCGCTTGTATCTGCGGGAGTGCTGGGGGTGTTGGTTCTTGGTTCCCATTCCTGTTTTCAGGAAGTAGTACTCTGAGAAGCTTGGCGGAAGGTCAAATCAAACCATGCTTATGAACTAACACCGAGAAGTGACCACAAAGCAGAGATGAACATTTTGTAGTCCTAATGAAGGGAACTGTGTTCTTGATCCCTAGGTCACATGACCTTCCGTCATTTTCACGATGGCTCCTTGCTATAAAAGCTGCATGGAAAGACAGCGCCAGAGAGGCCTCAAGAAGGAGAAATGTTAAACAAAGTAAACTTCAAGGAAAGATTTTCTCCGCTTTATCGCGAAAACACGAGGTATGTGTTCATTCAAAACAACAATTGTCACACCCTGATTGTAATTAAAACCATGTATTCAATCTTTCCAGCTCCCAAGGAATGCAGAATGAAACGAAGAATTAAAAGCATCTGTACAGCCCCTCTCCTCCCTCCCTTTAAAACCTAACATGCAGGAGATTCATGGAAGGTCTCCAAAATCAACCTTGCCACCTGATATTTGAAAACACTTTCACTACAATCGGCAGCAAAAGGTAGGAATCTATCGGCAGGAGAGTCTGGACAGCAAAAATCCAGCTTGTGGTTTGTTTGCGTGGGAAGGTGGTTTATAAATCTTTCGATAAATCTTGCAATCTTTTTTAATAATCTGCTCGACCAAAGCCCTAAAGTCAGAAACCAGCTTGGTTACTGCTTGCTACCATTTATTAACAGGATTTCTCCACAGGAAATTCCACAGCACAGAATAGCAAGCAGCCCCCAGAACTATGTAGCAAGCAGTTAGGGTGCTGACCAGAAATCTTCAGCCAGCAGTAACTGTTTGCTGTTTTTAGGCTTAAGTGAAACAAATTCCATTAATAGCTTTTAAAGTCAGGCTGCGTTATAAGCAATTTGATCACTTGTCCTACATTTCTAGTGCTTGCAAAGCTTCCAGTCATTCTCTTTTCCATAAGGAAAGAAAAAGTGATGTGAATCTATAAATGGGGCTGGGGGTGGGGGGTGGGGAATCTGAAAAGGATTGCTGTTCCAGGGAAACAGAACTTTGCCAAAAAGAGACATTTAGATCCGGTTTCCTTTCTGAATGAAGATGAACACAATTTTCAAAGCACCATAAGGCCTACAAGCCGATTTTCAAAGGGAGACTCCCTGCGGAATTTCTCTTTGCTAGTCTGCCATTGAAATTTCAAAATGAAATTCCTGCATCTCTCTCAGCCACCCCACCGCTGGTCTATCCTTGGCCTAGCCCCTGTTCATTGTAGAGGGAGAGGGCGATTTTCAATCAAATCTTCTCCATTTCATTTGTTCTAGATTTAGTTTTGATCGAATTAGTTTTTATGTACTTTTGTCTTGTTTTTGGTATTGGTTTTGGCAGAATTTTATGGTAGGACCCATTTGTTAGATTGTAAACATGGTCTATAGTTCAATTAGCTGTCTGGATAAATCTTTGTATTAAATAAAAATAAATGGTTAGATAGATGGTTTACCCATGGAGAATCCTTTTAAAAACTGCCTCAAATATAATCCCAAATTAGCTAAATAAATCTAAAAGAACTGTAGCTGGACCTCTGCTAACTGGGGTCAGGGTCACCCCAGTGGCGCTGCAAAAGTGATTTATCGTCTGGTTGTCGTGGCCGCACAGCGCCACCCAATAGGCAATCCAGGGCTGGCACTACCCAATAGGCAAGCTAGGTGGTCACCTAGAGTACCAATGTTCCCAGGGCAACCCTTTGCTGCCGCTGGCACTCCTTTCTGGGACCTGCAGCAGTGATAGTGCCCCTATATCCCAATGCAGTGCTTAACCGAACTCTCCAGCACTACCTTGCTGTTCATGCTCCATTTGACCTGCCACTTCTGCCCCTTCCATTGCAAGGCAGCAACGGGTCAAATAGAGCAATCCCAGCAATGTGGCACTGGAGAGTTTGGATGAGCGTTGTGTTGCAATGTAAATGGCATTGCTGCACTGTAGAGGGCAGCAGCAGCTGCAATGATGGCAGGGTGGAAGTGGGGAGGGGGGGTGACAGCAGGATTGAGGGCTCACTTAGTACTCCTTATATCCTTGCACCGGCGCAGACACTCACAGTTCAACAGTAAAGGGTCCTGGTGGATTGGGGGAGATTGCTCTCAAGGCCTGAGCTGGTGTACTATAACCTATACTGCTGTTCATTATAGCGGCAAGGTGGTTTAAATTATTATAAAGTTAGTTAATAAGTAGGGAAAGAACTCCAATATCTTAGACAGCAAATAAATCCACAATCATATATTAAAGAGGGCAGAGGGACAGTTAACAAGGTTTAAGTTAAGATCAGTAAGGGGGGAGCAAGGGGATGTGGAGTGAGTAACTATGTCAATCGGAGGGAAGGTCTAAAGCCTTCTGAAATAGGTATGTTTTGAGCTGAGATTTAAATTTTATGTATGACGGCTCCAATCGGAGGTCCGAGGGAAGGTCGTTCCAAAGCTGGACCCAATTGCTGGCATGTCCATACCTATACCTGCTCCTCGCCACTAACCAAAAAGAGCTCATTTTGTGAAAGCAACAGTTGTAGGGGGAAGAGATAAATGTTCTCTCACCTCCACAATAATTATTGCCAGGTCACAGGAGCATGCATGGAATTAACTAGAACTTTCATTTTATTGCTCCACCACTGCACATCTGCACTTCTAAAATTGCAGGTCAGGGTGTGAATGTAGCATAGAATAGATTCCCCGGTCCTGCAATACCTCCACGGGAATGTCTATGCACCCATGTCTGCAGCCATGCATTTTAGGGACGTCAACCTTTCTAAAACTGTCTGCAAACATGCACCTACCTGGCCTTGCCATTTGCATGGGCCCACCTCTTGAAGTGGTTGTGGAGACGTGCATCTTTTAGGGCAGAGATGGAGTGATTTCAGAAGGCACTTACTCGTGCCTCCTTTCACTGCCACCACTCCCCGTGTATCTTGGATATTTTGCCCTGGAAGACCCAGATAGTTCCTGGATGGCCTTTCTAAAATGCTTCTTTATATATTTAAATACTGCTGTCAGAATAAAAAAAAAATGCTGACCCCAGGGTTTAAATATGATGAATGCTGGTTATTTATTTATATAGAGGTGCATTCCAACCTGGCCGTTCAGCCCCTTGTGCGGACGATCAGAAGCGGGACGCCCAAAGGAGCTACTAGTATGGATCAGCTAACAGGACTACTCTCTTATCACTGTAAATTAATTGTACAGTTGTATTCCAAAGCAATGGAATTCTTTTAAGATTATTACAGATGACACCAGCTAAAAGCAAATTACAGTAAAGCGAGTAGTTAGTAATGAAAGCATAGAAAAGAGTCTTCGAAGAACATGGATCCAAGTAAGGACAAAGTGAATGAATCTTTCTCAGTGCAAGGAAGGGTTTTTTTGTTAAAGAAAATATATATGGACCAAAGAAAGTTCCCTGTCCATTTGAATCCCAAGAGAGGAAAAAATTTCCTTAATATAAATTGGAGAGCCTGAAAGAACTGGTTGGTATTGAGGAAAAACCATTAGGCTTGATATTTAGCAGCACTTATCCAATTAACAGCATCTGCTCTCTGGATAATTGTGACTGACTGGGATATTCCGCAGTACTAGATGCCTATCCTTATAGACCGCCTTGGCACTAACCGGATGTTGCTGTTAAGTGCCATCGAGTTGGCATGGCGACCCTCTAGATAGTTGTCCTAAATTGTGTTCAGTCTTTAGTCAGGTGGCTCATTGTTGACAGACTGGCACCCATAGCTGCTGTTATTGTATCGATCTATCTCATTGCCAGCCTTCCTCTTTTGCGTTGACCTTCTACCTTGCCAAGCATGATGTCTTTCTCTAATGATCTCTCTCTTTGCATGATGTCTCCAAAGTATGAAAGTCGAAATCTTGTCAACTGAGCTTCTAAAGAAAGCTTAGGTTTGATCTCCATGAAGGTCCTAGACAAGATTCTCAAGAGCAGAGATGTCTCTCTCCATACAAAGATTTGATTTGTTCAAGCCATGGCATTTTCAATAGCATCATATGGATGCGAAAGTTGGACAGTGAAAAAGATAGACAGGAAGAAAATTGATACCTTTTAATTATGGTGCTGGTGATGAATACTGTGTATACTACTGACCGGATAAGGCTAGGATAATCCATGGGCGGATTCGGGGTGGAGTCGGAGATTATCTCTATAGTGATGATATTCAATGTCCTATGGCTATCCAGATAGGCAATCTGTATAGCATTGCTGAATATTAACACAAAACAGATAGCGGCAGCACTGGCCAAAGTATCTGAAAATTCAATGCTGGCCACAACTTGGACACTAGAGCTGAACATCTGGCTATTTTGCTAGCCAAAGTGGCCAGTGTTAAAAAAAGGCTAACCGCTACAACTTAATATTGACGCGATTAGTCCTAATGAACCAGATAGCCTCTAATTTTGGTGGATTTGGTTTCAATTTTTGCAGATTAATCCTCTGTGCCACTTTCTCTAGATTGTTATCTAGGTCAAAGCTAGTCTGTACATTACAAAATTCTTTTGCAAAAAATAATTGGATATCACCCACATAAATTCACTCAGTGAACCGTAGGCCTTAGGCTGAGATGGCCAGTGGGGCGAGGAAGATGTTAAAAAAGAAGACAGAACTGAGACCCACTACACAAAATAATTAAGAGTGAAACCAATTAAGAATTGTCCCGACTGGGCCATTTTCAGCCAGCCTTGTAAAATGCAGAATTGAAATATGTAAATTAAATTAATATTGCATGGTGATATTAAATGGTGGCTTTGGAGAGGCAATAAAAGATGTTTTTGGTAGCTGGGAATTTGTTGGTTTGTACAATAGAAAATATCTGAAGTAAATTTATTGTGAAATAGACGATGATAGCAGGTAAAGACTATGAGACACATCAGGTCTGGTTAATCTACGTCCTGTTGCGACACCGTAGACCCCAGCTGACCTCACGCTTTCTGGCTAGGGACCTGCTGTATTCATCCAGATTCTGTGTCTGTGTTGGCTTCATCTGCTTCCTCCAGAAGCTTTTCCATCTCTCCACATCCTTCCTGGAAGATCTCCTGCATTGGATGTCTGACACCAGAACCAGAAGAACAAATACAGAAACATAGAAGCATAGAAATATGATGACAGAAAAAGACCACATGGCCTATCTGGTCTGTCCTTCCATATCAACAGCTACAACAGTCCCCTTTTTACCTTTAGAGATCTTCTGTGTTTGTCCCATGCTTTTTTGAATTCAGTTACTGTCCTCATCTCTACCACCTCCACTGGGAGACTATTCCATGGATCCACTACTCTTTCCGTAAAGAAATATTTCCGCATATCACTCCTGAATCTATCTCCCTTCACCCTCATCCATTGTCCCCTCGTAGCAGAACTTGCTTTCAATTGAAAGAGGCTCTCTCCCTGAACATTTATGCCACAGATATCTCACTCATATCACCTCTATCCCATCTTTCCTCT
The DNA here is from genome assembly GCA_033557465.1 of Ichthyophis bannanicus. Classification (NCBI taxonomy): domain Eukaryota; kingdom Metazoa; phylum Chordata; class Amphibia; order Gymnophiona; family Ichthyophiidae; genus Ichthyophis; species Ichthyophis bannanicus. Next base: position 811,856,609 of record CM066036.1, read on the forward strand.
AAGGTGTACATATTAAGATCCTTCAGTCTGTCCTCATATGCTTTATAATGAAGACCACTAATCATTTTAGTAGCCACCCTCTGCACCAACTCCATCCTGTTCACATCCTTTTGAAGGTGCGGTCTCCAGAATTGCACACTATACTCCAAATGAGGTCACACCAAAGACTTATACAGAGGCATTATCACCTCCTTTTTTCTCCTAGCCATTCCTCTCCATATGCACCCAAGCATCCTTCTAGCGTTTGCCATCGCCTTTTCTACCTGGTTAGCTACTTTAAGATCATCAGAAACAACCACGCCTAGGTCCCGCTCTTCTTTAGTGGACAAAAGTACTTCACCCCCTATACTATATTGCTCCCTTGGATTGCGGCAGCCCAAATGCATGAACTTACATTTTTTAACATTAAATACCAGCTGTCAGATTCTAGATCATTCTTCAAGCTTATCTAGATCCCTCCTCATGTTATCTATACCTTTCTGGGTGTCTGCTCTATTGCAGATTTTGGTATCATCCACAAAGAGGCAAACCTTACCCGATAGCCCTTCCGCCAGATCACTAACAAAGATGTTAAAAAGAATCGGACCAAGGACAGATCCCTGGGGCACACCACTGGTAACATCCTTCTCCTCAGAGTGAGCTCCATTTACTTGTACACTTTATCGCCTCCCACCCAACCAATTTCTAACCCAAGCAGTAACTTTAGGGTCCATCCCTAGGGTGCTCAGTTTGTTTATAAGTCGCCTGTGAGGAACAGTGTCAAAGGCTTTACTGAAATCTAAATACAGCACATCTAGGGCTCTCCCTCGGTCCAACTCCCTGGTCACCCAGTCAAAGAAATCAATCAGATTTGTCTGACAAGACCTGCCTCTGGTGAATCCATGCTGCCTTGGATCCTGTAATCTGCTGGACTCCAGAAACCTCACTATTTTCTCTTTCAGGAGCGTTTCCAATAATTTACTCACCACCGAAGTTAAACTAACTGGCCTGTAGTTTTCAACCACATCCTTTCTTCCGCTTTTGTGTAAAGGCACCACATGAGCCTCTCTTCAGTCCTTTGGCACCACTCCCGACTCCAACGAGGCATTGAAAAGGTCAGTCAGTGGAGCTGCTAGAACGTCCCCAAATTCCCTCAGTATTCTAGGGTGTATCCCATCCAGTCCCATCGTTTTGTCTACTTTAAGTTGAGCTAGTGTCTCATGAACACAGTCTTCTGAAAATTGTTCAAGATGTCCCTCGCTTGTGTTCCTGTTTGTGGGTGTTTTCTGAAGTCCTGCTCCTGGTTCTTCATCTGCGAACACAGAACAGAAATATTTGTTAAGCAATTCCACTTTATCCTTATCAGCTTCTACATATTCCTCCCCTGCACCCTTGAGTCTGACAATACCACTTTTGCCCTTTCTCTTCTCTCTAATATATCTGAAAAATGTCTTATCCCCCCATTTTATTGCATTAGCAATTTCTTCCTCCTTTTGAATCTTTGCCTTCCTGACTACTTTGCTAGCTTCTCTAAGTATTTCCAAATACAGATGCCTGTCTTCCTCTGTCTGTGATCTCTTGTATTTCCTGAAGGCCTCCCTCTTTTTCTTCACTTTTTCAGCTACTTCTTTCGAAAACCATACCGGTCTCCTTTTCCTTTTACCTTTATTTACCATTTTAATAAAAAGGTTGGTTGCCCTTAAAATATCCCCTTTCAGTTTTGCCCACTGTTTTTCTACATCCCCCAGCTGTTCCCATCCCACTAACGACGCCCTGAGTTATTGGCTCATCTTGGCAAAGTTAGTCTTCCTAAAGTCTAAGATCCTCACCTTTGAATGCATTCTAACAGCACTAGTCCTAATACTGAACCACACCATCTGGTGATCACTGGATGCAAAATGATCTCCCACTACAACATCAGAAACACTTTCACCATTGGTGAGCACCAAGTCCAGTATGGCCCCTTCACGTGTGGGGTCTGTTACCAATTTCCTGAATAGTTCTCCCTGTAGAGAATCCAAGATCTCCTTACTTCTAGATGATACTGTAGCAGGAATGTGCCAATCAACATCTGGCATATTGAAATCTCCTATCAGTAGCATTTCCCCTTTCCTAGCAATGCTGCGTATGTCTTCAATTAACTCTCTGTCCACCTCTTCCTCTTGTGAGGGAGGTCTGTATATCACACGAATGCAAATAGATTTCTTTTTCTCTCTCTAGTTTAACCCACAATGCCTCCTCTCTCTCTCTCTCTCTCTTTTAAACTCTGTAATTCCAAAGCTTTAATAGTAGTTTTTACATATAGTGCCACTCCTCCTCTTCTTCTTCCTACCCTGTCCTTTCTGAATAAAGTATAGACAGGTATAGTTACATCCCAATCATGGTTTTCTGTAAACCATGTTTCTGTAACTGCCACTAAATCCAAGTCGGCCACTCCCACCAAAGCTTCAACATCAGGGATCTTATTTCCCATGCTACGGGCATTTATACACACTGCTTTCCATATGTTACCCCTGTTACCCATTTCCATAAAGGTATTTAATGTATCACCTACCTGGGGGCTTTCACCTCCCTGGGGGCTTTCTTCACCCATCCCCAATGAATCTAGTTTAAAGCCCTCTTCAGTAGATTAGCCAGTCTGATGTTATTTCCAAGTCTGTCTCCATGGAGCTTTCACCTCGTACCTATCCAGTCTAACATGTCTGCTTCCAATTACTGACATGGAAAACGGACAATGCCCAGTCTTTTTGTTTTCCACTTTTTCCTTCACAAGGGTTTGGAGGTACAGTATGTCAGTGTCGCTCCCAGGCCATATGTTAGTTGGTCTTTACCTGTTTTGACTCCCTCAGACTGACAGCTACTGCTTGGATCTCACATTTTTTGCTTGATGACAGTGTATTTTAGGGAAGCTAAACATTTTGCATGCATGCTTTTAGAGACTCTGGGGATGTTCTCCTTCTTGCTATGTAATCTGAAGCTCTCCAGGAGAAGCCCCTTTCGATAAACAGAATACTTTTCTTTTTCCTGGATATATTGAAAAACCATTAGTTGAGCAGCCAAATCAGCTCCATTGGGGCCCACATGTCAGGGTTAAGCTTAATCATAATCCACCGCACACTCACCTGTTTGCTCTCTCAGTATATAAGTGGAAGGATTTTTCATTGTGACTATTATTATTACTTGCTGGACAGATGACCCATCTGTCCACAGCTGCCCCTGTTCCTAACTTTTTCTTCTCAAATAGGAAAGACTTTCCGGTCAGGGAATCCTTTCCCTCTCAGGCATACATCTGGCATCTCTCCCTTGTTTTCCTTAGAAGGGAATACAACCTTAAAAACAGCTAGAGAAGACTGTTTGAGGCAATCTTCCAAATGTGATGGGGGCCTATTCCAGAGAAGCGCTAGAGAAAGTCTACAGAGGAAAAAGGGTCACCACTATGAGACCCTGCAAAGCAACTCTTAGTGAAAAAGAAAGACAAATAAAGTTAATTTAAAAAAATGTGAGGAAAGGGTAATCCTAAGGAAAACCTGTGGGAGGAGGATCACCTCTTCAGTGGTCTGGGAAGGAAAGGATACATGGAGGAAAACAGAGGATTGCTGGTGGACAGCAACAGGAGGCCATGCAAGGACTAGTTGGAAAGGAGTTAGAGGGAAGTCTGAAAAGACAGAAGTAAGTTTTTGAAGAATATAGGCACAGTTAAAGGGAAGAAGGAACGGAGGCTGTGGGGAAACACTAAACCTACTTGGACAAGTACCTCTCAGTACATCAGACTCCTTCTCTGGCCCTATTCAAGTCCAGGCTAAAAACACTCCTCTTTGAAGCCGGTTTTGGATCCTGATGCTCCTCATTCTCTTATCCACTACTTACGTGTATCTTGCCATGCTCTAGTCCCCAGTTTTGTGATGCTTTTCTCATCTTGATTAGATTGTAAGCTCTGATAAGCAGGGACTGTGTCTTACATCTTTATGTACGGCGCTGCTTACACCTTGTAGCGCTATACCAATGATTAGTAGTAGTAGTATGAGTAGGACCCAAGATTAGCCAAGCCCACCAGTAAGAAAGAAGTCATCAGTCAGTGTTTGAAGTTGTCTTTGTCTTGAGCTTCAAATCAAGCTCTTTGAGAAAGGAGTTGTCCCAGAAACCAAAGAACAGCCCCAGGCAAGAGGGGGCCTTGAAGCTTATCTATTTGTGAGTCCTTTATTGAATAATTGCTAGAAAAGACCAGCTGAGGATTCCTAGGTCACCATTTTACTCCCACCTATAGACCAAGTGAAACTGGAAAGTCCAAAATAAGTTAAAAATACGAACAAGAAACATAATTCCAAGGGTACTTAAGCAAAAATATGTGTGCGGTTTCTTCAAATATTGTCTCTTGGCATGTTAATAATGGAGTTTTAAATCACAGTATTTCTGCATGTAAAGAAAATAAAGAAAACTATCAGCGTTTCACTCTGGGTGCAAGTGCTTAAATACTCTGTGGAGTCACTTACATTGCCTGGGCAAAACAAGAATGGCTTCCAAGCCAGTAGTACAGGATATAGATTTTTTTCATGTCCTTCCTGAAGACAGATTTTTCCCTTTTGAAAATGGGCTTTACTGGTCCTCGAAACTAAAAGGGTAAAAATAGGCCAGAAGTTATGACAAGTGTAGGACTTTGGGCTGGAATAAGTAAATGGCTTCTGAATTTTTTAAATATTATTTTGTGTAAAAGTTTGTAATACTGGGATTCTGGGGCTTTGAATAAAAATAGAGTTCCTTTTCAGCCACTTGCCTAGGTCTCTAAAGCAGGCCTTGACAGATTTTGTTGGAATCTAGGAGCCAGTTTAAATATTTAGGAGCCAGCTGCCAAGCTCACCAAGCCTACTGATTATTATCCGATATTGTTCATCCATTTCAGCACAAATGATACTGATAGGTATCCCTCTGGGCATATCAAGAGTGACTTCATGGCTCTGAGACAGAGGGAGAAGCAGAGAGGTGAGCAAGTGGTGTTCTCTTCAGTCCTCCCTATTGAGGTTAAAGGCCAAGGCAGAAAAGCTTGCATCCCAGAGATGAATGAATGAATGGCTGCTTAGATGATGTCATCGAGAGCATTTCGGTTTCCTGGACCATGGGATGATTTTCCAAGGGCTGCAGAGCAGAGATGGCATCCACCTATCTGAGAAGGGTCAAAGTGTCTTCTGCTGCAGAGTGGTTAACCTACCGAAGAAGGCTTTAAATTTGATTCATTGGGGATGGGTGAAGAAAGCCCCAGGTAAGTAAAGGTCCTCAGCAATGTTCCCTCTAATTTTCTGTAGGCTGTGTGCACATAAACCATCAATTCTGCTTCAGCATGTAACTCATTTGGAAGAGAGTTCCAAATAGATTGAGCACTCATAAAAAAATCCTCTTACATATTGACTGAAGATGAATCTTTTGAAAAGGAGGAACAACTAATAATTGTGCATCCTGAGATCATAACGGACGAGAGGGACAATTAGCAAAGTTGCTAACAGGAGCCAAATTATGTGAGCATTTAAAAGTAATCATACAAAACACGAAAATTAATAGGAAGCCAATGCAAGGAAAATAAGTGATGCATAATATTTTCTGAACTTTTGCATCCAGTTAAAATACAGGCAGCAGCATTTTGAACTGATTGTAAAGGAGACACAGTAGTTTTTGAAAGGCCTAAAAAGAGACTATTACAATAGTCCAAAGGTGAAAGGACTAAAATTTGTAGTACAGATCGAAAATTACTAAGAGGTATGGTTTTAGTCCTTGATGATGCCAAGATCTGTTTCCTAAGTGATGGCTCCTAATGTGGGACCTTGCATTGGGTAATCATAGTTTGGGTTGTTCTTTCCTAGGTGCATAACTTTGCACTTGTCCACAATAACTTTCACCTGACATTTGGATGTCCTATCTTCCAATTTATCAAAGTCCTCTTGCAATTTTTCACAATCCTCTTGTGTCTTAATAGCTTTGAATAATTTTGTATCATCTGCCAGTTTGATCACCTCACTCATTATTCACATTTCCAGGTCATTTACTAATATTTTAAAAAGCAGCAGGTCTAGCACAGATCCTTGGGGTACTCCACTATTCACCTTTCTCCATTCAGAAAATTGGCCATTTAGCCATACTTTCTGCTTTCCATCTTTTAACCAGTTCCTGATCCACAATAGTACACTGCCTCCTATCCCATGACTTTTTAATTTGGCCAAGAGTCTCTCATGAGGGACCTTGTCAAATGCTTTCTGAAAATCCAGATACGCTTTATCAACTGGCTCTCCTTTGTCTACCTGTTTATTCAAACCTTAAAAAAAAACCCAACATATTAGTAAGACAAGACTTTCCTTGACTAAATACATGACTATCTACATGCTCAGTAATTTGATTCTTTATAATGGTTTCTACCATTTTTCCCAGTACTGATGTCAGACTCACTGGTCTGTAGTTTCCCCAATCACCCCTGGAGGCCTTTTTATAAATTGGGGTTACATTTGCCATTCTCCAGTCTTCCGGTACTACAGATGATTTTAATGAAAGTTCACAGATTATTTATAGTAGGTCTGCAGTCTCATGTTTCAATTCTTTCAATACCCTCAGATGTATACCATCTGGTCCAGGTACTTTGCTACTCTTCAGTTTATCAAATAGTTGTGATACATCTTCCCGGTGTATCAAATTTCTTTCAATTCTTCTGCGGCACCACCTTTAAATACCATTTCAGTCATGGGTAATATCCCTACATTTTCCTCAGTAAAGACCGAAGCAAAGAATTCATTCAGTCTCTCCGCTATAACCTTGTCCCCTCTTAGTGCCCCTTTTACCTTCTATCAACTAATGGTCCAACTGACTCTGTCATAGATTTTTTTGCTATGAATGTACTTGAAAATATTTTTATTATGCGTTTTTGTTTCTATGGCAAGCTTATTTTGAAATTCTTTCTTTGCCTGCCTTATCAGTGCTTTGCATATAACTTGTCAGTGCTTATGTTGTTTCCCATTTTCATCATTTGGCTCCTTTTTCCATTTCCTGGGGAAATATTGCTTTATGGAAAGAGTGGTAAATGTGTGGAATAGTCTCCCAGTGGAGGTCATGGAGATAAGGACAGTATCTGAATTCAAGAAAGCATGGGATGAACACAAAGGATCTCAAAGGGAAAAAAGGGACTAAAGTAGTTGATATGGAAGGACAGACTGGATAGACCATGTAGTCTTTTTCTGCCATTATGTTTCTATGTAAAATCTAAGTTACAATGCCCCCACACCCTGCCAAAAAGTGTATTGCAGAGAGCCAGATTTACGAAGACTGTTTTCCCATTTTCTATGGGAAATGAAAGCCTAATATATCAGACCCTTAATATGCCATTACACAGTGAGAACAGAAGGCATTGGCCTCTCTCCTCCTCCCCTCCCACCACACTCAATGAGCATGCTGTCAGCAGCATATTGGTGACTCTTTATTGCTGCATCCGAAGCAACCTCCTTTTTTGCTTCACCTATCACCATGGCTTGATAATACATTTATTTATTTTATTTATTTAGACAGTTTTTGTATACCGCCTTATCCTTCAATCAAAGAAACAAAAGATCTCACTCTCATAGTCCCCACACCCTGCCTTCACCCAGTCTATTTGAAACTGTGAGAACAACCCACACTTCCTTCACCATGCAAATCAAGCAGCTTGCAGAAAGCCGATCGCGATGAGAAAATAGGAAGCATGGCTTTTGTATGGCAGCATCGAAGCACAGTAAAAACATTCAGGACAATTTCTAAGTGCCATGGTGACCTACTGTAGTGCCTGAGATTCGTTGAGCCATGTTCTAAAGGACTTCTGAGTGAGAGCAGCCTCGAATCCCAGTACCACTTTATGCTGTCACTTTTGATCCTTGTTCATATTGCTTTTTTTAAGCTGGATACTGCTATCTGTATTTTTATTTTCAAATTAATAATCCATGGCATCTCGGAGCTGGCTATTGAACATTCATAGTCTCCCAGTTGTACACTTGACAACATACTTCAGATGTGGAACAAAATATAAGAATATAAGATTTGCCACTGAAGGTCCATAAAGCCCAGTGTCCTCTTTCCAACAGTGGCCAATCCAGGTTGAAAGTACCTGGCAGGATTTCAAAAAGTAGCACATTTCATGCTACCTACTCCCAGGGATAAGAATGACTTCCTCCAGGTCTACCTTAATAATGGTTTATGGACTTTTTCTCCAGGAACTTGTCCAAATCTCTTTAAACCCAGCTACACAAACTGGTTTTGCCCCATCCAGCAAAAGGTTCTAAAGCTTAAGAATACATTGATTGAACAAATATTTTTTTCTGATTTTTAAATGTACTGCTTAGTAATTTCATAGCATATTCCATAATCGTTGTACTTTGTGAGAGAGTAAACAATTGATACACATTTACCTGTTCCACTCTACTCAGGATTTTATAGACCTCTATCATATCTTCTCTCAGCTGCCTTCTCCAATCTGAACAGCCCTAACCTCATTAGTCTTTCCTCACAGCAGAGCTGTTTTATCCCCATTATCATTATCCTTCCCTGTACCTTTTTTAATGCCGCTATATCATTTTTGAGATAACGGAGACCAGAACTGCACACAATACTTAAAGTGTAGTCACAACATGGACCAATATAGACGCATTATGATATTCTTTGCTTTAGTCCTCTATTTCCTTCCTAATAATTTCTAGTATTCTGTTTCAGGTAAACACTCCCCGAAAACTCCTAATTTTTTTACTTTACTAGAGATAGACACTATAGAGCCACAGTAAGCTATTACTGCAATTCTTCAAATCTGATGGTGTTCACAAACTTCCCAGCCTTGTTCCTTGATGATTATGAGGTCTCTAGAGGCCCTTGATGCTCTATATAGAGGACTCTGGGAGCCCCTTCTTGCATGTGGTGCTCTATTTTCACAGTTTACGGGTCTTCTTGAGAGCATGCCTCCATATTACTAAAATCTGGAGGAGCAGTGGGGCCAGGGTTGAACTCGGTGCCTAAAATCCCAGAGTAATGCTCAGGTTGCCTATTTGAGGAATGGAAAAGCGTTTCTCTCTGAGTAGTGGATGGGATCCAGTTTCAGAGCAGCCCGGGATGTGAAAATTCTTACACTCCCTGTACTATTGAATAGGCCCCTTGCTGAAACTTTACCCTTGAAGCATGTGTTAAGCTGTTGACGCTTGACTCCCTTACAGTCTACCCTCTAACAAAAGTCATTGTATAATATACAAAGAATTTTATGTATACATCTGGGAACTTAGCTAATAAATTACTGTTTTCTTTCTTTACTAAAAAGGCAGTTAGCAGAAGCATTGCTGAAGCAAAGGAAATCTGAGAATATGGGTATCAAAGGCAGGACAAGCTGAGGTATTAGGCAGATATCACATAAACATGCACCAGAATCCACCTCTCCCCTTTTATTTTAGATTTCCCTGTTTCTTCTTCATATTATTTTCTGCTTTGTCTTTGTGGTAACTTGTAATAGCTTGTGGGAACCAGCATGCGAGCCTGGTGGGGAAGTACAGAACTGCACAACCTAGAGACCGAGATTTGACTTCCCACCAGATGGATATTGTCTATAGGCGATGCACTTCAAGGTTAGTTTGGCGTTTCTCTTCTAGCACAACTGAAGTGCTCTCTCTTCTAACCCAGCAACAATCTTCACCCAGAGCCCACAAAACCACGCTTTCTTCAGAGCTCAGTACAGAGACATGTTGAGCCTAGGCAGTAGGTGGCAGTGTTGAGTCACGACAGAATTCCTTTGCATCCAAAGTTTGTTGAGCAGAGATATAGAATATTAGGCAGACGAAGACCATAAAAAACATATATACAGTAATTCATCCTTTGATTTCTGTGCAGTGAACCATTTTATACATATGACATGCCCTTACAAAAGAATTAAATTTAGACTGCCACACAACCTCCAGATTAAACTTCTGAGGTATCATGCTCTAGGCCCCACTTCCTTTTGACAGTATTTTGCTTGGACACTCAAGTCAACCATAGGTTAGCCACAAACGTGAATGGCTCCATGCATATATATAGGGCAGGGGTTCTCAACCAGGTCTTGGGAACATTCCGAGGCAGTCAGATTTTCAGGATTATCACAATAAATATGCATGAGAGATTTACATATAATGGAAGGAAAATGCAATGCAATGTGTGCCTTCTAGTCAATACTGACTGCTAATGACCTGGCAGCTCCTGGGTTTTCTTGGTAGTGTAACCAGAAGTAGATTGCCCGGCCTTTCTTCCAAGGCAGACAGTTAAATGACTTCTCCATGGTCACAAGGAGTGCTAGTGGAAATCAAATCCTGGTCTCTTGGTTACCAAGCCAGTGTTCTAACCATTAGGAAACAGTGCATGCAAATCTCTCCCATGCATATATAATTGTGGTTATCCTGAAAACTTGACTGGCTAGGTGTGTCCCGAGGACTTGGTTGAGAACTCTTGATATAGGGGCATCAAAGCCTATCTTTAAATTCTGCATGGACGCTATCCTTACAGCAACCTTATAATGAAAAATATAACCAGCTGCATGTTAGGCTGGGGTGCCATGCCCTGATTTGTTGCACAATGCTGGCACTTTCTGTTGTTGTTGTTGTTAAGTGCCGTCAAGTCTGTGTCGACTCATGGCGACCCTCTAGATAGTTGTCCTAAATTGCGTTCGGTCTTCAGTCAGGTGGTTCATTGTTGATAGAGTGGCACCCCTAGCTGCTGTTATTGTATCGATCCATCTCATTTCTGGCCTTCCTCTTTTGCGTTGACCTTCTACCTTGCCAAGCATGATGTCTTTCTCTAACGATCTCTCTCTTCACATGATGTGTCCAAAGTATAAAAGTCAAAGTCTTGTTTATCTGAGCTTCTAAAGAAAGCTTAGGTTTGATCTCCTCTAGACTGGTTTGTTCTTCGGGCAGTCCATGGTATACACAGTGTATGTTCTTAAAATACAGTAAGTGACCGATGTATTTTTGCCTACATAAGCAGGCAAGGAAATAGATTGGCAACAAAACATCTGCCTTTTGCATCAGGCTTTCTCCTTGCCTTTCTTAGGCTGTCTCCTATATCCTTCCCAGCTTCTTCAGACATCTCGTGACCTTAGACCTCAGACTCAGCTTGTATGGTCTTTAAGGAAGCAAGAAGTGTGCAAATAATTATCTCCATTCCACTTCGTGATGCTTCTCTGACTGTTGAATAATCTGTGACCAGGTGTGTGTGTGTAGATTAATAGCACTTTCTACCACTGGAGCCCATTTTCAGCTGGTGTGGCCACTGGATTATGTTCAATGTTGGCAATTAACTTTACCTGTATAGATAGTGGCCTGGAATAGATGTATTGGCTGGTGACTGTACTGACATTACCCATTTAAGTGGAATGTTTACTAAGGCCCGCGCTGCAAACGCATGTGTGAGCTGTGTTACTAGCACAGGGCTGCAAGGTAACTGCAGAAGGAGGGTACAGCCATCCCTTTGCAGTTATCGAGTGCCACTGCAGTAAGCCGGCTGCAGGTGCAATTAACGCCACCCACTGAGGTAGCAGGCGATTAAGAAACAGAAGCAATAGTGCTGCGCAACCAGCTTTTCTATAATATTTACCCTCCCAACTATGGACCGACTCTACTAACTACCGTATTGTAAGTTTACGCTTGATATTCTCAGCGTTAATCTTATTGCAGTCACATACAATAGTTATTTGAATTGTAACTTTCCATACATTAACTCTATCTTTTACATTGAAACCTTGGCTCACATTGTATAGCAGTGACTAGGGCTTTATATGCTATTATAGCATATTTTGTTCTTACACTGTAGCTCTCCCTTATTACATTGTAGCCATTTATTACATTCCTGGTTACACTTTCTGGTTACACTGGTTGCAGCTTTCCATCTTCTGCCACTTAGTTAACTGCAGCAAGTTTCTTATTCTTACACTGGAATATATGCATTACTATACTTGTCCTTGCTAGCCACTCAGACTCCTCTCTCCCCTTCTAGCCTTGTCTATCTGAGGAGTACCATCATCAGCTCTACTTCTCCTATAAATAACCTCTCCTCTTCTATCACAATGCCAGATATAATTCCCTACATTATTCTTCTATATTGCCTGGCCCTATCCATCATACCTGATGGATCCATTTCTCACCAGCAAGGCCTAATTTCCATCATACATTGGCTATGGTCGAAACAGAAGAAAAAGCCCTGAAGTGTATGCTTATAAATGGAAGATCTATCTGGAATAAATGGCTAATTATTGTGGACTATGTTGATAATCATAAGCTAGACATAATCCTCATTACTGAATCATGGCTCACAGATGCCGATGCAGTTCTTACCAACCAACTTAAGCTCCCCGACTATGATATTTTCAACTATCCAAGAACTAACAGAAGAGGTGGTGGCACCCTCATAACGGCTAGATCTGAAATACAATTCCAATACCTCACCTCCCACAACTCTACCAGTCTCGACACCATCATAATTGCAAATAAGCAGTTAGCAATAGCGCTTTTCTATCGTGCTCCCTCCACCTGTGAGGACGACCTCTCCATAGCCCTGGATTCAGTCTGTAATCACTCACCGAAGACTAGACCACTCTGGATCCTGGGAGACTTCAATCTCTCTGTCTTATCAAAGAAGAACTCTACAGCTTTTCTTGATGCAATGTCTGCTCTTAATTATGATCAACTTATATATGCCCTACCCACTGAAGAGGAAACACATTGGACCTTATCTTTACACCCTCCCACACATATGGTTCCAACAACCCTGTCCAGCCACAAATTTTTCCAGTGCCATGGTCGGACCACAAAGCCATCATATTCCACATTCCAGCTGCCATCCCAGATTCTAATTTGTCTATTAATACTGCATTACCACCAGCTCGTCGTTTCAAACCATTTATCAAAGATGCATTCCTTAATGAAACATTGCCTAAACTTAAATCCTCCTCCTCTGACCCTAAACCAGGCTGCTGTACTCTCCCAGCACATTCTGCTATATGGTTTACAGCTGACCTACGCAACTCCCTACTGAGTCTCAAGAAACTCCAGGCTTCCTCACGACAGAGAAATATATATGAATGCTTTACAAGACCACTGCATTGCTATTACAACAAGAAGGAAGGAATACCACACTAAAATCCTTACGCACTCCCTCAATAGACCCCACGAGCTCTTTCATTTAATCCAGTCCCTCACTAAGGATGCACCGCTACATCAAAAAGAAAACTTGCTTCACCCGCAGGACCTTGCTATCCACTTTCATTATAAAATCAAACTGATCATCAATCATTCTGGAGATCCCTGCACAGACAGACCTTAGACTGAAAGCACCAATATCCCTGCTCTGTACTCTTTCTACCCATATTCCACAGAACAAATTGAAAACATAATAAAAGGACTTAACTCCACCACCTCACCTGCTGATCCATGCCCATCCCACTAGATCAAGTCTGCTTGCTCTGAACTAAGTCCTCACATCTCCAGAATCGTTCACTTCTCCTTCAACAAGGGTCTTGTTCCAACACCTCTGAAAACTGCTTCCATCAAACCACTTCTAAAAAATCCCAAGTTTGATCCTCTGGACCCAAACTCCTATCATCCCATATCTAGTCTTCCCTTCCTGGCTAAGATAATTGAGAAGATAGCACAACAACAAATTCAAGACCACATTGATACTTACGCTCCTTTGGATCCACAGCAGCATTGCTTCCATCAACATCATGGTGCTGAGACCTTGCTCATCTCCCTATTTGATAATCTAATAAATTGAATAAACCGAAACAGGGCTTCATTCTGATCTTCATGGATAATGCCTCAGCCTTCAATACCGTCTGTCACAGCCTCTTGCTTAATCAACTTAAACTTAAGGGCATTCAGAGCTCAGATTGGTGTTGCTCTTATCTACTGTATCAGATCACTAACAAGAGGTTTGCATAGGTACACAAACATCAGCTATGTTTCAACAAACCCAAGGAGTTCTGCAGGGCTCTTCGCTATCTGCCCTGCTATTTAACATATATATTCAGCCAATATGCACGATCATTCAATCCTTTGGCATTCTTTACCACATCTATGCAGATGGTGTGCTTCTCTACTCCCCTTTCTCAATGGATAACCCTAACTTCACTGGTATCACATACTGCTTTAATGCTGTCTCTGACTAGTTAGGAGCTCACAACCTGAAAGTGTACTATAATAAGACAGAAGTTCTGTTCATCACAAAGGTTCCAACATTCATACCTCCTGCTACCTTACATGTTAAGAATACTGAACTGAAAACTAATCATGAGGTTAGATATCTAGGTGTCACTTTGGACCAACACCTGAATATGGAATCCCATATAAGCAATATCACAAAGGCTGTCTATCTCAAAATATGTTTCCTCCATCAGCTCCAACTCTTATTGGAACCTACTGACTTCTGCACTGTCTTCCAAGCTCTTGTCACTCTGCTCTTTGATTATGCTGACATTATCCTACATGGTTCACCTGGCTATGCTCTCCATCCCTTATAAATGGCCTTGAATACCGCTGCTTGTACCATTTATGGAGCTTCCAGATATGGCCACGTATCACCTCTCCTAGTACAGTTACATTGTCTTCCAATAAACAATTGACTCAAGTACAAAGTCCTTCTACTGTCATTTAAAATCCTTCACCATCTCTCCACATCCTCCCTGGAAGATCTCCTTCATTGGCTGCCTGACACCAGAACCAGATGAACAAATATCAAAACATAGAATCATAGAAATATGATGACAGAAAAAGACCACATGGCCTATCTAGTCTGTCCTTCCATATCAACAACTACAACAGTCCCCTTTTTACCTTTAGAGATCCTCTGTTTGTCCCATGCTTTTTTGAATTCAGTTACTGTCCTCATCTCTACCACCGCCACTGGGAGACTATTCCACGGATCCACTACTCTTTCCGTAAAGAAATATTTCTGCATATCACTCCTGAATCTATCCCCCTTCACCCTCATCCCATGTCCCCTCGTAGCAGAACTTGCTTTCAATTGAAAGAGGCTCTCTCCCTGAACATTTATGTCACGGAGGTATTTAAACATCTTAATCATATCATCTCTATCCCGACTTTCCTCTAAGGTGCACATATTAAGAGCCTTAAGTCTGCCCTCATATGCTTTATAATGAAGACCACTAATCATTTTAGTAGCCACCCTCTACACTGACTCCATCCTGTTCACATCCTTTAAAAGCGGCGTGCTCCATCGGAGGAGCCAGAGCACACCACCGTTGGAGAGATCAAAGGGCAGCGGCCCTTTAAAAGTGGCGTGCTCCATCAGAGGCGCCAGAGCACGCCGCCGTCGGAGAGATCAAAGGGCAGCAGCCCTTTAAAAGTGGCGTGCTCCATCAGAGGAGCCAGAGCACACCGCCGTCGGAGAGATCAAAGGGCAGCAGCCCTTTAAAAGCGGTGTGCTCCATCGGGCGTGCCCGCACCTGGTGGGACAGGTGTGGGCCCAGGAGCGCTCTGGTATGAGCCGTGAACCCTGCTCCTCCTAATCATCACAGCTGCCTGGAGCCGGCCCTGGATTCGGGTAGGCACGATCGCTCCTCCACACTTCTCCTACTAACCCCAACCATCTCGCCAACACCACCTTCCTTCAAGCAACTTTCCTTGACTTGCTGCCCACTGCTGACATTGACCTTTCCTTCCATTACCCGCCTTGTACTTGCTACCCATTGTCTGCTTAGTACTGTTACCTACTGCCTGCATAGAGCTGCTAACCATTGTTTGCACTGAACCGCTACCCACTGTTTGCCTAGACCTGTTGCCCACTGCCTGCACTGAACTGCTACCCAGTACTTGCACAGAACTGCTGCTCACTGCCTGCACCCCATCAGAACTGCTACCCAGTACTACTCTGAACTGCTACCCATTGCTGCACAGAACTGCTTCCCAGTGTTGCCTAGACCTGCTACCCAGTGTTGTGTAGAACTGCTTCCCAGTGTTGCACAGTACTGCTACCCACTGTTGCTTAAAACTGCTACCCATTGTTACGTAGAACTGCTTCCCAGTGTTGCTTAGAACCAGGGCCGGATTTACCTTGAGTGAGGCCCTATGCCAACAAAAATTGTGGGCCCCCAGCAGGGGCGGCCCAAGGGGGGTGTGGGCCTCATTTGCATAAGGGGCCTCATTTGCATAAATATTTGCATAATGTTACCATATACTAACTTTTAGTAAACGTGCCTCTTAATGAGTGTATGGATAAAGAAAGACTAAAAGATTTCTACATTACTATAATCCAGTGCCAACTGCCAGACACATTAGGAACTACTACAAACACTGCCCATTTAGAACCCATAGCAAACCCGCCGTATCCTAACAGCACTACCAGGACTCACAAAGCACCATACTCTACCAATCAAAAGGCAACACTGCAAATATTAAACCAATACATTTCAGAGAACAACAATACATGACCTACTGGGGAAAGAGAACAAGTGGCAATGTCAAATAGGAATTATATAAACAGAACACCTCAGCTCAGTTACACATGCAGAACATAGACCATCACCAAACAAGTAATCACATTTTAGAAACAGGAAGACAATAATTAAACTGGGAATCCCAAAAGCCAAACTGGGAATGTACAACACTGTAGAAATAAAACTATACATTAATTTGCTCTTGTACTAAACAAAGCGCAGACGTTAATGATGCACATTTACCAGAGCTGACATATTCCAATTAATAAATTCAAAATAAAGAGATATTTTTCTACCTTTTGTGCATTTTTTTCAGCTGCAATTGCTCCAGCCACTTTCTTCTGGTTTCTTCATGTCTTCTGCTAACTCTCCATCGTCTGCTGTCCATTTGTCTTTTCTTCTCTCTTCTAGTTTTTTTCCATTCTCTCTCTACATCTGCTTTAACATACTAATCTTTCTCCTTTTGCTCTTTCCTCATTCCTATTTCATCCAGTCAAATTTTACCCCTCCATCCTCAATCCCCACTTACTCTCCCAATACCCGGCCAATTGTAGATTTTTTTATCCCTCCCACACAAAATATTTTTCCCTTCTCCATTTTACTCTTCCAGCCCCATCCCATTCTAATCCTCCCCCAACATCAGCTCCCTTCTAGTTCCAGCCTCACCCAGCATCCATTCCCTTCTAGTCCCTGCATCAGCCCATTTCCAGTCCTAGCCACCCATCAGCCCATTTCCAGTCCTAGCACCCCCCCAACCCAATACCAGTCCTAACCCCCCATCACCCCATTTTCAGTTTAAGCCCCCCCTATAACCCATTACCAGTCCTAACCCCCCATCAGCCCACTTCCAGTCCTAACCCCATCAACCCATTTCCAGTCAGCCCCCCATAGCCCATTGCCAGTCCTAACCCCCCCCATCAGCCCATCAGCCCACAGCCCATTACCAGTCCTAACCCCATCAGCCCACCTCCAGTCTTAACCCCCCCCAGCCCATTTCCAGTCCTAACCCCCCCCATAGCCCATTACCAGACAGCCCCCATCAGCCCACAGCCCATTACCAGTCTTAACCCCCCCCAAAGCCCATTACCAGTTCTAAACCCCCCAACAGCCCATTATCAGTCCTCACCCCATCAGCCCACCTCCAGTCTTAACCCCCCAGCCCATTTCCAGTCCTAGCCCCCCCATAGCCAATTACCAGACAGCCCCCATCAGCCCACAGCCCATTACCAGTCTAAACCCCCCAAAACCCATTACCAGTTCTAAACCCCCCCCCAACAGCCCATTACCAGTCCTAACCCCATCAGCCCACCTCCAGTATTTAACCCCCCCAGCCCATTTCCATTACTATCCCCCCCCATAGCCCATTACCAGACAGCCCCCATCAGCCCACAGCCCATTACCAGTCTAAACCCCCCAAAACCCATTACCAGTTCTAAACCCCCCCCCAACAGCCCATTACCAGTCCTAACCCCATCAGCCCACCTCCCGACTTACCCCCCCCCAGCCCATTTCCAGTCCTAGCCCCCCCCATAGCCCATTACCAGCCAGCCCCCATCAGCCCACAGCCCATTACCAGTCTTAACCCCCCCAAAGCCCATTACCAGTTCTAACCCCCCCCCCCAACAGCCCACAGCCCATTACCAGTCCTCCTCATCAGCCCACCTCCAGCCTTAATCCCCCCAACCCATTTCCAGTCCCAGTCCCAGCCCATTTCCAGTCCCAGTCCCAACCCATTTCCAGCCCCAGTCCCAGCCCCCCCAATTACCAGTCCTACCCCCTCCCCCTCCCCCTCCCCCGGCCTAAAGTAAAATTTATTTTTAAAAAAAAAACCTGCTGGCTGCCGCCGCGGGGCCCCCTCTGCTGCCGCGGCAGCATGGACTGACCCGCGGGGGCCCCCTCTGTAAGCTCGGTCCCTCCCTCCGTGCCTCCGTGTCTCCCTCCGTGCAGGCTGTTAGAGACGCGAAGGCAGACTGTCAGCATCGCGTCTCTGTTAAGCCCGCAGGGGCTGATGGGAAATTTCCCATCAGCCCTGCGGGCTTAACAGAGACGGGAAGGCAGAAGGAGACAGTCTGCCTTCGCGTCTCTAACAGCCTGCACGGAGGGAGACACGGAGGCACGGAGGGAGGGACCGAGCTTACAGAGGGGGCCCCCGCGGGTCAGTCCATGCTGCCGCGGCAGCAGAGGGGGCCCCGCGGCGGCAGCCAGCAGGTTTTTTTTTATTTTATTTAAAAAAAAAAAGCCTAACTACTTCAATTTTTGTGGGCCCTTTGCAGCTGTGGGCCCTACGCCATGGCGTACATGGCGTATAGCTAAATCCGGCCCTGCTTAGAACTGCTATCTATTGTTGCGTAGAACTGCTCCCAGTGTTGCACAGAACTGCTACCTATTGTTGCTTAGAACTGCTACCCATTATTGCCTAGAACTGCTACCTATTGTTGCTTAGGACTGCTACCTATTGTTGCTTAGAACTGCTACCTATTGTTGCATAGAACTGCTACCCATTGTTTGCTCAGACCTTGCTGCCTACCCCCATGGCCACACATCTCATTGTCCTTCTCTCCCTCATCCTCCCCAACTGCCTCCCCTCCTATCAATACCCTCCCTCCTCTCCCCCTACCCTCCTCACTTCTCCCTCCACTCTTTCCCCTAACCTAGCATCTACCTTCCTCACTTCTCCCTCCACTCTCCCACCTAGCCTAGCATCTGCTTTTGAGCCTCTCCACACTATCACCCGCACTTACCCAGCCTCCCTCTCCACCTTCCTCACTTCTCCCTCCATTCTGCCCCCTACCCTAGCACCTGCTCTTGAGCTTCTCCACACCATCCCCCGCATTCAACCTGCCCCCCTCTCTATCTCCACTTTACCTCGCTCTCTAATACTCATTCTCCTTCTCTCATCAGGTAATATCAACCCTAACTCTGGTCCCCCCCCAATTTCTCTCCCACTCTAAAGATAGTTTCTCATGTACCCTATCTAATCTCATCCACATCCCACTCCTCCCTCCTTCCACCCTCTCCCAGTCATCCCACAATCACTCACCCATATATATCAACTCCAACCCTACCCCCCAAAATAATCCCTCACATAACCTACCCGGCACCATCAAATTATCCCTCATTTTCCCCCCTCATATCCCTCTCGGGGAGCACATATACCCAAACATACCCACCCTCACCCTTCTCCATCTAAAGCTCGCTACTACCCTAAAAATAGACCCCCGCGCTATTCTAATAAGAAATCCGCACGTAACTCATCCAACCTTATCCATATCCCTCTCCTCCCCCCCTCCGCTCTCCTGTTTACTTGCCCCCTATGGAAAGCATGCTCAGTCATTAAAAAAACCTCTTTTATTCATGATCTTTTCATCTCTAATGCCCTACACCTTCTTGCACTGACCGAGACCTGGCTCCCCCCAGATGACACTGCATCCATTGCCTCTCTCTGCTATGGGGGCTTCCAATTCTCCTATACACCTCGATCTACTGGTCGCGGTGGTGGCGTTGGCCTTCTACTCTCTCCCTCTTGCCAATTCCAACCCTTCCTGCCACCCCAATCACACTCCCCTCTCTCCTTCGAAGTCCACTCCACTCGCCTCCTCACACTACATCCCCTCCGAGTAGCAGTTATTTATCGCCCACCCGACTACTCCAAATCAACCTTCCTCACCGACTTCGACTCCTGGCTCTCTGCCTTTATGGATCCTTCCTCCCCCACTCTTATTTTTGGCGATTTCAACATTCATGTCGACAACCCCTCCGACCCCCATGCCTCAAAGTTCCTCACTCTTACCGCCTCGTTTGACCTCCAACTTTGCTCCACTGCCCCCACACACCTACACGGCCACTGCCTTGACCTAATACTCTTCTCCAATTCCTCTCCCTCAAACCTCCGCAAATCAATCCTTCCCTTATCTGACCATCACCTCTTAACTTTTACTCTACAGCTCCCGCCATCCCAACCTCGTCCTGTCCCTTTTGCCTGTTTAGAAATCTTCATAATATTGATCCCCTGACTCTCTCCTCCACCATTTCTCCATCTCTTTCCTCCATTTTATCATCCGAGTCCATCGACGAGGCATTATGTCATTATGGAGTGGAGGCATTATGGCATTATGGAGTGGAGGAGTGGCCTAATGGTTGGGGCAAGGTACTTCAGGCCGGAAGGTCGGGGGTTCAAATCCCACTAGAGTACAGCTACCTTGGGCTGGAAGGACTGGGGTTTCTAGTCCCACAGGTGCTCCTTGTGGTCTTGGGCAAGCCACTTAACCCTCCATAGCCCATGTTCCCTATAAAATAGTTATCTCCAAGTTATAATGCCTTGTTCAATGTAAACTGCACTGATGCAGAATAGTAAATAAAATAAAATAAATAAAATAATAAATTATCCTCATACAATGCTACACTATCCTCAGCCCTTGACACTCTTGCCCCTTCCACCCCACGTCCTGTTAAACGATCTACTCCCCAACCCTGGCTTTCACCCACAATCCATTACTTACACATCTGCGCCCGTTCTGCCGAACAAGCCTAGTCCAAATCCTGCTCCCCAAAAAACCTTCTACACTTCAAATTCATGCTTGGCTCCTTCCAGTCAGTCTTAGCACTTGCCAAACAAGACTACTACATTCATCTGACTAATTCCCTTGCCTCTGATCCTCGCCGTCTCTTTAACACCCTCAATTCTCTCCTCAAGGTTCCCCCGCCCCCAATCCCGCCCTCCCTTTCTACCCAAACCCTAGCCGACTACTTCCACGACAAAGTCCTCAAAATTACCCTCCAATTCCCTACCCCCTCATCTACCTCCCCTCCTCCCCATTTCTCCTCCCCCATCCATACTCCCCCTGCCACCCTCTCCTCCTTCCCTTCGATCTCTGATGAAGAAACCACACTCCTTCTCTTCTCCTCCAAACCCACCACCTGTTCTTCAGACCCTATCCCCACCCATCTCCTATGTTCCATCTCCCTCACCATTGTCCCCTCCATCACTCATATCCTCAACCTTTCACTCTCCACTGCAATTGTCTCCGCTGACTTCAAACACACTGTTGTCACACCCCTCCTCAAGAAACCCTCACTTGATCCCACATGCCCTTCTAACTATCGACCCATCTCCCTCCTTCCCTTCATATCCAAACTATCAGAACGAGCAGTCCACCATCGCTGCCTCGACTTCCTCACCTCCCAGGCCCTCCTGGACCCACTTCAATCCGGCTTCCGTCCCCTACATTCCACTGAAACGACACTCACTAAAGTCACAAATGACCTGTTCCTGGCTAAATCCAAGGGCCTCTAATCTATCCTCATCCTTCTTGACCTTTCTGCTGCCTTTGACACCATTGACCATGACCTTCTCCTCATAACCCTCTCCTCGCTTGGCTTCAAGGATTCCGTACTATCCTGGTTATCCTCCTACCTCTCCCATCGCTCATTCAGTGTATGCTCTGGTGGCTCCTCCTCCTCCCCTACCCCACTCCATGTAGGAGTACCCCAGGGATCAGTCTTGGGCCCCCCTACTCTTCTCTCTCTATACCCAAGGCTTTGGCGCGCTCATCTCCTCCCATGGCTTTCAATACCATCTCTATGCCGATGACTCCCAAATCTACCTCTCTACAGCTGATATTTATCTGGCAACCCAGTCCAAGATCTCTGCTTGTCTTTCGGACATCACTGCCTGGATGTCTCATTGCCAATTAAAATTGAACATGGCCAAGACTGAACTCCTTGTCTTTCCACCTAACTCCTCCCCCCCCCACTTCCCCCTCTCTCAATCCATGTGGATGGATCTACTATCCTTCCTGTTCCCTCGGCCCGCAATCTGGGGGTTATCTTTGACACCTCTCTCCTTTTCTGCTCATATCCAGCTTGTAGCTAAGACCTGCCGCTTCTTTCTCTACAACATCAGCAAATTCCGCCCCTTCCTCTCTGAACACACTACCAAAACGCTTATCCACGCCTTAATCTCCTCTCGCCTTAATTACTGCAACCTACTCCTTGCTGGTCTTCCCGCAAGCCACCTCCTTCCCCTCCAATCTATACAAATTCACGCCGCTCGACTAATCTTCTGCCAACCTTGCCATGCCCACGTTACTCCTCTTCTCAAGTCGCTTCACTGGCTACCTGTCCAATTCCGCATCCAATTCAAGCTTCTCCTGCTAACCTATAAGTGCATCCACTCTATGGCCCCTAACTACCTCTTATCTCTTATCTCTCCCTACATCCCCTCTCGAAATCTGTGCTCCACTAACAAATTACTTCTATCAATGCCTTTCACACGCACTGCGAACTCCCGACTGTGCTCCTTTCACCTTGCTGCACCTTACACCTGGAACAGCCTACCTGCGTCTGTGCACCTGGCATCCTCCTTGGCCCTCTTCAAATCCAGATTGAAGACCCACCTCTTCACTGTTGCAATCAGATCCTGACCCCTTCCTCATCTTACCCTAATCCCCGTCATCATTTATGACCAAACTACTGACCAACCATACCTTGCGCACAACTGACTAATGCTCTACCTTGCACAGAACTGAGTAATGCTCTATACTGTTCTAACTTATGTTTTGTTCTAACTAGATTGTAAGCTCCGATGAGCTTGACTCTGATGGGCAGGGACTGTCTCTTGCATGTTGGCTACCTCTTGTAGGTCAGCTGTGCAGCGCTGCATGCATGGCGCTTTAGAAGTGCTTAATAGTAGTAGTAGTAGTAGTGCGGTCTCCAGAATTGAACACTATACTCCAAATGAGGTTGCACCAAAGACTTATACAGAGACATTATCACCTCCTTTTTTCTGCTAGCCATTCCTCTCCATATGCACCGAAGCATCCTTCTAGTTTTTGCCATCGCCTTTTCTACCTGTTTAGCTACTTTAAGATCATCAGACACAACCACGCCTAGGTCCCGCTTTTCTTTAGTGGACAAAAGTACTTCACCCCCTATACTATATTGCTCCCTTGGATTGCTGCAGCCCAAATGCATGACCTTACATTTTTTAACATTAAATCCCAGCTGCCAAATTCTAGAC
Organism: Ichthyophis bannanicus; assembly: GCA_033557465.1. Classification (NCBI taxonomy): domain Eukaryota; kingdom Metazoa; phylum Chordata; class Amphibia; order Gymnophiona; family Ichthyophiidae; genus Ichthyophis; species Ichthyophis bannanicus. The sequence continues at coordinate 811,880,062 of CM066036.1, forward strand.
CATTCTTCAAGCTTAGCTAGATCTTTCCTCATGTTATCTACACCTTCCTGGGTGTCTGCTCTACTGCAGATTTTGGTATCATCCGCAAAGAGGCAAACCTTACTTGACAGCCCTTCCGCTATATCACTAACAAAGATGTTAAAAAGAATCGGACCAAGGACTGATCCCTGGGGCACATCACTGGTAACATCCTTCTCCTCAGAGTGAGCTCCATTTACCTGTACTCTTTGTCGCCTCCACACAACCAATTTCTAATCCAAGCAGTAACTTTATGGTCCATCCTTAGTTTGTTTATAAGTCGCCTGTGAGGAACAGTGTCAAAGGCTTTACTGAAATCTAAATACACCACATCTAGGGCTCTCCCTTGGTCCAACTCCCTGATCACCTAGTCAAAGAAATCAAGCAGATTTGTCTGACAAGACCTGCCTCTGGTGAATCCATGCTGCCTCAGATCCTATAATCTGCTGGACTCCAGAAACCTCACTATTTTCTCTTTCAGCAGCGTTTCCAATAATTTACTCACCACTGAAGTTAAACTAACTGGCTTGTAGTTTTTAACCACATCCTTACTTCTGCTTATGTGTAAAGGCACCACATGAGCCTCTCTCCAGTCCTTTGTCACCACTCCCGACTCCAACGAGGCATTGAAAAGGTCAGTCAGTGGAGCTGCTAGAACGTCCCCAAGTTCCCTCAATATTCTAGGGTGTATCCCATCCGGTCCCATCACTTTGTCTACTTTAAGTTGAGCTAGTTTCTCATGAACACAGTCTTCTGAAAATTGTTCAAGATGAATACGGTGTTCATGAGAAACTAGCTCAACTTAAAGTAGACAAAGCGATGGGACCGGATGGGATACACCCTAGAATATTTAATTTTTGAGCCTGATAAGACACACATGAAAGGCTCCCCTAAACTGCAAACCTGATAAGTGCCAACTGAAAATCCCTCTGACCAGATAATTATTGGCACTAATCCGGATAGCCCCGCTTAGCCTGGGTATTCAATGACAGCTCCTATTTGCCTTCACCTGCTGCTTCTCTTGTGTCTCCCTGCCCTTCACCATGTCAATCTCCCATTGCCCTTCTTAGAGATGACATTGAACACCTACTCTTCTACAGTCATACCAGAAGCTGCAGCTCTTCTACCCTCCTTTGAAAAACATCTCTCTCTTTAGCTTGGACGCTGGACTAGAGGAACCCATAACCATACCCTGGGAACATCCTGTCTCTTTCTGTGCACTTGTGCTAGTACTGCTCTTGCCTTCCCTCCCTTTTTTCTTTTTACAACCATTTAATTTTCGTGACGTACCCTTTCCAAGCATTATGGTATGCCTCAGCTCATCCCTGCAGTGCCTTCCCCTGCTTGCCCCAATACAAGCATTGTGGAACCGTTGTCTTTTGGGGAAACTGCCAGGTACTTGAGATCTAGTTTGGCCACTGTTGGAAACAGGATACTGGGCTTGATGGAGTTTGGTCTGACCCAGTATGGCATATCTTATGTTCTTATGTAGTGCCCAGATAGGCTCACTTTTTTGTTGGTGGGGGGGGGGCGGGGTGAGGGGGGGGGAAGGGATGCAGTATGCAGCAGTCATGGGAGGAGAAGGGAAAAAGACATTGAGTAGAGAACCTGCCTGTGTGTGAATCACTACACAGCCTTATGCCAGTAGGAGCAACCTGCCCCACACACAGGCAGGCTTTCCACTAGGCCCCAGGTCATCTGGCACAGAGGGAGGTGGGCTTATTTGGGCACAGTGGGACTCAGAAGGGAGATGAGGGGGATAGGAAGGTGGTGGCAATGAGATGGGGGATAGGAAGATGGTGGCAATGAGATGGGGGTAATAGGAAGGTGGTAGCAATGAGATAGGGGGTTAGGAAAGTGGTGACAATGAGATGGGGCCCCCATCTCATTGCCACCACCTGCCTATCCTCCATCTCATTGCCACTGCCTTCCTATCCCTCCCCCACATCATGGGGGGGGGATAGGAAGGCAGTGGCCATGAGATCAGGGTGGGGATAGGAAGGTGGTGGTGGTGGTGGCAATGAGATGTGGGGTAGGAAGGCAGTGGCAATGAGATTGGGGGGACAGAAGATGGTGGATATGAGAAAATGTGAGATTCTGGAAGCTATTTATTACTATTGCTTCTCTAACATAAGATTAGAAGATTGATTTCCTCCACATTATCAAATTGTCTTTTTGATCTGGTTGGATCCCTGACTGGTGTTTTGAGGAAGCTCTTCCCCCTGCTCCCAGGGAGGGGTTGCCATTTCATCCCTCGCCTCAGGCAGCAGATTGCCTTGAGCCGCCCCTGATCTGGCAGGTTCCCACAAAGGTACAGAGGTTCCACGGTGCTTATCTCTGGGTAAGCAGTGGATTTTCCTGGTCCTCTTTAATAATAGTTTAAGAACATAAGATATGCCATACTGAGTCAGACCAAGGTCCATCAAGACCAGTATCCTGTTTCCAACAGTGCCCAATCTAGGTCATAAGTACCTAGCAGTCTCCCCAAAAGACACAAGTTCCTCAGTGCTTGTATAGGGTCAAGCAGTGATATCCTGGGTCCCTTTTAATAATGGTTTATAAACCTTTCCTCCAGGAGCTTGTCCAAAACTTTTTTTAAACCCAACCACATTAGTAGCTTTTACTACATCCTCCGGTAACAAATTCCAGAGTTTGATTACACGTTGAGTGAAAAAATATTTACTTTTATTAGTCTTAAATAGGTTACCCTGTAGCTTCATTGCATGCTTCCTAGTCTTTTTATATTCTCATGACGTAAACAATCGATCTACGTTTACCCGTTCCACTCCATTCATTAATTTATAGACCTCTAACATATCTCCCTTCAGCCATCTTTTTTCCAGGTTGAAGAGCCCCAACCTTCTTAGCCTCTCATCATAGGAGTATCCTTCCATCCCCTTTCCTCCAGGAACTTGTCCAAACCTTTTAAAACCCAGCTACACTAACTACTTTTACTTCATCCACCATTAATGAACTCCAGAGTTTGATTATTCGTTGAGTGAAATAGCATTTTCTCTTATTAGTCTTAAATGGGTTACATTGTAGCTTCGTGCTCCAACCTCTAATTACGTCCCACTTTGACTTCTGTAACAGCTTGTTACAAGGGATACCCAAAAAGAACCTACACAATCCCAGTGGAGGTGATAGAGATGAGGACAGTATCTGAATTCAAAAAAGCATGGGACAAACACAGAGTATCTCTAAAGGATAAAGGGGGACTGTTGCCTTTCATGTGGCCGCATTTATCCAGATAGTGCTGCTGAATACTGCGGTCAGCATCCTTAGCTGGCCAACCTCCCATTGGCCGAACAGCTAAGGATTCTGAATATCAGCCCCTAGGTTTGTACCTGAAGTCTATGTTTACAGTAGATAAAATATCCTTTGTTCTACAAGCAGCCACCTTTGTGTATTATTTTGCTACATCCACTGCCTCCGATAGGCGGACCCAGGCCCAACTAAATCCATCTGGGAATCCTCATCTACCTAATAGTATCTGGCTCCTAACAAGCCAGACACTGAGCCCGAACGAAAGGACTCAGACCCAACACAGAACATTTACGACAGTGACCTGTCTTGGTTTTGTCTTAATTGTGGGTAATTTTATTACAGGGTGCCATAAGTAGGCACCTACATACGTGTCAATGTAGGTGATATTTTATATACACAAGAGGTGCCTACTTGTCAAGAAACACCATGCCAACTGGACCCCGTAAAGAATCTTCCTTTAAAAAGCTCAAGTTTGGCTTGAAGATCTGGCTCTTTACTTTACCCAGGCCTCCAATGGTACCTAGTTCTATTCCTAGCAAAGCTCCCTCCCTCTCCCTCTACTCCACATGTTTTCCCTCCATGCTGTGAGAACTCAAGATTCTCCTTGTTTTACTTGGTATTTCATGGTTGTTCAACCACAGCACCCCTCCCCCCCCCATGTTCATCCCTATCTGTCTTGTGCTTGTCCTGTCTTGTCACTTTTAATTTACACTTGTTTGATGTCTACGGAATAATTGACCTCCATTGTAATCTGCCTTGAAACATATTGCAACTGTGTGGTACAACAAATCCTCGCAAATAAACAAACTAGCATGTGCGGCAGAGAACGTAGCTTGAATGTAGGTGTGATGGCATCACTGATAGCTGCTAGGGGGTAGGTGTAAATGACTCCATATCATTTACGCACATGCAGGCTTAGATTAAAGTTTTTAATGCCTTATGCATACACAGGAAAACTCCTGTACATGCATACCCTGCCCAGACTGCACCCCTGGCTACGCCTACTGGCCACGTGCACACCTTCAAGCCAAAGTGCTGATTCTTACATTGGTCAGTATTTTATAAGAGGTCGTTTGCACATGTATGTGGTCACATACGCTTGGGAGTGGCTTTATAAAATTCCCAAAGGATAAATCAAAAGTTGCCTAATACTGGTATCCAAAATTAACAGAAAATTACAACCAGTACAAACAACCAAGCTGTGTTCATGAAACTCAGTTGTAAAGAGAACCTTGTCTATTTGCAAATATTTATTAAAGCAAAATCATTCTGTATTTGTTGCATTCTTTTTTTTGACCATCAGTCCCTTATTTCAAAATCTTTTTAAAATTTTCAACTTCTTAATTGCATCTAAAATATAAAAATGGAAACCAGTACTTCCCCTTTGAGATAAATTCATGCTGAACTACACCCAACACGACTCTGTGTTCTGCTTTGTACATCTGGGCTGGGTCACAATGGCTATTCTTGGCTTCTTTTAGCAGGTAATCCACTATGAGAAAGGTTTTCCTGGACTGCTGGCTAGAACGTTTCTGTAAATAAAGATATGAATATATTAAGGGACATGAGTCCCATAGAAAAAAATCTATGGGCAGAGGAGAACGGAAAATTTGCAAATAGCTAAAAGCAATACTTGTGCACCTTTTAAAATTGATATGTTTTATTGGGGGGGGGGGGGGGTATATCAGATAAACTTGAAACTTGAAATGATGTATGTTTTGTTTTTCATGAGACCTGTTTGCATTCTTATGAACTTTACAAACTATGGGACATGTTTACTAAAGTGAGCTGTTAGAGCCGGGTTTCATACACGTTAAGTGCATATTGCTAAAAGTGTGAGATCCTGCATTAAAATTTCCAAGCTAACTGGTTAGGAAATGATTAAGTGGGGACTGGGTGGGTTGGGGGGAATGTTGGCATTAGCGATACCTCATAGCTGTTGCCATTAGCTGGGTGCCAGTTAGCGCAGTGCCATGCAATTGTAACATGCTAATGGGTACACATGTCCTTCCATGGTAGATTCATGGCCCAATCATGCAGCAACTTAGCACATTTTAGTAAACATATCTGTAAGACATATTACAGCAAAGATCAGGAAGAGGAACCAGACCTGCTTAATAGGTATTAGGGACATACACAAGGCAAAAATATTTAGTTTGTTTTTGGTTTGTTTGTTCTTTTTTCACAATTTTTAGATGTTTTTCAATTCTTTCGTACATTTCTTTTAATAAAACAAATTGAACACACATTAATACTGTTTAACACTCATAGATCAACTGAACGTGTATTAATTCATAGGTTGATACACATTATTAAAGTGATGTTGCATGCACTAAATTTTTTAAGGTGTGCTAATGAAATGAATGCACACTGACAAATGCAGATCCCTAATAGATCATCTAAACCAGGAATTCTATGATACAAAAAGCAACAATACATACCTCAGCATATAAGCTGGAGAGTGTGGCCTCATATGGAGATAGAAGATTCATTTACAACAGATGTTATTTGCTGCTGACAGGACAAGACTGCTGTAGCGAAAGTGAGAATAATTCCCGAATTCCCACTAACCACAGTGGCTGAGTGACTGCACCTGTTCTCCTAATTTTGAAACACCATATGCTAACAATTTATGCAAAACTTGGAAAACCTGGCTGGATGCATTTGAAAATACAATGACTAATGTATGGCTAAAAAAATATCTTGATGAGGGTTTGGGCTGGTGGGTCAGTGGCAGTGCTAATCACTGACCTGTGGAGGGACCTGGGTTTGATTCCTGGCTGCAGCTGGGGATGTTGTGAAGGCTGCTTCATGGCAGAATCAGCGTGTGCCGTGACCATACCTACAGTAGAAGCTGGATTTAGAGCCCATGACTACAATCAGAAGGACCCCTGGACTGTGGACCCCCCAGCCAAGGCTTGTCACAACCATGACTGAACTAAAATAAGTTGGCAAGGTTACAAAATAAAGGAGAACCCTCAGCAGCTACAAATGACCCTCATTTTTTTAAGGAAATGGCAACAATGCAGGCAAATGTTGATATTTAAGTCATTTCCATGTGTAAATTGTCCATGACCTCATAAAATACTGACTAGCGGGAAAGTACACATTGTTTTTTGCATCAGGTATCCTTTCATTGTGGATGTAAATATGGGTGGAGTTTCGGTAGAGCATGGTACGTACAAGTGAAATTGAGGCCAGCTTTAGGTTATTAACACTAGCTCTTAACTTAAGGTATGGTAACTAAGTAACATACTAACACAGAAGCTGACAACAGATAAAGGGCAAAGGCCACCATGGTCCATCCAATCTGCCCATAGAGTTGTACTTGCTGAGGTAATTTAGGTAATTTACACCGGCTCTTAACTTAAGGTATTTTCTCTGCCAGTCATGTCAGTGAATTCTTGACTTTATAAAATAGGCATAAAATATGCACCTTAACTAGGCACAACTTTATAAACTTATCCTGAACTGGAAGCCCAGAGGACAGGAGGAAAATTCCAGGTCTTAGAAGAAGGCACATTGGACTGCCTGTGACTGTACCCGATAGAGCTGCTCTTGCAGATTCCTGCAGTCCAAACTGAACTATGCTGCATGTAACTATAAATCATGAAGGTGCTGCCATATGCCCATCTGTACAGTGCTGCGTACACCTTGTAACGCTATACAAATGCTAAGTGGTAGTAGCAGTAATACGATGAAATGGATTCATATGCCACATGACCATGAGCGCGAGTTTGCACCTCCCGGGCTGCTGTTACAGAGGCTGAAATTAAGACGCGGATCATAATCACCGGTAATTTCGCTGCCTTTAGATAAATGCACGTTAGGGACATTGAACCTTGTTTGGCCTCTAGTATATGATGGAGAAGTTTGAGAACTTCAAAACAAAAGGCAGGTTTCATGAACCATACCTAAAGCATTCCCGGTCTGTCAAAGCCAGCACAAGGGACAAAGTACCCACTATGGTCAAAACATCACATAGACCTGAAAATCTCCGAAGTGGACAAGGGTGGGAAGAATGAAGATTGGGTCATTGGTTCAGTGAAGGGACTATGCCATGGTATGTTAGCCGTCTGTTTCTACAGTGTGTCCTTCAGAAACCCACAGAACATGTGCACTGACCTATGCAGCACTGGTCACGTGTTAAGTACCAACATATCATGATGACGAACATGCCAATGGCATGTTTGTGTAAGGAAATAATCCATATTTGGACTCCAGCTATGACAACTGAAATGCTATAGACCCAGATTTCATTCATTCAGGAAAGGGCACAGATAACACAGGTACACTAAAAAAAAATTTTTTTAAACTGCCTCTAATGTTTCGATTGATTTTTACGTTTTTTGGTGCGCTGAATCCAAATCTGGTAACCAATTTGCTCCATCACGTACAGATTTTTTGCTACATTGGGTTAGCAGTTTGAGGTGAACGTTTCAGATTGAATGCGATCGAGATAAAAGTTTCTTGGATGAATTCTTTATACTAATTGTTTAGTAGTTATTCAAATAAGAATAAAGAAAATTGTAACAAGGCAGCACATAAGAATAGAGTAATGTCAACAAAACACACTGTGATGGTAGCAAAATTGTCTGCACTTAAAACAGCCACATACATGTGCACAAACATTGAGCATATAAGAGCGAGGTTAGACACAAAGCAAAGCAAAGAAATGTGCAAAAAATGTTGTACAGGTATGTATGTAAGAATAGAAAACGCAAACCGCACCATTGCAATACATGAAGACAAACACCCGATGGTGTGAAAATAAAATTCTAATAAATGAGATCCGACACTGTGGTAATAACTAGCAAATTTTTATTTCAAAGTTTAGTAAAAACACGATATTTGTCAACACAGTTTAGATTTTAAAGTCATTCTTGGGTCAATCAATCTCCTGGTGGGCCCGTTTCTTCTTCCCCCGAATGCTTCTCTTGGTGCGCTGCTTGGCGTATTTTTCATCTGGGGTTTCCCGCAGCAGCAACCAGCAGAAATCAGCCATCATAGTGGTGTTCCATCTTCCTTGGTACCTTCTCTCTGTGTCCTTGATGTCCTGGTGAAACCTTTCACCTTGTTCTTCACTGTACGCCCCCAAGTTTTCGGGAAAGTAGTTCACATGGGAGTGCAAGAAATGGACTTTCAGGCTCATGTTACAGCCTTGTTCTTTGAAGGCATTGAGCATCCTGGCAACAATATCCTTATAGTTCTCATCCCGCCTGTTCCCCAAGAATTTGAGAACAACATCCTTGAAGGAATCCCAGGCTTCTTTTTCCTTCTCAGACATCGTTTCAGCAAATGCTCCATCTGAAATGAGTTTCCTTATATCAGGGCCAACAAACACTCCTTCCTTTAGCTTTGCTTCAGAAAGTCGGGGGAACTTTGAGCAAAGGTACCGAAAGCACTCACCATCTTTTGGAAGGGACTTGATGAATTGCTTAATGAGACCCAACTTAATGTGGAGAGGTGGTAATAGAATTTTATCACGAGGTACCAAGCTCTCATGAAGAACATTTCTCACCGGGTCTCAAATACTCCCGAATTGGCCAGTCTTTTTTCCCCCAGTGTAGGTCGCGGGCCCGGCTATCCCACAAGCAAAGGAAGCAGGGATATTTGGTGAAACCGGATTGCTGCCCTAATAGAATGGATAGAATTTTAAAGTCTCCACAAATCATCCACTTATGCTCATCATAACGAATCTTCTGAAGAATCAGGGCCAAATTCTCGTATTTTTCTTGGAGAATAACAGAGTGAGCAATAGGAACTGAAGCGAATGTGTTGCCATTATGAAGAAGAACACCTTTTATGCTGTCTTTTGACGAATCAATGAACAGCCGCCATTCAGCAGGATCATACTTGAGTTTAAACTTTTCCATCACTCCGTATATATCGTTGCAAAATACCAAATCTTCCTCTTTGCTGAAATACTTCAAAAATTGTGTCTCGCGGTTGCGGTACCAATAAAAAGTTGTTCCTGGTGACAATAGATTTTTCTGTTTAAGCCGAGAACCTAGCAGTTGGGCAGCATCTTTTGGGAGTCCTAAATCCCGGACTAAATCATTCAATTCAGCTTGAGAGAAAAGTTCAGGTTTCGGATCTGGTTCAGTTTCAAACTCGGAAGTACTGGACTCATCGGGAAAAGCCATCTGATGAGTCTCATCATGATCAGAACCGTCCACACAAATATGATCCAAAGATTTTGGTGGTTCAGGCACAGGTACTTCGTTGCTATGAGGCATAGGCCTAATTGCTGAGGGAAGGTTGGGGTAACTTATTACGTTCTTATTTTTTAAGTTGTATCCCTTCACAATGCAAGAGCAAAAATAGCTGTCACTGCTGTGGTCTCTTTGTTCACGCCACATCATAGGTATTCCGAAACGAAATGCTTGTTTTTTACCTTTCATCCATAAGTGTAGATCTTCCTCACATGTCTTGCACACTTTGTGAGGAGCCCACGGTTTGTCTTGATCGCCTAACTTCAAACCGAAATAGGCGAAATATACTTTTTTAATAAATGCAGAAATGTTCCTCTGCCGCTTTTTCACGGTATATTCCCCACAAATAAAACAAAAACTGTCCGGAGAGTTGACGCAACCTCTGGCTCTGTGAGCCATCAGAAATACACAGCACTGCAAATTACAACTGTAGTGAACCACTTCAGAATAAAGCTGGATTACGACTGAGCAAACAAAAGGTAATAATGAACTTGCAAGAAACTGAAATTTGACAGGAACGTTCATGTCGCAACCACCATGTTTGAGCGAGAGAACGAGGCGAGGCGAACAGGAAAGAACATGCGCCAGCGCGAGTACTGGATTTAGCCCCCCGCCTCCCAATTGTCCTGTTAATGTATAAAATGAATACAAAACACTCTAAAATATCATGAGGGAGTGTTTCTAGTTAGTTAACCATTACAACCTCTATTTTGGGCCAAGAAAATAAACTGCAGTTGGCTAAAAAGAAATTATGTGAACATTCCTTATATGGGTAAGAAATCTAATTTTGCAAGAAAACGTGACGTGATGGAACATTTTGGCTCTTTTTCCTGGATTCAGCACCCCAAAATCTATAGGAATCAGTTGCAAAACTGGAGGCAGTTTTTTGGTAGTGTACCTGTGTAATTTATGTTAAATACCCCCATGTTAAATGTAACCCTCCAATTGTGATGTAACCACTTTGATTGTAGGATAAGGTGGTATACAAATCTGTCTAAATAAATAAATAAAGTTATTTGTTTTGAGATTTATAGCCCAAAGCAGCATACGAAATACATACGTACTGCTGAAAATAAATAAAGACAGAACATATGAAAACATAAATCCAGCAAAGACTAAAACTTCCTCAAAAAGATATAAAATATTAAAACAATATTGAAATACTTTAAAACATAAAGGGCCCCTTTTACTAACATTAGCTTAGCGTTAGGAAAAGGAGCCTAAAATTAGCTAATTCAGAGAGCCAGATAATCTTCTCTCAAGAAAAACATGCATCCTAACTTGTTGCGGAAGCATTAATAGTTCAATTTGGTTCGCACTGCCTCTGACAAGTTATTCCAGAGGAGCAGAGCCGCAGCAGAGAAAGACCTTTCCTTGCTTCTTTAACTGAGGGTACAACCAAAAGTGCACCTTGACTTTATCAGAGTTGGCATGAAGACAGGCACCATGTCAATTTATCCCTCAGCTATTACCATCCAACGCCTTGTAACACTTTAAGATCCAGTATCTTCAATTCTGCCTAATTATGACAATACCAGTGTCCATCTTTGTAGCTTAAACTCTACCCTTGCTGCAGCATTTTGGACAACTTGAATCCTGTGCATGAGTCTCTCTGGAAGACCAACACAAAAACCATTACAGTAGTCCAAAAGAGAAAATACCAGTGCAGGCCACATAAAGCACCTTCCCAATCCATGGCCACTGACTTCAATTGACACCAAGCTATATCCTTATAGGTTTCTGATTTCTCTTCCTTCAGAAGGTGATTTTGACACAGGATTTACAAGAGTAAATGTTCTCTTAGATTTCTGCCTGTGGACAAAGGTAACATGACCATAGTGATGGATGTGGAAGATTATCACCAAAATATATACAGACTCCTACATAAGAACACAAGAAATGCCATACTAGGTCAGACCAATGTCCATCTAGTCTAGTATGATGTTTCCAAGAGTAGCAAATCCAGGTCACAAGTACCTGTCAGGTTTCCAAAAAGATACATTAGTTCCATAATGCTTGTCCCAGTGTAAGCAGTGGATTTCCCAGGTCCTCTTTAAAAATGATTTATGGTCCTCCAGGAACTTGTCCAAACCTTTTTTAAACCCAGCTACACTAATAGCTTTTACTACATCCTTTGGTAACGAATTCCAGAGTTTTATTACACATTGAGTGAAAAGATATTATTAGTCTTAAATAGATTACATGTTGCTACCTAACCATCCTTTCTGAAAAATCTGCAGAGAAGTAATAAACTAGATAAACCATGCCATTTCCATTGAGAGAGAAATAAAACCCAGTCTGAAACAAGGCAACCACTAGACCCAAAGATTCTATGACCTACCTCTAATCACATAATGGAAAAACAAAACAAAACCCTGACGATAGAGAGATAAAAAGGGCACTAAGGGAGGACAAGGCCATAGCGGAGAGAATGAATGAATTCTTTGGTTTGGTCTTTACTAAAGAAGATGTAGAGAAGTTATCCATGCCTGAAATGATATTTAAAGGTGATATATCAGAATAATTGAAAGACATATTGATAAAACAGGAAGATGTATTCAGTATTTGATAAACTGAAGAGTAGTAATCACCTGGACCAGATAGTATACACCAAGATTGCAGATCTATTTTTAATAATCTCCCTTCTGCTCACTCGGGTTTCCGCTTGTTCCCTTCATTATCCTGAGTCCCTTCTCCTTTGTCTTCACACTTCTCCTGCTGTCCACTTCCTTTTGATCTACTTTGATCACCTTTGGGACGCTCTCCTCCTTACTATATCTGAAATCTTAAGTTGCTCCTGGGTGACTTCAGCATCCATTATCATACACCCTCCTCATCCCATGATCACTCTTTTTGTACTCTTCTTGATGACCTTAGTTTTTCCCCAACATGTGAGCATGCCCACCCATGGGGCAGGGCATATACTTGATCTCATCATCACACCCCTTGCCTCCATCCTATCGCCTTTTGGCCTATCCTCCAAGTTTCTGCCTTGGACTGACCATTTTTATATCCACTTCTCCCTATAGCTCCTCTTGACTGGAACTACTTCAGCCCTCCTCCCTCACTCTGATCAAGCCCCCTCCCGTCTGGCTTGTCACAACACTCCTCTCACCCTTCAGAATTTCCCCCCCTGCTGATCAGCTCCTTCCTCATGACATCCCTACAGTCTCCCCTGACTCACAAATCTCACTATGGAATTCCTGCCTGTCCACTGCCTTGGATGAGGTGGCTCTACTCTTACCAAGACATCCCCCCCCCCACCCCGAGCCATCTCATCATCCCTGGTACCACCCTGGACTCCACCTACACTGCTCCTACCTCCTCAGGTCTGAACATTTCTGATGTCAATCCAGGTCACCCACGGCTCTCCAACACTTTAAATCTTGCCATGAGCACTACCGCTTCCTGTTTCATCAGGCCAAAGGTTCCTATTTCACCAGACTTATCTCCACTGCTCCCAACTCTACTCGTCAGCTCTATTCTGTCCTTAAAACTTTATCTAACACACAGCCCTGTTCTCTGTCTATTATCTGTACCCCAGCTCCCACTCCTTTCCAGCTAGCCATTTTTTTTGCATCCAAAGTGCAGGATCTTCACACCTCCCTTCCCACTTGTCCTCCCCCGCTGTCATCCCCCCACCTCCCTCCCCACCTCCTTCCTCTCCTCTCACACATGAATGGGTCACCTTCTGTTCTCTTACTGCTACCAAACTTTCAATGTCCATTTCAGCATCCCACAAGACAAACTGTCCCTTGGATCCTGTACCCTCTTCTTGGCTCTTGGAGCCCTCTCTCACTTTGCTGCCTTTTATACTTACCACGCTAAACTCCAGACTCTCTTGCGGTACTTTTCCCATGCCTTGGAAACATGCTACAGTCTGCCCACTTCTCAAAAAACTCTCTCTCGATCCATTTGATCCTGTTCACTATCACACGGTTTCCAATCTCCTCTTTCTTTCAAAGATCCTCGAAAAAGCTGTTTTCTCCCAATTAGCCCACCATCTCAGCTCCATCCATTTTCTCCATTCCCAACAATCTGTCTTTTGCTCTGGACATAGTCTAGAAACCATCAAACTCTCTTTCCTAAATCAGCTTCACATTTGTCATGACTGTGGCGATGTCTCCCTGGCAGTATCCCTTGAGCTCTCAGCAGCTTGTGATCTTGATGACCACTGTATCCTTCTGTCCCACCTTTGCGATGTTGGTCGGTTCTCTGCTAGTTTCATTCTTTCCTCTTCTCATGATCTTTCTCCGTTGCCTCTGGCACCACCTCCTCTGACCGTGTCCCTTTCAGTTGTGGGGTCCCACAGGGTTCTATTCTTGCACCCCTTCTGTTTAACATCTTTTTGACACCTCTCGCTCTGCTTATCCAACACTCTACTACACAGATCATATCATCTTGTTGCAACACACTAATCCTCTTTAGCCAGATCTTTCACCCCTTAATACCCATCTGTCCAAAGTCTCCAGCTGGTTGGCCATAAACTGACTTCATCTCAGCTTGTCCAAGACATCAGCTATATGGTTTACGTTTGGTAGACCCTGTCTCTCTGTAGCACCAGTTCTCGCACACTCCACCATTCCTTTGGCCCTTCTCTTCATTATCTCAGTGTGACACTTGATTCTGCTCTCTCTTTCCATGACCACATCTTGTTGCTTACGTGTTGATCCTTTTTTTTATCTTTGACAGATTCACTCTGTCTGTCCCTTCCTATCCCCTCGGCACTAACAACTATTCTTCTATCTCGGGTCATGTATCATCTTGATTTCTGTAACCTTGCCCTCGCTGTTACTCCTCAGGTCCACCTTCACCATCTTCAACTAATACAAAACACAGCAGCCAGAATTCTTAGACACAACACCTGCCGTGATCACATTAGCTTCACTGGCTTCCCATTGATTATTGCATCCATTACTAGAGTCTTAGAAACATAGAAAAATGACGACAGAAAAACACCACATGGCCTATCTAGTCTGCTATCTTATCTTAGTACATCGTGCCATCTATAGACATATACCACAGTACCTCCCAGACTCACTACAATTTCACACTTCCATCCGTAGTCTTCGCTCTGTCCACATCATTAGTCTAAATTCTCATTTCTCTGCCATGCACTCACCTGCAATCAACTCACCACTCTGCTTTTTTATTTTTGGGCCCTTCCGTATGGAACTCCCTCCCTACCACCCTACACCTGGAACCATTCTTCCCCAGATTTAAGACTCTTCTGAAAAAAACACTTTTTCTGCTCTGCCTTCGACCTCTCTCCTACCAATGTCTGATTACCCCACCCGTTTTTTTTGCCCACTGTCCCCTTGCCCTCTATGCTTGGGTTCTTCCTTTCCTGTCTAATATCGTAATTCCTTTGCTTTTTTCTGGCTTTTAGCTACTATCTTTTGTTTTATTAATTGTACACCACCCTGGTGTTATGAAGGTGCAGTCTATCAAGTAACCAAATAAACATAAACATCTATGAACTATCATTAAAATCATCTGCAGAATGGCCAATTTTTAAAAAGGGTTCAAGGAGTGATTCAGGAAACTACAGACTGGTGATCCTGATATCAGTACTGGGCAAAACGGTAGCAATCATTATAAAGAATAAAATTACTGAACATGTAGATGGTCATGGTTTAATAGATGAAAGCCAACATGGATTCAGCAAAGGAAAATCTTGTCTTACTAATCTGTTATATTTTTTTTGAAGGTGCAAACAGGTAGACCAAGGTGAGTTGGTTGATATAATGTATCTGGATTTTCAGAAAGCCTTTGACAAGGTCTCCCATGAGAGATTTTTGGCCAAATTAAAAAGTCATGGGATTGGAGGCAATGCACTATTGTGGATCAGGAACTGGTTAAAAGATAGAAAGCAGAGAGTAGGGCTAAATGGCCAATTTTCTCAATGGAGAATGGTGAATAGTAGTGTACTCCAGTGATCTGTTCTGGGCCTGCTGCTTTTTAACATATTCATAAATGACCCGAAATGGGAATAACGAGTGAGGCAGCCAAATTTGCAGATGACACAAAATTTTTCAAAATTGTTAAAATGCAAGAGGATTCTGCAAAATTACAAGAGGACCTTGATAAAATGGAAGACTGGACATGCAAATGGCAGTTGAAATTTAATGTGGACAAGTGCAAAGTTATGCACTCAGGGAAGAACAATCCAAACTACGGTTACACAATGCAAGGTTCTACATTAGGAAACACCTCCCAGGAAAAAGATGTAGGCATCATTGTTGTTAATACATTGAAACCCTCTGCCTATTGTGTAGCAGTGACCAAGAAAGCACATAGAATGCTAGGAATCATAAGGAAAGGAATGGAGAATAAAATAAAGGATACTATTGTATAATGCCTCTGTATAATGACTTTGAATTTTGTGTGCAATTCTGGTTACCATATCTTAAAAAAGATATAGCAGAATGAAAAAAGGTACAGAGAAGAGCCAACAAAATGGTAAAAGCGATGAAAGGATGCCCCTATGAGGGAAGGCTTAAAAGGTTAGGGCTTTTCAACTTGAAAAAGAGACAGCTGAGGGGAGATATGATAGAGGTCTAAAAGGTAATGAAGGGAATGGAACGGTAAACGTAGATCAGTTATTTACACAATCAAAATGTTGAAAGACTAGGGAACAAGCAATGAAGCTACAATGTAACCCATTTAAGACTAATAAGAGAAAATATTTTTTCACTCAACGCGTAATTAAACTCTGGAATTTGTTACCGGAGGATATAGTGAAAGCTGTTAGCGTAGCTGGGTTTAAAAAAGGTTTGGACAAGTTCCTGGAGGAAAGGTCCATAAACCATTATTAAAGAGGACCCAGGAAATCCACTGCTTACCCCAGGACAAGCATTGTGGAACCTGTGTGCCTTTTTGAGAACTTGCCAGGCCTGGATTGGCCACTATTGAAAACAGAATACTGGGCTTGGTGGACTTTGGTCTGATCCAGTATGGCATATCTTATGTTCTTAGGTAAAGCCATAGCATGATGGCTGAAACATCGGTTCCACTTATTAAGACGTGGAAATGACCCAGAAAACTGCAAAGATTACAACAGTAAATATTTGTATTTATCGGAAGCGGTTTATCAAATATTTGTGAATAAATAAATATATAAATTTAAAAAAAATCTTTCATGACAAATTCTGTCAAAGGAGAATAAAGGAAAAAGTGCAAAGCAACTATGCCACAGATGAGACCTTAGAAGGGATAAAACTGTACATAACAAAGTTTTCTTAAAAGAAACATCATATAAGAGAAACATTTAATTTGCTGGTCCAGCTTTTTGGAAGATGTTCCACTTGACGTGTAGCACAATGGTTTTGTAGCTTTGTTTGTTCTAAAGGAAGTTAGAATATATGTAGGCTGAGATTCTTTTAAGAGCACCAACAATGCAGCACATAAGCTTTCAGGACTTTAGAGAACCCTTCTTGAATTCACTTTGTACTTGAAACCTCCTCATGACCTCTATTTCGGAATTCTGACCGTATAATATTCGCTAGATATGCAAAAGCTTTCTACTTTTAACCTTGCAGTCATATGTGAAGACAGATGCTGAAACACTCATGTATTTTATCTTTTTTATGGTTTTTTTTTAAGTATCGCAACTTACAAAGATCCTACTTTATCTCCGTAAATGGTCAAACTTTGACTGCTTTAAATCTGCACTAGGGGGCTGATTTTCAGCCACCCCCAGAGTGCCAATGATAGTTGTACAAAATGTATTTATTATTTTTATTAAGCTTTTCAAATATTACAATCCAAAACAAATCAGGGAAATCACTTTACAAAACAGCTAATACAATCTAAAAGAAACAAAAAAAAAAATCAGAAAGCTGACATCAAGCAGTGTGAAATAGCTGACTTCAAGTAATGGGATATTTTATTTAGATTTCAGTAAAACCTTGGACACTGTTCCTCACAGGCTACTTATAAATAAATTGAATGCCCTAGGGATGGACCCTAAAGTGACTGACTGGATTAGAAATTGGTTGAGTGGGAGGCGACAAAGGGTACAGATCCTGTAAATGGCACTCAATCTAAGGAGAAGGATATTGCCAGTGGTGTGCCTCAGGGATCTGTCCTTGGTTGAATTTTTTTTAACATTTTGTTAGCGACATTGTGGAAGGGCTGTTGGGTAAAGTTTGCCTTTTTGTGGATACCAAAATCTGCAATAGCGTAGACTCCAATGAAGGTGTAGATAACATGAGGATGGATTTAGCGAAGCTTGAAGAATGGTCAAGAATTTGGCAGCTGAGATTTAATACTAAAAAATGCATTTTCTTGTGTCTCCAAGTTATTATGTATAAGTAAACTGTCTTTCAAATAGGAAGGCCCAGTAACCAGAAAAGATGAAAATTGCTAATCCATTTCTTCCCAACGCTGTTCAAGCTTATTCACTCATCCATCCACTTGCTGGAATTTCTCCACCGCCTGTTTAGTAAAATCACACAACTCAGACGCAGTCCCTTTAAGTAGAGACTCTGCCCTGGTAAGTACGTTCCAAATGTCTAATGTAATATCCTTAGGTACAGAAGATGCTTCTATATCCCGAGTAGGAGGTAAGGTCATCACTTTTGGGATAAAAGCTTTAGCAAGAAAGTTAGCATCCAAAAGAGGTGATGGATGGGACGATGGACGTAAATGGTGAAAGAGATAGAGAGAGGCTAGGTTGAGTGGGAGGCAGCCTGTTGAGAGGGCTTAATGATGCTCCTTCCAGAGGAGAACCTGCAGCAGGGTCAAACTCCTGATGGGATCCGTGGCTAATATGGTATGTTTATCCATCGGCCCCTTAATCTGGAGTGTGGAAACCAAACTCTGAGGAATCTTCCCCTTCCTTTCCCCTTTAGGCATAGGGGAAAAATACTCACAAGAAACAAGCCTGGGAAACCAGTTCTATATGCTCTGAGGGATTCCAAAGGGGCATGACCTGCCCCTTCAGGCATGCTCCTGTGACCACGTTCCATGGTTAGGCCTCGATTTGAAGAAGGTCCAAATGTCACACTGGTGACATCACACATGTGCCACTAGTATGCAGGTCTGGAGCTGACCAAGAACGTGCAAAGACAGCAATCACACCCCCTCTCTGCCCAAACGGGACCTCCGAGTGCTGCTCCCTCCTTATTTATTTATTTTACTTCATAACTAGCTTATTTAGAAACAGGTACTTTAAAGGGGTCAATTTTCTTAAGGAACTCTGCATTTGTTGCTGCACTTAGTCAGCCATACACCACGCAGCATCAAAGACTCTAGGTAAGTACTGCGTTGAAGGTTTTTTCAGGCTCTGGAGAAGGGCAGCAATGGCAGAAATGGCGAGAATGGGTCAGTGCGCTATCAGGATGACAGCACCCAAGATAGCTCTTTCTGAACTCGGTTCCTTTATGGGATCATAAGAACATAAGAACATAAGATATGCCATACTGGGTCAGACCAAGGTCCATCAAGCCCAGTATCCTGTTTCCAACAGTGGCCAATCTAGGTCATATGTACCTAGCAGTTTCCCCAAGGGACACAGGTTCCACAATGCTTGTACTGGGTCAAGCATTGATATCCTGGGTCCCTTCTTAATAGTGGTTTATGGACCTTTCCTCCAGGAACTTGTCCAAACCTTTTTTAAACCCAGCTACACTAACAGCCTTTACTACATCCTCCGGTAACAAATTCCAGAGTTTGATTACACGTTGAGTGAAAAAATATTTTCTTTTATTAGTCTTAAATAGTTTACCCTGTAGCTTTATTGCATGTCCCCTAGTCTTTCTATATTCTGATAAGGATCCTTGAAGAGCTTCAGGACTTTAATGACCCGAGTCATATTTGTGCAAGTCTGACACCCAAAGGAAGCTCACAAGACCAGTTTAAGTATCCAGTGGCATCTGATGGAGGGCTGCCCTTTGCTGCATTCACCTCTACCACATAAGATACACAGTGCCAATCTCCTGAATGAATTGGTGCACTGGTGCCCTTGCTGCTTCCTGCTTCCGAGGCATCTCATGCCCGTCCTTCACACGCCCATAGAAATACACTTCTTCAGCAGCACTTTCAGGAAATGGCTGCCTCTTCCCTTTCTTGCCAGGCCCAGGTAATATGTTAGTACCAGATGCATTCATTGCCTTAACCATCTGTCATAAAATAGCCAGTAAGCATGGTTGTCTTTCTCTGCCCTAGCTACCAACCCTCCATCATTGCATTTGTAGGGAGGCCCTCATCTTGGGGCACTCCATATTCCAAGGGTCCGCAAACAATTGTTTCCAGTCCTCTCCATTTTTTTCACTCAGCTAGCATACACTTTTATCCAAAGGAGACAGGTTCTCCCTGTGGGAGATATTCTCCTTGCAAGGCCCAAGCTCTCTAGTCCAGAAAAACTCTCAACTACTGACATGGGTGCACCAACTGACTTTAATATTCAAAATTGTAACTCAAATAGTGTCCAATTATCAGTCCTTCTCTTTGGAGACTCAACACTATATGGCAATACTTGTGGCATCATTTCTGATATTTGTGTCTCTGTTCCCACTTGTTACAATATATGTGCCTGTTCTGCAGTGGGCTAATGTGTTTCCGGTGTAGGGGCACTGAAACCCTCATTTAACAGAACCTAGCAGTCTCTTCCTGCAATGATGGTTATCCCACCAAATATCTTCTCCTGCAGTCAAGCTCCAATCTGGGCTTCTTTCTTCCATTCAAACTTCAGAACATGGACCTTTTCATTGTTCACTCTCGAACACCAAGGTGAAGGGGTGGTCACAACCTCTAGCCTATGCATGCACTTCATACACAGATGTATATGTTATCAAAGGGATCTGCTAGATAGTGAGAAATAAAAAATAATCTTAGACCCTAGAGCTTAGCCTTTAAACCAACACAAATGGTTACAACCAACCCAAGAAACTCCACCACCAACACTCCAGGATCCTAGGGGTTATATGTGGGCAGGCAGGATTAAAGAAGACATCTCACAAATGAGATGTTAAAATAGGAAATAGGAAGTCATGCACTGGAGCATGTTGGACTACTGGATCCTTACACTTTTATTCCTGCTAAGATATGAGCTGAGGTATGGCTATTATCCATCACCTGAGTGTGGAGCAAAGTCCTCCTGTATCATTCTGCTGCCACACCCCACTGTACCATCTTATCCAGCTGCTGCCAATGTGTTTGTCAGGAAAAGGTAGGTTTATGTAACATTTTGATTGCTCTAAATGTCTCTTGTAAAATGCACTTTTGGTCTACAATAAGGCATGGCACTGATGATGCAGGTTGGGGATCATCCACTTACTAAAAGTTGTCCTGAAGGGTATTTGGTAACTGGGGGCAAAAAGATGTAGTAAACTCAAACTTCATGTTCTCAAACAAGAGCTGGCTATCCAGAGCAATCATTTCCTCGATGCACCATGTCGCCACCTTCAATGATGCCTGCCACTTGTCCTGGGACTGTAATGCCAAACACCGACCATTTTCCTTTCTATTATTTTGCTTAAATGAGTATTGGGGCTACTTGCCTGCTGTCCTACTAGGGGAAGATGACCCTTTTCAAATCCAGGCTGAAAACTCACCTCTTTCCTGCTGC
This sequence comes from Ichthyophis bannanicus, assembly GCA_033557465.1. Taxonomy (NCBI): domain Eukaryota; kingdom Metazoa; phylum Chordata; class Amphibia; order Gymnophiona; family Ichthyophiidae; genus Ichthyophis; species Ichthyophis bannanicus. The sequence continues at coordinate 811,901,134 of CM066036.1, forward strand.
TTTCGGATCTTGACTCACCTGGTCTACTTTGTGTTTCCTTACCATTCCCCCTAGATGTATCCTGTGTCTACAGCTACTGTGTTGTCTATCTTGACTAGACTGTAAGCTCTGATGAGCAGGGGCCATCTTTTATATGTATCTGTGCAGTGCTGCAGACATCTTGTAGCACTATACAAATGTTTAGTAGTAGTAGTAGTGAGATGATAGAGGCTCATTGTAGGAGATGGATTTCATCTTTTCTGTATCTTTGTTGCCACTGCTTCTTGCAATGCAGGATGGAGGACCAATACTCAAAGGCACTTCCAGGCCTGTAAACCATGTAAATGCTGCTTAGGGGGATATTTAGTGGCACTAACATAGTTAGCGGTGTTGAATATTTCAGGGTAATGCCGCTGCACACCCTCATGCTAACCACGTAGCATCAGGGAATGTCGTGAGCATTCCAGTTAGCAACCCATGGGTAAAGATAGGCACAGCAAAAGCTGGCTAATCTTTACTAGGGCGAGCTAAGGGGTCTATTCCAGCCCGCGAATAGCAGGGATGGATGTCCCGTTGGGATGTCTATCCCTGCTATTCACCCCCCTGCCAATCTCGTCAAAAGTCTCCCCAAATGAACAATGCATTTATATGGGGATACTTAGATGGGGGCGGGAGGGGGCATTTCAGAGGCGAAGTGAGGGCGGGGCATGGGCGGTCCATGACCCTGGACGTACAGAGCCGATTCTGAGATTGGCCCTCTATGTCTGGGGTTGCCAAACTGGACGGGGAACTTATTCCACCTCGGAGGTGGAATAAGTCCCCCTGGTCGTCAGGGAACAGCAGCAGCGGGGGAAAGATGAGGGGTGCAGGGGGTTCCCACACTCCAACCTTGGCCATGGAAGGCCAGATCAGGGGTCGGGCTGCAGGGAAAGAAGATTGTGGTGGGCATCCAGGGAGCATGGCAACAGGATGTCATGGCACCGCAGCTCCATTCAGGAGTCTGACTGAGGTAGCCAAGCAGGTGGCTCTGCATGCAGGCTGATCGGAATTGGATCCCGGCCTGCACGTACATGCCCTAGACCCGATTCTGATCCCACAGATCACATGGGATCAGAATCGTGTCTACCTCTGGGCGTCCCAATTCTGATAGGCCGCACAGAGGTTGGACGGCCACATTAGAATGTGCCTCCACCTGGACAGCAGCTCAAGATTGCCACTGCCCGGATATCGTCTGTGACATCAGTGGCTGTGCTGCAACCCCAGATATTCAATGTCTGCATATGACCCCAGCATTGAATATCCATGTTTAATGCTCATCGCCGGTAGCTAGGCAGTGTAATCGCTCTAGCTGGCAGCGATGAATATTCAGCCCGCATTCCCCAGCCTACTTTCAGCACCTTCCCTTGAACATCGCTCGAATGGTGTATTTCTACAATTGATGCTGTGCTCTGCTTTCTTTCACTTTCTTAGTCAGCAGCTGATGGCATCATCAGCCATGGAATTTGGGACAAGGGAGGCAGGGATAGGCTTATTTGGCTGCTATCAAAAAGTTTCAGCATGATTCCTCTTTCCCTCCCAAAATTGCTCTGGTTTGCTTTCCCTACCCCTAGCCAAAAACAAAGATTCAGATAATTCTGGCTCCTCAATCATTTGGTTCATTTGAAGGTATATGAACTGAAAATGTCCTTATTCATCTCATTTACCATGTGTTTGAAAATTAATGCACATTCCTAATGGAAGCCTTCGGTGCAGAAAGAATTCAGAAGTTCAGGGAATGTCTTCCTGAAGAAGATGATAACTTTTTTTTTTTGAACGCTTTATTTATTGAACCACAAAAATATGCTACAAACATTCTATAGTCAGACACAATGCCTCCGAGCGGGGCTGACTCTTGTCCACCACTCGGAAGCCACTCTCCAACATAAGTGTGGTTCAACATTTTACATTACCTCCTCTCCCCCCTCCCTTCCCCCCCTCCCCACCCCACCACAGCCGTTCAGCCCACCCATATCTAGGGAAAAACCTCCCCGACACTCTCTCCTACCCCATATAAGGCCTACTATGGTCATGCCTCTCACTAATTGTCTTCCCCAGCCTATCCCGCTTGTAAGACATCATTTTGAGCATAGGGTCCTAGTTTTTGTGTCTGGTGGGGAAGGGTACGATTCTCCACAGATGGAGAGAGCCGGTGCCCCCCACCTTCTGGGAATGGCACAATAGATTCCATCAACTAATGCTCTTCGAGCGGAGAGGGGCTGGGGCAATGTTAAACGATGATAACCTTTTAATGGACTGACTGAATACATTCTTGGGCTAGCTTTTGAAGATTGAAACCTTCTTTTTTAAGTCAGGACAGTATGAGCAACAGGTGACAACACTACAGTATGTAAGTGAATTACAAAAGCATTCCACTGACCCTTCTCAGGGGAAGGGGGAGAAGTCCGAGAGATGGAAAGATGATCAGAGGGGGGTGAGGCTGTAAACATTTATGGTATATAATGTGATAGAAATCCCATATCTTTATTAAGGCCTGTCTGGTCCGACTGAAAGCGTCTTATCTTCATCTGAAAAGTTTTATGTTCCTGGACTACTTTGAACCTTTCTTTCAGTATTCTCACCATAAAATCATTGATACTGTGTCCTGGTCCTGAGACGTGCTCTCCAACAGTTGAAGTGACAAGTGACACTTTAGTCTGCTCTCTGCTCTGTGATCTTATGTCTGTAGGAATTCATTCTTGTTTTTAACATTTGTCCTGTCTCCAGAGATGGCGCTACCGTTAGGTAAACTAGGCAGTTGCCTAGAGCGCCAGTGCTCCAGGGGCACCCGTTGCCACCACTGTCGACCCTCTCTGGCAATAGCTGCAAACAGCTCCGCAGCACTTCCCTTCAAGCTTCGGTGCCGTGGGGCTGATGCTTCCGCATCTCAATGCAGACTTCCTGTCTGTGGGTAACTATGGTATCCTGTGTTGGCATAATTTGCAGCTTGGTATGTAGCAGGGAAGCCCACATCTCACTAATTTCCAATAAAAAGGTATCACCTGATTTTCCTTTTTCTTTTCTCGTTTTTTAACTACCAGTAAAGTGGACTAGCACGGACGTCACACTATTTCATCCCTGAAGGCGGCCATCGCTGCCTCTGCACTGGATGTGATTGCATTTTTGCCCTTATTTCAAATCCTACTAAGCTCGTCTCACTGATTGCCAGACTGTAGTGCTTCTGTGAAGGCATTCCTTAACACATCGGGTATTATTTTAAACACAAAGTCCTGAGTAATTGGACCTCTTGACAAAGCAGCTGCACGGCCACCATTGGCCATTTTTCTGGAAGCAGACGCAGCGCTGCCTTAGTCTGCTCCACGCTGAGTGAAATGCCCTGTCATTACAGTCCTTTAGCAGTGATATACTGTATCTGCTATCAGCTAAGCTGAGGCAAGACACCTGTCTCTTGTGCTGTCATTCATATTCTTTCAACCAGGCAAACTCAACTAGGCTTGGAAACATCAGAAGGGATTTAGAAAAGGCTATCAGCTGAGACACTTTGTGAAATTTATGGTTGCAAAATTGTTTGAGGATTATGCTGTTTAAATATATGTTTTCTGGAATTCGGTGCTCTGAAAAGGCACTTAGAGACCAGAGACAAGAAGCCAAAATATCCTTCTGACAAGTGTGCATAGAGAGTGCATAGAAGCCCACATGCTGTAAGTTACTGCAGGCAGTTACTTAACTTCCACATATGAACTACTATGATAAAATTAGAAGCAGCTTTATATATTAAAACAATATGGTTTCCTCATTAATGTTATAATGGAGATGGCAGATGAGGTCATGATGCTGATTGGAAGAGCTGGTCAGAACAGAACTATTATGAAACTGCGAAAGAGCGGAGAAGCAGTCGAACAGTAAGAGCCGTGGGCTGAGAACCAGAGAAACCCGCTGCCGCTCCTTATAAACTTGGGCAAGTCTCTTAGCCCTGCGTTGCCTCAGGTACAACCTTAGACTGTAAACCCAGGGATAAGAAAATACCTACTGTACCTGAATGTAACTTGCCTTGATCTACTTCCCCTTTTAAGTTTTGATTTAGGGGTGATGTCTCCAAATGGGTTAGTTTTGCAGATAATATGTCTGTGACGGTCATGAACCTCATTCCTAAGACAGGGTATGTGGAGTATGATCTGAGTCTCTCAAATTTGCTGCAAACGCTCACTGTAGTACTTGCATTGTGCCAAAGAGAGCTTCCCTCTAGAGTTCATAACACGTATAGGCATCTCTCAATATATTCTGAATATTCCGCTTAATCAAGCCTGTGTATCCCAATATGATGGGAAATGTGCCTGTGTCTTTCTGTCACATTTTCTTGGTTTCTGACTGCATTTCTTGGTATGTGAGGATCTTTTCCTCCACATCGTTCACAGAATAATCACTTGGAGCCGACACCTCTCTTACCAATGGCTTTCTGGTGAATTTCTCCTCTGCCACTATATCCGGCGTCCTTACATCCAGTTTCTTATCTGTTGGAATAGGTTTGTCCCAGGTGATTGTAATCTCTTCATTCTCTGTAATTATTTTAGGGTTGTATCCCAGTGCTTTTCTGGTACAATGTTGTAGTGTTTACAACATTTACAATGGATGAGACATGCCACCTTGTGCCTCTGTACAGACATTTTCTGCTATAAGAACTTTGCAGCCATCTACAAGATAAGAACATTATGTCAGACTGGGTCAGACCAAGGGTCCATCGAGCCTAGTATCCTGTGTCTAATAGTGGCTATTCCAGGTCTTAAGTAACTTCTGCTAGGGGTAAGGAGTGGATTTCTCCAGTCCTGTTTAATAATGGTTTATGGACTTTTCCTCCAGGAACTCCTTCAGTTTTGAACCCTGCTACATTAACAGTTTTTACTACATCCTCCAGTAATGAGTTCCAGAGTTTCATTATGTGCGGAGTGAAAAAATATTTTCTCCAATTAGTCTTAAATGTGCCACATTGTTGCTTTATTTTGTGTCCCCTAGTCTTTCTTTTTTTTGTAATTTAATGTTTACAAATTTTCTACAACAGGATCAAAACAACTACTAAAAAGTACAATACACAAATTATTTACTAATCTTTACAACACTGCAACTCACCCAAGCCCCCCACCCCCTACCCCATGTACCACACGATACCCCAAGCTCCAATAATGTATTCCGCTGACACCCAGGTCCTCAACACTTCAGGCATAAAACTCCCATTGTGATGCGCTCCCTACTGAGATAAAAGCCATGGCACAGGCCAATCATAGCAAGCTCAAAGTCCTAAACTTCAAATACACTGACTTCAATAAAATGGCAGAGTACTTAAAGAAGGAGATGACGGGGTGGAAGGAGATAAAGGAAGTGGAATTGCAATGGGCTAAACTAAAGGAGGCAATAAAAGGGGCAACAGATAAATATGTAAGAAAAGTAAATAAAAGCAAGAGGAGAAGGAAACCTATTTGGTTTTCCAAAGAGGTGGCTGCTCAAATAAAGGCAAAAAACACAACTTTTGCAAAATTCAAAAGCTTGCAAACAGAAGAACACAGAAATGAATACAGGATCCAACTCAAAGAGTCTAAAAGAGTAATAAGGATAGCAAAATCAAAGGCAGAGGAAAAGATGGCTAAAGATGTTAAGGGTGGCAACAAAAATTTCTTCAGGTATATTCAGGAAAGGAAGAAGATCAGAATTGGAATTGCAGGACTCAGAAGTGCTGGGAAAGGACTCATGGAAAGTGTCACTGAAAAAGCGAAATTGCTAAACAAATACTTCTGCTCTGTTTTTACTAAAGAAGATCCTGGAGATGGACCAGCTGTGACTCCCAAATACAAAAATGGGAATGAAGTAGATACCACACCATTCACAGAAGACGAGGTGTTAGAACAACTTGCTAAACTGAAAGTGGACAAAGCCATGGGACCGGATGGGATACATCCCAGGATATTGAAAGAGCTCAGAGAGTTTCTTGCAGGACCATTAAAGGATGTCTTCAACAGATCCTTGGAAACAGTAGAGGTTCCTCAGGACTGGAGAATGGCTGATGTCGTACCTCTACACAAAAGTGCTGACAGGGAAGAAGTGTCAAACTACAGGCCCGTGAGCCTTACCTCGGTGGCGAGAAAAGTAATGGAGGCGCTCCTGAAAGAGCGAATAGTGAACTTTCTCAAAACCAACAGGTTGCAAGACCCGAGGCAACATGGTTTTACCGAAGGACGATCTTGCCAAACAAATCTGATTGAGTTCTTTGACTGGGTGACCAGGGAACTAGATCAGGGGCATGTGATGGATGTCATCTACCTAGATTTCAGCAAAGCCTTTGATACTGTTCCTCATAGGAGGCTTGTCAACAAACTCAGTAGCTTGGGGATGGGTCCCAAGATGGTAAACTGGATTAGAAATTGGTTGACTGACAGACGACAGAAGGTGATTGTACATGGAGCTCACTCGGATGAGAAGAAGGTGATTAGCGGGGTGCCCCAGGGTTCGGTCCTGGGCCCGGTACTGTTCAATGTATTTGTGAGTGATATTGCTGAAGGACTGAATGGAAAAGTCTGCCTTTTTGCAGACGACACAAAAATTTGCAACAGAGTGGACTCCCCCGAGGGAGTGGTTAACATGAAGAAAGATCTACAAAAGCTGGAAGACTGGTCTAATGCTTGGCAACTACGATTTAATGCGAAAAAGTGCAGTGTCATGCACTTGGGTAGTAGAACTTCAAGAGAAATGTACGCAATAGGGGGCAAGAGGTTGGTATGCACGGTTCAGGAGAAAGACCTTGGTGTGATTATCTCTGATGACCTCAAGGTGGCAAAACAGTGCGACAAGGTGGTGGCAAAAGCCAGGAGGATGTTGGGCTGCATACAAAGAGGGATTACCAGCAGAAAAGAAGAGGTACTTATGCCACTGTATAAGTCACTGGTGAGGCCTCACTTGGAATACTGTGTTCAGTTTTGGAGACCATATCTTGCAAAAGATGTTAAAAGACTGGAAACTGTTCAGAGGAACATAAGAACATAAGAACATAAGATATGCCATACTGGGTCAGACCAAGGTCCATCAAGCCCAGTATTCTGTTTCCAACAGTGGCCAATCTCGGTCTTATGTACCTAGCAGTTTCCGCAAGGGACACAGGTTCTACAATGCTTGTATTGGTTCAAGCATTGATATCCTGGGTCCCTTCTTAATAATGGTTTATGGACCTTTCCTCCAGGAACTTGTCCAAACCTTTTTTAAACCCAGCTACACTAACAGCCTTTACTACATCCGCAGGTAACAAATTCCAGAGTTTGATTACACGTTGAATGGAAAAATATTTCCTTTTATTAGTCTTAAATAGTTTACCCTGTAGCTTCATTGCATGTCCCCTAGTCTTTCTATATTCTGATAAGGTAAACAATCGATCTACGCTTACCCGTTCCACTCCATTCATTAATTTATAGACTTCTATCATATCTCCCCCTCAACCGTCTCTTTTCCATGTTAAAGAGCCCTAACCTTTTTAGCCTTTCTTCATAGGAGTATACTTCCATCCCTTTTACCATTTTGGTGGCTCTTCTCTGAACCTTTTCTAATATCGCTATATCCTTTTTAAGATACGGCGACCAGAATTGCACACAATATTCAAGGTGCGGTCTCACCATGGAACGATATAGAGGCATTATAATATCTTTTGTTTTATTTTCCATTCCTTTCCTTATCATACCTAGCATTCTATTTGCTCTCTTGGCCACCGCTGCACACTGGGCCGAGGGTTTTAACATGGTATCCACAATGACGCCTAAATCTTTTTCCTGGGTGGTGGTTCCTAATGTGGAACCTTGCGACCAAAATGATTTGGAGCCTGCGTCAGAAGCCTTATGAGAAGAGACTTGAAGACCTAAATATGTACACTTTGGAGGAGAGGAGGGACAGAGGAGATATGATTCAGACCTTTAAATACTTAAAGAGAAATGATGAACAAACAAACCTCTTCCAAAGATGGGGAACCTGTAAAACTAGAGGGCATAAAGAGTAGTTACTCATCTGTAACAGGTGTTCTCCAGGAGCAGCAGGAATCAGTCCTCACATATGGGTTTCATCGGCGCCGATGAAGCCCCAGCGGAGCATTTCCCCAGCTTTCTAAGAAAGCCTTTGGGAATGCAGGCACGCATGCACGGTTCCCTTCCCGCCTAAAGGTGCCATCTTACCTCAGTCAAATGACATAGCTAAGAATAGCACACAAAAATGAAAAATAAACTATGTACAACTGCAACTCCAAGGGGAGGAGGGAGGGTTGTGAGGACTGATTCCTGCTGCTCCTGGAGAACACCTGTTACAGGTGAGTTACTACTCTTTCTCCAGGACCAAGCAGGAAGTCAGTCCTCACATATGGGTGACTCCCTAGCTCTGGGCTACCAGGAACCCAGGCTGAACAAGAGGACTCCCTCTAGTCCCAGCTGGAAAGAAAGGCTTTTTAAGGACATAACCACCACCGGTAGCCCAACAGAGGACAGGAGTGCAGGAGTTGCCTAAACCTCAAAGAGATTCCGGAGTACTGCCTGGCCAAAAGCACTGTCCCTACGGGACTCCCTCTCCAGGCAGTAATGGGCTGAAAAAGTCTGGCTTGAAGACCAAGTTGCAGCCCTGCAGATGTCTACCAAGGGCACAGAGCGGAGATGAGCCACTGAGGCAGCCATTGCCCTGACACGATGGGCCATGACTCTACCCTGCAAAGGAAGGTCAGCCGCCTTGTAAGCCCAGGAGATACAGTCCGCCACCCAGATGGACAAGGTACGCTTGGACACAGCCAACCCCAACTTATTGGGGTCAAAAGATACGAAGAGCTGAGTAGCCCTTCTATGCCCTTGCGTACGGTCAAGGTAGAAGGATAAGGCCCTCCTACAGTCCAGGATATGCAGAACCACTTCAGCCTGGCTTGCATGAGGCCTAGGGAAGAATGTTGGAAGAACCACCTCCTGGTTGAGGTGGAAAGAGGAGACAGCCTTAGGTAGGAACTTTGGATGAATCCTGAGGACTACCCTGTTCCTGTAAATCCTGGTGTAGGGCCTGTCACAGACCAGGGCTTGAAGTTCACTCACTCGCCTATCCGAGGTAAGGGCTATCAAGAAGAGTGTCTTCCAGGAGAGGAAGCGTAGTGGACAAGTAGCCATCGGCTCAAAAGGTGGGCGAGTCAGCTGCTGCAAGAACACATTCAGCTCCCACTCAGGGGCAGGAGGACGGATGGGAGGTTTGAGCAAAATCAAGCCACTGAGAAAGCGGGACACCAAGGGGTGACCAGATAGAGAATGTCCCTCCACCAAAGAGTGGTGAGCTGCTAGAGCTGAGAGGTGGACCCGAACAGAATTGGATTTAAGACCCTGATTGGACAACTGCAGTAAGTACTGAAGGACTACTGGCACAGTACAGGAGAAAGGATCCTCTGTACGTAGCTGACACCACACAGAAAACCTTTTCCATTTGAGGGCATAGGTTTTTCTAGTGGACTGTTTCCTAGAGGCTAGGACAACCTCCTCCACTTCCTGAGGTAGGCCCCAGGGAGCCAAGACTACCCTTGCAGCCTCCAGGCCATAAAATTGAGAGATTTGAGATTGGGGTGCAGAAGGGAACCCTGCTTCTGTGAGAGAAGGTCGGGTTGCAACCCCAGAGGCAGTGGGGGATCCACCACCAGTTGAAGTAGAAGTGGAAACCAAGGCTGTCTCGGCCATCTGGGAGCCACCAGCAGGACCGAGGCCTTGTCCTGAAGAATTTTGTAGAGAGTTCGGGCCACCAAGGGCATGGGAGGAAACGCATACAGGAGGCCCTGAGACCATGGAATCAGAAAAGCATCTGCTGCCATTCTCAGAGGATGCGGCTGCCTGGAGCAGAACTTGGGCAGCTGTTTGTTGATTGGACTGGCAAAGAGATCCAGCCAAGGGAGACCCCATTTCAGGAATATCTTTTGCACCACTGAGGGATGCAGCTGCCACTCGTGAGGCTGCAGAATTCTGCTTAACCTGTCTGCCAGGGAGTTGTCCTGGCCTGGAAGGTACACAGCCTTGAGGAGCAGGTTGTGCTTGAGGGAAAAAGAACAAAGGTCCTGAGCCTCTCGACAGAGGATCCTGGACCCTGTTCTGCCCTGTTTGTTCACATAAAACATGGCAACCTGGTTGTCTGTCTGAATCAGGACCACTATGAACTCCAAGTTTTGGGAAGGGAACAAAGTGGACTTTGCGAAGTTTATGACCAACCCCAGACATTGTAGAAGAGCAATGGTCCTGAGGGTGGCTTGATTGGCCTCTTGGCTTGTCTGACCCCTGATGAGCCAGTCGTCCAGATAGGGGAAGACGAAGATGCCCTGATTTCTCAGGTAGGCCACCACCACTGCTAGGCACTTTGTGAAAACTCTGGGGGCGGAGGTGAGGCCGAAAGGCAGTACCCTGTACTGATAATGTTTTCCTCCCACGATGAACCTCAGGTACTTTCTGTGGTCTGGGTGAATGAGGATGTGAGTGTACGCATCCTTGAGATCTAAGGAGCATAGCCAATCTCCCTGCTGGAGGTAGGGCAGAAGTGTTCCAAGAGTAAGCATCTTGAACTTCTCCTTTACTAGGAACTTGTTGAGATTCCTGAGGTCCAGAATGGGATGAAGGCCATCGGTCCTTTTTGGTACCAGGAAATACCTGGAGTAGAACCCGTGACCTTGCAAGTGGGTAGGTACAGGCTCCACTGCCCCGTCCACCAACAGACTCTGAAGCTCCTGACAGAGAAGGTCTGTGTGCAGGGGAGGCCTTGGAGGTTACCCTGGGAAGTAGGGTGGCGGTAGTTGGTGAAAGTGGAGAGCATAGCCCTTGTGGACTATCTCCAGCACCCAACTGTCCCCGGTGATAAGGGGCCACTGGTGGGCAAAGAGGGCGAGACGACCTCCTGTGCAGGGTGGGGGGAGCAGTGGAGGAGAGGCTATGCTGAAGGAGTCAAAAGCCCCCACCCTGCTGAGTGGTAGCAGGGGCCTGAGGCTTGGGGGTCCTCTGCCTACGGGGCCCATTACCCTGGCCCTTGGCTTGCTGACCCTGGGGGGTAGCTTGGGCAGCCTGATATTGAGGGTACTGTTTGTAGGCAGTGCCCTTCCTCAGGTAAAAGGGCTTTTTACCCGAGCCCTTCTTTTTATGAGAAGGGGCAGAGGTCTTCCTCGACAGCCTTGTCCGGGTGAGGTGCTCGGTCTCGAGCTGAGCGGCCTTCTTGGTCATGAACTTGCCAAAAAGGTTTTCACCTCGGCAAGGGACATCGACCAACTTGTCCTGAACCCATGGCTCGAGGTCCGATGACTGCAGACATGCCTGGCGTCGAGCCGCGATGCCGGCTGCCGCAACTTGGGCCGAAGCCTTGAAGCCATTGTATGCGGCGCGGGACATGAATTTTGAGCAGTCCCGAATCCCCGAGGACAAGGACTTAAATCTCTGCAAGGGTTCACCGGAGAGACCAGCAGAGAACCCGGCCAACTCCTTGGCCAGATCTCGCAAGTACATGCCCATGTACTGCTGGTAAGACTGGACACAGCAATCAAGCATCGAGCCCTGAAAACATTTTCTACCGACGCCATCGAGGTTTCGGGCCTCCCTGCCAGGAGGCACCGCGGAGTGCATCTTCTGACTCTTCAGACGATGAATGGCCGATTCCACAACCATGGAATGGTGTGGTAGCTGTGCTTTTTGAAAACCAGGGCTTTTTCGGAGTCGATAGATGGAATCGACTCGCTTGCTAAGAACCGGCGCCGAGGCCGGTGCCTCCCACATAAGGAAAATGAGCCGTTCCAGCATCGGAGGAACCGGGACAGTAAAGGCCTCCTTCAGAGGAGAATCATACTGCAGCGCCTCAAGCTCCTCAGCTCGAGGCTCTTCCTCGGGATCCGCCGGAATAGCCAAGGCAGTGGCCATATCCCGGACGAACTCCGAGAACCGGGTATCCTCCGGAGGGGATCTACTCCGGGGCTCAGACTGCGGTGAGTCCGAAGGGACGCACCGAGTCTTAAAGGTATCAGGAGACTCGTCGTCCTCTGTCTCCAAAGCCGACTCCAGTAAATTTTGACCGCGCTTAATGTATATAGTTTACTGTATATGTATATGATTTATACCGACTCCCCTGTTTCTTCCAAGTTTTCAAAACCCTGTTAAATGTAAAATGTACTACAGTTACCTTGTATGTATATGTTTTTGTTCCATGTGAACCGCGCTGATGACAATAGTGCGGTATATAAGAGATGTTAAATAAAGCGTAGTTACTCACCTGTAACAGGTGTTCTCCAGGAGCAGCAGGAATCAGTCCTCACTTATGGGTGACGTCGGCGCCGACGGAGCCCTCGCGGAGCAATTTTCCCCAGCTTTCAAAGAAAGCCTTTGGGAATTGCAGCGCGCATGCGCGGTCGTCTTCCCGCCCGAGGGTGCCATCTTAGCCAGTCAGATGACATAGCTAAAAAAGACAGCATAAAAATTTGCAAAAAGAACATAAGCAGACGATTGCAACTCCAAGGGGAGGAGGGAGGGTAGTGAGGACTGATTCCTGCTGCTCCTGGAGAACACCTGTTACAGGTGAGTAACTACGCTTTCTCCAGGACCAAGCAGGAAGTCAGTCCTCACTTATGGGACTCCCAAGCTCAAGGCTACCGGAGACCCTAAGCACAAAAATGAGCTCCCTCTAGCTCAGCAGCACAGAAGGATAGAATCTTCGCTGAATTATCACCCACCGGTAGCCCACATCCGGGATGGAGGGTAGGAGTTGCTCAGACCTCAAAGAGATTACGGAGGACTGCCTGTCCGAAAGCACTGTCCCTACGGGACTCCCTCTCGAGACAGTAATGGACCGCAAAAGTCTGGCTCGAAGACCAAGTAGCGGCCCGGCAGATGTCTGCCAGCGGAACAGAGCGGAGGTAAGCCACTGACGTGGCCTTTGCCCGAACGCAATGAGCCGTGACTCGACTTTCTAAGGAGAGTCCGGCTGCCCCATAAGCCCAAGAGATACAGTCCGCAACCCAGATGGACAGAGTACGCTTGGAGACCGGGAGCCCCAATTTATTGGGGTCAAAAGACACAAAAAGCTGAGCAGCTTTACGGTGCTCCCGCGTACGGTCAAGGTAGAAGTTCAAAGCCCTTCTACAGTCCAGGGTATGGAGGACCGTCTCAGCTCGGCTGGAGTGTGGCCTGGGAAAGAAGGTTGGAAGTACCACCTCCTGATTGATGTGAAAAGGGGAGACCACTTTAGGCAGAAACTTTGGGTGCGTCCGTAGGACTACCCTATTCTTGTAGAACCGAGTGTAGGGGGGATCAGACACGAGGGCCTGCAATTCACTTACGCGCCTAGCGGAAGTGAGGGCTATCAAGAACAGTGTTTTCCAAGACAGAAAACGGAGAGAACATGTAGCCATAGGTTCAAAAGGCGGACAGGTGATCCGCTGCAAAACCACATTCAGGTCCCAGTCCGGCGCTGGCGGGCGCAGAGGTGGTTTAAGTAGAAGGAGACCTCGGAGAAACCTCGCTACGAGAGGGTCGCTGGAGAGAGGTCTACCGTCCACCGGCACATGATGTGCCGAAAGAGCACTGAGGTGAACTTTGACGGAGTTGGACTTAAGTCCCAGATTAGAGAGGTGTAGCAAGTACTGCAAGATCACCGACACCGGGCAGGAGAAGGGATCCTGCGACTGTTGGGTACACCAGACTGCAAAGCGACGCCATTTAAGGGCGTAGCATTTGCGGGTAGAAGGGCGTCGCGAAGCCAGGACGACCTCCTCCACCTCCGCCGGCAGGAGAAGGGGAGCAAGGACTACCCTCTCAGCAGCCAGGCCATGAGGTTGAGAGACCTGAGGTTGGGGTGCAGTAGGGACCCCTGATCCTGAGTGAGGAGATCCGGTTGTACCCCCAGAGGGATCGGACCCTCCACCGCCAGTTGCAGCAGGAGCGGAAACCACGGCTGTCTGGGCCAGCGAGGGGCCACCAGGATCATAAAGGCTTTGTCTCGGAGAACCTTGAAAAGAGTCCGAGAGACCAGCGGGATGGGAGGGAAAGCGTACAGAAGGCTCCCCGACCATGAGATCAGAAAAGCGTCCGCCGCAACCCGAAGGGGGTGTGGCTGACGAGAGCAGAAGCGAGGAAGCTGCCGGTTGTGAGGACTGGCAAAGAGATCCATCGTGGGGAGGCCCCACTTGAGGAAGAGCTTCTGAACTACCAAGGGATCCAGACGCCACTCGTGCGGCTGGAGGACCCTGCTGAGTTTGTCCGCAAGGCAATTGTCTTGGCCCGGGAGATAAACTGCCTTGAGGAGAATGCCGTGACTGACGGCCCAAGAGCAGAGCTTCTGAGCCTCCCGGCAGAGGAGAAAGGAGCCCGTGCCCCCCTGTTTGTTCACGTAGAACATGGCAACTTGATTGTCCGTCTGGACAATGGGAAGTCAGGTGGGAGAAGGCCTTGAGAGCTAGGCGGATCGCCCGGAGCTCCAGGAAGTTGATCTGCTGAGCAGACTCCCACGTGGTCCAGAGGCCCTGAGTACGCGCCTCTTGGCAATGCGCTCCCCAGCCCAGGAGGGATGCATCGGTGGTCAGCACCCGGGTCGGCTGAGGTGACTGGAAAGGCATACCGAATATCAGGTTCGGCTGCCGGAGCCACCACCGGAGAGACGAGATCAGCGGCTCGGAAACGCGCACTAGGTCTGCGAGGCCGCCCGTGGCTTGTCGCCACTGCCGGCGGAGACACCATTGAGCAGACCGCATGTTCAGGTGGGCATTGGGGGTCACATGGACGGTGGAAGCCATATGGCCGAGCAGTCTCAGGAAGCGCCTGGCGGAGACCAGGGGCTGGCTGCGAAAGCGGTCGGCTAGGTCCATGAGCCGCTGAGCCCTGTCGAGCGGTAGGTACGCTCGCGCCTGAGGAGTGTGCAGCCTTGCGCCGATGAACTCGAGATCCTGTGAGGGGAGCAAAGTGGACTTTGCGAAGTTTATGACAAAGCCCAAGTGCTGCAGCAGAGTCACCGTGCGGCACGTGGCGTTGGTGACCTCCTGAGCGGACGCTGCTCTGATGAGCCAGTCGTCGAGGTACGGAAAGACATAGAGGCCGTGAAGCCGGAGATGGGCCGCCACGACCGCGAGACATTTTGTGAAGACTCGCGGTGCGGAGGACAGGCCAAAGGGCAGTACTCTGTACTGGTAATGATTTCCTGCCACCACAAACCTTAGGTATTGGCGGTGGCTTGGGTGGATGAGGATGTGCGTGTAGGCATCCTTTAGATCCAAGGAGCATAGCCAATCTCCCTGCTGGAGGTAGGGCAGAAGGATTCCAAGGGTAAGCATTTTGAACTTCTCCCGCACAAGGAACTTGTTGAGGTTGCGCAAGTCCAGGATGGGTCTGAGGCCCCCTGTTCTCTTTGGTATCAGAAAATACCTTGAATAGAAGCCTTGACCTCTCAGGTGGTGTGGCACCGGTTCCACCGCCTGTTCCTGCAGAAGACCTGCTAACTCCTGAAGGAGCAACTCCCTGTGCAGAGGGGGGCGCGGAGGCTCTCCCGGAAAATAGGAGGGAGGGACCTGATGGAAGTGGAGAAGGTAGCCTTCTCGCACGACCTGAAGCACCCAGGCATCTGCGGTGATGCTGGACCACCTGTGGGCGAAGTGAACCAGCCGGCCTCCGGTGCTGGGGGGAACCAGCGGGGGGGGAGAGGCTATGCTGAGCGAGTCAAAAGCCCCCACCCTGCTGAGCAGGGGCTGGTGGTGCAGGCTTGGGGGCTTGCTGCCTACGGGACCCGTTACCCCGTCCCTTGGCCTGCTGGCCCTGTTGGGGAGCTGCAGGGGCCTGATAATGGGGGTATTGTTTGTAGGCAGCCGCCTTCCTCGGGTAAAAGGACTTTTTCCCGAGCCCTTCTTTTTCTGGGAAGGGGCGGAGGTCTTCCTAGAAAGCCTGGTCCTGGTGAGAGTCTCAGTCTCAATTTGTGCAGCCTTTTCCGCCATGGGCTTGCCAAAGAGGTTTTCGCCTCGGCAGGGGACATCGACCAACTTGTCCTGTACCCAGGGCTCAAGGTCGGACGACTGAAGCCAAGCCTGTCGGCGGGCACCGATGCCGGCTGCGGCTACTCGAGCCGAGGCTTCAAAGCCATCATAGGCTGCTCGGGACATGAACTTTGAGCATTCCCGAATGCCCGTGGACAAGGCTAGGAACCTCCGCAAGGGCTCCTCGGAGAGACCAGCGGAGAATCCGGCTAGCTCTTTAGCCAGATCCCGGAGATACATGCCCATGTATAGCTGGTAAGTCTGGACACGACATGCGAGCATAGAGCCCTGGAAGCACTTCTTGCCAAGGCCATCCAGGTTACGGGCCTCCCTTCCAGGAGGCACCGAGGAGTGCATCTTCTGGCTCTTAAGACGATGCATGGCCGATTCCACTACCATGGAATGGTGTGGCAGCTGTGCCTTTTGAAAGCCAGGGCTCTTGCGTACCCGATAGATAGAATCGACCCGCTTGCTCAGGACCGGCGAGGAGGCCGGACTCTCCCACATGCGGAAGAGTAGTCGTTCCAGCATAGGAGGAACCGGCACAGTAAAGTGTTCCCTCGCGGGAGAGTCATATTGGAGGGCGTCGAGCTCTTCGGCTCGAGGCTCCTCCTCGGGATCCGCAGGGAAGGCCAAAGCCTTGGCCATATCCCTAACGAAGTCCGAGAACCGGGCATCCTCCGGGGGGGACTGCTTCCGAGGCTCGGACTCCGGTGAGTCCGATGGGACACACCGAGTCCGGAAAGAATCAGGTGACTCTTCCTCCTCAGACTCCCAGACGGACTCCGACGAGGACTCGGTGGGGTCGGCCCGGGCAGGGTGCGGCGCCAGCCGCCCCGACGCCGAGGGAGTCGGCGTCGGCGACCTCGGTCCCGAACGGGAGGCCGAGGGTGACCTCGACCGAGGATCGACTCGAGTTCTCATCGACTCGAGGATCGGCTCGGTCTCCGGGGTCGACTTGGACGTCGACGTCCCGGCGGTCGGGGCAGCGACGCCAGCGAAGCCAGCGAGCAGTGCCCTCTGCTGGTCCATGAAGGCAGACAGTCTGCTCTCCAAGGCCGTCAACCTGAGTCCGAGCTCAGGTGACCCAGCAGCCCCCGACTCGGGCCCCGACAGCGTCGGGTCCGACGTCGGCTGTCGCGGAGGCGAGTCCAGAAGGACCACAGGACTTACCCGGGCAGGCATCTCCGACTCCAGGCGAGGTCGCTTCGGGATGTGTTCCTTCTCCAAGGACCCGGGGCGGCTGTCGGGGCTATGCGACCTGGCCCTCGCGGAGCCAGGAGCGTCCACCGACGCCGCCCTCGCGGGTTTTTCCTTCCGACGATGGTCCCCGGAGGGAGAACCCCGGTCGGAGGAGCTCCGGCGACGGTCCGAGCTGGAGCCTTTCGACACGGAGGCCTCCGACGAGGTCCGGGTACGGCTGGGGTCAGCGAAGATCCTCTCACGCTGATGCCGCCGACTTCTCAACGCCTTTGAGGACAGTTTGCTGCAGGGCCCACAGATCAGTTCCTCATGATCCGGGCCCAGGCAGCGGAGGCAAAAGTCGTGTGTGTCGGTTAGTGACATATTTCGGTCACACCGACCACACCGCTTAAACCCACTGGCAGCCATCGGGGGAAAAAGGGCCCCTGCGAGGTCAAAGGACCGGGCTGCCAGGGAAAACGAAAACGAAAGCTGACTAAGTCAGAAAAAACCGAAAAAAGTAAGAGGACTCGAGACCGGCGTCGCGAGTCCGGGCGGGAAAACGATCGGCGTCGAACCGAAAGAAAAAAGGATAAAATAAAGAAGAAAATCAACTTTTTCGCGGGGACAAGACGGGGACGTCTGTAGGGCTCCGCGGAAAAAAGAAGACTGGCTAAGATGGCACCCTCGGGCGGGAAGACGACCGCTCATGCGCGCTGCAATTCCCAAAGGCTTTCTTTGAAAGCTGGGGAAAATTGCTCCGCGAGGGCTCCGTCGGCGCCGACGTCACCCATAAGTGAGGACTGACTTCCTGCTTGGTCCTGGAGAAATAAATAAATAAATAAAGAGTCATGGGATAGGAGGCAATGTACTATTGTGGATCAGGAACTGGTTAAAAGATAGAAAGCAGAGGGTAGGGCTAAATGACCAATTTTCCCAATGGAGAAAGGTGAATAGTGGTGTACCCCAGGGATCTGTGCTGGGTCTGCTGCTTTTTGACATATTCATAAATGACCTGGAAAGTGGAATAACGAGTGAGGTTATCAAATTTGCAGATGACACAAAACTATTTAAAGATGTTAAAACCCAAGAGGATTGTGAAAAATTGCAAGAGGTTCTTGATAAATTTGAAGACTGGGCATCAAAATGGCAGATGAAATTTAATGTGGACAAGTGCAAGGTTATGCACCTAGGGAAGAACAACCCAAACTATGGTTACACGATGCAAGGTTCCACATTAGGAACCACCACCCAGGAAAAAGATTTAGGCGTCATTGTGGATACCATGTTAAAACCCTCGGCCCAGTGTGCAGCGGCGGCCACGAGAGCAAATAGAATGCTAGGTATCATAAGGAAAGGAATGGAAAATAAAACAAAAGATATTATAATGCCTCTATATCGTTCCATGGTGAGACCGCACCTTGAATATTGTGTGCAATTCTGGTCGCCGTATCTTAAAAAGGATATAGCGATTTTAGAAAAGGTTCAGAGAAGAGCCACCAAAGTGGTAAAGGGGATGGAAGGATACTCCTATGAAGAAAGGCTAAAAAGGTTAGGGCTCTTTAACCTGGAAAAGAGACGGCTGAGGGGAGATATGATAGAAGTCTATAAATTAATGAACGGAGTGGAACGGATAAACGTAGATCGATTGTTTACCTTATCAGAATATAGAAAGACTAGGGGACATGCAATGAAGCTACAGGGTAAACTATTTTTTCACTCAACGTGTAATCAAACTCTGGAATTTGTTACCGGAGGATATAGTAAAGGCTGTTAGTGTAGCTGGGTTTAAAAATACAAGCATTGTGGAACCTGTGTCCCTTGGGGAAACTGCTAGGTACATATGACCTAGATTGGCCACTGTTGGAAACAGAATACTGGGCTTGATGGACCTTGGTCTGACCCAGTATGGCATATCTTATGTTCTTGTCATATCTTATTAAGACATAGAGGCATCATATACATATGATACAACATCTTGTACCCTTGCTCCTGTATGGCTGTTGCCATTGACAGTATTCAGGAATTAGCCTGTATAGTGGTCCAAAGTCTTTCATCCCGCATCCCTCTCCCAGGCCTCCATAGACTTTTCCTTCACCATAGGGTCCAAACTCCTTTATACAATTTAGAGACCATCCCTTTCATACCTCCTCTCCCCCATATACCTTCTCAAAGATACTCGCCTTCACCCGCCTTGCCTTTGACAACCTTTAGGAAAAGAAAATGCACCACCTGCATATACACAAAGTGGTCTCCTTTTCTCAGCCCAAGCTTCTCCTGCAACTCCTCAAAGGACTTTATACCACCATCTTTTTGGAACACTTGCCCCCATCGCACCAACCCCTTCACTTCCCACCTCTGGAACTGTACCGAACTGTGTCCCGGTCTGAAGTCTTTGCACCCCTGTATCCACTGTAACCTAATCCCAGCTCCCTCCCCCACCCAATGCACCCACACCGCCCTCCACACTTTCAACACTGATCCATAAAAGATGTCCTACCAGCCCTCCGAAAGGAGGCCTGTTGCCCCTCTCATAAGTGATCAGTCAACTGCTCCTTGCCTGCCACCTCTCTGTCTATCCTACCCCATGCTGAACTAGCCTCCCCCCCCCCCCCTCCAGCCCAGTATCGTTCATAGATGTGCCACTTTATAGTACCTTGCCAAGTCGGGTATCCCCAGTCCACAATCCACCCAACCTCTGACAAGATTCTCCTAGTCATCCTAGGTGGACATTGCTTCCAGATAAAGGAGAAGATATGGCACTGTAGTGTGCCAATTAACTTAGCCAGAACCTCAATGGACAAGAAAACATGAATAATATCCAGAAAAGCATATTCATTTTTACTATAGCTATCCTCCCCATCCAAGAGAAGCATGTACAATCCCACCACCATAATCTTCAAGCAAGGTGCGTACTAGGGGTTCATAATTAAGACACACAAGATCTCTCTGATCTCATCTCACTCTAACCCCCAAGTACCTATTAGCCTCCGTAGCCTGTTGAAAGGGAAAAGCCTCTCTCTAACCCAGGGTCCAATTCAAGTTTCAAAATCTCTGATTTCCCCATATTCATTTTGTACCCAGAGATTTGACTATATTGCTGAATCTCATCCAGTAAATTCGGCAAGGATATAAGCAGATGACTAACAGTGTAGATCACATCATCAGCAAACAGAGAAATTTTATATTCCCAGTCCCCCACCTGTATCCCATGAACATTAGGTTGCCATCTCACTCGATCCGCCAGGGGTTTGATTACCAGGACAAAAAGAAGTGGAGATAAAGGACATCCCCTGCTGCATTCCCCATTTCAAAAGGAACTCCTGAGAGTAAATCCCATTAATGCATATTCATGCCCATGGGTCTATGTACACAGCCCATATCCAGCCACAAAATCTATCTCCCATTGACAATCAATGGAGTATCTCAAACATAAAGGTCCACTCCACTCTATCAAATGCCTTTTCAGCGTCCACCACTAGGAACAAAGAGGGAACCTTATCCTTCCTAGCTAACCAGATCAGACTTAAAAGCTTCTTAATGTTATTCCCAACCTGCCTCCAAGGTACAAAGCCCGAATGATAATCCACCACCAGCCGGGGGAGACACTTCTACAGTCTGGTCGCTAGAATTTTCACCAACAGCTTTGAGTCTAATTTATTAAAGAGATAGGTCTGTACAAGCTGTCCTGTATTTTGTGAGTGTCCCTCTCCCATCCCCCCCTAGTGTTCTTTATTTGAAGAATCTGCTGTTTGGCATGCCTAGCCCTTAGCTTGTTGGCCAAATACCGACCAGCTTTATTGCCCCCTACAAAGAAGCTATATCTCAACCTCTCCATCTGAAATGCCCATTGCTCCACCAACAACCTTTCCAATTCCCCCTTCACTTACTCTATCTCATGGTGTAACCCTCATCCCCCCTGCTTTTTATGCCTCTCCACCAATTTGTGAAGCACTCCCAATAACTCCTTCTCCCTCCGTTCTTTCCCCCTCTTCTTTCACACCCCATAGAGCAGCTTTCCCCCCCTGGAGTTATCCACCCTAGGATTGATGTCAAATTAAAATCCCCTCCAAGAATCACTGGAGCACTTCCCATGCCCTAAAGCTGTTTGCTCAATGCTGCAAAAAGTTCCCCTTGCTGAACATTGGTTGCATACACACTCCCTACCAACAATTGTGTCTCTCCGTCACAAACTACTTCCTGTTCCTCAATCCTCAAATGTTTGGCAAACGATATGCCCACTCCTCCCTTCTTGGGTTTCTTATATTGGATGCCTCATATACACAATCATAGTGCCCATTATGAAGCCAGCTTTCTTGCCCCCTTTTCAGATGTGTTTTCTGTATCATTAATATATCCACCTTTAATCGGTGGCCCTCCCTTTCCAGGGCCTGCCACTTTTGCCAAGAGTTGACTCCCTTCGTGTTCAGAGTCATAAACTTGAGATCTTCTACTTTTAATGTTCTAGCTCCCATCATTATTCCTCTTATCCTGACTTCCCATCCCCTCTACCCTTTCATGCATACCCACCCTCCATCCCAGCCCCCTCGCATATCCTTCCCCTCCATGCCCCACCCCACACTCTGAGCCCTTCCCTTCCTCCCCCTTCCCCTCTATGCCATAGTCTAGGCCACTATGCCTTCCCCACCAAAGTGTAATCATCCAGCCCTGGTTTCAGGAATCCCCCCACCCCATGTCCACCATCTAAGCACTGTACCCACACCCTCAGTACACCACACCATGCAGTCCACTCTCACATCTGCTTATAATCCCCACCTCAAACAGCACAACCATACCAAACCACTATAGCCCCTCCCCCCTGTATGGTAGGAGACTCTGGCCCTCCCTTGAATCCCAAGCAAGCCCACCCGACTCCTATATACCTCCACCAACAATAGTCCCCCGCAATCGTCCCTTGCTATCTGTAGATCCACATACAAAAGGGAAGAAGAGCAAACAGTCCTTCAAAAGTCCCTTTTCGGATTTCAGGTGGCCTGCGCCTTCTTGGCCGAGTCCTTCGTCAGTTTCTTCTCTTGCCACTCCATGCGCTGCCACTTGTTTTTCATCTCAGTCACACCTAGTGCACTCAGCCCCAGGTCCAGAACGTCCTTCATTCCCACCTCTTTTAAAGTGGCAACCATCTCCTTTGGCATGAACGCCCTCTTTGTGACACCATTGGCAGCAAAGGCCACTTCAAATGGGTATAGCCACCAGTATTTTATGTTGTCCTGTCGCAGTTTCTCAATATAAGGCTGCATAACCGACCTTTGCTGAAGTGTTGTCGTAGCCAGATCAGCATAGACTGTGACCTTCTGACCACGCCAGTCAAAATGCCCAGCCGCCCTCATCTTTGAGGTGATCTGATCTTTAAGGGTAGTCAGGTAGACAAAATACTATATCTCTGGGCTGATCCCCTCGTGCTGGACCCAAATTCCAATGACCCCAGTCTATTTTAATATGCCATGCTTCCTCTTCTTCTGCACTGGGTCCCAAAACTGCCTGACAAATCTTGAGCCACTTGCCGGCAGTCTTAAATTCATCTGTTTCAGGGACGCCTTTAATGCTCAAGTTATTGGGCTTTGCTCGATTTTCTAAGTCTTCAACTTTGAGCTCCATTGTTTCTTTTTCATTCACTAAAGCATCCACTCTCTTCTGGAAGGTACTCACTGTGACCACTGTCTCCTCATACTGAGTTTCAACTTCCTCAACATGGTGCCCCAGTTCAAGGAACTCTGCACGCATCCCCAACACTACGTCCTCAAGTTCAGTTCAAACCCCTGCAATGTTTCTTTTCAATTCAGAGAACCAGGCTTTTTAATTCGGATTTGGTGATGTGGACTAGCGTACCACTCATACCTGCTACACTTGCCACTTCGCTGTGCTCCACGTGGTCGTCAGCCATTTTATCTTCTGCTGCGGCATCGGCCCACAGCCCTGCACACATGAAGTCCTTGTCTACCATTTTGCGATGTGTGGCGGTCATTATTGCTGCTGTGGGTCTCTGTTAGACCACTTTTGCACTTGGTCAAACCATCGGTGTGTCACTCTTTTTACCCCTTTAGCTTGTCACCACAGCGGGACTTTCAGCTCAGTTGTACATTGGGTAGGATGATGTCATTTCCTCCGTCATCCCCTAATCTTTCTACTGTTTGAAGGAGTAAATAACCGATCTACGTTTACCCATTCCACTGCATTCATTATTTAATAGACCCCAATCTAAAACAGAAGCTCTCCAAATTTTTTCCAATCTATCCTATACCTCACCAACATCCCTTGCCCTTGACGACTCACCCTCTCCATAAAAAAATCAAGTCAAATATCTTGGATTAATACTTGACCAGAACCTCACTTTCCATGACCAGATAAGGTAAACAACAAATGCAATCTATGCCAAATTATGAACCCTGATAAATCTCCAACCTTTACTAAACCCAGACTCCTTCCATACTGTCAGCCAACCCTCACCACTCCTACCCTTGACTATTGCAACCTCATCTACCATGGTCTCCCTAAACATAGTATCCACCCCCTCCAAATGGCCCAGAACACAATAGCACGCTTAATCATGAATACCTCTAGATAGGTCCACATCACCCCAATCCTTCATGACCTCCACTGGCTCTCCATGTTATCCAGAATAAAATTTAAAACCATCACAATCATACACAAAGTCATCGACAATGAATCAGCCCCCTGCTTATCCTCACTCCTATCCAAAACTAAAAACATCAGATCATGTTGACCTAATACTGTAAACATCCTAAACATACCATCATTAAAGAAAAAGAGCAAGCAATCTACCTGTAAAAGGGCTTTCTCTCTCTATGCTCCCTTATATGGAACACCCTCCCATTCAAATTACATAGCTGCTCTGCCACTCCGAATTCTGGAAGAGGCTCAAAACCCACTTCTTCGAAGAACATTTTGCCCTGCCCCCTTAAGCCACCCCATTCCTAATGTACCCACCTTTTACTGTCACTTCCTACCCTACCCCCCTCATATAGCCCCCCTACTCCTACCCTCCAAATTTCTTTGCCCTTACCCCCACCCAACTATCTCCACTCACTAATCAACCTGTAAATATGTAAATAGTTTACTGTTGAACTACGCATGTTCATATTTAAGAAGTTACCATTCTATGTACAATAGCTGTGTTCACACTGTAATTTTAAGTTCCATAGAAACTGTCTTGAATTATAGAAAAATGACATATAAAAGCAGTTAAATAAATAAAATAAGTAAATAAAATCCTGGAGAAGGACCACCTGTGATTCCCAAATATACAAATGGGAATGGAATAGATACCTCACCATTCACAGAAGATAATGTGTTAGAACAGCTTGCAAAACTGAAAGTGGATAAGGCCATGGGACTGGATTGGATATATCCTAGTATACTGAAAGAGCTCAGAGAGGTACTTGCAGGGCTGTTAAAGGATGTTTTTAATAAATCCTTGGAGACAGACGTTCCACCGGACTGGAGAAGGGCTGATGTGGTATCTCTTCACAAAAGTGGTAATAGGGAACAAGTGGCAAACTACAGACCAGTAAGCCTTACCTCAGTGGTGGGAAAAGTAATGGAGAAGCTCCTGAAAGAGCGAATAGTGGACTTTCTTGAAACCAACAGGTTGCATGATCCAAGGCAACATGGATTTACCAAAGGTCAATCTTGCCAAACAAATCTGATTGAGTTCTTTGACTGGGTGACCAGAAAACTAGATAAAGTCATGCGATGGATGTCATCTACCTGGATTTCAGCACAGCCTTTGATACTGTTCCTCTTAGGAGACTTATCAATAAACTCAACTGCTTGGGGATGAGTCTCAAGGTGGTGAACTGGATCAGAAATTGGTAGACTGACAGACAACAGAAGGTGATGGTAAACGGCACTCATTCGGATGAAAGGAAGGTGATTAGCAGTGTGTCTTGGGTTTTTTTCCTGGGACCAGTACTGTTCAATGCATTTGTGAGTGATATTGCTTAAGGACTGAATGGAAAAGTTTGTCTTTTTGCAGATGACACGAAAATTTGCAACAGAGTGGACTCCCCTGAGGGAGTGGAGAACATGAGGAAAGATCTACAAAAGCTGGAAGAATGGTCTAATGCTTGGCAGTTAAGATTTAATGTGAAGAGGTGCAGTGTCATGCACTTGTGAAGCAGAAATCCAAGCGAATTGTATGCGATAGGGGGAGAGAGGTTGGTGTGTATGGATAAGGAGAAGGACCTTGGAGTGATTGTTTCTGAGGATCTCAAAGTGGCGAAGGAGTGCGACAAGGTGGTGTCAAAAGCCAGAAGGATGATGGGTTGCATACAAAGAGGAATTACCAGCAGAAAGGAAGAGGTACTAATGCCGCTGTACAAGTCGCTGGTGAGGCCTCACTTGGAATATTGTGTTCAGTTTTGGAGACCATATCTCGCAAGGATATAAAAAGACTGGAAACCGTTCAGAGGAAGGTGACCAAAATGATTTGGAGGCTGCATCAGAAGACTTATGAGAAGAGACTTAAAGACCTAAATATGTACATTCTGGAGGAGAGGGGGGACAGGGGAGATATGATTCAGACCTTTAAATACTTAAAGAGTATTAATGAACAAACAAACCTTTTCCAAAGATGGGGAAGCTGTAAAACTAGAGGGCATAAAATGAAGCTGCAAGTGGGTAAATTGAAAGACAATATCAGGAAATATTTTTTCACTGAAAGGGTGGTGAATGCTTGGAACGCCCTCCCCATGGAAGTGGTGGGGGCAAATACAGTGACAGAATTCAAAATGGCATGGGACAGACACAGTGGATCCCTTTATAGCAACAGGATAAAATAAGCATAACTATCTCTTATGTCAACAAATAGTGGTGACCTACATGAAGCGGTGGTATACCCCTAAACAAAGGCATGGGGTGGAGCGACCTGCACGGAGCGGCAGGTGCACCTGCTCTTGCCGCCTTGCTGGGCAGACTAGATGGACTAGACTGGTCTTTATCTGCCATCATTTACTATGTTACTATGTTAACACGATAAAATCAAAACAAAAAAACTCTTATATCTCAACAAATAGGAGCGACCTACACAGAGCGGTGGGTACATCCCTAAACAAAGGCATGGCCTGGGGTGACCTGCACGGAGCAGCAGATGAAGCTACTCTTGCCGTCTTGCTGGGCAGACTAGATTTACCATACTGGTCTTTATCTGCCGTCATATACTATGTTACTATATAAGCCATCCGGTTCAGATGATTTGCTGCTCTTTAGTTTATCAAGTAGCTGTATTACATCTTCCTACTGTAGCAAGATTTATTTAAATTCCTCTGATACATCACCTTTGAATATTATTTCTGGCATGGGTAAGTTTCCTTCATTGTCTTCAGTAAAGATTGAAACAAAGAATTTATTCATTCTCTCCACTATGACCTGTCCTCTTTTAGTGCCCCTTTTACCCCTCTATCATCTAATGGTCCAATTGGCTCTCTCACAAGGGTTTTGCTATGAATGAACTTGGAAAATGTTTTTATTATGCGCTCTTGCTTCTACAGCAAGCTTCTTTTCGAATTCTCACTTTATCTGCCTTATCAATACCTTGCATTCAACTTGCCAGTACTTATGTTTCCTGTTTTAAATCATTTGGCTTTTTTTTTTTCATTTTCTGAAGGATTTTCTCTTAGCTATAACAGCCTCTTTGACCTCACCTTTCAACCATGCTGGCTGTCATGTGGCCTTCCTTCCACCTTTCTTAAAGCATGGAATAAATCTGGTTTGGGCTTCCAAGACAGTATATTTAAATAACGCCTGGGCCTGATGTAAACTCTTAACTTTTGCAGTTGCTGCTTTTAGTTTTTTCTTAACAATTTTCCTCATGTTTTCATAGTCTCCTTTTTGAAAGTTAAATGCTAGCGCACTGGACTTCCTTATTATCCTCCCTCCATTTATTAAATCAAACACGATCTTGCTATGATCACTATTGCCAAGCGGCCTCAACACCCTTATCTCTTGTACCAGATGCTGTGTTCCACTAAGGGCTAGGTCCAAAATAGCTTCCCCTCGCGTCAGTTCCTGAATCAGCTGCTCCATGAAGCAGTCATTTATTTCATCTAGAAGCTTTATCTCCCTGGCATGGCCTGATGTAATATTGACCCAGTCAATACTGCGATAATTGAAAACTCCCATTATTACTTTATTGTATACTTTGCAAGCTTCCCCATTTTCTTTTAGCATTTCATCATCTGTCTGTTCATTCTGGCCAGGCGGTCAGTAGTACACCCCCACTGCCATTTCCTTACCCTTTTTACATAGAATTTCTATCCATAAAAATTCTACAGCGTATTTTATTTCCTGCAAAACCTTTATCCTGTTTGACTCAATGCCCTCTTTAGCATATAGCGCCACCCTTCCACCATGTGATCTACCCTATCATTTGTAGCCTGATTTCACAGTGTCTCATTGGGTATCCACCTTCCACCAAGTTTCTGCGATGCCAGTTATATCTAACCTTTCATTCAGTGCTATATATCCTAACTCTCCCATCTTGTTATTTAGACTTCCAAAATTTGGATACAGGCATTTCAAAGTTTGTTTTATATTCATATTAATAGGAGTATTTTGGAATCTTTCATCTCTGTCTGGTTTTTACTTAAAGGCACTTGGTTACTTTTATCTTTATTGGAACCTCTCTATTGGAATGCCCTGACTTCCCTGTTACATCCTTCCATACCATGCACTCTTGGGTGATTGTTGCTTTCCCCCATTTTCTAGTTTAAAAGCTGCTCTATCTCCTTTTTAAAGGTAAATGCGAGCATCCTGGTTCCACCTTGGTTAAGGTGAAGCCTTCTTACCCACCTCCGATGCAACTTCCTGTCAGAGGGAAGTCAGAAGCGGCAGGCCATGCATCATCGTGGATAATACATTGAAACTCTGTTCAATGTGCAGCAGCAGCAGCAGCCAAGAAAGCAAATAGAATGCTAGGAATCATAAGGAAAGGAATGAAGAATAGAACAAAGGATGACATCATAATGCCTCTGTATCGTTCCATGGTGTGACTGCACCTCAAATATCATGTGCAGTTCTGGTCGTCATATCTTAAAAAGGATAGGGGGAATAGTTCAAAGGCATTTACATGGTTTGCAGACCTGCAAACCGTGTCAGTGCCGCTCTGTAGGATAGCCGTGGCATGTAGTGGCGGCACCCATGAATATTCAGCGGTACTATCCATGAGCTGGTCTCTGGTTAGCAATACATAGTGAAAGTCAT
Source organism: Ichthyophis bannanicus (assembly GCA_033557465.1). NCBI lineage: Eukaryota > Metazoa > Chordata > Amphibia > Gymnophiona > Ichthyophiidae > Ichthyophis > Ichthyophis bannanicus. Next base: position 811,929,542 of record CM066036.1, read on the forward strand.
AAGAAGGAAACCTGGCCTTACTTTCAGTGCAGAAGTTAACTGGCCAGCAGCTCAATATCACCACTGGCCAGTTAGCTTCGGGGCAATTCGGGCAGCCCAGATATTCAGTGCCACAGGCTGGATTTAGCCCTGGCATTGAATATCCAAGTTTTAAGTTCAGCGCCAGTGGCTAGCTGTTTTAGTAGTGCTAGCCACAAGCACTGAATATTGGGCTTGATATATCAGAATAAGAAAAGGTACAAAATGGTAAGGGGGATGGAAGGATACCCCTATGAGGAGAGGCATAAATGGTTAGGACTCTTCAACTTGGAAAAGAGATGGCTGAAGGGGGATATGATAGAGGTCTATAAATTAATGAATGGAGTTGAACAGGTAAACGTATATCGGTTGTTTACTCCTTCAAAAATGTAGAAAGACTAGGGGACTCGCAATGAAGTGACACTCAGGGCTGTACCAAGCCATAAATGCACCCGGTGTGACTTATAATCCAGGTGCCCCCCCCAATGTCAACAGACTTTTGTCATTGCCCCATTCCCTCATGCCCAGAATAGCCCTTCTGCCCCTATCCCCCCATGCCCAGCATCTCCTCATCTTTCCCCACCTCTTAATGTCCAGCCTTCTCCCCCCGCGCTGCCTACCATGCTTGCCCTTGCCCCGCCATCACTTTTCCTTTTCCCTTGGTGGTATCAGACTTCCAATTAAAAGGAAAAGCAGGTCTTTCCAACTCCTCACTTGCATGGCTGGTCTGACCCCTTTCTCCTCTGACGTAAGCAGGGAGAGACCAGACCAACCATTCAAGTGTGGAGTTACAAAGACCCACTTTTATTTTTTAAATAGGAGGTCCGCCGCTGCCGTCAAGGGAACAGGAAAAGCAGCAGTGGGGTAAGGGCAGGGCTGGCAGGTAGTGTCGGGGAAAGCCAAGGCCAGTGGTCAGCAGCCCTAAATGCCTCCCTATTTTTTTGCATCCTGTGCAGCTGCACCATTCTCACAGACCTAGGTACGGCACTGGCTACAGTATAGCACATTTAAGACAAATTGGAGAAAATATTGTTTCACTCAATGTGTAATCAAACTCTGGAATTCATTACCGGTGAATGTAGTAAAGCTTAGTATATCTGGATTTAAAAAGGTTTGGACAAATCCATAAACCATAAATCCATAAATCCATAAACCCATAAATCCATAAAAATCCATAAACCATTATTAAAGAGGACTGGAGTGGAGAAGTAGCCTAATGGTTAGAGTACTGGCTGGTAACCAAGAGAACAGCATTTGATTCCCACACTAGCTCTCCTTGTGGCCTGGGGCAAGCCACTTAACCCTCCATTGCTTGGAAGAAAGGCCTGGCAATCTACTGCCGGTCATACTGCCAAGAAAACCCAGGAGCTGCTGGGTCGCGAGGGGTCCACATTGACCTGAAGGCACACATTGCATTGCAAAGAGGGCCAGGGAAATCCACTGCTTACCCCTGGGCTAAACAGCATGGAATCCCTATCTTTTGGGAAGCTGACAGGTTCTTGAGACTTGGAATGGCTACTGTTGGAAACAGGATACTGGGCTAGAAGGACCTTCGTTTGACCCAGTATGACATATCTTATTTTTGTTTTGCTCTTATTTATCTATCTATGTTTTATTTTGATTATGCTTTACTATCGTTTGTCCATATCATGTAAATGATTGACATCCCAGGGGGTAATGGGTAGCAACTCAATATCGGTGTGGAAGGCCAAACATAAGGTTGATTTGTGCTCATTTAAAATGAATATTTCCTGATTTTCAGGCATTTTTCGATGTGCGTTGGCCCTCTTTATCTTTTTAGGCATGCACTGTATTCCTAACTTATAAGTGCACACAATTAATTGTACATATATTAATTCATAGGTATATATGCATATCCAAAATCTGTGCACAGCAAAACAAACCGAATGCAGCTCACCACCTCAGTATAGCACCCTTCATTTGGAAATGTTAAAACACAACCTCATGTCTGCTTTTTCTCCACACCACCAGCTGAACCCGGGATGAGACTAGTGTTCTGTGCAGTAGAGGGGTAACAGTGGGCAGCCAGGCTTCGGGTATGATGGAAGATGGCACACCACTAGGATGAAGAGTTTGCTTATTCCTGCTTCTGATAAAGATGAGTCGTCTTTGCCTTAAAATGAAATTCAGACACACATTAATTCTCTATTCTTTTTGAGCACCATTATCGATTTCACTGCAGTGGTGATTTGTTTGCGTTCTTTAGCCTGTGCCAGGGGCTCTCTATAAATGGTAAGTCCATGGGCTGGCCGAGGTTGAAATGAGTAATAAAATGCTTCATTGGCTTCTCAGAGAAAATGCTTGCCAAGAAAAAAGAATAAACAAGTCAGAGATGGAAATTTGCAATGTTAAATGTGAATTACAGATACTGTGGATACTAGAACAGACCTCATGGAAAGAGTTTTTGGTTCAACATATTTTGGAAATCACAAGCGATGACAATTTTTTTAAAAAAACTGAACCAAACAGCAACTACATTGACCAGGATAAATCTTCCAAAAAGCAGAAATCTCTGGCATTCTATAGGCATGTATATACTGCAGTTAGTACTAGACAACTAGAAAGGTATGGTGAAATTAACAGTCATCTTTTTGTGCCTCTTAGATTTCCCTGCTAGAACAAGTTGACAAAAAAAGAGCCGTTTTGCTTGCTGTGATTCTATTGCAACATTTATTTCATCTTCCTGAATAAAGCCTTTCAAATCTCAGCATTTGGCATTTGACATTTGACTCTCCCAAGGGAACGTAGACCGTCGCAGCAGACAAAGGCTGCAAGGCCCATGTGCTCTATTTATTTCCAATAACACCAGAACACATTTTGATCTTCAGCTTTATAGAGATACAGAAAATGATGTCAGGAAAGCACTGTAAAGATCCTCTCAGCCACCCAATTTACATCTGATCACTATGCCATAGACAACAGTTGACGTCTGGCTTTCCTTTCAGAACTGAGGATCAACGTTACAGCCAAGTTGAGCATGAGTCCTACACCCACTCCGCTGCTAGTAGGGGGAGATGCTGCAAAATCACAGCACCTCTACTTCTAGCAGCAGCACAGATGGAGGACTCCTGTGCAGCTTTGCGGGAACATTGTTAAGGATCTGCTTCATTTATGCTGAGGCCAATTGCGTTGTGTGTGTCTCCTGCAAGTCCAGCCAGTCAGAATTGGGACATGCTCCAGTGCACCTGATTCTGATCCCGTGGGGGCTAGACATGCCTGCAGGATCAGAATCAAGTCTACCAGCCTGGACATGCAGGCTGTGCCCCGATTCTGGCTGCCCCGATGTCCAAGCAACACCCCGGCTAGCCCAGCTAGAGCGGTGGTGGCATGGTGTCCAATTACCATGCAACTCTGGCTCCATGCAGGAGCCGCAATCCCTGGCAAACCCCGCAAATGTCATTTCTCCGCCGCCTGACCACCAATCGGTCCTGTCATAGCCAGGGTCGGGCTGTGGTGCACCCTTCTACCCCTTTACCTCACTTTCAGCCCCAGAGCATTCATGTCCCTCTGTCTAGGGGGACTTATTCCACCTCCAAAGAGGAATAATCCCCCTGTCTAGATTGCGGACCTCAGACATACAGGACTGAAACCAGAATCAGCCCTGTACGTCTTTGGTCAGGGTTCCGCAAACAGCCCGCCCTCACTCCGCCTGTGGCCTGCCCTCTCCCACCCACAAATGGAGCTCCCCATACAGCTCATATCTATGGGCGGAAAGCTCTGTTTCTCAGATGCAAGCCAGGCATTTAGGGAGTCTGGACGTCCAGGTCAGATGTCTAGACCCGCTAAATGTGGCTCGGATTAGACCCCCTCAAGTTCTTGATTTTTGCCTCCAACATCACCACTGTAGAGTAATATCTCTTATCCTTTAGTCTGACCCTTTCCAGTCTAGAACTATCTTCCCTTCCTCTTAATCTATCTAAGCTCCAGACATAAACTCCCACTAAACCTCCGCAACATAAAGGATCTTCAGACATTCCGGAAAGAACTAAAAACAATATCTGTTTAAAGAACACTTCATAAACCTTAATGAACCCCCTCCATCCTCCTCACCACACCTACATAAAAATCCTCCCTAAACACAGATCAAAAAGCCTCAAACCTCAACACATAAGAAAAACAACCCTTCGAAACCATGATTAATAATTGACTAATGTAAATATTTGACTGATGTAAATAGTTCAGCATATGTATAATTATATGCGCCATGTTATTGTTCATGAAAAGTTAATGTTATTGTTCATAAAAAAGTTAATTGTACATAATTTAAAGAAAACACTATGTTCTATGTAAAACAATGTTCATTATGTTAATTGTAAACTGTTCATTATGTTATTTGTAAACCGCCTTTGATCTTGGGAAAAAGCGGTATAGAAGAAAAGTATAAATAAAAATAAAAAAAATAAATAAATATCTCACTGGAAAATAAAATGGGGGGATGGTGCATATTCATAGGGAGTTATGCAGTCTGCAAACTTGTAAAGCACATAAATCCTGCTGACCGAGATATTCAGTGGCACTAACCTGGTTAGTGGTGCTACATATCTGTCCCTAAGTGATTTAGATACCCAGGCACTCCAGGAGTGGCACCATTAGCGGTATCCAGCCACTCAGCGCTTAGCTAAAGCACCTAGAGTTAGAGCAGGTGAAAGGCTGCCCTAACTTTATGCAGTTTTGCAATCTGGTTAGTGGCTAAATGTCACCGCTAACCAGATTGCAAAACACAATCGGTGAAATTGGTTCTTCAATGCCAGTCACCGGATAGGCACTGGCACTGAATATCCAAGAGGTGACTGCTAGCCGCTTTAGATGCACTGGCCGTCGCCACTAAAAATGTTCCCCAGTGCTGCTCCCCAATTTTGTTATCAATGTTAGAAGAGTTTGACAGAATCAAGTTTCAAATCTTGTCTCGTGATCCCTTTATGACTTCCTTTCATCAAGAATAGGAATGATAACATTGGCTTATAAATTTTAATAATCATGAAAGCATCAGCTAAATAAGCATAAAAATAATTGGGTCAATTTTTAAACTCTTCCGTTGGCATTCCTTTTAATCTCTGGCCATGGTGTTGAAAGTTAAACCCAAATATTTAGCATCAATTGCTCTCCGGCTAGTAGCACTGAATAACTGGTATGGCGCTGACCACCGCCGGTATCCAGACAATGGTGATATTCAGATCCATTATCGGGATAGTCAGCTGCATAATTTAGGATAGCTACACCTGCTAACCAGATACATTCTTTTTAATATCGGGCCCAATAATAACAATAATAATTATGATGTTGGTCTGCTGCTGTCTCCTCTACAAAGTACATGACCACATCTTGAGTGAAAGGCAAGTTCTGAGTCATTCACCAATAAATTCAGTTTCAACAAAGTCTAATTATGGTGATCCACAGGGCTCACAGATTAATGAGGCACCTCCCATATAAACAGCAAATTCAACGTAAACATGCTGAATTACACCATTTGCAGCCAGATAGAAGTAGAGGAAGAAGAGCGCAGAACACCTGGGAGGAGAATCATCAAAGGTTTTTACATGGGAGAAAAAGTGGATGGGGTTAGGTCGGAGGGAGAAGAAATGTACATGCAGTGATTTTGAAATTTATACATTTCTGCATGGACTGTGTACTTCCTATAAAGCAGGTTTAAATTCCAAATGTACTTTTGCACCCATTAAGTGGCATTTTACAAATGACGTCCAAGTGCAGTCTGGGACGTCCAGGCCGGAACGTCTGAATAAAAGCAGGCACCTGGAGATTCAGGCAAAATTTCACAAATGTGGCCATGCCCAATATGGGCATTTGTGGGGACATCTACATAGACATCCTTGGAAAAGTATTTCAGACCATGGATGTCTAGTAATAGCCTAATGGTTAGAGTAGCGGGCTAGGATCAAGGTTCGAATTCCTCTGCTGATATCATTGTGCAGAGTACTGGGGATGGTGGAATATGTTTATGTTTATGTTTATTGGATTTGATATACCACTGAGGAAAAACATCACAACGGTTTACATGATACAAATTAAGGGAGGAGGAAAAACAAAATCCCATGTAGGTTTTGAAAGGAAAGGAAGTTACAATATGGGATAGGAAAGCAAAATAACAGAGTCATACAACAGGACAGAGACGGGGAAAGAGAGGGAGGACAGAGTAGAATAAGGTCACACAAAAGGATCTGGTAGGTCAAAGGCAGGGCACAAGAGGTGAGTCTTGAGGTTTTTCTTGAAAATAGGGTGTTTGGACTCGAGCCGGATGGAGGAAGGTAGGGAATTCCACAGAGCGGGGGCCAGGAAAAAGAAAGCGGATGAGAGGGTGGAATACCATCTTCTCTACATCCTCCGGATGTTATACAGCCAAAATGAGCACTTTCCTGATGCCTAGTCGTGCCTGCAGTAGGTAAAGCCTTAGAAGTGACTCCAGACATTTCTGAGATCAGGCAGAGAAGTCCAGGTTCATGGGGACACCCCGGCTATGCCTCCACCATGCCGCCCCCTTTCAGACTAGGACATCCTCATGCTGGGGAAGTCCACAGATCCGGCTTCTAAAATGCCTCTGGAGATGTCTCCGTGCTTTGGGCATCTCTATGCCCATTTGCAGATGTCCAAAGCATGAATAGGGTTTCCTAAATCATCCCCATGGTGTGCATGTCATTTAAAATGGGAACCTCTTTGAGGTGATTCCCATTTCAAAATCATTTGAAGACCCGTGTCTGAAAAGAATTTGCCATGGTACAGTATCTACACAGCCTGTATTTACCAAGGATTTAATTTCTTGTGTCTTTTGAATGGAAAAAAAATCCTTAAAAATTTGGGAAAAGCAAACCTTTGATTAAAAAGTGATGCCACATTTTTGCCCTGAAGGGCTAAATCTAAGAAGAGATCAAAATTTGCACCACCCATTTTCATCTGCACAATTTATCACTGAAATATTTTTACTTCCCATAGTAACAGGAAATTAAATGCAGGAGGCTTAAGAGGCTCTGATTGATTGATTGATTGATTGATTGGAAAATTCAAGTTTACAAAATGCAAGAGGAGATACAAGGCAAAGTTTGCATCAAAGAAGAAATTGCATACATACGGCAGAAAAATAATTGTAAAAAATCGGATTAAAATGTAAAACATAAGCCCCCAAGTGGAGGGAAGAGTGAGCTGCAATAGAAACAAACAGAAAAATGACGGCAGATAAAGATCATATGGTCCCTCCAGTCTACCCATCCATATATACAAACAACTAAACTCTGCAATCCCTTGCTTTTTTCATTCAAATACAATCCTTGTCTCCATCACTTCTGCTCAAAGGCTATTGTATGCATCCACCGCCATTTCCATAAATAAATATTTCCTTTGATTACTCCTGAGTCTATCCCATTTCACCCTTATGCTATGCTCCCTCTTTCCAGAGCTTTCAACTGAAAGCTCTGGAAAGAGGACCGGGGGTTCAAGTCCCACCTGGGGACAGCAATCTCAGGCCGGAGGGACTGGGATTTCTAGTCCCATAGGCACTCCTTGTGGTCTTGGGCAAGCCACTTAACCCTCCATTGCCCATGTTCCCTGTAAGTATTAACGTATGTGTGTCATATCCCCTTGTGTTAAATGTATCCCCCAAATGACCGCTTTGACCCGGTGAAAAGCGGAATATAAATACAGCTAAATAAATAAAGAGGCTTTCCTCTTTCTGCACTTATGTCACTGAGGTATTTAAATATCTCTAGCACATCTTCCCTCTCTTCCCTTTCTTCCAAAGTATCTACTCTCAACTAACAAACCTCATAGAGACTAGTAGAATAAGCCAGATACATGCAAGCAACTAGCTCTCATATAAAAAATACATAACAGAAGGTGTAGGTATAGAAGATTACATCACTCCTCTTTGTAACAGAATGAGGTTGCCTGGAAGAAAAATTCCTCAGTATTCAAAAAGGGGCAGATGCAATGGCTCACTTATGACAGCATTAACACTTAGGGGTATGTTTACTAAACAGCGCTAATGTTGCACAGCGGCGACGTTATCGCGCGCGATAAGTGACGTTATCGTGCGATAAATGGCACATTACTGGGCGATAACGTCACGTATCATATGGTAACATCTCCGGCGGCGTTAAGGTGCACAGAGGGTGGAGTAAGGCTCCCCAGAGGGCGGAGATAAGGGGTCAATGGGTGTAGAATGGGCGCGGATAGGCCCCAGCAACACTAATGCTGTGAAATCATGGTCTGAAAATTAACGCCCACCGAAAACCTTGCGTTAGAGGCACATTTGCAGGAGAGAGAAAACAGTTCAGTCAGCAATGTACAGCAAAGGCAGGGAGACTCAGATAAGTCATAGTAGTGATACATGTGCAGTAACAAAACATGCAAAAAACAGAGAGATAATGACCAGAACCAAAATAGAAATACAAAACACCGAGCTGGCCAATAGAAAAACATTGATAAATGGTAATCAACTCTACCCATAAAGAAAAAAAGGAAGATGTCACGTTTGGAAGGGTCAATTCTGATTCCCCCACAAAGTGAATGTTCCAACATTGATAGTGTTGATGAGGATTTGCTGTGGTGTATATTGGGCAAATTGCTCAAGTGGCTTTCACATGTGCAGCAACAGCAGAGTGGCCACGTAGCAAAGGGCACGACGGTGATGGTGGAAATGGGGTACAGGGGGCTGCAGGCGGCACAAGCAGTGGGGCAGCTGGGGCACAGGGTGGGCTAGGCAGATGCCTAGGTGGCACATAGGAACCCAGAAACTTCAAATCAGCAAGCCAGCAACTGACCCAAGGTCAAACATGCCCATGAGTGTGGGTCTCACAGTTTTTCCAGGGGACATCATCTAGCAGGTACCCCCAAAGGCACATAACTGTGACAGGCGGTGCTGGAGGGAAGCGCGGATGTCTTTGTAGGCACCCCTACCCCAGATCCCACACCATAGTCAGGGTGCCCACCTACAGGCACACTGGATGGCCTGGGACTGCGCACCACCAACACCACCGGTATAAGGGCATGCCAGCATGGTGGCAGAGGGGTGCTGGTGGTGGAGGGGGCAGTGGCATCTGTCCACAGCACACCAAGGCCAAGCCCTGTTCAGGTGGGTGGTGTGCAGTGCAACAGACAAGAGCTGTCGTGAATTGAAAGGTAATGGTATCCCCAGGGAATGGACCTGCCTCTGTGGCAACAGTTTGATGGTAAGTGCACACAGCCGTGTTTTCAGGGGCAGAAGGTCCACAGGTCAAGCCCCAGCTGGGGCTCCTCCGAACCATGTCCCTATATTTTTACCTTACAGGAGCCACATACACCATAAGCATGTGCACTCCCTAGAGCAGAGGTTACCAACTTGCAGTCCCTGTAGGGCCAAACACCCTTCAGATTTCATGCTGTCCATAATAAATACCTGAGATGCATTGTGTATGCAGTTCACCCCATTGTATGTAAATATCTACCTCATGGCATATTCATTAGGGACCCAGCCTGAAAACCTGAATTGTGTCTTGGCCCACCATGACCGGGGTTGTGAACGTCTGCCCTTAGTAGCATTGGCCAACAGGGGCACAAAACACCCCACACCCACATTAACGGCTCAACTATCCAAAGAATCCCATAGAAAGTCAGGTTGTTGGGCCCTGCCGCCAAAGCAGCAGCTACCAATGCTAGCACCTGCATACCTTTAGCCAGTTGCTGCACGTGCCCAAGGACTGGCTGAGTTGGCAAGCCAGGGCTGCCAACCAACCTCTATCTTTGCACAATGCTGAAATAGGTGTAGGGAGTTTTTGTCAGGGGTGTATGTCTACCCATGGTTTTGTGGCTGCTCGACCGTTACTGGGAGCCCCCAATGCTTGCACTTTCTCCCGTGTGTAGCCTGCCAATGTACTAATGAGGAGCAAAGTTATTGTGGGTATGGAGCGGACACAGCGGTGTCTGGGCAGGATGCA